>JAUYWH010000005.1:16768762-16869762 GCA_034779795.1 Ctenopoma multispine | reverse complement strand
GATTCATGTTTGTGGCTGTAATGTGACAAAATGTGGAAAAGTTCAAGGGGGCCGGATACTTTCGCAAGGCACTGTAAATGGATTTGTGAAGTAGAATACTGCACTAGTGAGGTTGATCTTGTACAATCCCCATGCTTGGAGATGAACATCCCAGCGACTGTACATCTCGGTATGGTTTTAAGCAGCTGCTAATGTGTGACAGCTCATGTTGAATTCAAATATACCTGATGAAGACCTACAGCCAAGAAAAATTACATAATTGTTGCATAAATCTGACACTGTGTGGCATCCTCCCTTTTTAATTCCTTCTAGTACGATTGTAGTCATGAGTCACTACACGTGAGTCATCTAGGAATCATGAGTCTACCTCTCTTGTGTGGAGCATACACTGAGCCCTTAATTGTGTGATTATTCTTGGTGAACATGTACAGTATAAATAGGCTTTTGCAGTACTCTTTAAATCCCACATCCATAATTACAACATGTTGTCCTCTTTTGAGTTGTTGACACCACACCGCTGGTTCGGTTTATGTTTTAAACATGAGCATGTATTTTACATGAGCTATAAAGGTGAGCACGTTTTTTTTTACATTGACATTATTTGTAAACAGCGGGTTGAAATGCTTTAATATTGAGATGTGAAATTGCACATTTATGAGATATAGGCAAAGGAGGAACAATAATCTAATCTCAAGGTTAAATTAATTCAGTAATTCTGTGTCGAAACAGCTTCTTCTGATCCAGCGTTTTTCTTATCTTATGATAATTGCACTTGGGCTTGCACTTGAAGAAACATATATAAGGTATACTATATTTATTAATCATAATGCATTTCAAGACAAGATCTGAGTGTCTGGTCCATCAGAGCTGTTGCAGCAGTGTGTCTGCTGTCCAACACCTAGTAAGGTGTTGGACAGCTTGGAAAGGTGGCTAGCGTCACCTTGCTCAGCTTTCACAGCCCTAGCTGCATCTCAGTGTTAGATAAGAAGCGATAATGCACGGAGGTCTGAAAGTACTGAATGGATGCTAAGAGACCAACCCTTGGGTCAGGTGATTTGATCTACCTGATATTCTCCTGCAGAATGTGCATCGACAATGATCTGATGCTATTGTCAACACCAGGAAGGGGTGAATCCAGCTGAATTAAAAAATAAGCTAAAAGAAATTAAAGATGGAACGAGAACAACAACAAAACCTGACTGGAATTGAAATGAGTCTTTTTTTTGGTCGACTCTTGCTACTCTGTCCACAGGCTAGGGCTCTAAACTAGTCATTTGGAACATCCGAGAGGGTCTCCTGCCGTCCACTTTAACTCATCTGACAGCATCCTGCTGGCTTTTGAAAAGGGCACAAATTCAGTGGTCGCTAATAATCCACAACAAGGCCTGAAGGTGAGCTGTCTCTCAAGACCTAGTGGAGCATAAGTTCACCTAGGGGTTCGGCAAAGAATGACTCCAGTCAAGGGCCCCGTTAATCCCACCAAACTCATTCACAAGGGCACTATTTGGCAGAGGAGGAGTAATGGAAAGTAACCTATTAAGTAGTGGACCACACAGAGACTTCTCCTGCCTTAACGTGTCAACTTTAAACAAAAAAGTGCCTCTACCTCTAAAAACACCCTTTACAGCATATGGGCTTTTGTCAAGTGTTGGTGTTTTGACCTATCAAAATAATACCCTTCACTTCATTCTTCTCTTTCCGAGCAGGAGCACTTGTTCTTGAGAGACAGCTTATTTAGGTAATAACTGATCTGGAAAGGTCTTTTCATTTCCCCCTGCTTATAGAGGCCATGCACTGACAATCCCAGTGTGCCAGTGGCTATGATGAAGTCGACTGATTACAGAAATACACTCTACTGATGTATAGTCTGTTTTAGAGAGAGGAGAAATTGAGATCTGTGCTATTTAACCCTTAATAGAGTCAGGACTGGTGATTGACACCTAGGCCAGATTACTCCTGAGCTGAGGGGAATGAAGATAGAGGGAATGTTGTGCGTGTTGGCCTGCAGGTGAATCTTCCCAAATTCAAACTGACTTTCTTCATTTGGGGTCAAAAATGCATCTTCTTGAGTCATATTCTGACGAATGGCTTGTTCCTGGAAGGGCAGCTAAGGCAATGCATGCTACATCTTAGAGATAGAAGGTGCATGGGAATGTGCACGGTTCAATGGCTGCACTTTTTCCCCAGATATCATCATTTGATCTTGTTTATACACCAGAAGAGTTCTGAGAGGTTCTGTGTTTGTGTACCAGCTCAAGTACAGCCTCCTATTTGCCAGCAATATGCCTTGTAACCAGTGATTTGAGTCCTTCCTCAAACTATTACTGTCACTTAAATGTTCCCACCTGTCCTCATTGCTCATTTCTCCTGCCTTGGAATGAGTAAGAGAAACACTTAACTGCCCATTCTCCTTAGCCGAGTGCAATATAGCTCTTCTGTGCGCCTGGGTAATGGCTTGCTGCGAGTGACGAAATTGTCCAAACAAAGCACGTAACCCTGGGTCTCCCCATCAGGCACTCATCACACTCAACAGCAGCTTTTCTACAATGAGACATGTCCACTGTAGCACATGCAATTCAGATCCAGGCGGCATCTAATTGTATGATTGCTTCGAAAACTGTCACATACAGTTAGTGTTTGGGTTGGCCTGACTTTGGCACGAACATGGAAAAAAGTTCTTGGTTCTTGCTGCTCGACATTCATGTCACTCCCCTCTTCTTCACTGATTCATTTCCTATTTCCTATACTATTTCTTTTTCTCTCACCCCTCACGTTATGTCATCCCATCTCTCTCTGTCCACTGGATGAAAGCCAGAGCCATTAGCCTGCTGTCAGTTAGAGAGAGGATGGGGATATATCCTGTTAGCTGATGCAAAATGAACAGGACCACTGCCACACAATGCACAATACTGGAGGACCTTTGGGAATGGAAAGTGACATGGTAGAGGCCAACAACTTGAAAGTGTTTCTGTGTGCACATGACCACTATGCCACTTAACCCGGCACATTAAAACAGCAGTGCTACACCAGTGCAGCAGTGGTCTGATTCATAGCTAATGAATATTTACTTCCCATGCTGTGCCTGAAACACCACTAGAGGCTGAAGATTGTACATCAGTCTCTAACACAAGCAGCTGTCAAGGTGAAGGGTTTATTCTCGGTGCATGACTGCATAGGTGTGTGCAGACAGTTTTACATATATTGTACATATCAAGTATTTATGTGAGTCCATATTTGCAGCATCAGATACAGTACATGCTAAATCTTGTAGGTGTTACAAGGTGTAGAGTGAGTGGAAGCCCATCATCCTTAAAAGACTGTGAAATCAGCTTTGACCATCTGTGCTTTATGATGCCGTTTGGTGTTATTCTGCCTTATTGTTTGATCATATACCACAATTATAAGATAACAATTATGACAAATATGCCTCACTAAAGCACCCTCTCAAACACTGAATCCCTCAACGCCTCTGCAGCTAGAATGCGGCCCTATATGTGAATAATGCAAATAGCTTTCAGAATTTAAATTTATTTCCAGCAGAAAGGAAGGCAACTTTATCACATCAAAAGAAACTTCATTCCCTATCTGCAAACAGAACAGCAGCATGACACTTTTACAGTGCATTAAATTATCTGTAAGATGGTTTATAATCTGAAGTGTTAAATATTAAAAATTCATTGCTACATACGCAACAGACTTAAAGTTTAAACACTGGTAATTTCTATTCATTGTTTGTTGCCTTCAAGAAACTTGATGAGTTTTACTCATGGTGATGAGTAATATTGAATGTGGTGAGTGATGTTTTATTCTGGTTTCAAAGTTCAGTAGTCTCACCAGTCCTCCTCTAATGAAGAAACCTCTCAGGTTGACAAGTGAATAAGGGAGTCAATGCCAAAACAGCTGTCAATAGAATAATGCTCTGAATGCTAATGAGGGAAACTGCTGACAAACCATGTTCTGATTTATCATGCAATTTTATTCCCTGTTAGGGCACCTTGCCAGGTTCTTTCAATCAATAGACCAGTAAGGATGCACCCACTCTCTGACTTCAGCATTAATGTGTCATCCATTGTGAGTTGCACCACGCACTCTTGTCCGCATCATAGTGAGGTGACTGTACCCTTGTCCTGCCATTTCGGCATCGGCAGCCTTTTGCACATCCATCCCACCCACGCATCGCAGTGGCTCATTGGGGATTTAAGTCTTTGTCAATAATGCCTATTGCAGTATCAGTGTGCTGCCTAATTACAATATGGCTCTTACTCAAATGTGGTTTGTTTATGGTAAGTCAGATGTGGTCATGCAAACATAAATTCAAGACATACAGAGTTCTTTCTTGCTTGTGGCAGATGGTGGAAAGACAGTGGCAGCCTTTTAGATGACATGGCTTGAAGGCAACAAATTTATGAATACATGTATTTTTATATAATAGTTTTTTCATCTTGCTTCCCCAACTTGTTCCACCTTTTCCAATGCAACTACATGGTACTCAGTAAAGCATACTGTGCTGTGCCTAAGCAAATGCTATGCAGCTGTCAATGTTCCAATTCCACAAGTAAGATTTTCAGCTACAGTTAAGATTTTTTTTCCATGCCCCATTAACGACCTATTTCACATCAGGAGATGCACACTTCTACGACTGTGCCTGAAATAGGACATCAGATATGCTCGTTCATATTCTAGGCACTCTTAAGCTGCAACACTGCACTGAAAATCCTGTTCAGTGGCTATTTGGACAGCCCATCTACCACTGCACTGAGCTTTGTTGAAAGTGATAGTGCATTTATGTCCTCAATGTTGGACTGTATCAATAATGTATGAATTGTTTCTTCTCACATCTGCTTATGTGTGTGTGTGTGTGTGTGTGTGTGTCTGTATGTGTGTGTGTGTGTTGTTTTAACAGGGTGTTTAGATTCTAATGAAAGATCAGATTTCTAGCCAATTGATTTTACAAAATCAATGTAAAAGAAAATGGTAATAATATATGATGAAAAACGTTTCTCTTGTTTTGTTTCCAGGTTAAGCTGAGGAAATCGGTGCTTCATGTGAGGTTCAAAGGTCTGAAATGTAAAAGACGAGACACGTAGTAATACATTTAGAATGATCAATAAATTAATAAAATACATCCTGACAGCATGGAAGATGCTCTGACTGAAATTTTCTAGAAAATGATGTGGTTAGTTTCAGCTTTTTTATTAGATTGGCAGCTTTGAAATGGGCTGGCAGCTATTAAAGATCATAGGATCATGAGGCTCATTCTCAAGAGGGCGTGCTGTGTTAAAAACCAGCCTCGTGGTAAGTAAAGCCTTAGTAACAGAAGGAAATCCAGCATCAGTAAAGCTGCTATTTGAAAAATATATTTTAAGTATTATATCCATATAACTCACTGTTGTTGTAATCATTTATGCTTGTATGTATTTTTATACACGTTTTTGATTATTGATGATTTGATTATTTTCATTGGCTTTAATAATTTTGTCACTGCATTTAAAAACCTTACGAAAACATAATATTCTTGTTCTCATTTAGGGACAGTACAAAAAGGAAGGGATTCATGTGTGAGAAAAGTTGTGGGGTTGTGTATGCAAAGACAAGGATTTTAATTATGTTTTAAAGTGAAACACAGTAAAAGTAATTTTTAATCAGTCCATAAAGCAACATGTCTGATAATCTATCCACTGAATTTGCACAACAAAGTCAGTCCAAAAAATAGCATTTCTGTACAACTGCAAATACAGGCAATGGCAAATCACACGTTGATACCAAACATACCAATAAAATGTGTGATACAAGATATTTTTTCTACTAAAACGTCCAGTCTGGCAGTACATTATCCAGTTTATCTGACTACAGCAGTGTTTAGGCACTCACGACACTAAACGTTAAGGTTAGAGAAAGTTTGTGTTCTGTTTTAAGAAATAAAAATTCACTTTACACATGATCCTTAAAGAAAAACATGACCTTTCTTTAGCCTTTTAGTGCTTTTCTTGCATAAACCTAACCACACACACGGTTAAGGGACTTGGTTCTTTGGTGTGATAGCCGAGCACGTTGTAAGCTGGCCATCCATCCCAACCACCTCTTTGTGACTCTGGAACTTGGTCACTCTTCCTTTTTGTTATTAACTGATCAGTCTGTGAATTTGCATTGCAGGATGTGGTAAACCTTACTGTGATGATTTTGTTAATTCACTGTTACTCTTGAAGCAGTGTCTAAACATGCCTATGCGCACCTTGGTATTGAAGATGATTTATAAGAAATAAAGCCATCTACTAATGTCCTTCCTTCTGCACTAAACATGACATCATTCTACAATTCTCCAAGCAATTGTCTTTTGAGCACCGTGGTTTCGTCTGGATGGGCTGCTCTTCAATATTGCACTGCAGCATCTGCACCCTAATGACAGGTATTGCATGATTGGTGGGTGTGCTGAGGGTAAGGTGTTGGGCAGAGGTGAATGTGTCAAGACATTATCATCTAATGTACCTTGACAGTTCTCATGACTTGTTACATCAGCCTTCACCTTTTGCTTGTGTGTGCTGTTTAAACACACATTTAAGTCCATTGCTACTTAGCCTGTGATTCATCTCAGGGTGGAGATTCCTCTGTAACTGCAGCTTTCCGTTTCTTCCTCTGCATAATGAACTGGTGAGCACTGTAGAGTGCAGGGAATGTGCGAAGAAAAATCTTAACCAACAGCAACACAAAAGGGTAAGAGGAGCAGAAGTGTGACCTTATTGTTCACCCAATAAATCCCCACAGATCTTGACAGATGTAAAAGTGCAAGGCAGATTTGTCTGCTGTTTGTTGATGGAGATAAGGTCAATGGGAACTCTTCTCTGGAGGTTACCGTGTACTTTTCACCTGCTCTGGAGTGCTGCTGCTGTCTGTGTCCTCCAAATGTTGCTGCTGCATTCCCAGTGGATTGCTTTAAAGCTATTAAAAATGTGTTTACATTGTAACTTGCCCTGAGGTGCTGTGCACAGGCAGGAAAACGTTTATAGATAGCAAGTTCCATCTAAACGGTGTTTTATACGATTAAAACAACTAGTTTTTATTTTGGTGACCGTATTGCCAGTGTCCCCGCACATTTAACGCGACTGTAAACGCATCAGTTTTCTTTAACGACACATTTTTCGTTGCGGGTTGCTTTCACGCGTTGGGAGAGACGCGGCAGAGTTTTCAGCGCTCTTAGAAACGCATGGAGAGTCCGGAGCGACGTCCTTTTCACGTCTGGTTCGCCGCGATGTGAACAAGGCACCAAAAAAAAAAAATCCTCTCTTACTGTGGGTGTGTGCGCGCAAGAGAAAGGATCGAGACCTCGCCTGCACTTCAGTCTGCTCCGCATCTTTCCACCGGACCGCAGCGGATACGGTCGATTGTACAGGACTACATCGACAGCGTCACATAGAAAGGAGGGTTTGCACAGAGCGTGTTTCGCAGCTCCGCTCGGATTGGAGGTGCACAGCACCAAGCGAATGCGCTGCCTGGCTTTTTCTTTGCGCTCTTCCCTCACTTGTAAGTGGGATGCAGGATACGCAGCATCACCGGTATCGTTAGAATAAGCATATTTCAGAGAGCTCCCACTTCAGCAGGCCTATCGGATTTTAAGCCACTGGAGGAGAAATAAAACTCTTCGCCGGTGCGTAAAAGACTGTTTTTGTTCGGGTGATAAAGTGAGGAGGAGGATTTATCCAACTGTCTGAGATGTGGATGGTTTTTATTTATTGTGTGCGCTAATGCTCACTGGAACAGGAAATGATTTGGTCTTTTAAAGATCAGATCTATGTGGACTGCTGCTGATCTTATCGGTAACGCGTTTTATCTGCTCATCTCGGTGGCGGAGGGCGCGGAATAAGACCCACAGAACTACACAGGAAATTGAGTTACACTGCAATTACGCTTTTCTTACAAAACGACGTATTGCAGCGGGCACTGGACACTGGACCCCGTGCCAAACTAACAGAGAATACATTTTAAACCTGAGCAAGGGGAAGCACACAGACAGCCAGGTAAGAGAATCGAGTTTTTTAAAGTCGAAACACGCAGAACATCGTATGAAATACTGTGGATTCCTAAAATGCTATAATGTAAATTAGAAAAACACATAAGCTGCACCGATGGCTGACAAAACCCCCCTTTGTGATATTAGACTGTTGCTTCTTTGTGCAGTAGCAGAAGTTGACTCCATCATATGCTCGTTAATGAAACGATACTTCAGTACCTTCTGATTTTTTGACAGAATTTCTTCCTGTAGTCTAAAAGCTTATTTCCAGTTACGCTGGAGGATATTAAAAAAAAAGTCTTGCTGTAACGTTATTGTTGCACATAGAGCTGAATGGAAAGTGTCCTTGTGCAGCAGCGACTGTACAGCATGACTCAGAGTCTCAATGAGAGCTCACAAATCGTTAATTGGTAGGAGGCAGGCGCCGAGGACATCTCAGTCGTGACGGATGACGGGAGAGCCAGTGATAAAGTATTCACTTTAAGTAGAGTGATACAGATCAAGTGGAAATTCATTACGGGTAAGATCGATTAAGTGTAGTTAAGTGCCGGTTCAACACTCTGTGCAGACTCGCAGTTTGGACTTTTACCCATGTTTTGAATGAATTAAAAAGGAAACAAAGGAGAAATGTGAACGTGATGTTGCAATGACATTTCGAGACAAGAGGGTGTTTGGGAAAACACGTGAGCTAATTTTTGGCACCACCTTGTGGTTTAGTTCTGTGTCTTTTTGGCACCTGAAGTGGCATCCATCCATCCATCCATCTCCATCCATCGATAGCTTTTATTTACGGGATGGTAGAAAATAGTAATAACTGATCGTGTCAGATAATTAATGTGATGCGGTGGTAAATAAAATGTACAAACAAAAACAACATTATTATTATTTCTTTTGCCCTGTAGATTTGGATTTTTTGCACTGTTAATTAAAAAATGTTCTTTTTTTGTGTGAACACTATGTGTACTTTGCTTTTCCCCAGTCTCAGCAAATTGTTACTGAGAACTTTCCTGGCAACTGCATGGTAACCACCTGTTGGTGCTCCACTGGTTCCAGCTGATAGTACTTGAGATTGCATTTCTGCAAGCTCAAGTACTGTCAGTTTGTGTTGATCCCAGAGTGAATAAATGCTGCATCCATAAACACAAACTGCTTTGCTGACTCTGTCTTGTTAAAAGTCAGATATGTGCTCTCCAAAATCAATTTCATGTTCATAACTTTATCTGAAGTCCACAGAGTTTGATGCCAAGTGCTACAGCTGACGACTTCAGAGTTTGACAGCTGAGTAACTGGAGACGGTGGCTAAATGCAATTATGAACTGGGTGCACATGAGACAATTTGTTGTACTGCGAAACCAGTCCTAGCGGAGATTTTGTTCCAAAACATAGTTATCTGAAAGCCAGAAATACTAGCACATGTGAATTAGTCATTGCAGTGTTCAAATTAATAATTTGGTGTTGTTGGAAATTATTTAGAGAAATTGTGCTCGTTGAAGGATGATAGGGTTATCATAACCTAATGACTTCATGACCAGTGAGTAAACATTACCCACTGACCCACTGTAGACTGTGAGACATAATCTCCACAATATGACTGGTAAATTGAGTTAAGATCATTTTATCAAACAAGCTGTGTTTGATAATGTATCTATTATGTAGCAGCAGAACATAGTGTTTGTTGCCTGCAGGATGCATTGAATGAGGTCGGGTTAAGGTCCCTGGACGACATGGGACTTGGATGTGTGTCTCAGTGGTTCAAATCTCTGTTTTGATGTTATTTTTTCAGAGACCAGAAGAAATAATCAAGTTTTGATGATTTAACAATGTCAGTTAGGTAAGTTATGTTAACTTTAATTTAGTTTTATTGGTTGTGTTGAAGATAACGTTAGCTATTTTCACTTTACGCAGGTTTCTGTAACTTTACCTTTTAGTATTTACATAGGGTTTATGTGAAATAACCTGGCCTCAAACCACTGCAGCATTAATCTTGACAAACCTGGCTCCATGTCTGTACAGCCAGAGCTGATATTGTGAAACGGTGTGTTCAGAGTAGCATCAAACTAGTCACATTTTCTCAAAAGTGAACAATCTACACTGCAGGGAAAGCCTTTAAAGCCTGTGATAGTGATGCCATTGGTAACTGTATTAACTTAACTTAACACATAAACTTGATTCTAATTAAAAAAATAAACATATTGATAATATTGTTTATTACAAATCACCCGTTTACCTAATTAGATGTAAAAAAAAAGAGAGAGAATAGTTTAGTGGAAGTATATATATATTATTATATTTATTTTGCTTACAGATTAGTTTGGAAATCTACTTATAAACACTGCTTTCTATTCAAAAGCAAGATTAAATTATAAAGATTGATTATAAAATTAATCTTGCTACAGATGATGATGGTGATGCCTTGAAGTATCTTTACATACAGTATGTTATTTTTACTTTTTTTCACTTGACAAATAAGCTAACAGAGGGAAGGGAGCAGCAGTTCAGCTCAACTTTATCTACCTCAGCATCAGAACACTACACATAGAGCCAGTTCAGGTCCCACACCAGCAGCACACCTGTTCTCAGCGAAGACAGAGACCCACAGTTGATGTCTCTGTCACAGCTGTTCAACCACGAGGATTCCACTTATGGATTCTTAGTCAAATAATAGATTTCTATCTTCAGTTGCACTAACAATAGTTGATGCCTGTGTTTTCACGCCGCACTTGGTGGAGGTGGAATTGCTGGTAGACTACTGATTTTATGTGGTGCGAATGTAATTCTCGTGTCCTCCTGTGCCTGCTCGTGAATTTCATGGCTGTGTTTCATGGCGTCATGCCTGAGATGGGTGAAGTGATGCTGTTCACTTCACTTGCTGGCTTCTGTTTACAGTGTTTGTTTGTACGCTCCAGAGTTCACTCGTTTTCAATGTTACAAAACAGTTGCACTGTTTTAAGAGAGCACAATGGAGTACTGCCGACAAACCTACTGGTTTACCTGGAACAGTGGCTGGCAATAAGGTTCAACCATGCACATTTACAGCTGGTTTGTTGTTGCAGCAGAGACACAGGAATTAGAGTTTTTACTCGTTTGTTTCTTCGGATATTATCATTTTTATAATTTGCTTGAAAATGGCCCACTCAGTATTAAAATTACACGTTATAAACCCTGTGGTATATGTACATTTACAACGGGACCACAGGGCAGATTTGACCCACAGGCTGCTATTTTCTGACTTCATAAATATAAATGATTCAAGCTGTATATAGTACATACTTTATAACTTTATTTTATACTTCACATTGACACAATTCATTTAAGGTCTCAGTGAATGATAAAAGCAATGTTGACATAGGAAAACTAATTAACCTAATAGTACAAAGAGATTTATTGATGTAACCTAAATGTCAAATAAATGGTATTTCTAGTATCTAATATTACTCTGTTTCAAAGGTTACATGATTGCTATCAAAGTAAATAATAATTAAAGAGAAGGCATTTAAAATAGAAGGGTGAAGACTTCATTTTCCTGATCAGAAGCCTGCTATATATTTACCTGAGAGGGTTAACAGAGGGTTAAGTAATAGAAAACCGCATCCACATATCTAAAATACAGTTTAGTTAGAAATCACTGTGATCTGATGAAAGTTCAGAAAGATTAAGCAAATATGAGATGTAGAGATCTGTAATTTTCATAGCAGTGTATGTTGTTGCTTGATATGTTTTAATCCCCCCTGCACGTCTGCTTTTGCACTTGAATACTCAATATGTATGAATCAATACGATTGACCTCCTTAGCTTGCACATAAACTGTTTGCTTTAGTCAGAAGGCTTTTTCTTTTTGCCTTCAATAGAACATCCATTATAAGCCTGATGTAACTAAATATTGTTTATATATATATATAATTTGGCAAAGTCAGTTCAACACTTGCTGAACAAACTATGGTGAGTAAAAAATTTATTGAAACATAAGCACATTCGAAACAAAATCTAGGACTTGGTCAGTGCTAGGGCTGCGTGATGGCAGGAGAGATAAGTTATTTCTACTCTTATTAACATGTTTCATGGAACACACCCATTAAATATACTAAGTGATTAGGGTATAGCAGTTCTCCAAAGCCATGGTTTGGACCAGTCTAGGGATACAATGATGTGAGATTTTCATGGTATGATAACCATCTCAAATGTTATACCAGTTATATGCTATCATAGTAAACACTGGGGCTGTGCCATATTGTTTGATAATATAGGTCCAGATAATATGATATAGTAATATCACAATAATGACAATATACCTGCATGATGATGTATTTTTATACATCCGTATACATGCCGTATGACATGAGCCTACAAACACAACAAGCATGGTGGAACGCTGAGCCATAAAACACAGTGCCACACCAAACTGTTAACAAGGACAGATTGAGGCAAATTATAAATAAAATGAATCACACATTCTGCTATGAAGGGAAATATCCCAGTTGTATTCTATTTTTAGGTACTCAGTTAGTTTAGTCTAGTATCAGGCTTATTATTTTTGCTAGGCTCCAAAGACTCCAATGCTAATGTGACTTGCTGATGTGGAAGTGTACTATTCTCTTTTTGCCACAACAAAAATATTGTAAAATATTGTGATATAGTTTTAAGTCTATATTACCCACCTCTAGTAATTTTTCATCTTGTTCTGTCTGTACATTTCACTCACAGTCACTTAGTTCAGTCAGGATGTGGGAAATTAATTCACGTTTAAACTTGATTAAAGTTGTAAACAGGACTCATCTGGAAGTTGAGTCACAGCTTCTTTCTTGTTCGGTTGAAACGTTTCACTACTCCTCCTAGTAGCTTCTTCTTTGATGATTAACTCGTCATTCAACCTTCTACAGGGTCTCTCACACTGAAGAATGTTGAAACACAGATGATCTACACTCTGTAGTGTCCCTGAACACAGCGCACAGGAAAAACTGATAGACATACTTACTGTATTCTGGAAAACAATGTTTCTTCCAACAAGTGGTAGCTCTTCTCACAACAAGAAGTATTGGATTACAGGGATATTGTATTGAATTTGGGGGCGTCGGGAGACTGACAGCTGTTGCAGTGGGTTGGGTGGGTAGTTGGATTGTGACGCAGTTCTGGAAGATGGAACTGTATCTATCATCTATCATTTGCCATGGTTACACTTATATTTATATAATATATTTTAAGCAGCACAGATTTCATTTCGTCTTTGTATTGTTTCCTCGGCATGAACAAGTGTGACATCGCTCTCTGAGGTCTTGACTTATTGTGTCGACGGTTAATTATCATCGGCTGTTCTCTGTCTCAGAGTGAGGGACAGAACAGAGTTACAGTCTCCAGGCCTTAACAAAGTTTCTTTTCCTGTGAGTGGGCTGTTGTGTTCTGCGTCTGTCCTTCTTCGTTTAGCCAGCCGTCACTGCAGCACACTCACACACATGCTCAGCATACATTAAATGTGAAATTTTAAAAAAACAGAGGTAATTTTGTTTTTGTGCTCAGCAGGCTTTCAGTTTTCCTCCTTGCTTCAATAGGTCATTTTTAGCATATTCATTATGTTTATACATAGCTGGTGGAGTCATTTGCTCAAGGTTACAGTAACAATGTCCTTCATATGATAAACACAGCATCCTAATGGCACTCAGGTATGCCTCTCCACCTTCCTGATTTGCTCTTGTACTAAGGGTTGAGTGTTTAGGGCACATCCCCGCAGGCTGCAGTGCAGCCAGTATTGCCTCTTGTAGATCCACAGAAGTTGTACCTCTACTTGTATGTTAGGTCTGGAAGCACACTTGCTTGATCCTGTTACAAACTTTATTAGAGTTCTTGTTTTCCTCCAAGTATCTTTATAATACAGTTGTGAATACAGATTTTTCTTGTGAGTGAACCTGCTGAAAGGCAAAGAGTCATGTTAGCGGTAGCTAATTCATGATGTCATTGATTCCTTTCTCTTATCCTGTTAGACAAAAACAGCTCAGCGAACTGGCTGAAGCCTTTCAAACTTTAGAGGCTGCTGGGTTTCTTTGTAATAGTTTTGTGCTGTTGCTTTCTCACTTATGCTTTAAATTCATTGCCACAAGCAGTGGCACTGGCATTGTCTGCACAACAAGCTTTCGAACTGTTTCCAACTGTTCCAACTTTTTTTTTTAACTTGGCATCAGATACCCATTTTGGCTGTGGATTATATTGTTAGAAATGTTATTTCTCACTGCCTCTGGCATTTTGTGTGCACAACATTTTGACTGAGATGAATGAGCTAATATTACTTGTCATCTAAACTCCCATAGGTCAGCATTGATTCAATTACAATTACATAAAAAAATCTAGGAAGTCAAAATTGATTCAGGTTCAGTCAAACTCATTCACATTTAGTCAAACTGATTTGTGTTTGGGCAAAACTAAATCGAGTTCAGTGTTGCAGTAACAATGCTAGCTGTGTGCAAAAATAAAAGAACTATGAGGCTGTAGGAAAACTCACTTTGTAGGAATTGTTTGCAGGGATTAAAGTACTTACGTCATCTTCCATCTTCACAGGCTCCTTTGTATAATGTACAGTATAGACTCAGTATAGTGTTCTACTATTGATTCCTTATCACATTTTGATTCCAAAATGGTAAAAAAAAAAGCCAGATAAAAAACATCACTGTGTTTTTTATTCTTTTAAATTAACTGGATATTCATGAAGCAGCACCAGTTGGTGGTAGACATGCAACATTGCAAACACTGTATACTGTCAGTTAAATGCTGCCTGAAATGTTTGGTCAAATTTAATGTACAACTAGTCTTGCAGCTAATTAGCTTGCTGTTGTTGAAGCTAAACTTTTGACTTTTTACTGTGCTCCTTTTGTCACACACAGTGTTGTAACATGTTAGCCATGCATCATAGCTCTTATCTAAACAAATGATACGTTTTATTTTTTGTCTGAGTTTCGGTTCCCAACCTTAACTCAGTGGTTAGTTCATTGGGATCACCTGTAAAATCTAATGCAAACTAATACAACTGCTCATTCATTAATTCTGCCTTTGTATAGTTTTGATTGACACTGTCAGAAACTTCATTCATTGAGGTTTACATATGTTATAGAGGTTGTGTTGGTGAGTGCACTGCATTGTATTGAGTGCCGTTTCCAATGTTTGCCATCCTCATTTACAAAAAATACATTTCACTTTAATGCAGTCTAAAACATCATTAAGTATGGACTTGGTTCCAAGTTTTTGGAAACAAAAAGATATCCATGACAGTGTTTAAGATAACAGGATTCAAGAAGAAAATAAGTCATTTATCACCGATGAAGGAAAGACAAAATGTACTCTTTATGAAATATATATAATACAATATTTGATATCAGGTGGAATCTTTCCTTTTTTACGTTTTCATCAAATGAGTTTCACTTAAAAACAAAAGATGACTAGAAGTTATATTCAGAGAGGGGAAGGAAGGAGTGTGATCAGTGTTGATTGAAGAATACAAAACTCTGATGTAGCAAATGATAACACCCCCATGCCAATCTTCTTGATCCAAAGGAAACAAGTTTTTTATAGGTGATGTGAGCTGTTTTACTGGATTGTACAGGTGGATTTAATGACGTTCCTGGGGCATGGGGTTTCCAAACTAAATTTTAAGCACACATTAATGCAAATAGGTAAATACTCAATAGTGAACGAGGTTCTCTGTTTTTTTTTTGCTTGCATCCATGCAGCTGAACAATGTCTAGAACATTAGCCTGAGAGAGTAAATAAACTTCAAAAGTTCCCCAAAAATGAAAAAAATTGTAGAAAGGCGAGTTTTCCGCTTCTATTTCGAATAAGTGCCAGGCTGAGCAAACATGATATTTTGTCTGCATGGACCAATTGCACTGTTCTGACACGAAAAGTGAAGTAAGATTCATGGTCTCATTGCGTTCTTGATCAGGTGATGGATTGGAGCCCAGCTCCCCAAAGTTGTGAAGGTTAACCAGCGACCACACATCCATCCTTTACCTTTTGAAGCATGCACACAGCAACTGCTGATGGTGGAACGCAAAGAATGCTGCTGCACTTTCTGAGGACATTTGCGCAGGATTTGACAACTTCAGAGCACACACAAGATAAATCCACTTTCAGATGCACTTCAGCAGTTTTCAAAATGTCACAGAAATAAGGAGAGTGACAACAAGAGTCCTCTTCTAAAGATAAAGCAGATACAGTACGAGCTGAATGGCCAACACAGAGAAGTTTCTACTACTACTTCCACGATGTTGTCAGGATTTTGTCACATAACATTTTTGTGGCCCAGTTGCAAGCGCACAATGGACCAGTACCAGGCCTATATGTACACTACCAGTCAAAAGTTTGGACACACATAGAAATGAAAGCAGATTTCATAACATTGTTCATATTGTAAATGACTATTGTAGCTGAAAACAAAAGGAATATTTACATAAACATACAGAGGTCTAAATTCTGCAGACATCAATACATGCAGTAATATGTTTGTTAATGCAAATGTATTAATTTAAAAGGAGAACTGATCATTAGAAAATCATGTACAATGATGGTAACCCAACTGAAGACATGTATCTTTTCATGAAAAATATGGTCATTCCTGTGTGTGTCCAAGCTTTTGACTGGTAGTGTGTGTGATTTGTCTTTTGCTCATTTTTTCTCCCCTTTGTTCTCATGACAGTATGCCTGTGCATGTGTGCACAGAGTGCCTTTGGGAATGGTTCATCTGACTAACATGATCCATATCTACTGCACTACTTGATAACAGTTTAGACAGTGATAAATGAGTGAGAATATGTGCAAGGCAGGCTGCCATAGATAAAGTTCCTGCACGGATTCTGACCTGCCGCCGGTCAAGAGAAAATAGAAAACCAAGATGGACTCGCCGAAATCACTCAGTGGCATATACCAGACTAACTAGTCATTGTAGTGGTCGTATTAGTACACTGACATCAAAATTTAGATTCACTTTTAAAATAAGAGCCATGATGATTAATTTGATGATTTGACTGAAATTGATATTTTTCGATAGAGAGTCCAATACTGGCTTAATACTAATAATATTGACTTAATATAATCCATAATTACAGTTCCACAGGAGCTAATGTTGAAAATATTCAATATTTACGTTCCAGAAATGTTCCTTAAGTCCTTCAAATGAACTTAATTGTCACATATGTGAAGATCATGTGTTTGAAGTAATTTAAGTGGTACCAGAAACACTGTTGCTTTAAGACGGTGTAGTATAAATAGAGTTAGCGTTAACAGGAATGAAACACATGCAGACAAAATCCTCTCTTTACTTCTCATGTCTCTCAGAGTGACATGCAGCGTATAGATCAGGGGCAGTTCAGTTTTATTCAGAGGTAAACTAAAGCTATTTCCCTTGACTCCATTGGCAGCTATTCATTCACATATTCACAAATCTCTTAACATCACTGAACGTCAGGGCAGATTTTAAAGATGGTTCATATAATGCACTCTGAAATGGACTTTGGCTATGGCATAAGAAAGGGAGAGATGTGTAATTTTGTTTTGCACTATGTTGACACAGATAAATGGTCTCCTTGCTGCAGCCTCACCCTCATTATTATGCCACAAGGGAGGTTAGATTTTCACTACTGCAAATCAATAACACATTAAAGTTATAAACTAATAAAGTATGCAAGTGGACTGGACAGATATAGCTCAGTTTTTTAAATATTCATCCATGATTAACCTCTAATTTTTTATACATCTGGCTGTAAAGTGCCAGAGATTTCTTTTTGAGATGAATACATTGTGGTGTCATTTGCATAATGGAGCCCTATAATTTGTATATTACACGTCTTTCAAGAAGCTGGACACACTTTCTAATGTCTAAGAGAAGTATAATTTAGTGTGCCAAAGGAAGAACTTTCCATGGGTTTTATTCAGTACTGTCCTGGCTCTACAATACTTGTTGCCATAGCAGCTAGTCCCTTCCTACCACTTTGTGTCTTTCTGCTCATGAGCCATAAAACGCAAGTTAACGTACGAGCCCATCAATACAGAAACACAGTGCAATTAGGTCATGTCATGTTGTCATGGTTGTTGTTTAGTTAGACCAGAAAATAGTGCCAGGGGGTATACATATACTGACATGATGTCCTAAAACCACATAGCAACTTTTACTATTATTTTTTCTCACTGGAAAGACGAGTTTATATGTAGGGTATGTAAATGAGCTCATAGTCTGTTGTAAAACATTATCTTCCTTCCAGCAGCATTATGGTAGGGCAGGATTTCCCTTAACATGTTGAGCCACGGTGTTATTTTGTTGGAGATAAACAGCAGATCTTTTTATTATGAGACTCAAGTGGCTTCAGTATAATATAAGATAACCCAGGAGCAGCAACAGCAGTACAGGCTGTGTATGGTCAGCCAGTGTGAAATCAGACAGTTTTTAAGGAACGGGTTCCTTAGAGCAAATCTCAGCGTAAACATATTTTTTTCCCTGATTCAACAGCCACAAACAACAAGAAGAGCAAAACACTATATAAACAGGCAGACAACACACTTGCTGGGTTTTGGGATGTTTATTGATAGTTGGTGGCAAATTACAGGAAAAATCTGAATAAACTTATACTTTCCTATACAGCTCGTTGGGACAATTCCTTTAGAAAAATGGTGATGGAAAGGTTTCATAGGTACAAGGTGCACTGATGATGGTGGCCCAACACCTCACTGAGACACTTCCTTTCATTTGTCATCCATATGGCATGTACATCTGCAGGTGTGTATCTAGAGTCAGTAAATGGCGAAATTTTGTGTTTGAACATTCATTCAGCTAAGGCATCCCACTCCAAGTGAAGACTATCATATTAATCTCTGTTTGACTGTTTTCTCATTGGTGTGCGCACGAAAAGGAACATTTGCTAGAAATGATCCTGTTACATCGTTAAATCTCAAGAACCAGTCCTGTGATTCCCCAACTCCTCTTTGCTGGCCTGTATGCCAGCCAGCATGACTAGCAGCCTCTTACTTCACTTTGATATGTGAATGTGAATTTTATCAAACATCAATATTCACTTTTGAATTCTGTCCAAATGACATTTAACAGCGGTGCAGGGCAGTAACAACTTATCTGGTCAAACTGCTTTTCATAACATGGCAAACCTAATATTATTCCCTCTCCACATCTTGATGGAAAAAAGAACTTGCCATCATTTGAGCACAACAAAACAATCCGTGAGTAGTAGACTTTGTATTTCTTGGACTGTCTTGATTGCAACTGTGATGCATAAGACCAAAAAACGTGTCTCAATCATGTCTTGGAAGCAGTTCACAATAGAGTTCTTAATGTTGTCTGAGGGAGCTATGTCTTGCACAATAAAATCTCCAGTTCCCAGAGTGTTATCCATAGCAGAATAATAGCACAAATTGCTCATGTAGCTTTTAAATTCAGCTCTGATTTGTTTTATGGTTACAAAACACACCATTTGTTCAGGTCCCAAGGTGTTAGAGCTACACATGGTGGTCTCTGCATTCTTTAAACATTTCCTTTTTCCTCAGACATTCTTGCTCTTTCCGTTTTAGTCGTTTTTTCTGAAAACTTACATTATCTTTCTCCATTTTCTTTTCTGCTCTTCTGAATAGTCCTCCCTCTTTGCCATGCACTCCTTTCTGTTTCTTTTTGCATTTTTATTAGCCATGAGAACCATTTCATTTTCTATAGAGCCCTTGTCTCTCTGGAGAAACATTCTGTGATTATGCTTTTCCAGGTTTCTGAGGCATCTGAATGTATAGGAGGCTTCTTCCACTTATTGCTCTTCTACTGCTGTAAGTGATTTTCATCTAGTGATGGGTTTCCACAGATTCTTCCTTTTTCTTTGTCGTGTCACGCTGCTTGTCCCCACGTTGCCCCCATCAACATACAGTGGTATGTCTATGCCACCCCACTATTTCTGCTCAGACCCCATTTAATGTTCAGCACATGCTACCTGGCTCTATTGTCATTTTAATTGGCTAGAGGAGGTCTTGAGTCACTGCACATCTGGACCTTTCAGCTTGATTGACATATGGCAGCAGGGACTAGTCATATCCCAGGTGCAGAAGAAGCGGTATGTCCCGGCCACTTTTTAATCATGTTCTCCAGGCTGGGGCAGATAAGAGATGTAAGGGTGATTATGGTTCAAGGAGGATGCCCTTGCGCTGAGGTCTTGGGATTATGGCTCTTCACTCTGTTTTGACTGGGGAAATGAATACATCAGTATTCAGATGGTAGCCTCCTCAGGGGTTACAGAGTTACTGGAGAGATTTGGAACAGAGAACAGAGACTCACTCCGTCAGGGAACTCAAATTGAACGCCCTAGGATTGTGTGTAATCTCTGAACTCATTCCATTCTGATGAGCACAGCAGATGACAGTATGGGTGTTAATAGCATTTTAGATATGATGAGCTCAGTTGACCTCAAAACCGTGTTCCCAATTCATTTACAACATATGAATAGCACAGATATGAACAGAGGCAATGCTCCTGTGTAAAAGGTGCCAGGAGAAGTCACTGTGTGCTCCTTTCTATCAGATTTCCTGAAAAATAGTATAACATTGAGTGAGCTCAAAAAGACCCAAAATAGCATAGCAGAAAATACATTGGTTGGAAATGGAGGGTTTGGTTGTTTTAATGTTCAGTGTTGACTCAATTAAAGAAAATCTGTGCTCATAAAAATAGTACAAACCAAACATTTTTGCACCGATTATGCTTTAAACAACATTTTACTTAAACTTGTATGCCATATTAAATTACTGTGCATTAAAGTGTTTATTTTAGAGCTCTGACATCACCTCATGTCTCCCGTTACCAGTTGGACATGAACACACTTCAAAGACTACAGCTGACAGCCAGCTAAACACAGAGATGCGCTAATGTATAGTGACATTTGTGACATCAAATAAATAGATAGTAGTCTGTATTTTTATTCAATTTCAACAAAAGAGACAAACAAAACAAATTTGTGAAACCATTCTTATGCCAGTGTAAATTTGATTAAACAGTCTTCTCTTATGCTTGGAATACAAATGAGAATAGAATATGTCCTTATATAAAAAAAACAAACAAACACCGGCACTCTAAAAAGGTTTGCTTTCCTGTGCTTTGTGGTGCTGTTGTGTTGTGTGTGGGGAAGAAGAACAGAAAGGGCAGGATGAAATAGTGCTAAATGTTTGCTGGTTCACCAGACAGAAGAGCCAGTAAATTAAATGATGGTCAGCCACACTTGGCTTAATTGTAGCCAGTCGGTCACTGGCCACAATTATTTATGAGTATAAGCTTCAGTACATCTATTTTTCTATAAATGTACTACAAGGGAGGTTATATTGCTAGTGTAGAGTGCACTAGATTTGATTGCTTGGCATACATTTTCTACTGTATGTGTGTTTGATATAGTGTCCAGTGACATAAAACTATACATAAAGAGCAAAGATAATAATGTTTTATGAAGTAGCAAGTTAGTCTGCAATTTTATATCTAACTGATGCACTACTTATCAGCACAGTGACAGGAAGAAGCAGTCTCTCTGGTTGCTTTGACTGTAATATGCTCTGTGGTCAGAGGCTGGAGATGGGGAAGGAGGTAGTTGTGATTGTCTCCACAGGCCCTGAACTCTTGATTTTCAATCTGAACCTCCTATATGCACGCAGGCACGCACGCATGCACCCAGGCACACACACATGCACGCACTTTTACTTTATTCTTCTGCTGCACAAGATCCTTCATCATTACAGAACCATCTTTTCTGACCTTTTCAAGCATGAAATTCATGAATGCACAGATTATTTCTCTCTATAGCCTACATTAAGTTGTCACTATTAAATTAAGAAGTGTAGTGCAGCAGAAAAGGATTCGGCACTGTGCTAATAGTTAATTGGGCTCTCCATTTCAGTCTTTTTTAAATTTACATGCAGATGACATTACAGTGTGGTTAAACCATCCTGGTTACAAGTTTTGTTTTCAACTGTGCACATGTAGGGTTTAATGATCAACTGAAACGTGATCTCCACATTGATTCTGGCATGTAATTTTTATGTGACAGCTGTGCCCTGTATTTATTAGGGGACATTCATTGCATCAAACACAATTAATAATTAGTAATTTCTCAAGTGAAAGAAAGCATACCAATGGTAAGGAACTGGATACAAACTGCTGTATGGCAGTTAATTCAGTGCCATCTTCGACACATGCATTGTGCTAACACTTGCTAACACTTGCTGTGTTTCTTTCTCTCATTGATAACAGTGACAAGACCCTGCATGAATGACGTCATTCTCTAGTAATAAAGTAGTACTAAAAATGAAGTGACACAGCTCTGAGTCTTCTCTTAGGTAACCTTTACAAGCTTTGCACACCTGGATTTGGACAGTTTATCCCATTCTTTCTAGCAGATCCTCTCAAGCTCAGTCAGAGCTTCTGGGAGTCTCTGTGAACTGCCATTTCAGGTCTCTCCACAGATATTCTTTGGGCTTTAAGTCTGGGCTTTTGCTGGGCCAAGTACAGTTAGTGACTCCCAAAGCTACTCCAACATTATTTTGGCTCCATGATTTGTGTCACTGTCATGGTCAAAGAACAGCCAACAGTCTGAGGTTGTGTGTACCCAGGTGCAGGTTTTCGTCAAGGATGTCTTTGTATTTGGTGACAATCATGCTTCTTACAGTTCTGACTAGTCTACCCGTTCCTGCTGAGAAACACCAGCACCCCAGGCTATCATATGCTTTTTGCCATATGCATAAGTTTACGGTACTAAGTTTCTAGTAAGATATTTATTAGATACTTGCTTTTCTCGTGGTACATGCTTGCTTGCTGAATATATCACACCATCACATTTCTCTATTAGACGTTACTTGCAGTAAAAATGTGTTGTAAAAATATTAACAGTTTGACAGATGAGCAGTTAGTCACATCATTTTCTAGTGCCAAATGCCTACAGAAATAGAAAAGCTGCTGTCTGACACCTGTTGTTCAGTACTTAAAGTCATGAAAACTATCATACTGAGACAAAACATTCTTATCTGAGTACACAGTTGGCAGGACTAGTGAATGAGTTAAAGGTGTTCTTTTTTAATTCCTTGATTGATCCTAATAGAAGGTGTTGGAATAAGTTGCCTGATAGTTCCAGACCCTTTCCCAAATCACTTACTTCACTAAGTAACTTTGACAACTCATCTCACTGCTCAGTGGGTTTTGCACCTCGTTGACCTTCTTGTATCCCATTCCCATTGTCAGTAAGCTCAGTAGATAATGATCAAAGACCCATTGACAGGACTTCGATCCTTATTTGAATGTAGACTCCTGATATGTGATTTTTTTTTTTTGGCTGAGATGGCTGAAAAAGTATACTGTTTAGTGCTTTAAGTGATACAGCTGAAGAAAATTCCCCAGATTTCTCTTTAGGTTTTATTCTTTTTATTCTATTATTATTATTTTTCCAGTTTCCAGTTTGTAATTAGCATGGCAGCCTACAGTCATACATAACCACTGGGAATGGATTCAGATTTTTACAATTTTTTTGTTTGAGTTCAGTATGGAGTTAAATTGTCTCTGGTCTTCTTTCACACATAATTACTGTTGTTCTGATTATTTAGTAAATTTGCAGTGGTTTCCTCATCAAACAGCAGGTCTTCACCACCATAACATTCACACTCCACCAGCATTTAGCTTAAGAACGTCTCTGGTGATTATGCATGACCTGGACGAGGGGAGCTAAGTAAAAACCTGGGCACCTGAGAGAAAAGGTGGTGACAAATGTGGCAGAAGATTGGAGGTTGACGGGCTCTATGTGTGACGGAAAGATACTCGTAAATAAATGCAGTACAGTGGTATTTTATCTGGTCCTTTGCTGGATCCTAATAACTCTTACTTTACTTTCTCTAGACTTAGCAGGTTTCCCCTGATCTTCTTTTCTCCCAGTTACCATCTTAATTAGTGTAATGAGTCGAGTTTAGAAAAAAAATGTTGAAAACTGATTAATTTGTTGCAGGCAATTATTGTACTGTCCTTCCTGTACCAGCCTTATCTGCTGAAGGGCAGCGATTGGGATCAGTGGACTAGCAGCCTCTTCGAACCTGGTGTGTGCTGTGGAGTCTGGTATCGATTAGAGGAGCAGAGGAAGAAGAGGAGGATGCTGCAGACAGAGATTAGTTCTATGTTTGCGCGATGCTTGCAGCCACTGCTATTGTGGTTTCTATAGCAGGTAATTGCTTCTATACAGGCAAGGGACTGGTTACATTGGAGGCCACATCACTGTTAACCTGTCCCGTTGTGCAACAACCAATTCAGCCTTCGTTTCTTTCACCTGTTTGCCTCAGCTGTTTAACCAGATCTCTTCTTTGTATATTCAGGCATTATATGGCCATAGTCTTGTAAGAGTTATGCTATTCTATTGTTGCTAGTTAATTACTTTATCCACCCAAACATCAACTTTATCACTTTGATAATACATGTCCATCACCGAAGCTTCAGCTGGTCGTACTGCTGTTTTCCTGTCTTAATTGCTGTATGGCAGTTAATTCAGTGCCATCTTCGACACATGCATTGTGCTTACACTTGCTCTGTTTCTTTCTCTCACTCACTGCCTACTGCCAGGCTCCAACCCAACCCCACACGCCCACATCATGTTGGCAGTGTTTCTATACAGTTTAGAAATAGATAGTCCCATTCACAGGAACACCAGTGCTTCAGTGTCAGAGGTGAAAGATAAACAAACAATACAAACCTTTCATGATATGTTTGTGATATAAATTTGTCATGTAGGCCTGTACCTCATGGTGACCAGTGACTGTACATAGCACAGATAGGCAGACACTAGCTGGTCAACTGTAACGTTACCCACACAAATGTAGTTTCACTGCATGTGTTTTTTACAGTACAGCTTACAATAGACAGATAAAATATTAACCTCTGTGTTGAAATGAAATGACGTTTGTATCCCTCTTACCTACTGCTGGAAGATGAACTTTAAAAGAATTAGATTGGTTTAGACTTAGTGGCCCTCCTGGTAAACTTTTCGTGCAGGAAACACAGACGTGTTCATTGAGAAACATGACCCAGGCTGTGTGTTGTTATGTAGTGAGCTTGTGAATTGATGGGAACTTCTGAAGTTGAGGAACTGAAAGTTAACCAGCACAGGAGTTATACTTTGCTGTAAGAAAATTAAACATGGGCATCAGGCAATAAAAGGAGATTAAGAAATATGCAGTCTGTCTCCAAAATCACTCCCTGTTCACTATTCACAACTTCTTATATAATGTGCACTCAGTACTTGTTTAGACACTAGCTCAATAGTGAGCAGTGCAATGTGGAAAGAACCTTTGACGCCTGGTGGACTCGTCTACACACTCAACGTCTGGACACCACTACAAAATGGCAAACACATTTTATAGTGCACTATGTAGTAAACAGGGAGTGATTTCAGATACAGCCCTTGTGTTTTATGTCTCCTAGCAACAAGTGTTCAACAAAACAGTATACTGAATGGTATCTATAGTAACAAGCATAATTGTTTTTTTTGCATTGATTGATGTAATTTAACAACAAGGGGATTATGACCTGTCTGTGCTCATATTTATGTGTCTGCCTCTTACTGTGTCCTGTTAGGATTATCTTCTTTTAGATTTAAAACATATTCTGAGATTTGAACAGTTGTCCGTGAATAAGTGATCCAGGGAAATTTGCATTTCAGTATAATTTATCTGTGTCTTTGTATCAGTAGATATCAGATATATTACTGTAAGGTGTCTGAAGATTGTGAACACTTGGCTGCCAATGCCCCTGAAGTGGTACCACATCAATTTTTTTTTACCTTTAAATCACAGTACAGGGGTTTATTAGTAATGCCATAATGAATCACTTTGGACTGTGATTGCCTCTGGGCCTTCTGGGAAAGGTATTGTGTTTTGTTGAGAGGACATCTGGCCAAGCTGTGCTGAAATAGAAAACACACATAATGAAGCAAGAGTGCATTACTGGTCAGGCCCATCTGATAATTGCTCCCCAGAGACACTGACATTTCCCCCACAGGCATTTAGGATTTCCCTCTCAGTCTCATACATGCAAATGCAGTTATATGCATGAATTTCCACAGATACAGAGTCAGATTTACTAAATATTTGTTTGCATAAAAACGTGACAACTTGATATCACTTGCTAAAAAACAAACTGATCTACTATGTGTGCACACCAAAGACTTTTTAACAAAACAATGCATGCTGTGGATTTTGACCCTTGGCAAAGTGGGGTGTTGTTGCCCCAGTGCGCAATATTGGTTGACCAATTGATCAGTTGGCCGATTAATGGGGCCGATTTTTGGCTTTTTTAATTAATTGGCGTTGGGTGGTGTCTGCACTCGTGTTGTCCCGTTTAATAAAAAATGTCTGCAGACACATCCACTGTGTACACTGGGAGCATTTCATACACACATGCTGTCGAGGTTTCCAGGCTGACTCCCTGTGAAGGCCTTATAAGGCCATTTCATGTCGTCTCTCTTTCTGGTGTGCTCCACTCATCTAATCAGCCAAATCAGTAACACCTTTCTCAGTCTCTTCATAAGCAGGTCTGCCAGCTTCAGCATTCTGCCAGATTGTCTGCTATCCTGTCTCAGTGAGCAACTGTCTAGCCTTCTTTCCTTGGACCTGATTAGCTAAAAACAACTCTGTGTTGCACCTGAACCTGCCTGCTGCATCTGACCCTCTCAGGCTTTGTGACTTTATTTATCATTTCGATAAATATTCTGACCAGGTTTTGGATTGGACTGAATTTTGAGCTTTGGATTTCGGACCTGTAACCTGTGTTCTGGATATCTTTATCTTCTTGCTAACGACCCTGTTTTGGACCTGGACCCACCTTCTGCCTCTGACTCTCCCTGAATTCTGTGAGTTCATAATTACTGATTATCACTTGGAACTGGCTCTGTCTTAGATTTTTGGATATTGGACATGGTAACCTGCATTTTGAAACTTTTTTTGGCTCTGACTCCGTTTATCAACCTGACCTTGTCTTTGGAATGATCCTGAATGGTTTGACTCACCTGAACCTGTCATAATCTGAGGATAGCTCAGCTTGTCTTGTCGCAATTCTCCAGCATATTTACGATTATTCGTGTGTGGGCGTGCTTGTGTTCTTTGAGTTATCCCTGGAGGAAGCCATCTTGTCTCCACTCTCAACCTATGACTTAAAAGCAATACCACCAAGTCAGTTCATCAGCACTTTCTGCTTCCTGTTTACTAGGACTCTAGTTACCACTTTTTCATGCACAGCTTTCAATGGCACAGTGAGTGAATACTAATACTAATATTCATTAACAGAATACTTAAGCCAATCTCCTCCTGCTCCTATTACAACTGCTCTGTGTCCAGGTCTCCCAATTACTTACCTGCACCCACCGGATTAACTACAACATATGGTAGTAGATGTAGTTGCTATTTGGGATCTTAGTAAATCAGTCCTGTAGACCATAAAAACATTTACCTCATCAAAGGTTGTTCAGTATGGTTCCATTAAGCAGAATTCATGTCTTTCAAAGTTACAGTGTATTTGTTTTGCAGTAGCTGGAGTCATTTAGCAGTTTGTGGTTTTAGGCAGAGGGGGTAAGTGACGTGGTGGTACTTTACTGGAGTATTTTTAGTTTTACTTTGCATTTAATTTTAACAGCATTAGCTACTTTTTTCATTCGATTAGATTCTTAAGAAACGTATTAATAAAATGCTGGTGTATCATTTAAACTATAGATCCTGGAAGGACGAGCAAGTGTCTGATGATGGTCGAAATTGACATAAATACACTTTTTGCAAAAAAGCAGTCACAAGTACAGTATGTGGAGCTATTTCTCAGTAGATGGTCATAGTACATAGTACACTTTCAGGAAAAAGTCTGAGGTTGTAACATCACCAACTAACAGCTAATGAAGGAGTAAGTGAAAGCACAAAAAAATTTCCACCTTACATTGTGAAATCATGTGTGACAGTTTGTGTTGTACTGTGTTTTTGAGCTGGTAGTTGATATCCAAACAACGTAGCTCAGGGAAACGATTTGTCTCAAATATACTGTAACTTTGAGAGAGAGACTTACCTGATTTAGCTTAATGGTACTGTCTCTACTGAACTTTGAAGTGTATTTTTGTACATTTTGGCTTGGATTTCTGAAACTGAGTGTTTAATGAAAAGAGGCATCTGTAGCAACCAAGAACTGTGACAGATATATGTCAAAATTGTACGAAGACCAGCTTCAAAAACTCAAACCATTCCTTTAAAATAGGTGATTATGACATTCTCTGTACGAAGTGTGACTCTTCATCATGATAACAATTAAATTGGTACAGGTATGGCAGCAAGTCTACACCTAGCAGTTTTCACTGCCTCGTTCTGACATCTCATTAGAGGCATGTCAAGTCCCTCTGCACAACGTGTAGATGATTATACTGCACGAATGGTATGGTTTACCATGATAGCAGGAAAGGGAGAGAAATTCCTAGCTGCTTTCTGCTCTCATCATGGGCAGTGATATGACCATGGGGTTAATTGTGGTGCTAGTACAAGACGGATCAAAAGCTTTATAAAGCTTGAAAAAGAGTGGTTGTCTTAAGCAGTTCTCTATCAGTAAAACCTTTTTAGCTTTACCAAGGGGTGACATTTTGGCACAACAAGAGATGAATTCCTGTGCAGGCAGGATCCTTACTAACACATTTTAAAAAAAAATTCTACTTTATATTTTACATTACAATCATGCGCTTCATTCAGCACCAGATAGCTACTTCTTTTTTGGCATCATGCAGGAGGATGCCTCCATCATGTTCTAACAGCTGACGGTGGACACATCTGTTAGATCAGTGCTACTTTCAAAACTTTCCAAGGGGTCTGGGCAGTAACATAAGAGATCTATCAACCCCCTGCAGTGAAATGCCAGCACCTAAAACATTTCAATCCACACTTTTTACTGAGCGCTATTCAGTCAACCATTAAGCTTTTATTTGTTGCCACTAATGACAAGTCAAGTGCCAAAATCAGCTGGCAGCAGTTTTCCAGGGTGTGATCCCCATAAGTCAACAGACCAGTCATGTACCTAGTCAAACTATAGATTAAGGGTTAAAAGATTTCAGTCAAATCCAATTCTGATCTTTCTTTACTTTTACTTTCCTTCTGCAGTTATTAACCTGGGCGTTCTATTTTTTTCTCCCCTGTAAATAGGATTATAACAGAAACAAAGAGAAACGGAGCAGAGAGAAGATTATATTTAACATGAGTCAACCAAAAACATTACTGCTAGTAACAGTGCAATAATCAACTAATTCATCAATGTGCTATTATAAAATCTGAACACACTTGCACATTTTTTTTCACACAGTTAGCCCCTACACTAGTACACGTGTGAGTGCGTGTCATGGATTTAGATTTGTACTCTTATTTTAGAACTATCTGAAGGCAAATGTTTATATATGAAAATATGACTGACCAGCTTCTAGGTGGAGAGAAGGACTAGTGTGCATGTGACATCCCTTTGTCAAAGTGCATATTAGCATTTTATTCCTAAAATCTACCTGTGAGTAATTAGAATAGTCCTTATAGCCTGATTCTTCAAATATTTATAGACATCATTATAGAATGATCTTCATAAATATCACAAGCATAACCACACATAACATTATCTAATTATGATTTTTAACTACACTAATTCTCTTATTGATACTATTTTAAATTATGTTAGCAGAGTCCTCACCTAATTGTTGCTATAGCCATGATCTTCACAAAACACTGTTAACATGCTCTTTGACTTTTCTTTCTCATCAACAAATCACTTTACCTGACAGACTTGCAATCACGACAGTTCCATTTCCTGAACATTTAGCATATTTTAAAGCACAATATAATTAGGTGGGGGGAGGGATTGAACAGCTAATTGGATGGTTCTGCTGGTATCTGGTGGATTTAGTATTTTGCATATAATTTTAAATTATTTATGCTTTATGTCTTGAGAATAAACATTTATAAAATATGACAATGCAATAAAACCAGGCTGATTAGTTCAGGCTCTACTATATGCTGTCTGTGGTTATGTCTTGACAAAAGTGTTATGTTACTATTATTACTTATGTGTTGCTGTACTGAATTACATCAGTACATATGTAGCTGGCTACATTTATCTGCAGGTGGATGCACTGATTCTAAAAGCTGAGGCTTTAATTCTTAGTATTTATTTCATATCTTTCTTACAAGTGATGTTTCTTAAAGCTACTCTTTACTCTTTTACAGCTTTGGAAGCTTCCAGCCAAACACAACCAAGTGCCTTTAATTAGAGTCTCTGCATACAAAGATAATTGTGAATAATAGAGTTGCAGGACCCAGGGGTGGATGAACACAGCATTTGGCTCATGCCTAAGATTTTCTGTGGGGGATTTTAGACATTTTTATCTGAATTGAAGGTTAAGTGTTATAAGGACACTGCACAGAGGTGAGAGAAAGCCGTCCAAACATATTGACCCAATGATTCATCTTCCCTTCCCCTGATGTTTGGTGAATTGGGTTTGGGTTTGCTGTACCTTTGTTGTAAGTCGGTAGACAAGGTGACCTATGCTGTAGATCAAACTGCTGAACAACTGCTTGGGGACAGGGGCCTGCCTGCCTGACTGGACATCATTTTTCTCCATTTAGCCCCATCTCACACCTGTAATAGTGTGGTCGTCCACATGAATGCTCACAGCTCCGCTGGGATAGAGCTATGTTTTCGCCCACATTGCTCGTCATCAACAACAGTGCCAACAGATTTACACCGTTCACATATATCAAACACTGGCCAATGTAGATGAAGTCAAAGAAGTTTGTTTAAATTTGAACAATAGACTCATGTGTAACTACTAAAATGTAATCCGTCATTACACTTTCAGTATGATGAAAGTGAGATGCTCCATTTTGACAGATCTAAGAAACAGTGTGGGTGTGGGTTCCCAAGCTTACAATGCTCCTCTGTCCTTACCATTTGGCGACATAGTGACTAATTGCTGTATTCAAATTTGAAACTTGGGTGAACCTTAATATATACACAAAATGTCAGTCCACACAGGAGTTTCTGCCAAGGCAACCCACCATAGCTATTGAGCGCTACAGAAATTGCTGGATGGTTCAAAGGTTAGTGTATGAAAGCACCACCAAAACATAGTCTCTCTCAAAAATTATGCCTCTCAATCCATTTTATTGAAAAATTGCACTTTATGTCCCTGTAAAGGTCAAGTTGGAAATGCTAGTTTTCTTTATGTAAACTTTTCTGTGAAGTGTTGATAGATTTGATTTCCCTAGTATCTAACTATGCTGTATTTTGTCACAGTATGATTAGACCTGACTGGCTAAAGCATGACAGGATCTCTTCTGAAGCAGCCCACAATAACGTGACCGGCCAGAAATCCACTTATGCTCACACACTTATGCACATACCCAAATACTGATATCTTTGTGAGGACATTCATTGACATTATGCATTCTGTATTCCTTTACCATCCTTAATGACAACTAAGTATGTAACCCCAAACTCAAAGCAAAGCCTAACTGTAGTTTTAACCCCCAAACCAGGTCTTTACCCTTGTAAAGCTATTTGGGCTGGCCAATGTCCAAACGGTGTAATATAGTGTATAGTCATGTTCCATGGATAGTAGCCCTTTTCTTGAAAATTTATGTTCTGTTATTGTTTGTTTTTATTTATCCAATTCTATTGGATCTTAATATTAGGTACATACAACGTCTGACGATCACTAACATATATGATGCTGTGAAAAGTATTTGAGTTCTGCTTAACTAGGCCTTTCCAAAACCTTAATTATTTAATTTAAAATTTTCAGCCATTGACCCAATGTTGACAAAGCTTTGCCTGTTGGACCGACTGCAAAGTGCCCAGGTCCTGTGGCTGCAAAACAAGCTCCAAGTCATCACCCATCCACCACCGTGCTTGATAGTGGGTATGATGTTTTTGTGTTGCAATGTTGTTTGGTTTTCACCAAGCATGGCACTGGGCACTAAGGCCAAACAGCTCCACTTTGGTCTCATCTTCCCATAGGACATTGTTCCAGAAGTCTTCTGTTTTTTTCAGATACAGTTTTGCAAATCTCAGTGGTGCTTTCATGTTCTTTGTAGACAGAACCATTTTCCTGGCAACCCTTTCAAACAAACCATACTTGTTCAACTGTGCTATCATGGACTTTAACATTTGACATACTCTGGCCTGTAGGGTCTGAGATCTAGCGCTTGTGTTTTTAAATTAAAAAAGTATATATTTTTGTATTTCTCTGAGCCTTTTAATGGTCTGGCCTTGGGGTGAATGTGCTTGGACGTCCACAACTGTCTTGAAGGCTTTACAGTATTTTTTTTTCTCACTGCATAATGGTAAACTTCAAATTAAAAATGGCTTTATAAACCTTTCCAGATTGATGGGCACTAACAGTTGCTTCTTTAAGACCATTGCTTACGGCTTTCTCTCTTGGCATTGTGTTAAATCACCCCTGAATGCTCCAGACCAGCAAACTGCCAAAACTTCTGCTTTAAATGCTGATGATTTGCACCATCTGGCTGTAAGTTTCCCGCTTTAAATCCAATGGAAGCAGTAAGGGGGTACTTATTAATGCCCACATGTTTTGTTGTTTTTGCCTCTACAATACACGTGGACAAGCTTTATTACGTCAAAAAAAAAAAAAGCAGAATTAAAAGAGGGGTTACTAACTTTGGAACATGGCTGTGTGCCTGCACACACACAGAGTTAATGACTATTATGAGGAGTGAGTCATACCAGTTAATGTGTGGGAGAGCAGCTTTAGGTTGTTCAAGTTCAAGAGCTGCAGGGCTGTCTAACATGCCAGTGAAGAGCATTTTGGACAACATTTCTGAGAAATCACTAAAGAGATATAAAAGTGAGCTCGTGCCCATTAATGCCAGGATGACATCTCACTGACCATGAGACCTGTGTCGCGTTATATGCAACATGTTTTTTGTTTTGTTTTTTTTCTTTCATTTTTACTATGATCAATATCACTATGTAATACAGTGTCTGGTGATATAGTGGCAACACAAGCTAATACTTTTTTTCAAGTATTTACTATATGTAAATCTATAGTAATTTCCTTCACTAAGGTTTGTTTAAAGGGGATTTATCACACCAATGCAGCTGTGTTTTCCCAGTATGCTCTTTGTCTGTATGCTGAGGGATACAGACAAAGAGCATATACATATTTGGGTATGTATATGATCATCTCTTCTGATCATTACTCCATCAGTGATGGAGTAATGACCTTTTTCAGCAGCCATTCTTGAACGGACTAGAACAGCATATAGAAGTGGTTTTTTTTTTTTTTTTTTTTCTGAAAGCATTTGATTTTAGTTTCCTCCTCGTAGACAGATTGAAACTAAGTTTAAATTTTTTTTTTAATGCTAACAGTAGTTTGCAATATTTATATTAAATAGCGTCCTCACTAACAAGTCAGCAAGTTAATTTATCTGATTAAATCTATTTTAGTTGTTGTAGAGATGACTAGCTATAATAATTGTTTAATTTAACTACTCGGTAGTACCTAATGATGCGTATACCAAAATGTCTTGTGTACTTGTACTCATTAAAATTATTAATTGAACAATGAGAACAAAAGTAAGGTTGACTGGAAGCTCCAGTTCCCTGGTCTATGGCTAAGGGGGAGACGGGAAGGCAGGTGCACTTACTGACAGAGACGCGCACACACAGAGCTTAGCAAAGCAACCAGCAAAGGTTGTATTTTAACTCAAGATGACAAAGCTCAATCTACCAAACATCTGTGGAACAGGCAGAACCCAAACTCTCTCCCCATGGTTAACTTTCATTGTCCCCTCTTCACCCTCTAAACCCATATGCTGCAAGTTATGCTATTTTAATAGTTTTGTGGATTGACTGAGTCTCTTGTGCTAATTATATGACAATTAGAGAAATCCATATAGAGTTTGACGCTAAGAGTGATGGAGGTTGTGCAGTGGAGAAAATGTTCTCATCAGCAACAGAGGAGAGGATGATACCACAGTTTAGATACACGCACTAATTTTTAATTTACATTTTAAATTGCTGAGGGTTGCCCTCATAAAAAGGTTAAAAATCATAGCAGTGCCATGTCTATTTACACAACATTTTGTGTGTATTTTTCATCCTCATGTTGTGTATATAATATAATTATTTAATCATAATCAAAAACAAATGAAATGAAAATCAACAAGTCAACATTATGATAATTGTAATTTTTAATTTAGAAATACTGGCCCTTTATTAAATGCTTATGCTGGTACTTGGTATTGGCAAGTACTCGATATAAGCACTACAGCCTGTGAAAAGGAGGTATTGGTGCATCTCTTCTGATTATATTTGCATACATTATACTGTTATTACACGTAGGAATTCCTAACCATAGCCGCTGATTACATGTTTGTGTTAACACTCATTTGTTCACTTGCTCTGGCATAAAGGACATAAATGAAAACAAAGACAACAAAAGTGTGTTGAATGGCGGCGCAGTGTGACTGTCATCTACTTGAGTGATGTCTCAGTGTGATTGCAATATATGCTCTTTTAAAAGATCAAAGTGAGCTGGAGTTGCTCCGTCACTCACAGTCAAACACAGTGACTTTGGTTCACACTTGGTGTGATGTGTTAGCTGATGATAATTCAAATAGCTCGTGTCTTCACTCCAAGCTAGTGCCAGTTCAATTTTTTTTTTTCATCATCTATTACCCCTCCTGCGCTTCCTGAAGTTAGTCCCCTGTTACCATTACTGCCTCCTCCCACCCCTCCCTCTCTCCGCCTTTCTCCTCTCCACCCCTGCTCTTTCTCCCTGACTGCATTGCTTTTCATTCAGTGGTTCCTCCTATTTTCCCTATCATTTTCCCGTTATTTGGCTTCTGTCTCAGAGCAGATTGCCCATAGTGCTTAGAAACTGTGTTTTAGGATTCAAACGGTGCACCTGGCATAAGCTCATAAGAGTAATTAGATGTTCTCTCACTGTTGTTCTTCCTTTTAAATGGAGGCTATCATTTTTGTCTCTCGTCCTCCCTTATCATTTGACATTCTGCGTCTGCATGGGCACAAAGAAAAACAAATGGAGAGAGAAAGGGGGCAAGGGAGAGGAAGAAACCTCTGAACACAGACCTGGGCTAGAGGAAAAGAAATTGAAGCCTTATAATTTCTGATATAGAGTACACATAATGATTTCTTTAAGGACTTAGACAATAAACAGGCTCACTGGTGTTTACAAGGACTGTTGAAGAAATACTGTAGATACGTAGGAGCAAAGCTGATTGTTACTCTTCAGCTGTTATCTGAGCCTTTCCCGCACAAGCACACACACATAGAGGGCATACATATGCATGTAGATACAAAAATGACAAATCCTTTATTCAGTGAGCAAATATGGCCCAATGTCTGTGTCATGTCCTTGTCAGTGTCTTTTCTCATGAACTGAAGACTTTACACCAACTTCAAGGTTTACGACGCTAGAAGAATTCTAATCCTCAAGTGTTGCTGGATCACGTTTGGCAAACAGACAACGAAAGCACAGCTTACGGCTCAAGAGACTCAGAGTAAATTTGAAATCTTTCTGCATTCTTCTGCTTTTGTAATATGAGGTTTGATAGAACAATGCATTTAACTTAGAATAAAGGAGTTTTTTTTTTCGCTGTCTAAAGAATGATCAAATAAGAGTATTTTTGTTAAATTATTTTTAAATGTAAGCATTGTTCTTTTGCCATGTCTTCACTGCACAGAAAAGCTATCACTATGCATTGTTCGCCCTCTCAGAGCAGTACATGTTCAATACCGTTCAGGGCACATACTGTATTACGAATAATAGTGCGGCTGAAATGTTTAAGAACACAGTAAAATTATTGTTATAAATTAATGCAAACTTTAGCTTTAATGACAGCTTTCATTTAAGCTGGTTCAAACATTTTACAGTGTCATGCACTGCCCTCTTAGAAACCATCAGTCCGAGACATGGTTTGACACAGAAAGCCCCTCTTTGCTTCTAATAACAGTTTGACTTTGATTTTCTTAAATTTGATTGCTAGCCAAGAAATGGTGAATAATTTCAAATATATCATGTGTTTTTGAAATCCTTAAGTCGTCTGATTATTTTCAGGTTTAAATGAAAATAACACAGCTTTTGGTCTCAGGCTTTCGGACCCCACTGAAGATACTCAACCACCTGTAAGCTCTGGTGCCCCGCTGTCTACCATTCACCATTTACTTTTTTAAATAATGAAACCGCAACAGGTTGAAGTTTACATTAACAGCATACTAATACTGCAGACAATTTGTCCTCTTCTCAGTAGCACTCCTTAGCTGCTGTCAGATCTTTGAGCTCCTTTTTAGTGGACATTTCACATTAATGTAAACCCTGAAGCAAGAGAATGGGAGAAATGTACTCATTGGCAATAATTAACATCAAATCAGTTTATACCATATTTAACTTGCTGACACAAGATGACAGTGTGTGTGTGTGTGCTGTGAGTTCATGCCTACAGCTACTGTCGTAATCTCTGTGAGTTTCTTTTTCTTTTATAGTCAGATTACTGCAAAACTAAGTTCACCACAGTGGGTTTGGTGTTAAAGTTGATCAGAATAAGTTTAAAAGCTACAAGAAGTAGCTTTTTTGTTGTTCACTGCAAGGCCTGTGAAGGGATTCACCTGCATGCCTGTCAGTCGTTTATTCCTGGCTGGATGTGTACTGGCCTAGAACTGTCAGTGTATGTATTTTGTCTGTCTCACTGGCTCACGCCATACCATAATCAGACTTTTCTACTGAGCTTTAGGCTTTCCTTCACCTGCTGGAAATTGGTATTAGCTGTGGCTAGACTCTTATGTTTTGTAGAGATTGCGACACCAGGTAGGCTTAAATGAACGTTACAGCCTGAGGTCTGACCATTTAAGTTGGACAATGCAATCTACAGCATAACTTTGCAGTCACCTAAGTCAATGTAGTGACACTCCAAAAAACCTAAGTCTAAACTTTGAACAGATGAAAGGGGAGAAAAAACTGATAGACTTTCTATGCTTTATGTAGATTCTTGGGCAGTCGCAATCTGAAGTCCAAAACATACCTCCAGCACATCACAGCTTGCATCACTTAACAGCCCTGCTACACACTGGAGCCGGATCACACAGCAGATAAAGTAATATATTTGGTATATTAGGTAAATTTGGAGCACTGTCTTGAATGCAGCACTTGTTTGTGTCATTTGACATAATTTCGTTCCAGAACGTTTTTTTTTTTTTCATCTCCGGGAAATGGATTTTATTTCTTTTTTTATATTCTCTTTAAAAAGCCAGGACTGTGGAGCATAGAGGACTGGCTATGTTTATACCTCAAAAGAGTGTCTCTTGTAATAGCTACAAGACCACACAATAAGGCATCTGAAGTGGTTATCAGAATCTGTTCATAGGGTGGCATGTTCGCCTGTGTTGCTGCTATATGGATTCACATAGCAGTAGTAGTGGTGGCTGTTGATCTGGTGTGGACATATTTGTTCTGTACCAATCCAAACAGTTAAGACGGGATACCAAGGAGGAAGTCGCTGCTCTCCAGCATCAACATTGGACTATGTCTGAAGTTTGCTAAAGAGCACCTTGATACTTCACAATACTGCTGGGGAAATGTTTGTAGACTTATGAAACAAAGAACTAATTATTTAGGAAGAACACACAGCTCATGATCTGAGGATGCCTTGCTGCTTTTTGTACCTGAGCAAGTTGTCATTGTGGAGGGGGAGTTTTTCAAGGTATCCTACAGGATAGTGTCGGAGTGGCAGTACAGCAGCTGAAAACTGAAACTGATGCAGCAGGATAGTGACCCTAAACATAAACTCAATCCACAATATCTTCAAATAATGAAAGTCTGCCTTTGGAGTGGCCCAGTCAGAGCCCAGACCTCAAACCAGCAGGAACATCAAGAGAGCTGTTCACACCAGACATCCTAAATATGTTTGAGCTGAAGCAGGTTTGAGGTTTTTGCTGCAAAAGTTACAAAAATCTCGTAATTATTCCACCAGCACTATTAATTGAAGAGCAGTCATAAAACATACATCTTTTCTACGTTGTAGCAGTGGACTTTACAGTAATCGAGTGAAGTTTGACTTTGGTTGTTTTGCATGATTGCATACCGTCCTGTGCTGTGTGACTCATCTTTTGTGCTTATTAAGTTGACTATGACATTTTGATGATTGGTGCATTAAAGCATTATTGTGAAGTATTTAGTGGAAATAACACGTTGCTGTATGTGTTTTACACAGGCTGTCAAGTTCTTCCTTTACAAAGGATTACTCATATGAGGGGGATAATAATGGTGAGGTTGGCATACCATATTTATTTATTTTTTATTTTTTGGTAAGATGCTGTGTTCTTGAGAATGGAAAATGATGATAAAATTCTTTGCTGGCTGAATAGAAACTTCTGTTCTGCAGTCCTGTTACCCTGGACAGAAACCTGCTGGCTTACCTCTCTCTAATATAGATCTGTGATAGTGATGGATGTAATGCAGAACCCTAGCACACAAACAAATTTAGACTGGAATATCGCTTGATTCACAAAGCCTATTATATAAACAACCAAAACTTTTGTTCAGCCAGTATTGGTCAGACTATGTTAACCTTTTCAAACAGCTGCTTTAATTGGCAATTTACTTTAAAATGACTTGTTTTCATGATATTTAATATGTACTTTGCTTTGGGAAAAACACTTGAGTTTAAATTAAATGTTTACTGTATGTTTGTATTTTCCTCATCACACTTGTACAGTAGAGTTTGGATTTACTTTCTGCCTCTCCACTGTCAACTAGTGCTTATTCAAGTGGGACTGTTGGGTTTTCTATATAATTCTGTAGATTTATATTCTGTAACATCTTAAACCTTACACTTTAAAGTGCCTTTAGATGACTTTAGTTGTGATTTGTCACAATATTAATAAACTGAACTATTCTGTGCTGCTTTGTCTGAATCAGAAGGAGCACATACATGAGCTTTGTTATATCGTTCATTAGCAAATGAAAAAATATATGGCACATTAAAAGACATTTTGATTTTGCGGGGGAAAAAAACAATCCATTAGCTGTTCCAGTGTCCTGAGTGCCTTGTAGATTTGTTTCTTTCGACTTCAATTGAGCCGAGAGAAACAAGCACTTATTGTTCTCCAGTCTTCTCTAACTTGTCTTGCCTCCTCATATTCTCTCTTCTTTCTTTCACTGCATCAATCTCTCCTTACCCCTCCAACTCCCCTCTACTCTGTGACTCAATTACACAGAGCTCTTAAAAACTATCAGCTTATTTCTCTTAAAGTTAGATCATTCACAAATCCCAGATATTCATCATAGATAAACCCTACATATAAAAATACAAATATATGGTTCTGCTACACTTACTACTTAATAAACCCTGAATGAATCTAAGCGACCCAGAATGATTAAAAAGTGAAAGAAAGAGTGTCTCATAGAGAGAAAGGGAGAGGGCTGAATTGAGCATTATGTGGAGGTTCCAGGCTGCCACTTCTAATCCCCCACAGTCAGCGCTGCCAATCGACGTAGCCCAGCTAGTTGCTGCTGATGGGGCTTGATGTGAATGTGGTGGGAGTGATGGTGCACTCCCACGGAGAAGCAGAAGCGGCAGCAGCCGCAGTCACCGATTAATCCTCATGCTGGAGCCACTAATGATTTATTTATTTGGAAATTACAGAGCCCTGGGAGAGCTGGGCACGATTGATAACGAAACCCAAGAGTGAGGGTGGGGAGAAAGGGGAGGTAGGCTTGGAGATTTAACACTTCATCCCACCTTATTGCTTGTCTAAGCATGTGTACACTTATATAGTATGTATGTGCACGTGCCAGAAGATCTGTACCCAGAGGCGGCATCAGAAGGCTAATTGTCATGTTGACTTTCCTGTTGAATAATTTTCGGATGCAAAATGTTGCATGAGTCTTTTCCGCCACAGAAAAGAGTTTAGCTGCAATGCAGGACTCCTGCTGTGAGGATATTGATATCTGATTACAGATAAACACAGAGAGATTTTTTCTTTTCTTTAAGATAAATGTTTTTGTTTCTTTTTATTCATTTTATCTTTGACTGAGACTTAAATTGAAATATTTATGCTGAAGTTAGACATCACTGTATTTAAACATCTGCCAATTGTCTTTGTCTGAAGCAGAATATGACTTTGGAGCCTGAGGTGACAGATTCTGTTGAAACTCATTATTTCACATTCTCTTTACATCTATGAAAGCACAAACAAAACATACATCTCAAATGTACGCTAAATGAAATCAGTTATGATCAGCATGGTGTGCCATGATGCTGTCTGATGGTTTGTTCTTTGTTCTTTGTAACTATAATAGCGTAGTATGTGTCAACATGAACAGAGGGCTTGGTTGATGATGAGCTTTCTCGCTTAGTCTGTGTTAATGTTTCCAGTCAGTGAATCACCACCAGTGAGCCATGCTAACATGATTTATTTTAGCTCATTATCGTTAATTGAAGTAGCTCTCTTCTTCTTACTGATTCTTATGTAACCACTGCTGGGATCACGAGGACTGTAGGCAGGGCGTAAAGTTGTCACAGTTATCCTGAGATGATGTGTGAACTGTGCTAACTGAAAGTTGTAAAGATGTTTTTGTTGTTGGGAAGTGTAGGCTGTCTGGCAGTGTAGATTCCTCATATTTGCGAACATCTAGTAATGAATCTTGGTATTACTGATTATGCTCCTGGCTCTGTAAATTTTCCATTGTCTGTGTTATGACCTATATTCAGAAAGGATAAAAAATTGATATCAAGATTCCTGCTGGTTTTCTAGTTGTAACTACAGTGTTTTATTTGTCTTGTGCTTCATTATGCTGCTTGTGAAACATATATTTTACTGCATTCAAAATGTTTAGTACTGTAGTAACACATTTTACCACTGTTTTGAAGTGTTCAGTAAGTTTACATCCAGAGAGTTTTGCATCTAGTCTAGCTGGTTGAACACCTTTTTTAAGTTTCACTTTATTTGTAAATTAAATGTCACTCTACTTTAAGAGAGAAACCTTTTCTCTGGATAAAGATTTTTAAGTGCATTTTTAAAGATCAGCCAGGCTTCTTTGTGTTTCTCTCTCTGCAGTGATATTTTAGTTTTCCAAAATGCTGTTTGGTTGGGCTGAAATTATAAGTATTTTGATGGGTTTCAAGATAATCTTTTTTTTTTTTTTTTCTATACTTTAGACCAACTTTGATTTATAATTGAGACATTCAACTACACGCAGCTGTTGTGAAAGAGTCTAAAGATTGTGCCGTAAAAAAATATGCACAATAGTTTTTATGTCTCCACACCAATGATAGCCAGGGCCAGAGGCATTACATTTTCTGGTTGTCCATTCGTCTGTCCAACTCTTAGTTCATCTGTACAAAAACCAAATTCTTGTGAACGTGATATCTGAAGGAACTGATTACATTTTGGTGGCCAAAGTTTAAAGTCACACTGACTTGTGGCCCATTCTTGTAAATGTGATATGTAATCAATGCTTTCAAGGAATTTCTTCAGCTTTGGTACCGCTCTCCAGTGATGAACTGGTGGCCAGAGGCCAAGGCTGTAGTGATCTCATCTTTATCCAATCCAATCCTTAACTCACATGTCATGGATGCACTGAGGGAATTTCTTCACTGATGCTACGATAAGTGTTCATGATGAGCTGTTTAGATTTTGGTGTTCAAAGGTCAAGGTCATACATCTCCCTTGTCAATACTACGTATATTGCAGAAACATCTGGAAGGAATTTCAGTACATGTCGGACAAACATCTCCTTGGATTCATGCATGAACTTACTGGAATATAAGTCTGAACAGAACTTTGTGTGAACTACAACATTACTGGTTAGCGAAAGCATAAAGCCTCAATGTGGTAATTCTATTTTTGTGTTGTTGTTGTTTATTGTTATGTTCTGTAAACCTCAGACGTTGAGTCAAAAGGTAAATGTATGAAGAATGGAAAATGTTATGTTAAAATTCAGTTATTTCTGATAAATTATCAGAGGTAGTGTATACCTCCTTAACAGGAAAATTACACACCTCCCATTGCTGCTAATATTCATTCTTCATGCCATTTCTAATTGAAATTACTTAACTCTCTTTTAATTTTAGAAGGTTTCTAAAAAGGCAACAGTTTCATACTCCCTTACTGCCTTATGTCTGGGTATGAGCTACTTACTTAGCCTGCTGCTTGCTGTCATCTCTCTCCCTCGGTCTGTATGTGCTCCTGATGCTGAATTTCAAGTAAATTACTCATAATTCTTCTTCATCATCTTTCGACTGCTTCCTTTAGTCACCACAGTGGATCATCTGCCTACATCTCACTGTATCGCTAGTATTCTGCTCTTTCACACCAACCTCTATTAGTACATCCATGTACCTCCTCTGAGGTGTGTTTTTCAGTCCTTTTCAGCAAAATGACTGGTTTTGCTGTTTTTTACTTCTTTTTTGATAAGATTTACTTTGAAGAGTGGTGTATGTGTAGTTTGCTTGGCCATCACAAGGAGAGAACAGTTCAAGGTTTTATGGTATAAATCCTGGACAGTGATATGGGACAGTTTTAGTGTTACTTTACTGTCAAAAGAGCATTCGTTAGCCTGAGGGTGGTTGTTTACTATTTGATTCTGGGGTAAACTACAAAAGTGAGCTAGGGCCACTTAATTGGGCTGCTTGCTTCGTAAACCCAGCTTTAACTGCATGGGGAAGGTGGATTTTTACATTTATAGCAACACAAATTAAACAAGACCATAAACTAAAACTCATTACTTTTCACCTGGGAATGATGCAGTCTATGATAAAACCCATAGAAAGCCACAACAACCCCTAACACCCCTTGTGTAGGCACTTTTGAGTTATATCACTACCTTGTATACTTATCAAGTTCAGGAGCTTAAAGATACTGCACCATCAAGCTACCAATTAATTAATGCAAAATGACAAGTGAGAAGGAAAATAAGGATCTCGCATCTTAGCCATTTTACACTAGTGTAGTAATCGCAAGCTGATATAGCAACATATTGTTGCATATTGCTGTCTTCAAATGTTTTTAGTTTATTTTCTGTTTTGAAACCTGCAAGAATCTTGTGCTTGAACAGCAGTCTTAATTATGTCTTGCATGTTCTCTCACAAGACACGAAGGGCACTTTGCAGATTGAGTTCTGGGGTGAATTTGAGTCGATCTTTTAGCCTGCTGGCGAGTGCAATAGTCTGAACGGGGCCAAACAGAACAGACGCCCCCTGTGGCAGCATGACTCAGCCTGATTAATCCAGAGGCTTTGCTCATATTCAAAAACACAGTTGAATGTTTCTCTCTTCTTCTGCCATCTCTCCTCACCACTGCACCTCCTCTTTTCTATGTTTTCAGACCCTCACTTGATCTTTTTCTTTCTTTTGTCAGAGAATCTGTATTCCTTTCCTGCCTTGCATTCATTGCATTGCAGCAGCCTCTTCCCACTCATGTCAGTTTTTCTCTCTTCCCCTTACTATTTCTTCTGACCTTGCTCCTTCTCTCCTTTCCTTTCGTAGCACTCTGTACAAGAGATGAATATGTGTCTCAGGATTAAGGTGAATTTTCTCATTTGTACTCTTTATTGGTCCTTGGGAGTTTTTGCAGTCTGCTCAATGGGACGTGACAGCTCCTTTAATTAGAAGCAGAATGCTAGAGTTGTAAGAGTTCATGCAAGTGTTTGGTTAGGACCCTCTTACCCCTTTTTGACTAACATGAAATCTAGTTATGTGCTGACGCTAGTCAATTCAATTCAATTCAGTTTATTTATATCGGGCCAAATCACAGCAAATTTCTTCTCGAGTCACTTTACAGTGTAAGGGTTAAACCCTTACACAATATAATCCAACAGTACCACTTGAGCAAGCACTAGATGGCAGTGGACAGGAAAAACGTCCTTTTAATGGAAGAAACCTCAAGCAGAACTAGACTTTGGGTGGGTAGCCCATCTCCTTGACCGGTTGAGTTGAGTGGAAGACATTCAGAACAGCAATAATAAGTCCTGTTTCAGAGTTGGTTCGACTTTCTAAGAACTGGTTTGTTTTTCCATGGGCTCACTGTGACCAGTATGGACAATTAGCTAAAAACTCAACATAGGATGTCAGTGTTGGCCTTTGTTTGCTTTAGCATTCAGCTAGCAAACTACCATCAACTACATTTTACTACTACATCAGAGTACATTTAAATGAGCTCTGAATTGTGATTGAATGTTTGCCCTGCAATGGCTAGCAAGAAATATTTAATGCAGAGCCTGTAGTCTAAACTGTTCGATACAGAGCAGCACAAAGGAAGCCCTGGTGTTGCAGATGTTAAATGATTTTAAGGGAACAGAGGTAGGGTCAGTGGTAGAAAAAAGTGAGGTTATTAGTTACATCTTTGATCTTTTTATTATCTTCTCTCAGATTCTTGGCAACAATAATTACTGTGGTATTCATTATTTGGGTGTGTTGTCATCAGGCATACACTTATTAAAAAAGCACTGAGAGTATGTTGATTGGGTTCAAGTCTTTGTCGGTGTCACATTTAATCAAATACTGCAGGGAATGAATTATTGAGGAAATAAAGTCCCTCCATTAATGGACTCTCACTCTCTCTCTCTCACTCACTCACTCTCTCACACACTTACGCACACCCTTGGCCAAATGTAAATTACTGTTTTATTTGTGACCAGCCAAATCCAACAGTACCTAAACCACAAAAGGCTTTCAACAGAAATACCTGTAAGAAAACCTTATCACAATGACAAAGATGTTTAGTGCAATGTTGTGTCTTGAGCTCAACTTATCAGTGCTCTGCCACATAGGTGCATAATACATTACTGCTAATGTTCATTGTTTCATTGTAAACAAAATATAGGTAGCTAATGCCCATAACTTTAAATTAAAGATTAAGAACATTAGGAATTATTTCAGGTCAAAATAATTGCTGAAGAAAAGCACAGAATTCGAAAATGTACAATTATGAAACATATTTAGTGGTAGAGCACCTGAAGAGTTAAGACTCCAAAGTCACACAGAGCTGCTGCCACTGAGCTGAAGATTAATATAATTCAAACATCTAAAGTGCTTGTGTTATCAGCAGATGGTGAACTGTAAAGTAATCTATTATCTGCAGAGTTATTGGCTTTTGTGTTTGCTGATAATAGAGCTGAAGTGAAATCATATAAAGATTAAACAAAAGACGTCTGAGAATGGACCTTAGATGGATTCAGCATGAGCAGAATCTCTGACTGTTCACTACTGAAGAGAGAATCAGGTCCTGTTTCAATAGCCAGACTGGTATTTATATATATTTTTCACAGCAAGTGTCTTAGTTAACTGATGGTCTGGTCAGACATTGTTCAGTAGTTAGTTAATATGGTGAATCAGGTTTGTGGTTTTTGGTAGGGGACTATTAACAGATGTCTTTAATGAATGACAAAAATGCCAGTCTGGGAAAAGGATTTATTAAAACATGATCAAGGCGGGAACTGTGAAGGCCTCTGTGGAAAGTAGTATTTTGTGATCATAAGTACATGATGTTGTTTCTAAACCTTTTTAGACAAAGATGGTGTCAAATTGGCTCTTTAACGTAAACTTACTTATTTACCCACGAGTGTTCATTTTCCACAGCTGCCAGCAACGATGTGATGCCTGATATGATGTCCACTGTGATGTACAGTTAGGCCCAGAAGTATCTGGACAATGACATAATTTCCATGATTTTGCCTATAAACACCACACAGTGTAGATGTTCAGATTTATTTTATGAGGTTACATGAACATATGATTCCACATATCTGGGCCTAACTGTATGTGGAAACTGTGTGTTGGTTTCCAAACGGTAATGGTGTATGAACAGAGTGCCCTTTTTGCTAGTCTTTTTCAATTTCAACAACATTCAATGTTGTTGTGCAACGTGACCCTAAATGATTATGTTCAAATTTGGTTTAATGCAAGCAACATGTGCATGATCAGAAGCTAAACAAGAAACAGGGAAACTCTGCCACAAAAATCTTGCTATATATACGTATATATACATACAGCACATACACTTTGGAGGGTCAACAATGATTTCTGCCCCCACCCCATGCCCATATGGTACCTTTTTGACAGAATGGCTTATTAGTGCTGCAATCTTGTGTCGAATGGGCTGTGTAAAAGTGGCTTATGTGGTACTACACAAGTATAAAAAATTCCTGTACCATGCGAGTAACTATAGGAGGACATCCAAGATAGAGTTCACTTTGGATCCCTTCTCACTGTCTGCCACTGCTTAGTGCTAAAAACAGAGAGATATCTTTTATAACCTTTTTTTTTTCACTTTGATTCTGCCAGCATATCTGCGTTGGTGTTGCTGACCCATGACACATCAGCATGTCACACAGTTCTGACCATAATGGACTAGTGGAAGATGTGGAATAGTCTCTGGCTAGTCTCTGAACGACTTGAACCTTATCAAGATAAATACTTTCCAGGGTATGCATCATGTTGAGTGTATGGGGGTTTTCAGACCTGTCAGGTGACTGATTCCATCATCTGCCTGGCCTGTCAGCACACTATGACCAGACACACCACTCTGAATCAGACATGTCTACCCCCGCTGTCTGTTTGCTTTTGATTCCAGCATGGAGGAAGAGTTAAGTACTGAAAGGGTCATTGGGCCCAAGAAATATAATCCTTATCTTATCATGCACTGATGCAGGTTATGACCCTTGTCTCAGTTTTAAACAGTGTGCACCAGTAAGCAGGTAACATGAGTGCCCTGTTTTCTGCAGGTCGCTGGTTACTATGCACTCTGTCATTACTGCTTTGACTGACACAATACTATGAAAACTAAATATAGCCGTGTGCTTTTCTAGCTTTTGTGAGAGCCTTTAATCCTTTTGCGTTGTGTCCTTTTTGTCTTACTTTAGACCTCTACACTCCATTTATCTCCACCTATGTTCTCTGTTGTCTAAGTCTTTGACATGACCCTCCAACTCTTCCCACTGCTGTGATCTTACCTTAATTACTTAAGTCCCTCATTCCTCACTCACTTCTGTGTCATTTCAACCTCACTACCTCCTCTGGCCTGTCTAACCTACCACCGAATGGCACCCTACTGCACTCATGTCACCACCCTGCAGAGAGACTGATCTTTCCAGCCGTACACCCACAGTCCCCTTATTTAATGTCTCACCTCATCCTCTGCATCTAACCTCATCATCAAAAGTTCCCTGGGTGTCGCAGTGGGGTTTGAAGATCAGCGCATGGTGTGGGCTATGGAGCAAACTCATTAGGGCAAAATAACTCCACACAAAAACAGAATGTGACACAAAGGTTCTTAATTTGATTACAGCAGTGCTTTTAATTACAAAGTCTGGAGAGGCAGTTGTAATGATGCTGCATTAGTGTTTGCAAGAAACAAAAACACAGTGAGGAATAAAGGAAAGGCCACACAAAGATTTGTTCAATTTCACTGGGAAGGCTGTGAATAAAGATGACTTCCTCCAAATAAAGAGAGCTTTTTTGCCGTTTAATGGCCACTCCACTGTGCTTCTATCAACAAAATGAGTCCAGCTGACATTTCCTCCTAAATCCCATTTAACACAGAGGTTTGCTTATCTCTGCATGGAGATTCAAGCCAGTAATTCCTCTCTTCATGTTATAGGTGCTACCTACTGAGATGTGTCAAAAGTCAGGCTGATCTGAATTAAAAATGTGATTTTTGGAAATGCAATAAAATTCCCCGTTGTTTTACACACTGTTAAGCTGCAGTGTGTAAAAGCAGTTCTTAGTTACTCCACTCTGTCTGGACATTACATGCCTAGTGGCATCAGGCTTGTTGTTTTAGGAATTCCTTTGTAGAAGCCCTTTTGATTTTTAACCTTTTTATTCAACAGTGGGCTGCTCAGCCTAGATGCCATCTCTAAGTCTAATTAATGTTGAGTATTATAAACTGTGTCACTCAGTCTACAAAAAAGTCCCTCATGTTTTGCTGAATCAAGAAATCACTTCAATAGAAACTGTCTGAAGTGAAGCCAAAGAAACTCAAAATGCAACACATCATGCTGAATTCAAGAAATTCAAGACCAGAAGTAACTGATATGTATCCGTCTGGAAAAGGTTACAAAGACACTTCTAAGGCTTTGGGACTGTACTTGGACTTTCCTGGAGTGGCCGACCTATCAAAATTACTCCAAGAGCACAACAAGTCAGCAAGGAGACTTCAGTTAAGATCCGTTTTCATGATTTAACAATAAGAAAGAGACACAATGTCATCATGGGAGAGTCCAGGGCAAAAACCACTGCTGACCAAAAATAACATGAAGTCGTTTCACATTTGCCAAAAATCATTCATCAATTAGTGGAATGATGAACTGTTTTGAAGGTGCATACTGTTACATATGGGGTAAAAGACACAGCATTTTATAAGCAGAACATCATTACCAACAGTCGAACATGGTGGTGAGAGTGTGATGGTCTGGGGCTGCTTTGCCGCATCAGGACCTGAACGACTTGTTGTGATTGTTTGAACCGAGTCATGAGTTTTGTGCTCTACTATATCCTGAAGGGGAATGTTTGTTTATGACCTCAAGCTCAAGTGCACTTGGCTTATGCAGCAGAACAATGATCCGAACCACACCATCAGCTCCAGCTCTGATTGAAGTTTTGAAGTGGCCTAGTCAAATGCTGGACTTAAATCAGATCGAAATGCTGTGGCATGACCTTAAACAGACAAAAAACCTCCAGTGTGGCTGAATTAAAATAATTCTGCAAAGAGGAGTGGGCAAAATTCCTCCACAGCAAAGTGAAAGAGTCATTGCCAGTTATTGCAAATGCTTGATTGCATTTGTTGCTGCCAAGGGTGGCGCAACTAGTTATTAGGTTTAGAAGGCATTTACTTTTTCACATAGGACCAGGCAGGTCCTAGACAGCTTTTTTTCCCCCTTAACAAATGAAATCATCAAACTCAAACTGCAATTTGTATGTACTAAGGATTTCTTTAATTATATTACAGTTCAATTGATGATCTGAATAATTTTAAATGTGACAAATGTGCGCAAAAAAAAAATCATGAAGGAGAATAGTCGTTTGCAGTTGAGACTCATTTATTTATTATTTAGAGCCCTTGTTACAATTAATTTTTCATGACTCTAGTTTTATGTTGTCTGCACTCTGGATCTCAGCCCAGGACAAGCAGACCATTTTATGATGCTTAGACTTACTGAGCAGCACATTTTCACTAAGTAAATCCTCCTGGCGTGACCTCTACACTTTAGTAAACCATTTCTGACTTTGAAGTACTCTTCAAAAAAAAAAAAAAAAAACCTCAACCACGCACACACATACATTTACTTATATATTATATATTCTTACTAAAACGTTGCATTCCAATTATGATGATTACCATTATAACCTCTACTGATAAAATTTGGGTACGGGTCTGGGATTTCAGGATGTATTTTAAAAAATAACCTACGGCTTAAGGTTTGAACTGCTCTCCAGTTTTTTTTTTTTTTTTTTTTTTTTTTTTTTTTTTAGCATTGCAGAATCATTAAGTTAAAGCTTTTGACATTTGTTTGGCTCTTCGGTGAGCAATGACTGGTAAATAGGCACAAGAGAAATAATTTCAAGTAGTAAGATTTGTTTTATGCTTAAATTTTGAGTGAGATTAATTGAATAATAATCATTTAATGACCAAAGTTAGATATAGACGATAACTAAGAATTTGCTCTGCTAATTAGATGTAATGTACCCTGGCAAATATTTGTTTAAGGAAAAGAAGAAATTGTTTGGATATTTTATTTTAAATTATAATGATGGAAACTTATTTGATGTTCAAAGTTTAAACACACACACACACACACTTGCAGTTTTATCATGTCATCTGTTGCAGTGGCACCAGGCCATCTGTTTACAATAGTGCAACAGTCCTTAGCAGAAGTAATTCTAGTGGGAATGAAAGTTCCTTTTATGTAAAGATGAGTGAAATCTTGTTTTGTGTGTACAGTAAGTGTAGCCTTCAACCCCACAGTCGTGCTGACACAAAGAAAATGCAGTGTAATCAGTTGAATATTTTTATGTTCAAGCTAAAAGGTCAACAGCATTTGCCCTGGTTAAGCAACAACTGAGGATGTTACAGGTTTTTTCTAGTATGTTAATTGAGATGTTTGACCTTTGAAAAAAAATCAAAGATAACACTCTAGAAAGTGTTGTCTATGTGGAAAACTCTGATTACAGAAACATCATATTATTCCTCATATGCTGTTTTGGTTTACTTCAGCACACAATTCACATATTGCACACATTCATAAAGTCATTTGTCTTTGTACTTATTGTTACTGTGGAGTTTGTTGACATTCAGATAGTCACATTAAAGCAACTGAGATGGGACTAGCAAAAACATCAGAATGTAAAATAACAGAGTGGGCAAGGTTATGCGTGTGAGTGGGTGAGTGAGCAAGAGAGAATGAGAGACCATGTGGAAAATGGGCATCAGGATGTTATCTCTCTCCTCTCTTTGGCCCGAATTAATGAGCTAATTGCTGTTAGCATGTAATTGCAATGTCAAGTAAATCCGGACAGCAGTGGCAATACATATCAATCAATAATGCAATCTAGGTCCCCTACCTTATTAGTGGCTGTAGCAGTGTAGTACTTCATGCATTGTGTCCAAACAAAACAACCATAAAAGTCATGTGACAGGGAAATAATTGATTACATGTTGTGGTATTTTTTATTTTTTTTTCCTCTCACCTTGCAACTCTGTGCTCTGTCTTCAGGGACTGATTGAATAAAGCATTTCTGTCACGTTCAAACCACTGTGGCAATATCTGTGTTTTTACCAGTTTAATGAATTGTACTGTTCTCTAAAGTAAATTTATTAGACTTCCAAAACCCTGTTTATATGTTGAAGCTAAAAGGTCAAAAAGATTTGCCCTGGATAAACAACAAGTGAAGATTTTCCACATTTAATGACATGTTAATTGAGATGTTTGACCTTTTAAAGCTCCAGAATAGCATGCTAATAAGTTCTGTCTATAAGTACTGTCTTTGTTGAAAATGCAGATTTCATCACTTCACAAGGCTCAATGAAAATGGACTGTACTGTTAATTATTCTTCTGCCTCAATTATGTCTTTGTGTATGCCATACTTTGTATGCACGAAAACATTTAGATAAGTTATATTTCAACCTTTTAGAGTCTTGTATGAATCCCCGTATATACAGATTTGGCTCACAGGGTTCTCGTAGCTAATAGAGCAATATCACTGGTTTGGATGCATGTCTTCAGGTAGAAATTAGAAAAAAAGTCTTATTCCACACTGTGCTAACAATACACGTAAGTTGTTTTTAGCTGTATCGTTGCAATGCTCAGACCCACCCCCCTGGCTAAGCCACACCCTTTTGAGTTGCTGAATGATTTGATAAAATCTTCCTAAGAATACCCTGGTTATATATTCTGCTTCAGTCTTTCACTGTATCTCTAGAGAAACCTTTGGGAAACATTCATTTCAAGGCAAAATGAACAGATACCATTCGCTTCTGCATGCTTTGTGCATCAACCATTATAAAGTACAGATGGGTGAGGTCACAAACTTGCAAACTAGCTTTACTACAGACTGTGGATGTTCACACTGTTGTCACTTTCTGTTCTTGTAGTGGAATATCAGTCCTGTTCTATTCAACTTTTTGTTTAACATACTGTGTTTAATATCTATTCATCACTTTCACATATTGCTGGAAATCACAGTACCAGTGTGTGCATTGCATAGCATCTACGTTAATGATTTATTGGATCAAGATTACCCAGTCCTGTTCAATGAATCATGGTAAATATATATATATATATATATATATATATATATATATATAGATATATTATTAATTCAAATGTATACACAATATTTGTCGCAGCATCTCTCCCCTGTTGCTTACAAGATAGTAGCAGCAGGTCTGTACGTGTCCCAGCGGTTCCCATCTCTAACAGTACTGTAGCTCATTCATAACTCTTCTGCTGTGGTGACACTGATTAATGTGCCAAGACACCAGCACGCTGCCTATGCAAGACAGAAGCAATGCAACAGACTCTATTTAACAAACAGCAAGAAGCGTCATATCACTGTCTTTATTTAGACCACATGCTCACCTGTGTTGGACCGCCCAGCAACATTGTTATTTTTTATATGAAACGGCCTTGTTTGGAGGAATTATGGACAATTTGTGCTCATTCTTATCAAGAGCATTCATTCTCACAGTAGTGTCCTCCAGGCTTTTATTCTTAGACACGTTTAATTAGAACATGCATCAGAACTGTAGAGCACAATTTCAGTCTGCCTTGATCTAAGAGTCTTTTCTGACTAATCATCACCCAAAAACTCTTAGAAAGCCAGATTTAAAATTGAGTTTGCAAGGGCCAATAACATTTTGTTCCTTTCTAGAATCTCTGAACACCATAATGTAGAACTAATGAGAATCTTGAGTCCCTAATGACATAATTGAATTCAGCTCAATGGTTTGAATGGCATATTTGCATGCTTTGAATGAATTCTGACGATCACTTTACATTGTAGCTCAGTGAAGTGATCGTCATTTGTTTGCCTTGTTTTTTCAGCACATTGCAGAGCCCCATTGAGCAACTGGCACACATGCACACTGCTCTCTTTACTGCCATTAACCACATACCTGGGGTGCTTGGACACAGTAATGATGCTTGACTCCAGCACCCACAGACTACATTCCAGTGTCAACCATCAATCTAACCAACGAGCATGCAGCTATAGTCCTTGTAGACACACTGTTGAGTAGAGGACTCTACAGTCATCACTCATCACCTCAGATCAGCTAGCACTTTTGTTAAATTATACCTTATTTAATCTGTTTTTTTTTTTTTTTTGAGTGTGTGTGTGTGTGTGTTACACTCTCTGCGTGTGTGAAATGGTTGTTGATTCGACAGAGTGTTAGTTTACTCACCTCCATGTTGGTAAACAGAGAGAGACAGAGTGGGTGAGATCTATCACTGAAATGAGTTTGGTAACAAATGCTGATAATGGAAGCTCTTGGCAGTAAATAAGTGGAAAATGAAGAGACCAGCAGGGCTCACAAAGATCATTCATTCATTACCTCGGGATTCTACTCAGATTCTGCTTAGTCATGTCCTCACCTCATTTCTTTGGAGTTGATTGAACCATGCTTTTGTGGATAGCTGTCAGCAGCTGACATGATTGAGAAGAAATGCGATGCTGTCGTTCATAGCGAATAAAGTAAAGTGTGTTTAATAACTTCATTCCTTTTACTGTCAAACGCCATGCATTCACTTTATCACTCCATTTTCATGGCCCTGTTGGTGCCATTACATTACTCTGTTTCTCTGACAGCACTGATGGATTTTATGTTATATTTATATAAAAAAGAAGGGAGTTCTGTTTGAGCTAATAGACCCATTTTTACATCCATCAAATGACTCCTCTCCACCTTCACTGCTCTGTTTTATACATATTCGGTAGGTGTGATCAATGTGACAATGATCAAAAGTGTTACAAAAACTGCGAGATACAATAATAAAGCCAGTGACAGGCAATATATAAAACTCATAATGAAAGATTGAAGAAGATCACCTGCATTCAGTGCGCTTATGTGTGAAATTTCTCTGGCCTTTACACAGTCTGTCCATCTGAGAGTGAAAATGTATTCATCTCCCCAGCAATACAGTTCCACACTGGGTTCTTTTTAGGGTGAAGGAGTGAAGGAAGACAAATAATGCGAATGTTGGGAGAAATGCCTTAGCATGAGATATTACATGTGGCAGGGCAATTTCCATGCCGAGCAGGAGCAGCCCTTCAAGTGTTTAATTTTCACATGTGATTGGAAAAGCTTTTTCTGAGAACCCGCTGGTGCTCAGACTCTTGTCAGATTAGCTTCACTAGAATTGGCACCTTTCCAATAAATAATCTAGTAAATATGGAAAAGTCACCACAAAAATACTTTAGATAAATTTTATGCCTCCCACATAACTCCACCTCCACACTTATCACATCTGACATGTCTTATAGAAGTGGGGCTATGCCTCCTAAGACATAATCCCTCTTGTTGTTGATTGCTTAAAGCGCTCATGTCATGAACGTTTGATTTTTAAATGATGAGCACCGTTCTGGAGCAGGTTAATTTTAGCAAGTAAAGGTCTGTACACCATCACTGGCAGCAGGCACCGTGCTGCAGCACACCTCTACATCCTGTGTCCTTTGTCTCCCACCTCTTCTCCTCCTTCTTCTGCTCGCTCTGAGAGATACAGAAAACAAGTCTCTGAGAAGTGAAGGTGCACAAAACCCACAACAGCATCTCATTATCCAATAAATAGCAGCAGATTAATTAGAATGACAATGACAGATGGCTTGTTACTGGATCACTGAGATGGGGCCCGCGAGAGGGACAGAAACATGCAGGTACAGAACATCTGACGGCCACTTTTTTACTGCACCATGAGATACATAAAATCTAACACTCTACTCAATATACTTAAGACATGCAGTTTTGTTAAGCCTGCTCTTTACAGTGTACAGTTTTTTTCAAATTTCTTTTTATTATTATTATTAAATTCTGTACTTTGCACGTGACAATCAGTTTAAACCTATCCACAGCTCTTCAGAAGTCTGTTTATTGCTACCTAATGCTCTCAAGTATTTTCAATATTATTTTAATATTTATTTAAATAATTATTTAATGAAGTTGTTTGTCTAGGCATCACTCACTCATAATATTTGCACTGCACAATGTACTGTAATTTTTTTTTTCTTCCTTTCATTTGATGGTTGTACCGCTGGTCTTGGTGGTTGTTGTTGTTGACATCCCCCTGACGTTCTAAATTACAGTTATACTATACACCTATGTGCTCTACAATGTACCCTACACTTATTCACTTATTGCAAAGCACTTGTCAGAAACATTAGTGGGAGAAAAGAACAAGTGAAAAACAGCATACCTGCAAAGGACTCTACTGAGAATGATCAAATTAAACATAATATAAAAATTACTTAACTATAATAATGAAATCTCATTCTATACACTATTTCTAGGTTCTCAGCCAAAGTGCAATTATCGACTTGTAGTGATTGTATTTATTTTTAGGCATGGCACTTGGTTAAAGTTAAGGAAAGGCCTACAGTGACTTTGCTGCAAATCCACTGCTTTTAACACATATACTGTAGCACTTCAGCCAGTCAGTAATTTGAAATAAAAGTAGCCTGCACATATAAGCCAGACAAAATGCATTTGTTGTTTCCAGTGGTGGAAAGTAACAAAGTACCTTTACTTAAGTACAGTACTTAAATATGCTTGTACACAGTTTTGATGTTTTCTACTTGAGAATTTCTGTTTTGTGCTACTTCATACATTGACTTCATTACATTATAGAGGTGAATATCATACTTTTACTCCACCACGTATATTTTGATTTAAAGTAATATCTGACTATTATAATAATAATTTATACTTTATTGATCCCCCTGGAGAAATTGTTGTTGGACAACTGCCAGACAGTACAGATCAGCGCTAAAATGTGGTTTCAGTGTCTTGTCAAACAACACCTCAACATGTAGCGTGGTGGGCTGTGAAACCGAACAGCTCACTTCCTTCTTGGGTTTGAAGACGACTGCTCTACCCACTGAGCTATCATGGTGCCCGGTGATTGATTTATGAACATTAAAGTAATATTTGAAGTAATACAAAAACGGTATAACCATAATATTTTATTGATACCTGTTTGAAATTCACAAGCTACCCAACATAATGTGCATAATGCAGCTTCTAAACTGTGGTATTGCACACTTTCTGAAGTAAATAAGTATTTCTTCCAGCACTTTTGAATGCTCTAAGTGCTATAAACTAATTTAATTCAAACTAATAAGCTCTGGCATCCTGTTAAATCACCAACAACTGACTTAGGATTAGACCTAAATCATAACCAGCCAGGCATTCACATCCTACCTGGAAAGGAAACCGTGTTTAGCAGGGGTGAACGTGTGATGAGAATTGTAAAACACTGTTGTTCAGGCATCTGTGATGTGTGCAACCACAGTGGTGTAGCTACTAGATCCCATGGGGTGATGGCACAGAGATGCTTACAGGCAGTAATGGTGCCATCAGTGAAAACCCCTACAAAGCTTTGACCTGTGTATTTATGTTTTTTTTTTTTTTTTTCTCCTTAACCACTTTTAAAAGGAAGCCGACACTTTTTATACAGTGATAAAGCAGGCAAAGCACCAGAAACACATAATATTTCTGTTCCCTCGTGATCTCTTAACAATATCCACTGATCCAGTGATGACACATCAACCATCACATGTCACAGACAAAAAGTTTTTTTGACATCATGGAGGAAAAGAAGACATAACACATTTCTTGACAGGTCTGATATTTTGGCAGGAAGCATTTTTATATGCATCTATTTAAGTGATGAAAATTTTGTGTGGACTACACACTGTGTGAATGTGGCGTCTGTAGGGACCAAACATACAGTAGTCACACATAAACATGACAGAGCATTTATCTGTGGCTGGAATTTGTCTAGAAAAGAGGGCATGCACTTAATTTATTGCGATGTACTGTATGTATATGAGAGAACACTGGAGGTAGGAAGAAAACTAAGGAGTGGACCAGAAAACTATCAATAAGAATACAGGTGTGGGATCAATAGCTGTGGGAATGGAGAGTAATAATAATAACTACTGGCATCAATAGGCAGTATTAGTATTGATACTGGTATTGATTAAAATTATGATATCCATCCCTGTTGATGTCGAACAATTATTGCAAACAGTCAGTAGACTGAGGATGAAACCTTGAGTGACCTGTATTACTTGGTTGTGACAGCAGCAGCATCCAAGCAAATATCACAACATAGTAAAAGTACATAAATGGATCATTAAGCTCTCTGACGTTTTGTTGTAGTATAGTATGTTGTTGTATAATGTATTTTAAACAAAGTGATCTTGCAAAAGAAATATGTAGAAACTGTATGTATATCACCCATTTGTTAATGTTACGCTTGCAGACTGGCCTTGTTGCTGTCCTACACATAACTGTGCCACATTGCTTTACTCATTACCAGCTATTATCCGTTCCCTGGACAGCCACTGTTCTGAGTGCTTAAGAGCTTTAAGATACACTTAAAATCATCATAATGCTTATTTTTCTGTGAATTGTACTGTGACTGTCGTTTCGTCTGAGTATAAAAATATATATAATAGAAGTGTAAAATCTCTTTTTCACTTGGGGATTCTGTTTCTAGGGGTGTGACTGCTTGCATTTTCTTTGCGTGAACGCCATATGCTGTAGTGAAACTGCAACACAGAAGCATTGATAAGATAAGAGATGATGGTTTCTGCAATATATGATGGTAACCGTGTGACCAGTTATGATTTAGTCCTTCACACCTCATTGGTGCTTGTGTTTGGTGTATATTTGGCAATATAGTAATTACAGAAAGATTAAGAAGACAGTTGTTAGTTCACGCTGGAGCTATATATTCATCTCTGCTCCCACCCAGCTTGCTCTCTGTGTGCCCTTGTCTTTCTCAATCTTACCTGCTGATTTAAGGTGAAAAGTTGAGTCTTGTAGATGAAAGTGATTATTGAATTTGACCGGTTTTAACAATAGGAGCGTAATGTTATGTATTTGTGTAAACAGCCTCTTGCTTTGTAGAGTCTCCATGACATTGAATTAGGCAGAATATAGGTGCAGTTCTTCCCACAATCATTTAGGTAAACAGATACAGTAATAGTCATATTTTAAAAGGTGCTCAACATTTTTAGTACATAGCATTTGGGCCAAATACTCTCTACTTAAAGCTTAAGTCTATGAAACTGTAGCAAAAGGTGGTAAAAATTATGTAAAGGTTAGAGTGAAGATGGTAGAAATCTAGACACGTAAATCTGCTATGCTACAGTACTACTAAGCCCCTGCTGTCAATTTCAGCATTTTAGGAAACTTGCTAAAGTGCTTTCAGTACTTATTACTACTTACACTCCTTATTTTATCTTGGAGACTTACTTAGATACAGTATGTCAGGATGGACAGGTGTAAATCGAATAACTTTAAGAAGACTTTTAAAGTAAATTATCCAATTTACTGCTTCTAAAATATTTTTATGTTCTGTTGTACACTAGCATGATGTTTAGGAAATAATTTAATGCATCTTTTTTTAAAGAATAAGCAATTTGTTTAATAACCATCTTTACTGTGAACATACTGTACATGAAGTGGTTATGTAGTGCTTCCCTCTAACATAACATACATAACATACATGTATAATTGTATATAGTATAAAGTCTAAGTAATGGTCACATTTTGTTCTATCATTTTGTCTCAGCTATGCAGGTATACATTATGGTTGGAGACATAAAATTTTGTTACTTTAAGCTGTAACTTGGTCTCAGAGGTGATGATGTAGAATGAATCACTATGGCAGTGACAGGAACTTACACGTATATTTTTATTCGGCTCAGTGCAAAGCATCTGAATGAGGATATTCCACACTCTGATACAAGGTCAGCTTTTATATTTTGTGACAGTGATTGTTGTGATTTTTATTGTACAGTCACGTAACAGACGACTTCTTCTTTTCTTTCAAAGTCAAAAAGTCTTAAAAATATACAGGTCTGACTCTGACCTTATTTTTGTGTATTGAAACTCAAATGCAGGACTGTGAAGTTGCACTATGCATTCAGTCATTTCCATCAAGTCTGAAATAATGGAAAGGTTTTTGCGAGGCAGTTAATAATAAGATTTTGTCCAGAAACAGTTTTTTCCTGTTTGAATATTGTGTCCCTTTTCAGTATTTTGCTACTTCTCCTGTCTTTAAATTCATATAGAAACAGCACTGCTTCATAATGCTTTTTCTTTCCCAGTTTCTCCTGCATTATGAGCAATCTTAGTTTCATTCTCTGACAGGCTGGACAGCTGTTGTTCCTCTGTTGTTTTCTCCACAGACACGGTAATGGCTCTGCAAAGTGCAAGCAGCTCTCTGAGTAAACAAATCAGGACCTGAGATGAAATCAGAGAAGTATGTGATGTTTGGATTCGCTGCAGTCTGCTATTAGATTTTTTTTTTCTTGGTGGTGTATTTAGTTAGTGGTGAGGCCATTGCTGTGAACAAATATTTGGTTTGGAGGAACATACAGCGCAGGCTTTGGTAGTGTGTGCGAATGTGTTTGTCTGTGTAGACTTGTTCATGTGGGTACTTCTCTGCATGTATTACTACATATTCTCTTGCACACAATCTGTAGGTGATCAAATTTACCTTTGCTTTTATCAGTGTGTCACTCTTTGTTGTTAACCTTCATTTGTTGAGAAACGGGTACAGAGCTCGTATGTTATCAGTGCTGGTCATCTCCTCATTAACAGTGAGCAGACGGTGTAATGGCTGGAGTTGGGTAGACACAGACAGATACTACCACTGCATTTACAGCCAGATAATGCAAGGCTATTCTTTTTTTTTTTTTTTGTATTTTCAGTTCCACTAGTAGAACAAGATCTCTATCAAAGACATCAAATGCATTTCTAATTGTTACTAATTAGAATGAAAGTGAAAGAGGGGACACGATTAGTAACAGTCTGAACACTTGAAATACAGTGTAGTGTATGTTCAAACAGAGCCGTATGTCATTCCCTCTGTCAGGGGTATAGCTCAGCTTATCATCAAGAATTCATTAGTTGGAATAACACTAAGATCATAGACAGAATATTACACAGGCCTGGTTTATGATGCTATAACTTTTAATCTCAAGATGGAAGCCAGCTTCCCTCTAGTAATGGAAAATAATACTTGATGCTCTTTGAATGTTAGTGGAGCACTGCTGCAGTCTACAGTTCCGTCATGTTCCAATGGCAGCAGATTGGATAGTGTCCAATATTATGGATATTAATGGGCCCTTTAAGTACAGAGAGAGTATGAATGACACGATGAAAGTGAGGAGAGTATAGGAGAGAGCCAAGTTTGTGCGTGTGAGAGAGAAGATTGTGATGATAGTTGTGGATGCAAAATCTAACCATGTTGTGTATGTTACACAATATAAACAAAGGACTATATACAGTATATAATTCATACAACAAACTTCGACATGTTCAGTCACTGTGTACACAGTCTTTTCAGCTCAGATGTTTCTTTCTTGATTCCACATTATCTTGTATTGAATTAATGAGACTGTTTTATTGCACCCATCAAACACAGATAATGTAAAACAATATTAGTGCTCATGGGATTAAAACTGTCAAATGATGTAAATCTATCATTTTATCCTGCTTAAGATGGATTCTGCACACAGCAGGTCAACAAAAATAAACTGTGCTTCAGTGCACATGTAGCTATTAACACATTATCCTGCCCATGTGGGCTGACCAAGAACAACAGTGGGTGGGCACAGTGATCTGTGTGTATGCATGTCTATATTTGGATGCATAGATTTTATGGGATATGGTTGTGACTGATCACAGCCAACTATGTTTGTGTGTGTGTGTGTGTGTGTGTGTGTGCTGTAGAAAGATAAAAGTTGCCATGCAATCTCATCCATACTTTTATAGAAAACTGCAGTGATGGACCTATTTCAATAATGGCATCCATCTACTTGAGCTTATGCAAATGCAAGAAACACAGGACATTTCAGGCAAAAGAATTATTTGTTCAGGGGAGCAGGACCATTTATCACATATAACGTGATGGAGTGGCTGAGAAAAACTTGGAAAGGGTGGAGATTCCAATAAATTTTATTTGTGGGGCAGTCAGCAGAACGCCTCCACATCAGAGGCTGAAAATTCAGAGATTCTACAGACTGTTTTTAAATTTCGAACAGGATGGAAAAGGCGGAGAGCCATTATCTCCTTCAATGCAATTATTGTGGTGGATTTGCTCAGGGAAGATTTTCTTTTATCATGTTTATTCAAATGTTTATGTTAATTTTATGGTTAAAGCATGCAGGTTCTCTTTTTTTGCTGTGTGTGTGTGTGTGTTGACGTTTTTCTGTGTGGGTGGATAGTTGAAGTCTGCAGACAAGTTGAAAAGAAAAATGCTACCTAATGAACACTCCCTTGGAAGTTGTAGGTTGTGATTGATTTCAAAGCTTTCTCATAAATTCATATGCCTGTAATCTTTAAAAACACATGCGTAGTACTGACATAAATTGAGAAGTATACTGAAAATAAAAATACATGTAGTTTAGTAGGTGTGGTAGGAGTGAAGTAGTACAGAAATATGGCGTTGGCCATTATTATCATAAGAGGCTGAAGATTAGAAACGAGACAGGAGTCTCTGATGTTCCAAACACTCCAAAATAATGGATGCAATGGAGGCTGCATTGATTTGCTTGTGTATGATAGGCAGTATGTTATGTTTGAGTGTGAAATAATAGTCTGTTAAATGGGAGAGATGATAACGGCTTCAGTCACTTGATCTGATTTCTTCCTCCATCAGCACTTTGATTTTAAGATGAAGTGGCCTCGGTCTCACCCCACTTGGCTCTCTGTTACACACATATACAGCTCTGAGGGGAAAAAAGAGACCACAGCTAAATTATCAGTTTTTCTGATTTTGCTATTAAGGTATATATTTGAGTAAAATTAACATTGTAGTTTTATTCTATTAACAACTGACACAACTCCCAAATTCCAAATACAAAAATGAAAAAGGTCCGGTGCTTTCTGACCTCAAAAATGCAAACACAACAAAACAAGTTCATATTCATTTTTACACAAAACACATTACTAAGGTTTTAACTTAGGAAGTGTTCAGAAATCAATATCAGGTGGAATAATCTCATACACACACACACACACACACCCCGGGTGAGGTGTTAGCACTTTTTGTCTCACGTTGCTTTCATAATTGTAAATCCATCCATTCTCCTCCTTCACAAATCCCCCACTCAGCCACTGTTGCTCTGGGGCACTTCTCTGTTAGGATGAAGGCTGATTAAATTCAAGTCACTGACTAGTAGCAGTGGCTGTAAGAGAGGAAAGGAAAGAAGAGCAGAGAGGAGAAGAGGGAGAGTTGAGTTTGTAGGAGAACAGGCTTGAAGTGAGATGGCTGTCTCTCTCTGGGTGTCATCCACTTTAATCACTAAAGTAGGGCTCGGGAGAAGCAAACACTTCTGTTTCAGACAGCAGAGGAACAACTTGATTCACGTTTTGTGGATTTGATTTTATGCTGTTTACAATGTGTACGGGGAAATCATCTCTGTTTGAAGACATGACAAGTGATGCCCTCAGGCTCTGTGCTGGGCATGTGTCCCATGTCATGTGTTAGAGTAACAGCGGGTGTTTTCAGATGCCGTGCTGTAATGGGGGTCCTGCTGTAGACGTCACAGTCTGTAACTGCTGCCATTGTAGCAAGAAGGAAAGACACCGCTGGCATATAAATGTTTACTTAAAAAAATGTGATGGGCACATGGATAATAAACTAGACAAACATAGATAATTGAAATGAGAATACTAAACAGAGTTGGTTTGAATTTCCTGGTGATGAACATCATCATGAATTATAGATTTATGGATGATGGTAAATAAATCTGCAGGAGAGGGAATCTTACTTTTGGTTAAACCTGTTAAAACTTTGGAAAACATGGTACTTCCAAGGCATTAAATGTGTCACTTTGTGGCATGGATGAATGATTTCAAAGGATTGTTGTTGAAGCATAATTGTTAGTAAGATTAATAATTGCAAAACCTGCAATCAAGTAACAACTTATTGCACCCAAGATGGTCTGTGTATATAATCACTGATCCATTGGCCACTAGTTCCTTTCGGTTTGCCATCATTTCAAGGATAGTGACTGTGATGAATTAAATATGGTATTTTGTTCAGCTGAATGTACAAACTTGAGGGCAGAACTAAGAGGACCACGTCTGGGTCGATGTGACACATAAGCAGATGATGTGTTCTTGTTCTTGTTTTTGTTTTTTGGGGGGGGGGGATCTGAAGGAAAAATAAATTAAAGTAAATTCAGGACAGCTGTAAATACAGTTTGTTTAATGTTTTCGGACACTTTACAGATGATTGTGTGATGGCTGCCCAGTACTGGTAAGTAAACCTTACCAAGTAGCATTGTAGATGTAATGATAGTCAAACTACACTGTGACCGAGAGAAGAGAGGTTAGTTACGTCTCTAAATGATTATTAAGTATTGTCCAGTGTCATATGTCATAGATTTCTGGATTTGCCTCAAAGTCCTTTCTCCTGCAGACTCGTCATTTCTATAAGTGCGTATCACTACACTAAATAGGGTTTGAACAACCTCTATTGCATCTTTAAATGTGTCTTGGTATTAGCTATGCTCTTGTGTATATCCAGCAGTTTTCAAATTCAGTGAACACTTGATATGCACTACCGTTATCAGTTGCTCATGAAATTCATCATTCATGCCTTGTTCCATGTTATTGATCTTGTTCTGTCAGCCTTTGTCAATAATCTATTTGACAGTGGATATTAAACACAGCTACAGCATTCTAGATTAAATCAGTGGTGTGGCTTTTTAAAAGATGTTTCTAGTCCAAAATGAAACATTCATTAACTCTGTGTTGTGTTTTATCCATTACTCCACCACTAATTTCCTGATCTGTGGTTTGTGCATAGAAATTTTCTGTCCGTTAGCGCACTCATTTATATTCCGGGTGCATCAATAAACGGGTATTAGTTATAAGTAGACAATATAGGAAATGAGCTCAGAAAATCTGTGTAATTTTAGTTTGTTTGTGTCATGGACACCAATGCCAACTTTGAGCTGCAGATCACAGGGTTCTCTTGTGATTTCAGACTTCATTTTGCAGGAGGTAAATCAATTACTGCCAGACAATACGCAATTGAGATGATCAAATTAGTGGGGAGGCTGAGGGAGGACAGGAGTCATGAAGAGGTGGGTGGGATAAAACAAGAAACATAAGAAGATGAAATAGGAAGCCCCGGCAGGGACACTGGAAAGCCAAAAAGGGATGAAGGTAGGCAGCAGGAAAGAGAAAATCAGGAGGTCACATGGCTCCCCTGAGTTCAACCTTTTGACCACAACAAAATATTGACATAGCCTCATTTGTTTATCTTGATGCTGTGTTTGTGTTAGGTTCCTCATTTTAAAGGGGGTATTATTTTGTTTGTTTTTCCCTAACCAATCAGTGGTGTATTTGTCCCTATAGGGTTATTTTCCAGATGACGCAGATCCTGCTGTAGCGTTGCCAAGAAGCACTTAACCTAAAGTTTGTCACATTAATCAAAGAAACATTTCGATTTAAGACTTATTTTCTGGAGCTCCCACTGCCTGAGGGTTAACATGAATCATATTGTCAGCAGCTTGTATCTGACTGTGGACCTTTGTTGCATTTTCCCTCCCTCCCTCCTGTGATCTCAGTACTGGCATTAAATGTGATTAAAAGCATAAAATATTCTCATAAATAATTATTTCTGGATGTCAACAATTTCTACAGCTTTTTTAATATCGTCCATGTTTATGGCCATTAAGTGTTGTGTTTTTGTTTTTTTTTCAATAATTGTAGCTGGGTGAAGAAAAAATGCTTTCAATTCAACAACCAAATCATCTTCTCAAAATGATCTGGGAATGGAAGCATTTACGCATTTCCAGTAATAACTTAAGTTGACCTGTGTTTAAAATCATATGACTTGTGTAAAAATATTACATCAAAGTAATTATTTGGGCTCATCAGTGTGAGTCCCAGGGGCAGTAGTCCTGACGTCTGATTCTGTTGTCACTGTTAGCAAGTGTCAATACAACAATTCCTGTTTTTAACCTGCATTAAGTGTCACTGCCAGTCTACATTTTATTCTTATCTTGTCAATCAAAATCAGTAAAACATGTGGTTTAGAATCAATATTTATGCCTAAATATTTATTTAGCCAAGACTGGTTGTTGCTGCTGCTTGTCTTATTTCATTGCCAGGTTGTAGGTGTTGGTTGTAATCATTAGCCTGTCATACTAATTTCTTTTCTCAACCTACATTTTTATTCAGAGTGATAACTCTCTTAAGTTGATTAGTAAAAAAAATCAAAAGAACTGACATGACTCAGATTAAATAAGTAAAGTACTCAATTCAATTCAGGTTTGAAAAACATCACCATAGAGCCCTGCCCTCATTTCAGTGATTTGTTCTCTCACTAACTTGCTTTGTCTTAAGCTATGATAGTGTGTTACGGCATTTATATAGGAGTCCATACTGAATTTGTCATATAACCTTGTTCACAACCAGTAAGTGTTTCACAGACCTGCTGTGGCTTCAGTAAAAGGCTGGAGCTGCAAAACAAGAAGGAAAATGATTAAATGACTTGAAGGAGAAAAGATAAAAAATTTCCTTTGACATATAGTTCCCACGTGTATCCACCCAGTAATACGGTATATTGAGAGACAACTGAGATTGAGTCACTGAGTACTACAAAAATAATAAAAAAAAGGGAAACTGCAGTGAAAGCAAGTGGAAACATTTTCCCCAGACTGGCAGAATTTTAACCACCTAAATGTTGAAGCAACTCGGAGACCACATTATTTTTTTAGAATGGATGTTTTTTCACCTTATTGTTGAGCTTGTGCAGGGAACATTGGTCCATTTCATTTTACTGCAACATGCAGTCACTAGGAGACTTCTTTTGAATTTCTTTTTTTCAGCAATACCGTTATAGTTTTGAATTAACCTTTTATGAGAACATAAATATATCATGTCCATTAAGAAAAGAAAGGAAGCCTTGTATACCACACACCATTTGTAATGAAGGACATTTTTTATGTTCATGTACAGTATAATGCAACCCATAGCATACATTGACTTGCTTATTTGTACTTATATATGCAGCATTTTATCATTTCCTACAGAGAGATGGCTTTGATCATACAATAAAGTACATAACTTAAACGTCACAGATCAATACGTTAGGATGTTCCCGTCTGTGTATACTGTAGGGATGACATGCAGAAAGAAATGGACCCCTTTTCTCTACTTTGCATCAAATCAAAAGATCTCAAGGTCACATGGGGATCAAAAGAGTCTGAAATATAAACAGACTGTCTGTCACTTGCGAACAAATGACCATAATGGATCAAAGGCATGGATATAAGCTCCTCAGTGGAACAAAACAACAGATGCATAATTGCACTTAAAAACACATTTTCATTAACACACTTTATCAATGCTGTTGATTTTAAACTAAGATTAGGCCATAAAATCTAAGCCTGCAGGTTCAAATCATAATTAAGAGGATGGTTTGTGGTGCTAAGAATACAGTTTTACCAAAAAGATAAGGTTCATGAAATTTTAATGAAATGAAATGAATAGATGAAATATTGTGCCCTGGAGCCATAATGATATTGTCTTTCATCACAGTGATCGTTGATTTCGCTGCTATGTTTGAAGAAAATGGAGGAAATATTTGATTTAACACTTTAAATGCCAACCCAATACTTTACATTTTAAAACACAGAGGAATACATAAAAGTTGTGATCTCTACAAAACTTTGAAAACAGTTTGACTTTAGCACACATTTATTCACAAATGTTCAATGAATCTCATTTTAACTTCACGCATAGGCATTAAGAATAACATTGTTACTGCTTCTGGTCTTGGGTCATTCCAGCACTGCCCTTGTCCTTGAGCTGCCACATACAGTACCATGTGCATGTATATCTTGTGCACATATACATCGATGGTGGAGTTGATTGTATGTACAACCTTACACAAAAACAAATGCAATAGTCTTTTCAACGTTCTTACCTTTTATGTGTACATAAATTAAACTCTGTATTCACCCCAGCCACTGACCCACACTAGCGTGTGTTGCTCAAGGCTCTTCCTCAATGTCAGCACTTCATGGTCAAGCATCTCATCTAAGGCCCATTAGTGAGTGTTTCTGTCTGTGCGTGTCAGGCTGCAATATACTCTAGTATCTAGGTTGAGAAGGAAACAGACTGCAAAACAAAACTGGAAGCACCTGGAGACTTGAATATGAGACTTGAATCAATAGAGTGGATGGATACTTTATGAAATGCTGAGGGCATGTGGCTCATAATAATCACAGGAGTGTGTAAATTAGCTTATGGCACACAAAGGCGCTAATGAATCACTGCTTATGAGGGAGATATGAAGCTAGGAGGAAAAGAGAAGAAAGATAATGAAATATATCAGCTTAACAATTAAAATTAACTCTAGTCACACACAACTGAAATAATTTGTGCATGTCTGACTCTAAATAGTCTTTCAATATTAGGCACATAATAATGTTCTTATTACTCATTTCCAGACTGTCTGTAGTGAGGAGTTTTTGATCAGTGTGGGGTTGGGACACTTGGACCTTAACACAAAAGCACAGAGGCATGTTCTAGGTCACACAAATTGCAAATAAAACACTTGACTGTCGATAATGTGAAGAAAAAACCTTCGAGGTAATAGATGTCTAAATGAAATAAGAAATCCTTCATCTGTTGTAAGCAAATAACATGCAGAAATCTTGTAGTAAAACCATGAGTCTGGTTTGGAAGAGTGTGTGTATAATTCTGCAAATGTTTTGTTTCAACACGCTTCTTGGTAAGAAATCATTTAGATATGAAGGACAGTTACAACTCTGTGACGCCAAACCATAAGTCAATATGACACATTCATAGGGGAAAGATTATCATTCCATTTCGGAAAACAGGAGCTTTGCATGTAGGTAGTTTTTTAGTTTGTAGAAATGTATCCAACTGTATTCTTATGTGACAGATTTATGTTTGTTGTCCTTATTGAAATTTTAAAGAATACAGTGTCAGGTGGAGATGTTATTTATTTTACAAATCTGTGAGATGCCTATTGGCATAGATAATGTCATCAATAGGATTTCCTGACAAAACAGATTCTTCCAGAGGTAATACTATGTGCTGTCTGCTTTCACGCTCTCTGTGGTAAATTATGCATATACCTATGTACCCTCAGGGAGAAATATTGTACTCTAGGTCATACATAATAAATGAACAGGAACAACTGTAGGATACGCGAACACCTGGCATCCTGAGGTGACCCAACAGGATTGAAAGTCATGTTGCTTTCATAATTCTGGCCACCCAGGGGATGGAGGCAAGGGCACGCCAGCAGTGTAGAGGCCTGCCCTCACCATTCCTCAGCATTGCTAGCAAGCTACCTGGAGCTAATAAGTCTCTCTGAAATACTTCCCTTCTGGCAGGACAATACACCTCAGGCCTACCTCATCGCTTTCTTGAATGACCATAGCATTGCATGAGAGCTTAGTGAGAAACCTCCTAACTCATCTTCAGCGCTGTCATAACTGGATGTCTTTTTATTGCTCCCCATTGGCTGGTACGTCTCTGTGCTGTTTCATGACTCAATCTGTTTTACTATTTATTTTTCCCTTTATCGACTGTTGTCAAGTTCAAGGTCAATACTGTCTCCTGAAGTCTCACCGTTGGGTCACAGTGAGCCAATGGGCCATCTCTGTTGGCCATCAGAAAGAGAGAGAAACATTGGGAGAGAGTGCGTGTGTGTGTGTGTGCGCGCAGCTGCTCGCTGGTGTGTCTAGTACAGAACTGATTTAAGGCCCCAGGCCACAGGAAGAAGGGTACTCTACACTCCAGGCACGTCCTTGAAACCAGCAGCAGAGGAAGCACTATTGCCATTCAGCAGTGTCGACTGCAGACGCCTAAATGAGTCTGTTCTGTCCTGCAATGCCCAACGTGGCAGTCCGCCACTTACTCAGCTTCTGTAGCTCCTAATATACCCTCCCCCTCCTGCTGCTACTTCTCCATTCTCACTCCTAGTTCATCTCTTTTTTTTTCTCCCTCTGCCTCATTCATTTAGTCATCCTCACATCTTCACCTTCATTCTTACATCTGTCTCTCCCTCACACTCATGCATTCCTTACATGTACATGCATTACAGTACAGTACAGCTGCTAAGCTCTGATTGGCTACTGTCTTTCTATTGCAAGGTCCAAGACAGAGATGCTGACCTCTTCTAAGCAGGAAGTGTGACATGCCCTGCAGATGTGTAGACCTCACTAAATGTGATGCAATTACAAATTATAAACTTATTAGAAAAGAAGCTTTTCAGGTTGTTCTGTTTGTGTTATGTAACATAGTCAATAACAAAATATGTGTAGTAATCCACATGCATGATTGACTTTTAATCAAGACTGGATGTTTATGAAAAGGTTTTATTGTTTGTATTAGGAAAATTCTGTTTACTTATGCTTTTGGCTCATTCTAATCTTCCCACCAAGTTAAAAAAGGGCATAAAGCATAAAATTAAACAATTAAAATGTATCTTGAAAATATAGCACTCATGCTGTGTATGTTACTGTAGCTGATAATGAAAACCAGACAAACTAGTTTGTAGTGTAACCCAATTTCCTTCAAACCATCTGAAGATGCTTCCATTTTTAGTTGTCCTGACTGTCACCCACTTTGCATTTGCAGTTTTTTTTATAGCCTTTTCTTTCCTTGGTGAGTGTGACATTTTTTTCTGTTGTTTTTTTTTAAATAAAAAGTATTTTAAATTGTCAGCAAATGTGAACAAAAAAGTTGTGCAGCTAGATTAATAAACAGAAGGATTAATTTTAATTAAATATGTTTGCCTATCTTATTATGATACTGTATTTCATGTCCACTAATTTCTATGTGTGTTCTTAGAGAAAATATTGAGGGTTTGCTTCCTCGTGTCTGCATATTTGTGGTGTCAGTGTACACAACTTCTCACCTAATGTCCCTTTGCCACCTGGGGGTTGATGAAGGAGGAGTGGGGTTAGTATCAGGGATGGTGTGATGACAGCTCGTGAATTCTAAAAGCTTTATCGGTTCCCTGCAGCCTGCCTGGGCAGCTCACCGCCGCCTCTCATCTCTCCTGTGTGTTGCATTGAATATGGCTCTCCAATTGGGGTCACGGCACAGACTGATACGAAGCTATATTCCTTCATAACTGGAGGCAAAGCTACAGAGTTCAGCATTACAAACTGCTGCGGCAAGAAGGCAGGTCTGAACACAAGCTGACTGACGGACCAAGACACTTTCAGATATAAACATTACAAAACAAGAAATGCTATAGTGAAATGTGTTGTTCTTCAATTTTTCCTCTTTAACGTGACAGGTTTAGACTAGTGTTGTCCAGTGGAGGTAGCTCTCTCCCAGATATGCTGACACTTCCTGTATAAAGTGTTAAAACAAGTAACAGCGATTCCCTACTCTATTTTGGCATTTTTTGACTAAAGATTCATCAGAATAAATTTGAAAAACAAGTATTGTTATTCTAAGTGTAAAATACCTATAAATAGATTAAGTTAAGATTAAGTGTTGATTGTCACCGTCTGATCGCCAAAGTCAAGAATGAAAAAAAAATTAAGTCCAAGTTGATGTTCACTAATTGTTTTTCCAACCACAACCCCTAGATCAGAAATCTATTTACTATCACAGAAGATGAAGAAGAGTAAAAAAAAAACTCACTCACGTAGTGAAACTAGGAATGACTATCTAAATAACTGCTAAATAATTTTCTGTCAATTAGCAAACTGATCAATTGTCTAATAATAAGAATAATGTTATCTTTTATTGATCCCCTTGGTGAAATTGTTGTTGCCAGCTCCCAGCAACAGCTTCCCCAAGGAAACTTCAGCACTATTACAGAGTTTTTGTATCTTGTTCAAGGACATCTTGAAATGTAGCCAGGAGGAACCAGGAATTGAACCACTGATGCTGGGGTTGGTAGATGACTTCTCTACCACCTGAGCTGCTGCCACCTCCTAATCTGTTTGGCATGACAACAATGTACTGTTGTGAAGGAAAAGTCCAAACACACAACAAAAGAAGAACATTAAAAAAATAACATTTTCTCCATTGTTTTTCCATTTGAATATTAATTTTAATAACCACTGGATCAAAAATGTTTTGAGCTTATGGTACAGTTAGTCTTTATTAAATGTCTGATCTGCTTTGAATCAAAAATATGAAGTCAAGTGTGATGTAGTAAGCTATAGACAATCATAAAATGCTAAATAGCAACACGTTTGTGTTTCTGCTTATTATCTTAAACTATCTCATTAAATCAGCGTTTGTTGTCAATGCAACACTGGACAGTTCTGCGGCCGACACGGTGGACGGGAGCTCCTGGAATCTAACTGTGACCATCTCTACACTACTATATGTGTAGCTGTCACATGCCATATATTTAGATCCCCTGAGAAGACACTTAAAGCTTCTACTGCATGAGCATGTGATAAAATCTTCCTGATTTTTCACTGGTAGTTGCAATAAGGGCAACGATATTTCCTGTATATTTCCTTCTGAAAATGGTGGGTTGTTATGCTGCGCTGTAAAGGGCAAGTAAATCAAAACCTTCCGAACCCGTCACCTCAGCTGCAGCAGCTCTCAGCAGTGTTGCTTGTTCTCCACAGTTTGTTGCTTTTCCCAGATTACCTATAGGGATTGATGGTCGTGCCAAATCTAAAACAGAAAAATCCATAGCACTCGCCTGCCCTTTCCATATTACATTGATTTCATGGTGAAGTATCAATCTGCATATGTCATGTACTATTGCAGCGCTCATAATACTAGAACACATGTATTAGGGCTAAATCTACAGCACAGGACAGCAGTTTATCAACTCGCTTTAGAAGATCTTTTTACTCCGTTTCTGTTTAGTGTAGGCAATTAAAGAGGAAAGTCAAATCCATCCAATCCAGTTGCTGATGGATTTTCTTCACGAAGTAAAAGCTAAATTTATGAGCACACATAAAACACGTGCAAGCACAAACCTTGTTAAGCACAAGCTTGTTAACTTACCCAGTCACTGCTCTGTGACAGCTACGGCAAACAGCACACATAATCGCTTCACACTTAACTTATAACTAAGAAGAGGCACATTAATAATTGATAGCTGCTGATATGATTTGCAATAGTTTAAACATTTTCTAGAGCCACACAAAAACCTAGAAATGACATTAAAACTGTTCATGCAGTGTTTGTTGGAATCAGCTGGTGGTTATTAGATGAAATGCATCTTTTAGAGACACTGATCTGTGTTGATTCAAATGATCGGCAGAAGAATTTTACAAAAATAACAAATCCTCTATACAGAAAATCAAATTAATATTTGTCAGTGCCTTTGAAAATATTTTATGCAGGTTTTTTTCTCCAATAAAAAAAATATACTATTGTAACTACAATGTGAATAAATCATGGCCACGTCTGCAAGTCACACAAGTCAAGTAACACGTAAACTGCAGAGATGAAACCTTCTCCTTCTCCCAGTTTAGTTGTACCACAACAGTAACTATAAAATATAAATATTCTTATATCTTCTTTCAACTGCAGTATGAATACTGTTGACTTGTAGATGGTCAGTAAATTGCTGAGTTAGCATCATGTACTTGTCATATAATTCTTCATTTAGAAAGGTCAGTAAAGAGTAAACAAGTACTTCTGAAGCAAACTGTGTATGAATATCATGTGCACACAAATCTCTCTGTCTGTCAATTATTTATTTATTTTATTTCTTCACAGATGCTTACAAACCAAATTTCTATTGAATGTGTGTTTGTAGAATTATTGAAGCCTAAGGGAAATCATTTCTTCATGCAGATGGTCCAAAATACATGAGAACAATTTTATAAGATCTTTTCATAATGTAGAGTTTTGCAGTGCAGTGGTTGTGTATATTTTAAAATGTGCCTTGCAGCTAGACAGGACTGTTTCTTGTTTTTACTACATCACAAGAATACCATCAGCAGATCTTTCTCAACTAAAGCATAATTGCTTATTTCTCTCTCAAATGTTTTGATGCTGTTTGCAAGTGTATTTTAGAACTAGGATGATGAGTGGATTAATTGCCAATGGAATTTTTCTCTTAAAACCAATTGATTGCAAGAAATCTGATAAATATTTTTATTTATATATATGTATTGTACTATAAGCCGAGCCCTGTCTTGTTTCGGTGAGTATTTTAGCAACTACTAATGGCTTTGCATGTCTTTTCAGAAATAAGTTTGATTTACTCTTTCGGCTTTCTTTTGGTCCTAACTTCCCAAATCACGTGGGGGTCATCTCGTGGTTACAGTTTTCTTATTTGAAAAAAATGTAATTAAATGACTGCAATTGAATAACCATTTTGTGTTCACATGCTTATGGATTAAAGACTCAGTTCAGTAAATAGCTGTATTGTAGTAAGTAGTAAGTATTTCCCACCCTTTATTATGTATCATCCATAATATAATCATCATCATATTTATACCTGCTGTTCAAAATTTATACAAATTTACAATCCCAATCAAAGTCTATATTATGTAAAACAGATGCACATGATGTATTTTAGAACAGTGCATTTGACAAAGGCTGTATTTCAGGCTCACTATGCAGTGTCCCTGGTCAAAAGTAAATATTACAGCACTTTTTTAATAGTGAGAGCAGAAAGTACAATTGGGATTTTACTTATTCAGCCAGTGTTTGACAGGAAATTTAATTTGTACCTATGGCTTATATACATCAGCCTGAAGCTTTAAGGCAAGAAGAAGAATGGAAATAGAAGTCTACTACAACTTATGCATATTATTCCTTTAAACTTACTGGAGTTAATTACAAGATAATTTGATTTCTTGACTGAACAAAGCAAATTATCTTAACTGCTTAATCTCTCTAAATGTACTTGAACTGTTTCAGGACTTTCAGGACAAACAAACTTGGTTATGTGCTAGTGGTATCTCTATTTTCCTGTTCATATTGCAAAGTAGCACTATCCATTTGTTTTTTTTACAGTCTGTTGAAAAAACCAAACATAATGAGATCAAAACTGCAAAAGACAAACCAGCAGAGCTGAACCATTGCTTATTGATAATGTAATAGCATGTGATTTGCCTACATGGGACTTGAATAGTGACGCAACTGTGTGTTGTCTGCTGCAGTGATATTTTGCTTAAGAATTATTTATCAGTTGTTTTGCATTCCCTGTTGTACAATCTGTGTCATAGAGGACTTAAATCCACTTTTATGGAATGATAACATCTTTCAAATTAGGGTTTTGTGTGTACAAACCCCCCCAAAAAATCCCAGTTTAAAATGGTGCAATCTATTTGTTGTGCTTAGCCCTTCATTGTCATATCATTGCTTTATACAATCATACCATTGTTATATATGGTGGTATGACAGTCTTTTCATTTTTATCCACAAAGGTAGTCAGCTTAAATGTGTTGATCCTTTCAGATCCCAGATGCAGGATTGAGTCACATCACACTTAATGGACTAGAAGGGATGTGCTGGCTTATCAAATAGAGAGCAGGCCATGTTAGATCACTTGATGATAGGTGAACATGCTTATGTTGGACTAATTAGCACTTAACAATATCATTTGTATGTAAGTGTGTATGTGCGTGCTTGAGCATTCACAGAAACGTAGATTATTTGTAGTACATGTGTTCCCACAGATCGGTGCAGGGCAGGTTATGAATCCACAGTGATGTAGGAGGGAGATTTCCACTTGGTATTAAGTGATTAGGTTGATTTCTGCGGAGAAGTTTTATTCTACTCTGAGTGAGGGTGTCATTAAAATGCAATGACATGAGATTAATGCTCATCTTGTAAGTGACATTTACGTTCTCATTTACCGTGGAAACTGTCTCGCAATATTGTGTGCTAGGCCTTGTTTTGAATGTTGATGAGATTCAGGAGCTGTTCAAAGCATGTGCAGTGACGGTATGAAAAATGTTGGATGTGCTATATAAAGAGGAAAGGTATCTAGCTGAGTAAGGGACAAACAGTAAAACAAGACCATCAGCGAAATGGGACCATGAACTTTGAAATTGTGGTTTGCAGTGCAGATTTTAAACTTGGTGAATGTTAGATAAATGGCTGTCCTCAGCATTAGTGGCATTACAGAAGAAGATACATGACCAGAAATATGATTTGTAATGCAATACGATTGCACGTGACAAGGTATGCTTTTATGCATTTTTTGATTTCCCATATTCTCTTTAAGTCTGCGGATTACTAAAACTCTATATAGTGTGAAATTAATTGTGCTCCTAGATAATATGTCTGTCTGGGCATCATAAAACCATTCTCATCTTTAAATCTTTTATGTTTTCTCACTTTTTTTTTTTTTCTTCCACAGAGTGTCTGTGCGCAGCAGTGCAGCGTGCACTCTGAGAGCTGGGGGCACATACTATATGTGTATATGAGATGAGGAGAAGCTAAGTGGCTACCACAACCACCCAGATCAGACAGCCTCCTGCGCTGCAAGATGGATTAGAGCCTCACAACTCAGGAGATCAAAGGTAGGAAAAGATGTTTGGTAATCAGTCGCCACTCGCCTGCCCTGTTCAATGACAGCATGGAGAGAGTGAAGGAAACAGTGAGAGAGAGAGAGAGAGAGAGAGAGAGAGAGAGAGAGAGAGAGAGAGAGAGAGAGAGAGATGAACTAATAAATGATAATGAGTTTAAGGCCTTTCTGCCACCTGTGTGTTGTACGTTTGGACAGTGGAGCTGCCATGTTCATAAATCTCGCTGCATGTTGAACATATGAGGGTCAAATACAGTGCTGGATATGGTTAGTTCTAACTGCAAATATCAGACTACAGATTTTATTAAACAAGTGTTTTCGCCCTAATAAAATCATGTACATTAGTAGCAAGATGTTGAGAACAGAAAATCATGTTATGTTAGCACACCTAGAATAGCATTTCAGTTCCAGGGCATATTATGTTTGTTTTTTCTTAAAATAAGTACTCAGAGGGCATGTATAAGCAGAGAGAGAGTATTTTTCTATAGTATTGTCCAGTCTTAATGATTAGTGACGATGAGGGAAGTATCTGCCTTTATTCATCCATTCATTCATCATCATTCAAGTGGAAAATATTGGCCATTTAAAATATCTCAATCTGGTATCAATCTGAATAGATTTGTCACCCATGTCACCAATCTTGTCAGTGATTCTAATGGAGGGGTAGGAAATCCTGTCTTAGATTGCTGCAGCCCTGCTTGTTTTACAGCTATCTCTGTCCTTCTCACTGTTGATTAGCTGGATCGGGCGTGTTAGGCCAATCAGAAGCTGTTAGTGCGGGGACGGCTGGAAAACAAGTCAGGCTGCGGCTCTTTCGAAGATATTGTCAGTTGTGGGTTTTTGAGGTGTTTTTGTGTGTAGTGTAGGTGTAGTTACTTATTTGGGCTTTGCTCGCTGTATGAACCTCTCATAATTCTCTCCACAATACAGTGAAACGTGATAGTCGGTGCTTTTCCAGCCAGGATCCGTCCACAACCTCGTTTTCTGTCTGCTGCAGCTACGTGTTTTACTTGTACTGTACAGTAAGGGGTAAATCTACTCTACATCTGTCCTGGACAGATGCACTGAGAAAATATTTGCAGAGGCCTCTAGAAGCTATCAGAGAGCGTGGATAAGATTTTAGTGCTACATTATAGATTTATGTTGTTATGTTTGCACATTCTGCTTCTATAAGACCCACTGTTTATAAGGCACATTGTTGCCAAATAGAAGTATAAAGTTTTCACTGACCATAGCACTATCATGACCTAAACCTGCACTGCAACTTTTGTCTTCTTGTTATGAGAGCAGTCATGACTTTCTAAGTATTAAATGAAATTAGGGTTAGGGGTTAGGGGTCCGCACGAAAGTGGACATTTGTGCCAAATTAGAAGGAATTATTTCCAAACATTCCTTAAATATCACATTCACAAGAACTGAGTGAACTGATGAACGCACGCATGGACAACCTGACAACACAATGCCTTCGGCCCTGGCTATCAGCAGTGTGGAGGCATGGACTTAAAATAAAATGTGCTAAACATAACAAGCCTACGCAAGTTCTCCAGAAAAGATAAGCATGTTATAAAAGTGAATGGTTTTGACATCATCGTGATAATATACTTGATTATAACATCATCATAGTTTTTCACTGCAATTAAAGGACGTTTTAAAGATCTTTTCCACAAAGCCAATTTATGTCTTTGTCCTTTGACGAATAGCTCAATGCAACCACACACTCAGTTCTTTTTCATGACCACAAAATGTTTCCACAGCACTTACTTGCAACAACAAAAGCTGCTTATTGGTCCATAATTCAGCACTGTTTGCGTGAAAGGGGATTATTTTATTGGGAATTCTTTAGCTGAGAGAGGTTTTTGCCCATCCATTAAAATGGATCCATAAAAAAATACATTTTCTTTTTGAATAGCTTCCATTCTTGCACAGTCTACACAATCGTATGAACTTTTACCTTCAGTTGCTGCACTTTTTTCACTTTTCTGAACATTTGCTTTCAAGATGACTACAGAAGTTCCCTGTATTTTGTGCATCTTTTTACGTAAACACATATCCTTGATTTTTCACTTTGTAACAGTCATTGTGTTTTTGAAACTCCTGTGCAAAATGCTCCTCTGGGAGCACAGTTTAGAGGGACTCAACAATAGACTTATTTGTCATCATAATGTTACCTTTCATCACCAACAAACTTAGAAACTGCTTAAATCCAGCAGCTCATCTTCATTTTTAAAATTTCATTTCATTTTTAACACGAGTGTAGAATGAATGTCAGACTTCAGTTGCTTTGTGAATCTTATGTGGCAATATCTCAGGATGTGTTGTGTGTTTATGCAGCAGCATTTGAGTTGAGGTTAACCTGCCATTCAAACAGCCAGTAGAGGTTTTAAAACATCTATTAACAGTGATGTGTGTGTGCGTGTGGGGGCGCGTGTGTTGGCATGTGGTTCTGTGTTCTTCAGTCGGATCCAGGCTACAGTCAGTAAGGAAACAGAGTTCCTGATGTTCTGCTGACATTAATACAACCTTCTCTCCTACATTCTGACAGCATAAAAACAGGCAGAAATTTTCAGCATGCTGTGGCTTTCTGTCCGCCCTCTCCTCTCAGAGCCACCTTTCTCCCTGACCTCCCCTACATGTATTTGTTCAGTTCACAAAAGCTGCAGAAATATTTTTAGATAAAGGTACCAGACAACTGGAACCTAAAACAAATGACTGAGTTGTCAGAGTTGTTTTTTTGTGTTATTTATTTGGAGGACAGGATATATTGTCATCTGGTGGCATCTCTTAAACTGCTACCTTCTGTGCTCTGTTGAGACAGAATAAACAGTCACAGAGAGCTTTATGTGAATACCAATAGATTCAGGATTTGAACTATCAACAATCAACTCAGAACGTTTCTACATAACAAAAGCGTTTTTTAACACACAGTAACATGCATATGCTAGTTTCTCTTATTGTGAATTCTACTGTTGTTCCTTTAAATTCATATTAAATTGATTTGAACACGTGTGATGTGTCAGGATTTCACTGTGTATGACAAAGTATATACGTACGAACCACAATATACAGATAAAGGTAGAATAAGCATGTTAAAAAGTGAATGACTCTGAGAAGGCACACTCGCACAAATAGAAATCAAACACAGTTGGAGGGAGATTTTGTGTTGTAAAACCACAAACGAGAAAAATACTCTAGCTATTGAATCTGCAAAGTATAAAATTTGTATTCTCCATTTACAGCTCGTAAGGGAAGGTGCTGGGTAACAACAACAAACTCAGATGTGAGCAGCAGAAGATATCCCTATACACCACAGCTCTACTCTCAGCCAAGCAGAGTGAAATCTGTTTTATATACACTATAACTTCTGATTATAATGATAACTTTGATCGTTTTAGCTAAGTGTGACTCTTAACTCTGAGCTTAACTTTGGAGAAAATTTTTGCTTCGAAATTTGGCTGGCCTTGATTTTTTTTAGTTTTTTTTTTTATAGTGGACTCATATTGTTTAAAGACAAGAGGATTCTGTAGTGACCAAGCGCTACTGTGACAGATATACACCGTGTGGTTTTCACTAAGAAAATGTGTCAGAGCCTTCCACTGAACAATTACTGCAGTAATTAATGTGTTTCAGTCAGCAACACAGTGAGGTCAGGTTTTTCCATCAATGGATTTTTTTTTTTGCCTGATCGTACAGTCATATGCCAAGACAACACTGCCAGGATTCATCAGTCTCAGACTGTGAACGACTGGTTCAGGGAGCATGACACAGTTTCAGCCATGAATTGGTCACCAAAGAGTCCAGACCTTAACACCATTAAGAATCTTTGGGATGTGCTGGAAAAGACTTTAAGCAGTGGTCTGAAACCTTGATCTATGCAAGATCTTGACGAGAAACTTTTGCGACTCTGGACAGACTTTGTTTGAGTTATTGAACACATGCCACAATGAATGTGTGCTGTACACATTCCTTTAACGGTAACACGTCTGCTTGTCTTACAACAAATAGACACACTGTGCAAAGAATGATGGATAATATGTCTATTGTGATAATATATATTTACAGCACAAACATGTTCATACATACATCCATATATGAACACTCTTCAGAAAGTAAAACTACCTATTTAACCTTTGTCATATTACAAACTCTTAAGTGTGCCAGTGACAGAATCCCAATTCATATTCATATGCAGGATAACTCAGATTTTTAAGCCACCATATTACCCACAGGCATATCTAGTATGCTGTGAATACAAATGCCAGAGTACACAGTATGCTGTAAAGACATTGAATTTCTCTGAGGCATCAGTGCCCTGTGAAATCTACTACTGTCAAAATTTGACTTTTTACTGACTTTGGCTCAAAGAAAGTGGTTTGAGGTGATGGTTTCAATTTCATTGCCCACATGTGCAATCTTGCATGAGATGCAAGTATTGGATATCACTTCCGTGCAGATGGTGTATTATCGCTCCTCAGTATGTGTAACCACAGCATTCAATATTGCCACTGGGCAAATCCTTCTGCTCAGCCTTACTGGGAATGTTATGATTGTAGTATGTTATGCTCATTAAAATTATCTTTGCTGCACTTTGTTTACTGCATCACTGATGCTCTTGTCACTGCTCATAGCAAATTCTTTTTTACCTCTTTAGCAGAAATACAGTGCATGTCCAATGAACTCACTCTTTTTTCAGAGAAAGTTTAAAGTGCTTTAGTGTGTGTGTGTGTGTGTGCGTGTGTGTAGTTTCACATGTTGGTTTGTATGCAGGTGTTAAATAAACTGTTTGTATTTGCATGTTGACTGAATCCACGAGTCTGCCTCCATCTGCTCCTGTCTGTGTTGCCGCTGGGCCACCTGCCTTTTTCCTGCCTCCTTCCCTGACTGCTCCTGAGAAGTAGAGATAAGGCCCACTGATGTTTGTCTGCTCCCTGGCAGATTACTGAGGCAGACAGGTACAAGAACTCAGGCAGACATCTATAGTATAGTGGAGAACAAGGAAGAACTTTATTTGGATACATAAGCTGACCAGAACACCAGAATGCCATGTGGTTCCTTTGCATGTGCTGCTGCTGCTTGGTTAAATACTGCTTAGTGTGCCAGTACTTTCAGAAGTACTGCCAGTGTGGTAAATATCTGGTGCAGTTATTTTAATCAGTAGGAGTATAAATAATAAAAAGATTTTCCTTTGGGTAAATATGCTTTAAATGCAATCCGTAAAGTATGTTTCCATACTAACGTTAACATCTTCCATTAAGTTCTTGACTGAAATGTAACAGATAACACTGATACCAACCTATAATCAGACAAAACTCACTGTGATACATACTTACCATACTTATGCTGCTGTCTCGTCATTTTGAGGCTGTTGTGAGCTTTGCTGCTGTGATAATGTTTGGCCATTACAATTATGTTAAGCACAGAGAACCTTTTCATTAGGTGTCTGTTGCATTTTCAGCATGCAGGTGAATGGGATGAATGTAAACAGTGTGACGCATCAACGCTCTCCACACAAACATTACTTAAACATTACTTTAAATATGTTATATCCTGGCAGCCCTATGGATAATTGATGAATGCAGTTAAAGACAGTAGGTCACTGTCACCAGCATACTACAGACATTCTGCAAGCACAGTCATCACTTAAGCATGTTCTGTTACAAAAATATGAGATATTCTCCTGTCAAATACATGTCAATATGATTTTATTATTTCCAAATAATTCGAAGAATTTTAGAATAACCAGTTACAAAGTTTTCGATTTTCTTTTTTTATGAAAGCATTGTGTGAGAGACTAAAGGAATAAATGGTTGTCAAAATGACAGACAAATGAGAGATATTTTGTAATTAACATTTGTTGTGAAAGCTATAATTTTTTTTTTTTGCTAAAAGCCAAACTTGATGCTTATTTTGGCTGAAAAGTGGCTAATGTAATGCGGATGAGGTTTCTTACTGTGACATCTTTAATTGATGGTTATGAGTAAACATTTAAAAAATAAAAGGAGTTACTTTATTCACATGTGGGTGGGAGGGTGTTCAATTAGCAAAAGCTTTCATAAAGTAAGTGGGGGCTTGAGGGGACAAAATGTAAATATCAAGGGTGTGTGTGTTTGTGTACAGGGCAAGCGTCTGCAAGTACAGTGTGTGTGTTCCTTTGTACGTTGTGAATATTTAGGGAGCACATAGACAATGTGAACTGCCTACTTTCTGCTTCTGTGAAGAACAAGTCACAGGCATGTCGAATCAACAATTTCTTTACCTCTATCTCCATCCTTTGAGGTCAGGGCAGACAGGGTAACAAAGAGAAACAAGTAGGAAGCTTGATGTGCAGCAACAAAAGGGTCATGAAGAGGGAAGACAAGCAGAAAATAGATTAGTCAGAAGTGAGAATAAAAAAGAGGGTTTGAGTATAAATAGAGGGATTATAAATGGATCACAGAGTTTTTGGCATTTGTGTGTTACCTGTATATGTTCTAGACAAAGCTATTGTGCTTACAGTTATCAGACACTGTAAGCTTATGTTACAATAAACTTATTTTCTCTGTTTGTGTTATTTAAAACTCAGATTTTTCCCTTTGTTCGTTTGATTGACTCGCGTTTGAGCAGAACTCTTTAAATACACTTCTTGTCTCAATATGTTTGTGGCCAATTTAAGAATATTGAATGGTAGTGGACTAACCGGCACAATATAAACTGCTGCCCCCTCTCCACACATCGTGGCAAACGGGTCCTTCCACATGCCCGACAGCTCAACTGGAAAATGAAATTAGAGGAAAGGAGAGATGTATGAACAGAAACAGGACAAGGGATAATACATGATTCAGATGCATTAAGCCTTCTCTGTGTAGCACATTGAGTATACATGGATGAGAATGCGTAGAGGTTTAGAAAGAGTTAAGAGGCAGACTTTAACAAGGTGAAGTACAGCTTATGAACAAGCTCAGACTGAATTAGTGAGTGTAACAGCTACTGAGACTCACCGACTGGCAGATTAAGCAGAATGACAAATGATTTTTTATAGATCTTTGACTAGCTGCACAGTTCAGAGTGAAATGTTTTCATCATCCACTGGGCCTGACTACATATTGTACTGTTTTGTAGAAATATAAATACCCAGTTTTTTGTGTGATGCAGTTACTGAAATAATAAGTGAACAATCTTAAATATATTTGAATAACAAGAGTGAATCCCGGGGTGGCCTGTGGCGGTTCTCAACTTGCAATCTGTGGCAGCATCTGGCAGGTGAATAGCAGTTTAAAGTAATTAGTATTTGGATAGACAGCTTATCAGTCATAGATATGAGATCTGAAGTGCCTGTAAAACGGATAAGAATGAACACTACAAAAATGTTATCCCTATTTTATACACAGGAAAAACTTGAGGCAAAGTTACACTGGTCTCCCTCAAATACCATTTTAAATCAGTTTTAGAAATACAAAACATCATTTAGCAACACTGGTGTTCAAACAGCCAAACACCCTGTTTGCTACACACATACACATAAAATAGGTAACTTATGTGCTGCATTCACATGTAGTACAGTAAAAAGAAAAAAAGCTACACTTAACTCAAGTGAGAAGAAGAAAACTTGTTGGCACACTTTGTATGCATTAAAATATTGAGTGCCATGTTTCATTCTGAGAGTTTTGTAGAGTTTTGACAAAGTACTCTATAGTTTCTGGAAATGCATCTAAACCGTAATTTATGAAAGCCTGTGCCAAATTAAGTGAGTTGAGCTTATTTTTAGGCTGTTTAATTATTTCTGTTTTACTGCAGGGGCTGTGCTGAAACACCAAACACAGCAGGTTACTCTTGTTAGACCCTCATATGATATAAGCTCTGCACGGCATTCATTGACACATAAATTACTTTTTGTTAAAAAGGACTAAGCAGCACTTTTTCAGGATTTCACCTTTAGCTCTTGCACCTTATATCCTGCTGTGCAGCCTGGGAACATGGAGCAGTGATTTTTGTCAGGTTTATTAACTGCTGTTAGGCTTTATCGGGGGCACAGCAGTGCATAATTGGAAAATCCAAAACCCATGAAACATAATCTCTAAAAGGTTTTCTTTGCCACTTGCATCACTGTTATTTATGAATGTGTACTATAATTTCTGCTATCCAGACTTAGAAATATATAAAAGATTCACTGTTAAACTCACAAATCTTCTGCTATAATTTAATGCATTTGTTGTCTTTTTTCAGGTTCTATATATATATGTATGTTAAGCTCAATGGCCGTGTCTAGGTTTACTGTCATCCACGATACTGCCTGTTGAATAGCAATGAATATCCTCAACAGGTATTCTCTGCAGTAAGAAACAGAGCAAGGGACAGAGAGTGATGGTGGAGTTCAAGGCGAGGTAAAATAAGAGGTGGAGAAGAGAGGAAGAACCAAGTGAGAGATAAATAAAAGACATGAGGTGCAGCTGAAAGGAATAAGAGATAATAAGGAGTAGAGAGGAGTTCAGGGAAAGAGGAAACTGTTGGATTGAAGGATTTATCACGACAAACGAAGACAGGGAGACAAAATACCACAGATGTTAAAAACAATACAAGAGGTAGAAAAGGAGCTCTCAGAGAGGGTGCGTCTCCAGATTTGATCAGAGTATGAATGAAGGGCAGTGGCGGGTAGAAGAGGCTAGACGTGACATCTGGCTCAGGTGGTGCGTGGTGAGGGGTGGTACCGTTTCAGGCCTTTCTAGACACTCTCCAATCCCATTTACAAATTGCAAGGACCGCTAGTCACAGTCACTGGGTAAGCTGGCTGATGGATGAGACCACTTTGCTTGGCGGATCTAATGATAATGGGGAAGAAGAGGTCAGAGTTGGATTATTACTGTCTGGTGGCATGACGACAAAGATATTGACAGTGCTCTGCCTACTTGATGACGCAAGTGTTTTCCAACTGATTCTGCTGATAATTGATTGGTTAGGGCTGGTGAGAGGTATTAATGGGTCCAAATATTGGATACACATCTAAACTCAAACCTATTCTGGAAAGTCCGAAGGCTATACTGAGTGTGCTTTGTCAGTGTGAAGCAATGATGCCTATTTAAGACTGGGTTAAACTTCAGTCATTTATAGCCAGAAAACTGCTGCCTTGGTAGAGAATACCATCTGTACTTGTCAGCAGCAGAAACATTACAGGAGAAGTGCGGGATTGGGATATCAGTGCATGCTACTTTCATCATTATTTACCTAAAGAACATATTTTAGAAAAGATCTATTTGAAACAGTCTCTTTTATTCAACGAGACAACAGTGAGCAGGGCATTTAATTCGGCTGTTCTCTTTGCCTTAAGGGAATGGAGCACGGAGTAGCCAAGTACAGCTTAGTGCACACAGAGTAGTGAAAGGATTTGTCTTGCAAAATCCTTAAACTGGTGTAATGTGACCCAAAAATTATTTGCATTATAATTATTTGTTCAGTCTGACATGATTGACAGTGTCTGTAAACGTCTGCTGGAGAAGCTTTTTAGGTGCCGTCACAGTTACATGCACTTTTGGTAAAACAAGACAAACCAAAACACATTTATGTAATTTATTTTGTAAAATGTAATTTATGTTAATCAAGTGTTGGCATTTTTATTCAAGTGAATATAACAAAACAATTGCGGGATATTTAAAATTTAAATCAACAGTAAGCAGAACTTGTTTGAGGTTTAAGGCACATTAACAGCCACTTAAGTATTAATCTAATTCGACAGGGTGCACTGAACCCAAAAAACTTGTTTACCAAACCAAATGTTATGTGTCAAACAGTTTTTTGACAAATACACCCTCATTCATTGCCTACAGAAAGTTTTTTTGCCTGCAGTTTTTATGTTGCTTTTGCTTTCAGTTGGCTCTCATAAAGCCCAAGGCTCATGTCATTTTAAGACTAAATGAAACAAATGCTTGCATTTGCAACTGCAAGCTAAAACAGTTATGCATGAATTTTGCCCTCAGAAATCTCTTGACTCTTCTTAATAATCAAGGAGTGCATTTGCATTCAACCCTATCGCAGTCCACGCTGCAGTGAATGGAGAAATGAGCACAGCAAGTGCTGTATTTCCATTCTCATTGGGCTTTTAGTTTTCACTGAGCCATGAACGGCTCTCCCATGACAGCATAGGTAGAGAGCATCTGCGAATGGCGAAGAGACAATTTGCTCTTGAATAACCCTGTTGTTTGTATGTGAGTGACAGGTCCTTATCAGAGTGCCAGCTGGCTGATCAAAGTTGAAAGAGGGTCAGGCTGAATTAAAGACTAGCTAATTAAAATGTCCAGGGAACATGCCAACCCTCATTTCATTTATCTCTTCGAGCACAGTTGGGGAGACAGCAAGATAGGTGAAATGTGGAAGAAGCTAGAAAAAGTGTGTATTATCCCACAAGTTGAACTTCATCAGATACTGGAGTTTAGAGTATTAAACCGTCTCCCTTCGTGTCTGGGAACAATCAGAAATGTGTTGTTCTGTGTTATCACCTGTATGTGAGTCTGTGGTTTTGGTATGAGTTGCTGGGTGAAAGCATATTGCAGGAGATGGATAGATCAAGGCCCCAGATAAAAAAGCAAAGCACGTAATGGACCATCATTTAAAGACTTGTCACGTGTTGCTTTTTTTCAAATCTCTCAGTTTCACAGCCTGTTGGAAAACAGAAACTCTGATGTTGTTGGTGTACTTTTGCTTGTGAGCGTATCTTTGCATAAGGAATTGAGGCTGTTTGTGTTTTAAAGATCAATTCAAGAACTACCACATAGACTCTGTATGTACCTGTTCAATGGGTTTTCTCTCAGGAAGCAGCATTTGTTTTTGTTTTTTATTACAAAATGATGCATTCACACATAAATAAAAAATAATCAAAGTAATATTTTCAAGAATAAATCTCCAACTTTGAAATCCAGTATACTAATGAGTTTACGCTGAAGATCAAATTACCACAAAAGGCTTCTTAAAAGAAGAAAATAACACTTGTGCAATGATGCCAATGCACTATAGGTTTGAGGTTGTCTTTTAAACGGGAGTTTTTGTTGTGAACGTGTCTTAGACTGACGGGCACTGAGAGCGAATCAGCCTAATGAGATGCCATGTTGCTCTGTGGAAATGATTACCTCAGGAGGAGAGGCATTAGATTGATGAGGGCAATCTTTGCTTCTGTCCCTGAGATGCACCGGTGCATTCACCACTAGCAAAACACTGTTTAGACAGAGGCAAGTCACACATGACCCAGAAGATTTCCTTGGAGAGTTAAAAAATGGAGATCTGCCCTACAACCTCAAATCTAAGTGACAAAATCAATCTATGTATTGTGCTGCTTTCGAAGAAGTTCAGTTTCTTAATGTCATCAGTCACAGCTTGTCTCTGCAGATGCTGATCACCATGGTAACCTGATTTTACCCCAGACCACTGGGGTAATATCTGTATAGATCTTCACTCTGTGAGCCCAGTTGTCTAAAATGGATTAAAAGGCCCCATTGCTGAAAATGCAAGCGAAGAACTTAATGTGCAATAAAGACGTGTCACATACCAACAGTTAAGACGTGTTTCTACTGTAAAATTTTAATGCTGATGAATCGATAAGTGAGGTTATTGATGCAATAAACGATGATTGCTGAACATCTCATTTGTTACTCTTTGGCCAAACGTTCTGAGTGTGATTGCCTCCAAGGAGGCCCATTAATCAGGGCGCGTCTCACTTCAGCAGTGATGTGATGGGGGAGGTCCTGCAGGTGAATGCAGCAGCAGTTTAACAGCTCACAGTGGACAAACCCGCGAAGCCAGCAGATTACATTGAAAGTAATAGTAGTAGTTGTGTGCTGGGATACTGATACCTAAATGCTGTCAGTGCACACGAATTGGGAGATGTGAGTTTTTTTTATTTCATTTTATAATATACACTGAAATTAATTGATTATCCAGGACATCAATCGTCATCACTGTTTTAGTTTTACAATCATGGAGTGGAATGGAATCATGGATTAGTTATTAGATAATAAACAGTGAAAATAAAAGGTATGTTTTAGTTTTGTGTTGCATATCAATTAGATTGATTATGATGATTGATAATATTGTGATGAGTGATTGAGAGGCGCTTTATGATACAGTTAGACCAAACATGACGAGCAAGGCAAAGCTGCTGCTTCCTGTTTTTTATTTCAAGTAAATTGTGTGGAGCTCAAAAAAATTACAGTTAGGGAGGTAGTTGACAGAAGGCACATTCAACTTTCTGCAGCAACCACAGAATAAAGGTATAGTGGCCTTAATAAATTTGTTCTTGGGTGAATAAAGGCATGATTGTGCTTTTACTCAGCTGCCTGTTTCCAGATTGGATAAGATGGAGTAACCACGGTGGACCTCTGCCAAGATGACCAGACTGTGCCTGTTAAAAAAAATCTCATTAAATGAGGTTCATTATTTTAACATGGATCTAACGTAGACCAGATAGACGCCTCTTTGGGTCCGGATCCTGACCGGAGTCGGTCAGTCTGGGACCACTGGTATATTCTACATCTGTGCAGACTGTTGTATTAACTGTGACATAGAACTTAATTAATCTCCATCTTCTGCACCAGTCAACCATTATTTGTGAACTTAACCTAGCAGCAGTAAACTGTTCTGCCCACAGGTGTGACAGATTGTAGTGGGTTTTTACTTTGCCTGTCAACCCTGCAGGGTTTTGATCTGCCTGTAATTTTGAGCTTTATCAGTGGTGTGAAGTGAAGCTTTAAGGGGACTGCCTTTTAGGTTTAAAAATGATGGGATAATACAGGGAAGCAGATACGTGTATGAATGGGAGGGAGTAATGAATAAAGGGGCAGAGGAGAGTGAATGGTGAAAGTTGTCTTCCTGATTGAGCTTTTACTAACTGCTGTGCTTACCAGTGCTGGATTACTGTGTATTGTCTATAAGTGATTAACTGTACATAACTGTATGACTTTGTATGCTCTTCAGGCTCAGGAGTGGATCCTTTGGGAGATGGGAAGCAGTGCTCTGAGACCAAGGCTTAACTTAGGGATTTGATGCTTCACCTTCTCTCAAGTGTACCACTTTGTATTGATACTATGAGTTTTCAAAGAGTATGCTTGAGGCGCTTACATCTTTATCAAAGAAATGTGCTAATGTATCAGCTAGAATCTTCATTCTTCATATCCAACTTGTGGCGAAGAACTCCTCAAAATGTGCCTTATCATTGCAGGTTCCTGCCATATCTCATATTTAGTAGCAGATATAGCAGTTTATTTTTATTTATAAAAAAGTAGTTCTTTGACCTATGTAGCATGGTGCTTATCTGGATCAAAACATCTCCTTCAATTCAGAGATCTTGAAATACAGCAGTATGCAAAAATGGATGTGCTTCTTTTAGACTGAATTCATGCAATGAAGCTGGCAACAACGTTGTATTAGTCACATATGGCAGAAAAATAAATTGTACTCTTTATGTATGGGTTGATTACCACGGTAGCAGGCAATGCTAACCCAATTTACTGTATAGAGTATTCAATTAACAGGGCAGTGTTTCATCCATGCTTGGAACTACCAGTTCATCTCAATTTAGGTTTAATCAGTGGGCAGATGTTTCTTTTAGCCACGCTAGCATCATGACTTAATGGAAAGCAATATTGGTCTGATGGACAGTCTGTCTGTTGGCCGTTGGATTGCCATGATATTTTGTGCAGACATTCATAGTCCTAAAAGGATGAATCATAATAGTTTTGGTTCTCCCCTGATATTTTATCTAACATCATATTAAGAAATTCCCCTTGAAATTTGCTATGCACATGAATGTGGCCATCAATGTGAATCATCTGTTCCACATTTCTGTGTTCAGTTCTTTGCTTTATGACTACATAGTCTCAGTTGCACAGGGCTGTAGACTTCTATTTTTATTTAAAACTAGTATGAGACTGTTTTCTGCATCCACAGAAAGCAATGTGGTTTTCAGTTGAAGTCCTTCTCAACACTACCTGTGCCAAATAGGACTTTCTTCTGTGGAACATTGTGCATCTATGGCCCCATTTTGCTATGGATGTGCCAAACGTTAAGGCAAAATGAAGTGTTGTAATTAATATAAGTTCAGCAACAAATGCTCAGTCTGTGGTTGAGGGGGCACAGTTACTAATTTTGGGTGGCGTGGTTTGCATATGCTCCCCTACTATAACACTGTAACCCGCAGCTCACCCAAAACCAAATCTAGATTATTAGACAGATGATATCAGTGTTTCTCACATATCTGGGTTTTACTTGTGGTGGTGGTGGTGGAAGAAGACTTCATATTGGTATTTGCATGAATTTACATATAAACAACCTATTGACTTTGGCACAGCTTATTTTCCGATAACTGTTTACTTTAAACACTGAGGGTCCTGATTCATAACTAAAAGCTGGTGAACACTTGAACTGGGAGATTCCAAAACTGATGACGTCTGACTTTGAGAGTTTTTAGAACTAGATTACGGAGACGCCCAATCATCTCACATTGCTTAGTGGTGTTTTGTGGTGTCTTTTGCTTCATATACTAATCCCTCACTGATTGTTGAGAGATGTTGAAGTGCTACATGTAGCACTAATGCCCATCTCTCCACCAACTCGTGTAAAGCGTACAAACTGACAAGAGTACATCTGTTCTGTAATCATGGAATTAATGTTAGTGACAGCTGATGATCTGCTGTTTGATATTTTAAAGATTACAGAAAAGCGCACAGTAAAATATCCTCTAGTTAACTGATCACTGATGACATCGTCTTAGTCGTCCTTAATAGAGGCTTCATAAATCACATTGTGTGTGTATTTTTATTATTTTTATTATTTGCATATGTATGAAGGCAAAGGGAAAATTAACTGTGAGCACTATTGCTTATTTCAAAAGTGCAGTCTTCATTGCGCATTCAGATTTCAGTATTTTCCAATGCAGACAAGTCATGTCTTAAAAGTAGCTTTTCATTTCCTTCAGTGTGTTTTCTGCCAAACAACACAGACACAATGTCCTTGAGCTCCAAAGTCCCTCAGCAGTACAAAGGCAAGTGAGATTTATGTGATACATTAGCCTTTATATCCCCTCTTCATTGTCTTTCTGACTCTTCTTGTCTTCCCCTTACTCTCTGACACTTTGTGTCTCTCTTTTGCTTATCAAACGCGTACACACAGTGCTCAATTTTCAAATCGCAATGCTATTTGAAGAGAATATGTCATTGCAAAAAGTTGTTCCAGCATTTTAAGTAGTTTTTAGAGGTTCCAATGCTACTCTGAGCATAACTAACAACAGATGATAGATTTGTAGACTTTTTGCTAAACACCAGATCCTAATGTCATCTACATAGATCTATTCATCTGTAAAAGAATTGTATAATTTTAATCTACTTGCGGTGACATCATCTTATAAAGTGCTTTTAGCAATGTCTACATTATACTGTGTGTACAGTATTAAGCTGACAGAATGGATTAAGACCATTACATTTTCACGCTGCTTCTTTAGTGTTGAGCATCTAAGCATTAGGGAATTGGCACTCTGACCACCACAGAGTACACTGGCACAAAGACCTGCCATTAATTCAGTGCACTGAGAGGATTTTTAATCCTCCATTTATTTAGTATCACACTTTATTTATCTATCCCATTTTTATGATGTGTGATAATAACATTGGCTAAACCGTATTTTGTTGTCCTAATAAAATAAAGAGGTCATAAATGCACATTTGTCAGACTCTGATGTGTACACTTGATGTTTTGTTTGCATCATTAAATGAGCATACATTCATGCATGCAATTAGCTTCATGCATTAAACACCAATCTGGCTTTGTTTAATGTGCAGTCATGGAAAAAAAACTGTGTTAGCAAACAAAGTCAACTGACTGCAAATTAACTTTTTCTAATTTTAGAGAGACCTAAAATGTTGGAGCCTAAAAATAATACCTTTCTTCTTATATCAAAACAATTGAGGGTTATGAACTTTAACAGTACCCTTAGACATCAAAGGAAAAGTGTTTTTGCACAGTGTTAGTCAGATCTTCGTGGTATTGACCATCATTTCTGTGGGTTATGATAAAATGTCACCCATCAAATAGTATTGCAGAGATCTGAGGATGTGGCAACAGCACTAGACACAGCTTTAATTTTGGTTTTCTCTTGGGAGAGACGCACAAGCAGCCAGATAAAAGGGCAGGTTTTAAACAAAATCCTTGTTCAATTATTTATTTGTAAATTCGAAAAGTAACTAGAACCACATTCAGCTGCAAGCTAAATTTCCTTCACCTCTGTTATATTGGTGCAATCACAGAGGCTGATATAACAAATTAAATCAATTCAAATGACCAAATGCCACCAGAGAGATGCAGGAGCTTAAAAATAATTTATAGAAAAGAATATTGTTGTTTCATTGTTTATCGGTAATTTGGGTAAAGCAACCTATTTCCAGGTCCCCTGAAGAACAGTATGTGTAATTTACTGACAGCTTGATGTCAGTTTCACTGTAGAAACATAAAATCTGTGATCAAAAACTTTATTTGTTTAAGGGTTTTTAGTGTATTTTTTAATTCTTTAGTATTTATTATTTCCATTATTTGGATTAGCAAGGCTATAGTAAGATTACAGTGTCACATGAGAACATTTAAACGATGATACAGCTGTAGCGCCACGGGTATAAAATGTGCACAGATGCCCTCTCAGTCTGGAGTATCGATCCCACTGCTGTGTGACAGCCACAGCCATTTAAAGACAAACAGTTATATTCTACCTTTATTTGGTCAGGGTGAAACAGTGTCTGAAAGCTGTGATGTTCAAAATAAAAGTGTGAGATTTGCCAACGCTGTGGTACTTAAGGAGACAGAGCTGAGCTATGGCAGGGTGCCAGGAGATTGAGTTCAGCTCCAGTGAGCACCGGCCCAATTTAACCCCTGCTTGTACAAGTAAGAAGCACAAATATAGCAAAGAGGACTTACGAGAAAGGAAAGCGGAGAGCCAAACGGCACTAAGGACCTATGTCGTCAAAACTAGATGAAATAAAATAGGAGTCCAATTATTATCAAAATAAAACTGCAGTAAAAACGTAAAGGTGGGATGTTGTTTATCGCAGTAAAATGTGCCTAAGTCTGATTTCAAACATGCCACTAACACAGTTTAGTTAAACACTATGCCCAGTGTGTTCACTATATTTTTATCCACATACATACATATTAGGCTCTGCTTACATTCATTTGTCCCTTTGATGTGCTTTTGATAATTTTCTCAAAATAAAACCATGTGTTCCTCTGGAACAGAGGAGATCTTCAAGAACCTCCAGTAAACAGTATGATGCATGTTGTACTGTTGGATAAATCAGAACATGTAATTGACTTTATATACGGACTTAACATGTTTCATAAAAATATCCCATGACTATTATCTTCGGCTCCAATGAAAGTGATTCAGCATGTCCAGTCTAGTTCAGTTTAAAACTTGATTGATTTCACTTATTTTATATATGAGTCAGCGTTTGTCATCTGTTTCACACAGACTGTCTCTCTTCTGAGTGCATCTCAGCCTGCCATTAACCTTCAGACATAAAGAATTGCATCAAAGACTGGACAGCAGTGTTGCCATTAAAAGGAGGTAGATGACCACAATGAGTCCCAGCATTTTCAGAGAAAGGACACATGGAGAGACAAAGGGACAGAAATGGAGAGCGGTCTCTTTTCTCAGTAGTAAACAGATTCTCTTCTCACTCTCTCTGAGCAGTAGTGTCCATGCTGTGGCAAACAAAGTGCCATCTCTTTGTCCCTCCATCTCTGTGTAATTGCACCCCTGCCTCTTTTTCACACAGGCCAGATTTATCCTGGTTCCAACTCTCACCAATGCAACACTATACACGAGTCTTGCTCCCTTATTAGTGTGACAGTGGTAGTTCACTGTGGGGTACTACCTCAGTTTCTACACACACAGAAATAAATGGTTACACACACACACTTTCTTTACTACCTTAAGTACTCACATAAGAGGGATCAGTCAGTCTTTTTTGGGATGATGCTGGGTGTCAAAGTCAGGCGTTGACCTTATACTGGATGTGGCCTTACAGTTTGAATTTTAGTATAATGACCTGGCTGTTCTGTGTAGGGTTTTAACACTGTTTGTTGAACTAATTTTGAATGACTAAGAGCATAGCTGAGTTGCAAAGAGGTTCCCTGGGACTTCCCTAACATTGAATCAGTGACTATAGCTGCAGACGGGCATCCTGGGTGTGAGGGGTCGGGGTGTGCTGCAGCTGATGCTGTAGTGAGAGGATGTGCTGGTCCCTGCACTATGTCTGTTTGCTCAGCTGTTCTATTGAATGGTTGAGGGAAATGATGGAAGAGTGTTGTTTGACGGAGCACTGTCATGCCTCACTTAGCACTTTGGGAACCTAGCAGCCACTGCACTGCAGTAGACCCATTGACATGTGGTGCAAATCTGTTTTGAATTCTTCTTATTTGAACATTATGTCCACACTTTGGTCACAATGATAGTGTTCATAGTTAGTTTTTAGCCATGACAGTGACATGGTTCTAGGAATGGCTATGTGTTTACCACTTTAAACTAGATCTTAATAACTACTAGATGGTTTGCTGTAAAATTTGGAGAGACGTACATGATCTCCAGAGGATGAATCATAAAGCCTTTGGTGGACCCCTGGCACATCATCTAGCACCACCAGCAGGGTAACAGCTTGATCTATTGGCATACAATTTTGGACAGGCTTCGTTTTCTAGGGAAAGAATCCTAATGACTTTGTGGCCCTGACTTCTAATCTACCACTGCCATGTAATTCATATTCTTGGCATTTAATGAAATATCTCAACAAGTGGAGGGTGAATCCTCATGAACTGTAACCTTTGTCTAGTGCCATCATCAGGCCTGTGTGCCCAGATACTGAGTGACAAAGTGTCTACTGTGAAATTCTTAATTTATAAGTTATTTGTTTAACAGGGCATCGCACAGGTACAGGGTTAGCAAGAGGCAATAATCCATCTGTAGAATGATAACAGAGACAATAAGAATGTAAGATTAACATTATAAAGCTATTGGCATCATTTATAATCATGCAACAACAACAATAAAAAAGATGTCTGTCTATTGAACATGTGCATAGAAGAACATAACATGAGACATACAAGCAGTGAAATTGGGAATATAGATGTTAATGTGATAGACGGAATAAGATGACGCTGTGCTGTATTATTAGACACTAATTGAAACATACAGGGTTCACGCACAGATGTAAAAGCACATACAGTACATAAAGCACATAAATCACTTTTACAGGATGCTGCAGCAGCTTGTCTGCCCTGAGTAAGTTATTTGCTAGAAAGGCCACCTTCTGAAGTCAAGCTTACGAAATTTATATCACAGTCTGAATGTCTGTTGGTGTGAAACCAGTCTGCATTATGCCATTAATGTAGTCCATTTCTTTACCTGTTGGTTCTATACTTTATCTTTCTTTCTGACAGAACTACTTTACAGCTCCAGTGCACCTAATTTATATAGTCAGTGGCATGGCATTCATACATTTTCCATTTGAGTCTCTACCAATATCCCAAACTGATTTCCATGCTGCTCGGCAGAAAACTGCTACAGAGGAAGCACTGGCAGCTAGACTAAGGCGGTTTGAGAAAATGAGTGTTCCATTATTTATGCTCCCCTCACTAACTTTATGATGCCGTTAGGTGGTCATGCTGTTGTCCTCTGTCTCCTTTTATTAGCTGTGGTGCACCACTGCATTTTAATGGATATGTCAAAGAATGAAGTTTCCTTTTGGCAATGCAGCAAAGCGCCAGTTTCCCAGGTTCAATTAAACTAAAGGATAGATGGTGCACATCATAACATGGGAGCTTTAATGAGTTGGTTTGTTTGCCTGCCTGAGTCCAACACATTTTGTATCATTTTAACAGCTAAGCACTTTTTTACCTGCATTGGTCTGAAAACTACATTGATCTCAGATTTAGTGGCATTGACTGTGTGTGTATAATGATTTTACCATAGTACTCTACTTTTATGTCATTTCAATATCCAATTTCCTCAAAAGCTAGTTTTTATTTTTCCTGGCTTGTCAGATTACTTTGTGAAGTATTGATACTTGTTTCCTTCTCTGAAATCCTCATGTAGCCTTTGAACAAGCACAGCAGTTTAAGTGAGGTTACTGTTATTGTGAGGGCCATTCTGCTTTGTTTGTCTGTTAGTGGCTCTGACTTCCTGTCTGCAGTGGACCTGAAGGCAGAGCAAGCAGTGCTGTGGGACATATCTGGGCCTGGTGTGCGTTGTGTATACAAGGCCAGAGTAGCAGCTAGGTCAGTGAGTCCTTCTTTCTTATGTTTGTTACTTTATCTTTTATTTTCCAACAAAAATACAGCACATTTTAACTCATCCACTCTCTGCACCACTGATATTACAGTCTGTGGCTACAAGATGCTTATAGCTTGTGTAACCATAGGAACATACACTTTTTAAACTTAGTTCAATAAGTAAACAAAGACATGGTTAACTTGTTACATATGTTTTTGTGTGATGTAAGAGCATAAAGAACCAAGGCAGGGGATCATGATCTGATAAATAATGTGTTCAAATCATTTGTTTCACACCTCGCTGTGTATTATTTCTTATGTAATTGTGTGTATTATGTATGCACACACGGGAGTGGATAGCTCGTTTTATCACTGTAAAATGTAAATATAATAATTTATTGTGTATTAGTGTCATTTAGGGCAGAACGGTGGTATAGTGGTTTGCCTCGAAGCAAGAGGGACCCGGATAACGGTTGGTTGGGTCAGGTTCTCCCTGTGTCTGTGTGGGTTCTCTCTGGGTACCCTGGCTTCCTCCCACCATCCAAAGGCATGAATTGGTCACTCTAAATTGCCCATAGGTGTGAATGTGAGTCTGAATGGTTGTATCTGTATGTCAGCCCTCTAATAGACTGGCGACCTGTCCAAGGTGTTCCCTGTCGCCCAATAACACCTGGGATAGGGTCCATTTGTGAGCGTTGAGAGGACAAGTGGTTAGGATAATGGTCTGATGGATAGATAATGTCATTTGGGTAACACTGACTATCTTACAGGACAAGAGATAAAGGGGCCTGGCTTACTTCTTTTTTAGCACTCAAATGTACAGTTTATAATAAAGAGTTGGAAATAAATTGCACTGTGGCCTTAAACATATTAAATAAAGATTTGTTTCATAGAGCAAGTCTCAAATTAATTCCACACTATACATTGATGAAAACATCAAGTGCTATATTAAAATGTTAATTATACAATCCCCTTTCAGACTTTTCACCCCGTCACATACATTTTTGCGTAACTGGATGTGGGAATAGGAATAATGCTGTGCACTCACAACATTACTGTGTAGAGTAATACAGAAACACTTGCTGGCTATATTGAAGAGATCAGACATTTCTGATATATTACTGCGTATTATCAAATGTAAAAATGTGTTTCTACAAAGTTATAGTAACTGTGCTGGATACCTTTAGCAACCTTTAGGAGTTTTATACCTTGACACAAACGTATGTAGTTATTACCTGTATTAATAAAAGGTTTATTACCTAACTAGAGACCTAACTAGATGAAAATTAAGAACAAAATTCATTATCCCCATTCATGGTGAAGGGTCACTAATTTCTCACCTCTTACATATGTTGTAGTGAGTCTAGAGTGGAAATATAGTTTAATTTCCTCCTTTCTTTTTCCAATCCACGTTATGTGGCATGTTTGAAAAAGCAACACCTGGAGTAGACCGACAGCATCATGCCCTTATACACCACTTACGAGCCAGCTTGTGATATTTAAGTGGGATTATAGTGCTATCATGGCCTGAACCCCTTCAGCTTATTTTGCTAATATGTTTTCAGTTAAAATGGGAAAGAGCACCAGCCTTTGCATCAGCACCAACGGCTCATTTCAGCTCAAATTCAAATATCAATATTGTATGTGTCTTAATCCTTGTTGTCTCAAGTGTGCTCATGGATGGATCTCATATTAATGTTTCTTGTTCTGAACAGATATTAAGGATTAGCCGTTAAAAATAAATCAGCTACCAAAAGGTAAAAAACAAATGCTTGTATGTGGGCAGTGTAGTTTTATCTCATGCTAGGTAATAATGCTGAGGATGATGAGGAGACCAGAATGGGTGAGAATGCTCTCTGGATGTCTAAATGCCACACTTGGACAGTGTTGACTCGGGCGAAATGCCATGGCTCTCTGCTGACACTATGAATGGACTCACTATTTTTTTCACAATCCTGTTTTTCTATTGTAAAATCGCAAAGGCCAAGGATGGAGTAGAATATGAATATGACAATATGAAGTGTCACAAAACTAGACTATTTTAATTTCTAGCACCACTGTGAGTTTCGCCTTTGAAGTTTTTAGTGAACTAGCACAACAACAGATATTATTTTTGTAAATACTTATCTTTGTTACGATTTCAGAGGAATATAAGTGTTTTTGTGTTCGATTATTTCAGATCATTCCAGTGTGGTCTATTGTGAAACCTCCCATAACACTTTGTCTAGGCAACATCGCCCCTCTCATTCTCTTTTCAGAGGGTTGGAGCTGATTGTAGGCTCTTCTTGCAGATAATGTCAGGTCAAGGATTGTTTACCACTTCAAGCTACCTTTCTTTGCCTCAACCAAATCCCAACTTTAAACACAGTCATTGTTTTGCTCTCACTCCTGTATTCCCTCAGATGAGACGCATTTGAAAATGTAGCAAACAGATAAATAGCTCTACATGCAGAGGAGTACATGTGCAAACACTCCCACATAATGTGATAACATGGTGTTTGAAGTAGAACTTCAATTGGACACCCCTGAACAGTGTGCAACTTGCTATCCCACACAGCACATCCCTGCTCCCTCAGATCAGCTTTCAATTTTCTCCCATGTGGCCAGTGCTTGGAAGGAATGCAGAACATGATGAATCTATGTGGAAAGGGGCAAAGGTAACCTTTTGCTTGTCACATAACAATGATTTTAGATAGTAAAATGTGCATAAAACCCTGGTATTTGTAAAAACCCTGTGGTAATTTCTACATCATGTGGTTATATGTTACAAGCAAATGTGACTGTAATAGGATTTTTTCTGATCTAACACTGTTTTCTTCTGCAGTTTGTCTTACAAATACTACACATTGTTAGGCACATTATGAGGCATATAACAGAAATATTTTACTGACAATAAAACCTTTTTTTTTCTTCACATCTGTGACTTAATCTTTATAAATATCTGATTTGATGACTGCAACATATATACAGCAGATGTTCTGCTATACAGTGTAAGAGGAATATGCTTATGGGTGAGTTGTGAGTTATACACTGCATCATACTTCAGTTATTTGACTTCAGTTTGATTATGTGAGAGAATGTACAGCTCTTCAAAGGCTTTTCTCCCTTTTTGTAGAGTGAGAAGTTGTTGTTTATATCATTGTATGTACAGAAATAATTTACAGGTATTGAGCAACAATTAGAGCATGCTGAAAGTTGCCAGCGTCTTCTATTGTCTCATGACAAAGACAGTCTGATCACAGAGCGCCAGCGTTGTTGTACCTTCAGGTTTGCTTCACTTTGACTAGAATAACATTGCTCTATTAAGCATTTGGTTAATGAGTCAACAGATGTCAGGACTTTTAAAATCCTAGAGCTAGAGTCATGGGAAATGGCTAAAACCAAACTGTTAAACTGTTAATACCATTAATCAATTTCAAGTTTATGCAAATAAACTAAAATAAGATTTTGCTTAATGTAATTTAATTAATGTAATATAGTAGTTTTTGTTTAGTGTTCATACGGATAGAACTACAAGAGTGTGTGTGTGTGTGTGTGTGTGTGTGTGTGTGTGTGTGTGTGTGTGTGTGTGTGTGAGAAAGAGAGGCAGCAAGTGATGCAGGTCATTGAAATGTAGACGAGCATTCAGCCAGATGCTGCAGAAATCAATCCCAGTGTAACAGATGGCAAGATCACTAGGAGCATGATTCTCTCACCTCTTTGTGCTGTACTTCCCCATGGGATATTCTGGAAGCCTGTTTTCTGTAATGAGTGTAGTCTATGGTATACACACATGATTTTTGCAGATGCTTTCATACCTAGAAATTAGACGTTTTTTTTGTTATGCTGAGGTTTTGTGGGTATACCCCAGCATTCAGTAAGAAGTTTGTTCATAAAAGAAGAATGAAAACAAGGTGCAGAATGTAAGAGCATTGTGGTATACCACGGTGCCCTCATCCTTTCTTTAGAAGGATTTTCTTGAAAAGAAAGTCACTCTCACAGGGAGTGAGTTCATGCTCAATCTGTATGCCTATTGTAGCTGTTAGTAAAAGTGGTGAAAGCTTTTCCATCATGAGTCCTATCATTGTTCAAAGCATGTTACAAATGTGCTGCAAAGATGAACTAATGTATTCAGAAAATGCCACAGCTGCATGTGTGAAACATATTCGCAGGGCAGCCTTTTCCTAGCAGCTCACTGATTTTCATATTGTCTAAATCTGTAACTGAGCCAAGATCGGGTCTGGTTGCCTCCTCTGTGTAAACCTTTGCTTAAATTGTTAATTTCCCACTATAACACAGGCAGTTGCATAGATTACTTCTCAAACACACACAGTTTTTCTCTGTCAGGCACACTTTCATCCGAATCTTCAGCGGTTATTTTCAGACCCGAATGACAATCAGGGCTGTTGGACAGGTTTCTTTGCTCCGGACTGTGAGAACTCATTACCCAAGCTTTCTGTTCTTTTCTTGGCATAGCTTTTGATTTTGTGAAACCAGCTGATAAATGTTATACACACAGTGGAACACATTAACGAGGAATTTGTTATGAATGAAACTGGATACTCATGATGATGAATTGGATTTTAATTGCCAAAAGTTTGCATTGTTAATGTCAATATAATTATCGCACCGAGCCCTAGCCCACATTTTATTTCTGCAGATGCCACAGCAACAACACTATATTCACTGTGAACTCATATGCTTCTCCTGTACATAGTCTTTTCTATGTGACATAATACCAAAAGTCCCAGAGAGAGTATAATACCATCTATCCACCAATACTGTAACAGTCATGAAAAAATGTCTTTGTTCTTCAGACAAAAGAAAGTGTCTTGTAGGGAACTGTTATGTCAAGTTACTCCTCATTTTTTTCCTGAAGAGTGATATAATAAAGGGGGCTACAGCTGCTGTGAGTTCCCCTGTTGCCTCCTACGCTACAGTGCAACTATACAGTAGCTCTTGGGGGAAAAGATGCTGGTAGACAAAGCAAGTTTACCCCTGGAGAGTTTGGTAATAGGAAAAAAAATAGACAGATACATATACACACAGACAAATGCAGAGGCACAAATCTTCCCTCAGTAAACACTATCTACAAAGAGTTATGGTAATGGTAAAGGTACAGGCTTTTTACACATGTCTACTTCTCATTGCAGACAAGGGACAGAGAGATTAAATCAGGACTTGTTCTCAATTAAAATGTAGAGCGCAGCAAGCTTCAACCCTGTGTCCTCTTTCTCTGCACAGTTGCTTTAGTATATTTTCTGCCTTTCACTCTACCTATAGTTCCCTATAGTTCTATAGACACTGCTAGGGCATATAAAAGGCTTAACCAAGACTCAAAACTAATATTTTATCCAACAATGTTCTGATGATAAGCAGTGTTCAAATATACCTGATACTATTCAATTCAATTCAATTCAACTTTATTTATATAGCGCCAATTCACAACACAGGTCATCTCAGGGCACTTTACAGT
>JAUYWH010000005.1:16742186-16768662 GCA_034779795.1 Ctenopoma multispine | reverse complement strand
GAAACCTCCAGCAGAACCAGGCTCATGGTGGGCGGCCATCTGCCTCGACCGGTTGGGGTGAGTGGAAAGAGAAGAGAACTAGCTACCCTAACTTGTTTTTCATGCAAAAGGTTGAGCTCAGATAACCCAACACATTGTTACAGTCACATAGGATCATGTGGTTGAACAGTAACACAACCTCCTAAAGCGGGAGGACCACTCCACCCCTGGTCTTACAATAGTCTATTTGCACCCAACCCATACATCAGCCTGCAGTCAAGATCCTGTGCCAATCATCTTCTCATTTCACCAAATGATTACTGAGTCTTCACTGACAGCCTTCATAAAAAAATCCTACTCACACTGTTTCACTGTGATGAAGTCATTAGATATGATTTATCACGTGGCTAATCTACAGAATAAAATCCCAAGGTCATCCAGTCTATACTGTGATAGATTTATCATTATAAAGTGACCAGGCTCGTGCCTTCCCGCTGCCTTTAAAAAAAGAACCAACGCCAGCAACTGCTTATGCTCCCAGGGGACCTTCATGCTGACATGCCTTGGGGAGAGTTTGCAGTTTGATCCCCAGCAAGGTCACACCAGAAAAAAATATTATAACTAGTGGTCATTTGAACCCATGAGTCCAGAACTATTCAGCTAAAGCTGATCCGGAGCAAGGTCAGAGCTTATTTGAATGTCTAATAAATAGTCAGGGCATTTTGTGGTTGTTGATCAATAATGAGAATTAACAACAATTTCTGCATTCCAAACATTGCCCTGATATTAAAGAAAGGCAGGAGTGGTGACAAATCCTGAGATAAGGGTGAGCACTTAGTGCTGTGGATGCTGTGAGGAGGTGTGGAAGCGAGGCTGAAAGAAGAAGAGACAGAAAGCTGCAGCGTGTAGGTGGCACCCACACAGCTCATCTTGGCTTAGCCGGCCCTGTATTAGCTAGAAGGCTCGGGCCTGTTTGTCTGAAATCTCTCAGGAAGGGACAGATCAAAGGCAGGGCAAGGGGCCACAAGACAGCTTACAAAGTTTCTGAGGCGTCAGCGCACATGTAAATTTGTGTGCCCAAACATAAAGAAACGCAGAACACACTCACTTCCTCTGCTTCTATTATTGATTGTGTTCTACATCTCTCCTGTTTGCCTCCAGTTTCAGAGTTCCCACAATGAAGGCTACACTGGCAAAGCATTTAGCAGTTGGAAAAGTCAGCTTCAGCCTGCAGCCAAATGCTGTGCACAATAAGCTGCAAGAAACAATGTACAGGATTTTATGACAAAGGCACGTCTGTGTCGAGAATATAGGGTTGCACAAAAGCATAATCTCTGGGGAAAAAAAACATGGCTACTAGACTTGATTTGCAGTCAGATCAACTGTTGATGACTAAAGAGACTGGCACTGTTTTCCCCTAATGATATTAATGAAAGGTGTTGATAATCTGTACATGAGCACTGCTCCTCAATTTAAAGAAAACCATTTGCTCTACCTTTTCTATCTAACAATCCTGACAAGTGTGTAATACAATTGATCTCCTCTTCTGGCTCTAACGCGGCTGCCAGAGATGATCTGCAGCCATGCCTGATGCTTTGTGTCCACCAGATATGTGAGACACATATTCCAAATCAAAATTCTGTGATGGCTACATCAACAACACGAACACAAATACACGTTCATGATGGGAGAACTGCTGTGAGATTGACTATTTTGACATTTAAACTGCTTTGCATTAGCCCAGAGCTGACTGGAGAGTTTACCCAATTGCTACTGTAAAGGGACCATTATTGCATTCATGGAAGAAAGCTTCTTTATGTCACCCCGGGATCGTGCATTGCACAGAAGAATATTTCTGTGACCTCTTGACCACTAGTTTCATAGCTTAAGCAATGCAAATGTCGGTTCGGGTGTCTTTTAGCTGATTTTGGTTCAGACCAAAATATGTCAATAACTACTTGATGGATTGCCATGAAATGTTGTTCAGATATTAATTGTCTTCAAATGATAAGTGGGATGTGTTTGGTGATTCTGTGAAGTTTCATTCTGCACAATCGTTAACTCAAGGTTTAAATATCTTCAGTATCTTTTATTTGAGCTTGGTTTTCTTTACATTAAGCAGTACAGCCTCATAGCACCTCGTGCTCAGTCATGGTAAACAAAGTTGATTAAGGCTCCAGGGGAAGCCCTTGTGTGTATAACATATTACCATGTCACAGCTTTACCCTTCTTGCACCTTTTAAGATGACATGCACTGCTCTGTTTGGCTTTGTGATCTCTGCGCAGATTAAACAAAATAGATGACAACCAACAAGACGCGATTTTTCTGCCGTCCTCATTGAACTTCAGTGCGACGGCTCCCATTGCGTCATCTGCATGAACGGTGGGATCATCCTTTGTTCCTGCATGTCGGTAAATGTTGACTGCTCCATTTGTTCATGGTATTATCAGCACATCCACAGTTCTTTGTCTTTACTCTTTGTCAGTGTTCTTATAATTGCTTCATAGTCAGTGTCATACTTTGATGGCTGGGGTTTAAGGTCAAGATCTATGGGGTATTGATTTGAACAATGGCCTCATAAGATTCATTGTAAAAATTGTCTTTTGTCTCAGGGGGAATTATTTATAACAATGTACAGAGTATGTCATCATTGTGTCTTGTGCGGGATGCATGAATGTAACATGTACTCATTTATGATGTAGAAATGATAGTTTAGGTGGTGGTTTTAATTGTGTACATGGGTGTATGCGCCTGCCCACTTGTGTGTGTCACATGTAATGAGGCAGCATGCCTCCTTCATGACCCAGCGTGCCTTTTCATCTTTTCCAAACCCTGACAAACATTAGGCTGACAGATTGTGGCAAAACATGTCAGATGCAGTGATTAATATTTTTCCTCCGCATCTTTCTCACTCAGTCCATCTTGCCTCTAATCAATCTCTGTCTCGTGTCAGGCTGGTATGTGCGTAGGCGTCTTTGTTCATGTTCAGTGTGTGTGGCTTTGAGGCCTGTCACTTAACTACTCTATGGGGGTCTTCAGGACGTCCATCAGTCAGATATGATTTGTAGGTTGCAGGATGAAAAGCAAATTGACCCACAAAGGCGATATCTGTTTGCCTTTAAGAAAAAGGGGCACATGCACCCATCACTCAAACCTCATCCTTCTTCAGGGTCACATCTCAGCACAGGACACAGTACATTGACATTTAAATGCATTAAATGGAACACAATGACTTGCTACAGTCAATATCGTATTACATTTACATTCATCTGTTTCTGTAGGTGGAGTAGCATGTGTGCTGTAGGTGGTGTGGGAATGATAGAAGAGTAGCGATATAGATGACCTTAGTTTTTAGACGTTGCTATATCTGGAATGAGCTTTTTGTTCTATTTTTAACTATAAGGTTTTTAATCACCTTCGTCACTGTCAATCACCTCGTTTCTCCGTAAAACATTTCCACTCACTAACGTGACATTGTTATTTGATATTGTAACATTTTTAGAGCATTATGAAATAATTTGTTTATGGCATGCAGAATTAAATTTACAGATTTATAAGATTTTCAGTGATACCCTCAGACTTTTATGCTTTTCTTGGTGCTGTGTTTTATTTGGTAGGATAATGTTCCACTTATTTTAAAGGCCTGTATATTTAATCCCAAAAGCAGTCAGATATTCTCATTTTTATCAGCGGGATTAAAATGAACAATTTAAACAATTAAATTTCATTCTAACTTATTCCTTATGTAAATACTTAACTTCTTATTGTTGTCACACAATATCAGCCAATGAGATGACATGAGCAGTTGCCTAGCAACTACTTTTGCTTTCCAGCGTTGTCCCTGAGAAAATAGTGTAAGCTCCAATTACTTTAATGCTCACACTTTTACCACTATAACAGCCCCTCTATGCTGTATATGAGAGCTTTTTGTATGGTGGAGGATATAACTAAGATACATGTGCCCTTTCCTTATTCTGTAAAAGGGGAAATGCAAATCAGGGGGCTGTATAATGGCTTGGCATTATAAGAGCTAGTACAAATGGACAGACGGAGACATTAGTTACTTGTGCTACAAAGCTACAAACAACATTTGTAATGCTCAGGCACGCTTTTTTTTGTCTTTGTATTTATACAGGCAATCTACAGTCTGAATGCCAGCTTAAAATTTGAAGAAAGGGTTGGATATGCCTGTGCTTTCACTCGCTGATGTAATTTTCAAATATCATCAAAAACTCTGTCACACCATATTTTATGAATACACACACACACTCACTGTACTGTACAGTGAACATAAACAATTTACATAATACTTTTGTAACACTGCAAGCCATTTGATGCTTCTTACTGAAGCATTGAAACAAATCTTCCTGCTCTGCTGATGAATCCTTCCAGTGTCATTTTGTGCTTGTACAGTATATACTGTGTATTACTGAATTCAGTAAATGATATTGATTCATAAGAAAGAAATACATGTAGCATCAGGCCTGATGGATGTAAAACATAAGTGAACCAAGACTAATCTTTAATGTTCACTTGTACTTTTATGATTGTAGAGGCCATGTAAACTGTTGTCTAGTTGTCTTTTAAAATCCTCCAAGGGGCAGGAAAGGTTTAAGCAGGGTAAGTAGACAAATGTGCTTCTCTCCTTTATTTCAACTGTTGAGGTCCACTTGTACATAATACTTAACCCTAAAGTGAAGCACTGGGAAATTTCCAAGTTATGAGTGAAACAGTTTATAAAGCCACTCATTGCTGCAAAATGGCCTGCCTGGCTAGTAAACAATACCATTCAAATAAACTCATATTTTATTTATGTAAGCCGATATCACTCATGTGGCTGTACAATCTGCACAGTGTACAAGACCCTCTGTCTTTAGAACACGGAATCAGATAAAGAAAAAATAAGGACGAAAAAATGCAATAGATGTCAGTATAAACTGTAATACTGTCATACAGTATGAACAATATCATCTGAAGGGCTTTGAGCAGCTTCCAGGTACTGATAAACTGACCTGAGCCACATGACCTCCATGGAGACCTGGACAGAGGAACACATGAAAACCATGTTAAAGCTTAGACAATGAAAACTACAAGACAAAATATTCATGTCATTGAGTGACAGCTCAGAGTGAGGCTTGTACTGTGTATGCTTGGCTGCTGCCTCATATTTACAAGCTGTAGTCAAGATGAGCTTCCAAACTGGCAGATGACCGGTGTTATCCTAACGACCTGAAAATATTCTTTCTTTTGTATGATATAAACAACTCCACAGTGTTTGTAGGTGGGCAGCGGTGTTGATATTTATGGTCTTTGAAACAGACGAGTTCCTAACACAGATGTTTTTAAGCACAAATGTATTTTATGATGAAAACTGTTTTCAGCACTCAAGCTGATTGCAGTGCCACCTCCGGCTCATAGAGTGTTTGTGGGTCATGGATGAAATCATTCAGTTTAGTCAAGCCATGTTAATTGTAATATAGCCGTTTCATTCAAAATTGGATATCCGCAATTAAAAAGAGGATACAGCCTTCCCTCTAATACTCTAATACTTACTAAATAGGGCTTAAACTAGTTGTGCAGCTAATCATTATTTTCATTATCGTGTCATGCCACAGAAAGTAAAGGTAAAATAATAATTTGTTGTCAGGTCTGGGAATTTAATTACCACTGAGCTTTATGGTTGTATTAACTCCTAACAGGCCAAAACATACACTCAATGCCAACAAGGCTAGTTGAGAAAATAATTGTCCGATTAATCAATCAAAACAACTGGAGGCCTGTTTTCTGACTATTTCCGTTTTGCAAATAATGGCAAATAATTTATATGGAAATGATAAGAAGTTAAACACAGAAATGATATGAAACACCATATATGGTACCAAAGCTATTTTTTTTAAATCTGTTTATAACTTTGTACAGTCGATAGGAGGCTTTTGGCCAGTCATGTTCCGTCATTGTGTCAGTGTTGAAAATGTTGTAGTCTCCTCCCTATCCTGTTGTTGTTCTGCTAGGCCAGGCAGTGTGTCTTACATCACACCGCTATGCTGGCTGAGGGATGGGAACATAAGAGCAAAGAGTAGAGGAAAAGATTTAGGGGAATAAAATAGACTCAGAGACGGGAGTGATGACGTGAGGTCAGGGGTGAGGACAGAGGTGTGTGAACAGGACAGGAAAAGAGAGGCAAGCCGTAAGAGATGGCAGGAGAAATAAGAAGATGGGTACTTTGATATTCTTCTGGTGCCTGGTGGAGCCAAGAATGTACAGAGCCTCAGCTTCCCTGACTGTTATTGGGTGATGAAACCCCAGATGAAGTAAATTAAATTTAATCAGAAAAGATTTCCACACAGACAAACTGTGACATTTCATAATAACTCTTGGTGTGTGCACATGTCTAAGCATATATGTTTTTGTGTGTGTATGGGTGAGCATTTGCATCTGTGTGTGCATTGATGTGCATATAGAAAAATTATGCTCAAGTCGGTAATAATATGCAAAGTAGTTATGGCTTTCCAGCTGCAGGGTTAAGACATCACCATTAGAACCATTTACAGTGCCACATGTCCTCTCTGTTTATCCATTTTTCTTAACCTTTAATAAATGGTTTGAATTTCACTTAACTGTACCTTTGACAGGCTTTAATTTTACATGTTTTGTTTTTGTTTGTGGGCAATTTTGGACAGTTGACACATGAGCCTTTAAATTTCTTTAAAATGTGTAAATTAATATTTGTTATGTACAGAGCGTGGGTTGATTTTAGGCTTAAAAACATCAGTGATATGGCTGATTACTTAGTTCACAGCGTAAGATTATCAGTTGTGTTTGACCGCTCATGTTTGTCTTCTTGTTAAGCGACTCAGTGCATTTTCATATGTCCCCATGGTTCCAATATTCAAGAACAGGACCATCTGTTTTATAAGACACTGATTAAATTCCTTCAGTCTCGTTTCAGGATTTAATTCCATAAATCTGCGTTACATTATCAATGCTTCTTAATCAAGATACTGTCCATTTATGTAAATAAATGCATATTCAGTCAAAATATGACTTGAGGAAAAACTCCCGCCTACACTCAATAAAGTGGGCACTGTGTGGGGCTGTTGTGGTGAAGTGGGAGCGTGTAGGCGGGGCTCTCTGTGATCAGTTAATCTTAATTTCAACCTACACCTACTGTACAATGATGAGGTTTGGATAGTCCAATATCCATAGGCCAAAAGAATAAGAACATAAATCATACAAAGTAAAAGCATTTTCCTGCCAGGCTTCATGCGAGCATGTTGATCAGAATGAACTGGCAAATGTCAGGATCATTTTTGTTCTGTTTTAAAGGATGGTTAAAGGGACCTTTTTAAAATATATCCGGAGGATGAAAACGCTCAGATCACTATCTGTTTTCAGAATATATATTTATGCTTGCTTGTCAAAGAAGTTCCCCTGGGTAGATGCACCACTCTCTTTCATTGTTTATCATTTACAAACACACTCTGAGAAAGATGCACCACTTGTATGGAAGGTATTCCATACAAGTGGTGCATCTTTCTCAGAGATACTGATCATTTTGACATTTGATTTCATTTTAGGCTCCTGAAAAAAATGTATATCATTTTCTGTCATTTATTTTTTTAAAGTTTTTTTAGTTTTTTTCAACCAAATCATTTTTAACTTTAATTTTTATTACATCTACTAAGCATTTGGACACAGCTGTCACGATATCATGGTAAGGTCTGTCACAAGGTTAGTGGAAAAGGCTGTTTATTTGTTCCATGTCCTTGTCCTCTGCCTAACAGCGAGTGATAGAAGAAGATGGATTCCCTCACTTTGGAATTAACATCACAGAAAGCACCTTAGTTTGTTTCCTTTGTAAGTATTGTGAGGTCAGACGTTTCACTGCTGCTCTTGATGAGCATATGGCCTGATGTATTAATAAAAACTATAGCATGATTTGCATACATTTATTGTTAGTCTGGAATTTTTAAATGCAGAGGGGCAGAGGTACTGTAGAGTTAAGTGTCTCATCTCTTTTTTTTTTTTGATGAAGGGCAAGGATTAGGTTGTAGAGAATGATTTGTACTTTCCATGTTAATGGTCTTGTTTGCCTCAAGTGCATGAATACTGTAAGATTATGGCGCACGCAGATGTTTCTCTCACATCCATAAACAACTGCTTCAGGCATCTTTCTCCTTCTCACTCAGGGATGAAGGATGTATGTGCTGTTTCTTAGTGATTCCCATTAAAATAACACTAAAGAGTTTTAGAAAACGGGATGTTCTACAAGGACCCTCATTCATCACGCATACTGTATACTCACATTAATATCAGGCTCGAGAAACTGTGCCAACACGTGGATATTTGTCTCCCAATGATTGCAGGAATGGTGGAAACGACCAATAGAACTGGTTGCAGAGGGTGGGCATAACCACATCTGCTCTCCAGTGAGCTATGACTGTTTCAGAATTTGCCTGAGACACGACAGCAACATCAACAACATGGCTATCACAACTACCATCACAAAAGGGTCCAGATTAGATCTGTATCGTGTTAACTAAATATCATGTCAAGCTAAATGACATCACAAGCACTTGCTTGATTGATGCCAGATAGTCAAACTTAGAAACACTGTAATGGTCTTCTGCAGCAAACGTTACACTGAATAAATAAAGGTTAATCAAAAGTCTTTGTGGCTATACTAAAGTAAGTGGCAAGATGAAGATTGAAAACAGTTGTCGATGCAGTAGATACTGAATGGCGTCTCTGTAGGGTCAATTAACTGTTATATCGGGAGCGTAGGGAGATAAAATAAAAAAGGAGAAATATAGGTTTAAACAGGCTTTCTAGTTTTTCACAGAAAGAGTTGAAGGGTTGTTGAGGAACAGATGTGAGACAAAGAAACTGCATGAGGTGAAAAGGACAGGTACAGCACTTCCAAGGCTTTTATTGGAGTTTTGCCTGCTGATTTCACAGAGTTTCTGTATCAACACAGTCAGCAGCAGTTACAGCGGTGGATGTGACAAACAGGTCATGCAGGCAATTAAGGTACTTTAAACACTTTGCGCCCAACTGACTCAAAAACAGCAGCCCTTTGTCAGAGTTATATGTATAACACACGTACACACACAATACATACATTTATATATTATTTGTAACAAGCACTACCGAGGGATAACAGCAGAGTTAGAGTTAGTCAACATAACTTAAAACCACAACATTTTGAGGACTTAAATGTGAAATTAATTCTCTGATAGTTGTCTGTATGGTCATGAATAACATTTAAATCAGGAACTGCTAATAGCTCATTCTGTATATTTAAGTCCACCAAAACCCATCCTCTGATAACGACTGACTACTGCCAACAGTGCAAGTACAGAGAATGTTAAAAACATGTTGAACTTGCTGTGTCAGACCCTTAAAATGCCTTAGGTCAGGTTCTAATCTGGCTAGTGAAATCAAATTAACTAAATCTGACTTGTGTCCATTTATATTGTCAGCACTAGTAAATTCTTGTGCAATAAGACTGTCCATTCATGCAGTAAATACCTTTATAAATACTTGAGAAAAAGCTGTTGTCAAACGTTTTGCCCCTGTACTCTGCTCACTTTTTAGAAGCACCCTCAGAGACACCTTTTTTTTTACAATGGGTCACCCATCACCCAACACACTGTGTAGTCAAGCTCACTTAGATGTGGAGGATGATGAGGGTACAGCAGAGCAAGTGCTGGAAGAGAGCGGAGAAGGTGTCTATCACAGCTTTTGTCTCTAGACAGGATCTACCCCAGCCTTTAAGTGTGTCTGTGAGTGCGTATCTGTGGTTGTGTGTAACATGGCAAAATCTTTCTATGATCACTAAGTCTAGGCAGGCTTCACCCCTTCTCCCCAAGCTGTGTAAGACTCAGGAGAAATCTAAACCCCTTTACCCTTCATCCTCTCCTTCTCCTCCTCTATGTCCCTCAACACCTCCACCTCCTTTATCTTTACATCTCCTCTTCTTATGTCTTTCCTTGATCCATGCCTTCCTACCTTCTTCCTTCCTGTTTTGTCTTGCCACCCACACACGCAGCCTTGGACTGATCCATCTGATCTCTTCACAAGTCTCATTTGCTCACACACTTCACAGTTTTCTCACCCCTCAACCTCCTCTTCTCAATCCCTCTCCCTTCTACCTCTACTCTCAACTTTTCAACTACCCTGTACCCCTCTAAGCCCCCCAGTATTTCCCTTTCGGTGCTTATTCATCAACATACTTGTGCCTTGCAGTAATGAACCTTCAGGCAACCACTCTTTATATAAAACAAACACGACCTTTAAATAGTGCTTCCAGTATAATGTATAGTCATATTTGTCTTCCATAAGGACCTTTTCTAGTAAACATTTACCCTTTCCATTTTTTTAATGAGAGCAGCACTTGGAAAGACTAATGGTGGAGTAAAGCAACTGAAAATCTAATATCTGTTTTCAGGCCAAGTACAGCCATCTCTCCATAAAATGTAGAATTACTTCTCGAAGACCCTGGCAAAGTTTCCGCTGTTGTCATGAATAAAAATGCAGTGAGTGAATGCAAGTGACAGTAAAATTTAAAAATTATTAGAGTTTTTTAAGGCCTGTACACATAGGTGGTATGGGTTAATTCAATAATCAAAAATTGGACTCATTTGGTTTTGCTTATGTGGATATGCTCATCAACCAGTGGGATTTTAATGGCAATGTGTGGCACTGGCAGTTGTTTCTAATGTGGAAGCAGAAAGGAGACAGTTTGTGTAGACATCCATGTAGGAATCTGATTATCTGTTTATGTTATATATGTCATTTTATTTGATAGTTCTGACATGTGTTTGAATATAAGGAACATTTTCAGTTATTTGCTAAATTAAGCATTGACATATTATTGGTGCAGCAAATGACAAAACCCAGAAGACGTCCATACCAGTTCACTGTAACAGAAATTAGCCATTCAAGGTGCTGGATCAAGTTGCTATACGTGTTGGTATATTTAATATATAGCACATATTCCAGGACCTCTTTTTTTCATAGGTAATATTGTAAAAAAATGTCATTATATACCAAGGTCAAGACATAACACTTTGATTAGTCATAAAAGATGAAATGACAGTAGCTTCTGTGAGACTGTGTGTTGTTGTCCCTCAAACAGTAATACAGTACTATTATCTTCAAAAATGGGTGAAACAGAGGCAACCTTAAAATTCTCTTTTAGTGACAGTGTACTATAGCAACCATAGATCGTATTTCCTCATGAAACGAATAACTATGAAAATTACATTACCAGGGGCTTTGCAGAGACACAGTGCATTGTAGCTACACAAAGATTATGTTCATAGCCTCCAGAATCTATTGTTGCTGTAAACCACATAAACTTGTGCAGAGGCATACTTCGTTAGTCAGAAGATTAATCTTCCTGGTGGTTAAATTAGGTGATAAAAGGACTAAAATTGAGGTTATATAGGTGTGCACTTGTGCTTCTGCATGTTTTTAGATGTTTGAATACACAGCCCGATGAGGTCAGTTTCAGGTGAATAATGATGTTGTCTCCACCACAAACGGTGGCGTCCCTGTGTTCATCAGAAAACTCATTAGATATCTTTCATCTTCCAGAGAGGTTGAGAGAGGGCACTGTTAAACTGAGGATGATGGAAGCTATAAGTCCTTAAGTTGTCTTCACAGCAGCTTTTTATCATTTATAATATGTGACACAAGCCCCAGCACAACTGAGACGGTACAGTCACATGGGGTTCTAACCTATGTGACCTAATTAAACGTCTTGTAGGTTTCTGAGAGCTTGTACAAACTATACTTGACTGACACCCCTCTTACACAACATATAATCCTTCTTAGCCATAATAACTGAAAACATCTGTGTGGGGGCTCAGGGTATTTAAGCCTTGCTTTACTAAATACACTCATATTTAGCTTTCCAAAAAGAAACAATGATAAGTAGCAAGGGAGATAGTTTAAATTTTTATCATTGTTCGCTTATCAAACATTTCATTAACATCCAACTCCTTTCTTTGAAGGTTGTGTATTTTTACTTTTATACCACAAAAGCTTGATTTTAACCATGACTCCTGACCTTAAGAATATATTTTTAGATGCCAGAACACAGGAAAAAAAAACTTTCACTGCATTGACAGCTCATCAGTGAAGTGCTTTGTTTAACATGGTTATTCTTTGGATGGTCATATGGGCCAATTTGAAAGGTAAGCACCTAATTGATAACCTGTTGTTATAGCTTTCTGCAGCAAATGGTGATCACACCCTTGGTTTCTGTGTTTGCTTTGCTTGTCACCATTTGGAAAACCTGGTAAAGCACCGAGGACATATGAATGTGGAATATGAAGAGTTTAAAGTCTTAAAATGAAGTAAAAAATCTGAAATTCTCTTACTGTATTCTTGACTGTTCTGGATGGAGAGGTAACCAATAAAACATAAATCAGCTTCTGCTTTGTTCACTAACATTGCTCTTTTGTGGCATTTTGATTGAGGAGAAACATGTTTAAAAACTGACTGCTGGGACTGGAAATTTGACCATTTTACCCACATTAATTCTTCAAGGTGCTAACATGATTCTCGTGTTTGTATTGAGCCTTACTATGTCCTTCTGTTAATGGGTTTTGTACCTTCAGGCCATATTTGTTTATAGCTGTTTATAGAACTATATTTTTGCTGAGCTGCTGTTTCCATCATACACAAGCTGGTTTTAATATTTAAGTCATGCCTGACCAAGGTCTCAACCGACTTTGGAAGGCAGATACAATAAACAGATCCATCCATCCATTATCTACCGCTTAATCCATTTCGGGTCGCGGGGGGTGCTGGAGCCTATTACAATAAACAGATGTTTTGATTAATTTAAAGTAGAAATAACCACATTTCTTTGTAAATGTAAACGATTACTCAAAAAAAAAGTTTCCATATCAGACACATTCTTACTTGAGGAAATACTTGGATAGGGTGTGCATCACAGTGTTTCAGAACTAGTCGCATGATTAGAACCACTGCACTGTGCTTGTAATGCTGGAGCTGGTAGGGCAATGTTCGTTTTATGTCCACACGTACAGCTGCTCCAGGTAATGTCTAGAGCAGTGGTTCTCAAACTATGGTATGCGTACCACACGCAGGAACACCTGAGAATGTTTTATGAAAATTAAATAATAACATTAAAGACATAAAACTACTTAGTTTAGAGGTGAACTGCCTCCGCTCACTGGACAAGATTAGACTTTTATACACTTTACATCTCCATAAACATTACTAACAGCATTAGAGTCACAACACCACATCCCAAATTACAAGTGTTAGTTTAAACTATACAGTGTTTTCATTCACATGATGTTGAATCGAAACTCTGGTATCTGACAGTCTGTCATAAGTTAGAACCATGTCCAGTTTTCTTGGGGACATTTAATTCAGACACATTTGACCAGACAAAACACAGTCAGACAGTTGTACAGCTGTGTTCAGATGCATGCACTTTACCCCTTTAAATCTCTCAGGCTGTTTTTTTTAAACACTTTCACGTGGACAGAAACAGCTTTATTCACAGACATCGCTGAAATCTAGTCGCTGAGGTCTGTTGGTTAATAAGTCGAGAGCACACATTACTAAATGTATCATACAGCCGCTTTGAAGCCCTGTGTGTTCCTTTCTGGCAGCTCAAACAAAGCCACAAAATCACCATAGTTTACAGGTGAAATGTTTCAGCTCACTGGACAACTTCTGACCGTGAGGATTTTCACTAGTCTTGGTCATATATATCTATGGCATACCACCCTGCACCTGTCAGACAACATTATTGTTCTGTTTGTGGGAAACTGTTTGCACTCTCAGCCTTTTTTGTTGGTTTGTCACTGTGATTTGTAAACGTACTGAAGACCCAAGAGAGATACAGTCACTGCCCAAGATAATAATTGCTAACCACATAAGCCAATTATTTTACACTTCACTTAAATATTTTTGCACCGTGTCCCATGCACATAAAGAAAAATAAGTGTGCATATAGAACCTCATTATCTATGTACACATGACTTACTACTTGGTGCCTGAACAGAGCACAGATCACATAGATTTTGATCTGAATCAAAAGCAGCCCTCAGAACCACTTCAGCTGCTTTAGTATCTGAATCAAAAAGTTGGCTTTTATGTAGCATTTATTGAACATGTACAAGGTTCTTGAATAATTTCAGAGTTGGGTGGGTTTAAGATACTGAGCTGCTGCTGCAGAACTGTTTGCTATATCTGATGCTAACCTCCATTATCCACCACCCTGCAGGTACAAGCCATTTCTCTCACTGGCTGTGCACTGCCACAGAGGCAGGTTAGGTCTGTGATTGTTTTCCAGCCAGACTTCCATGATGGATGACTAGCATGGCTGCTTAATATGATGCCTACACACCATAGATACCTAAGAACTGTGTGTGGATACACAGTACTTACTGCTTGGTCTGGTTTCCATCTTCCATTAAGCTCAGTGATGGGTGGTGTACTGAGTGGGTTCAATTTAATGTTGGCCATTAAAGTGAATGATACTGTAGGAGACATGTAACCTGTGTTATACAGTCACAAAACATGTCCACATCTGGATTGTGTTGGTTAATGGCTGTTCAGGCACATTCAACAGAATGCAGCTCATGCAGCAGCCTGTGTTGATGTCTCATATTCATTGCAGGTGGTGTTCTGCTCTCCCCAACACATACACTATTTAGGGTTTACTTCATAGGCTGATCAGATGCACTCTGAATTGATTAATTGAGATAATTAGGACATCATGTAAGGCCTTTGAAGCAGATGTGTGTCATCTTTTACCAATGATCAAAAGACTAAACCTTCACCTTTCCCTCTCCCCCAGCATGTGCCATGCTGAAACATGAAACATGAGTTTGCAGTAGGCAATAATGTAACTGTCGTAGCACAAGAATCAGGCATTCTGCCACAGACTCATGTCAATGCAGCCTCAGCTACAGAGTAATTAGTTCATAGTCCAAGTGCCAAGACAAACAGTCTTTGGTTAATTACAAAAGATACTTGACCTAGATTGGCATCATAGTTTAAACCTATTGAATTAATTAATGGCAAACAAAATCTGCGTTCAGAACATTCTAAATCACATAAGCAAGCTGACTGCAGCGATGACCTTCCATTGCTTCCGTGTAGATGTTTGCAAATGGATTTCATGCATCTCTGCTCTTATCACGTCATGCTTGATTGTTACAACATTAAATACCAGTACTGAACTAGAGGAACTGTTGTGGCTATGATGCAAATGGTTATTTTATAGTGCTTCATGCCACATAAAATATTCAACAATGTTCACATAGGTATCTGAAAACTGTGTTAGCTGTTCATAACAATAGTGCACTGAAAATCAGCAGTAGTTTAGACAGCCAGTGGCTGAATGTGAGCAGGGTGACCTGATATTAATGGATGTCATTTTGATGTGTATGTCGTGGGAAAGTACCAGGGTAAGAGCAGTGTGTCCTTTATGGCTGTGGCTTCACTCAGCGAAGGAAGCAAACTGAAAGCCCATAGATATGCCTGTAATTGTGGCATTAGAAGGAGGTCTGCTTTGTACCTCATTAGAAGAAGAGCACAGAGGACCTTGGGGCCTTTCAGGACAAACAAGAGGGAGACAGACTGACTGACAGAGAGGGAGAGAGACTGACTGCTTAGTTGCATTAGGGATGGTAGCACGCTGCAGCTATTGTTCTACACTACACAAAACATGGACTAATACACCAACATACCGATACAATGCTTCCCACAGAATTTGACTCTGTATGTGGTGGTGTATGGGGTGGTGTCCAGAGGTGTTACAGACTCATAGCTTTTACCTCAAATACAATCTTGGGCTCCAGATAAAGATCGTCTTGTTTCCACACCTGGCAGAAAGCACACACATTGTTCTACTTTGGACTTTGGACTTACTTTGGACAGCTAATCTGAGCTGCTGTTTGACATTTTAACCAGCAACAGCAACTATTAGTGCTAGTTTCTACACTGAGCTTTGCTAACAACCCAAGAATAAAATAGTCAGATTTACTCTCACTCACTGACTCATTTTAAATGAGACATTGTGGAGACTTACAAATTGAGGTTACGCTTTTTACATTGGAAAAAAAAAATCTATATTCGGCAGTCAATGTTGATAAAAACTGTTAGTGTGCTAAACTTGCAGTGTTGATGTACACAAATGTCCCACAGTGCAGCACACACTACAGAGAAGTTACCCACAGAAGAACCTAATCTTGCCATAACAAAATGGTCAAGTTAATAATTTTCTCAGACTCAAACTTCAATGTAGGTCTGTGATTGTGCTTTTAGACCTCTGCACCACATCTAATGTAATTTTTTTGTGAGCATCTTGTGCTCACAGAAAGAAAGTGTCAGAAGTATTTGACACAGCGTAGATGGCAAAATTAACCTAATATTACATAACTCTTGTTTCTATAACAGTCCTTCAGGCAACTTTAAAATAAAAGAGTATTTTTCACTCTCTTCTCCTTATTCTCTAGAATAAAGAGAACCACATTCTCTTCTGTCACCTCCACTGTAGAATTTACATTGACAAGTTTAACTGCTCAAGGGCCAGGAAATAAACCTGGCATAATATTGGTCAGAGAACCATGTTCAGCAAATCATAAAAGCAAAAAAAAAGCTACAAATACAACTAACCTACCCAAGTAAGTTGGTCTATGATGCATGTAGACATAAAACACAATTTCTCTCCTATAAAATACAGTAAGATACTGATTCCACTGGAACTTACTTGTTTGAAAGGTATTTGAGACACATCTGGAAGGTTCTGAGGAGTCAATGTTATCATCAGCAGCGTAGTGTGTGGTTAAGATCAGGAACGTGGACTGTCCGTGTTCCCTCTTAGGCAACAGTGAATTCATTTAAAAAAATAAATCAGAAAGGTTTTCTTTAGGATTCTGCGCACCTCATTCGTTTTTGAATGCAGACTTATCACAGGTATGAAATGCCTTTACAACAAACATTCCTTGCAATGTGACCCTTACAGCTGTTTAACCAGTGACAAGCTGTTACGATTTGGAGGGACATTGATTTTGAAATCAAGTTTGTTTCCCTCCAATGCATTTTGCCAACTGGGAGCTCAGGCTACCGGAGTCTGCCAAAGAACTGATTTTCAGGCTACCTGGCTTTCTCCTTATGACTCGTGTTTCTGCTTCTCCCACTGGTCCCTTTCTGTTGCCCTTGGTGTTGCAGTGTTGTACTGTATGATTGAGAATGTGCATTATCCTGGAGCATAGTGTGAAGGTCATTATACACACCAACACACAATACACACAAGTTAGGCTCAAACACAATCAGTTTGACCTGTATGTGCACTCATACATGTAACAGATAAAGAATTTGTGTTATACCAGTGAAGCAGTGGAGCATATTGGGAGACACTTGAGAAGAGATAGATCAGATGAGCATTTTTTCCGCATCCATTCATCTTTGATTCAGCCCTGCCCTTTTCCTCTCATTCTCTCTTCCTTTCATTTCTTCTCTTACGCCTCATGAAATAACTCTGATTTCTCCCCTCTCCACAGGCCACTTGTGAGGTTACCCAGCCTGCATGTGTAATTCCACAGGGCATCTCCAGAAAATCCTAGACACTGCATCAATCAGACACAATTGTAGGTGTGATCGCAAGAATTCTTTACAGCTAATTGTCTTGTCTTAGTTTATCAAAACACTTAAGTGCACACAAGTTACGCAGTTAAATTTGCATGGAACATAGAAGTCATCTAACCGATTAGCATTTTTAGTTAAAAAACATTTCCTGTGTTAAGGAAAAGTAGCCTTTACATAAAATGTGGATCAAGTTTAAAAAATTGATGAGGTAGACTATTTGTCAAGATGTCAAGTTGCTTTGGGATTTCTACAGGATGGCATTGGGACTTCACTCAATACTGTCAAAACATAGACTTTTAGCATTGTACCTAATAGAAATCCTACATCTGCACTAAAATGTTTTACAGAATATTCTGAATAGTGGTGATGGAAGTGGAGTAAGAAACTATGTAGTTGGTGGAAAGAGCAGGGGTGCATCTGTACATTTCCTTTCATTGAGACAGCAGTCAAAGTCACTCCCCATTCCCACTGCTGTTTTGTTGTGTTGTGGCAATAATGTAGTGAAGAAAAAGAGATGGTTACTCTTGATAGCATCCTCCTGATATGCTTCCCATCTCTCATCTCATCTTACTGCCTTAGATCAACCATTTTAATCGTATGGGGAACATACAATAATGGCAGCAGAATACTGTGAATAACCGATGAACTGGTCCTGAGGTGTCATTCTGATGAGTTCAAAGACAGTGTTGAAGTTGCAGTAATTTGTCTACTAAGAGAGACACTGGCAGTGTTAAAGCAGCCTTAGGGCACTGCTCAATTTGAAACTTTGTGTGAGGAGATCCTTGAAGCTGGGACTTTTTAACCAGCAATTAACAAAAATGATTTAATTAGAACTTCAAATTACTGTCCTTTAGAGATGACTCAACTTTACTCCCCCTGCCATCCTAATTTGAAGCCATTGAAGCTCAGTGAAAAAGGTTTTATACATGCTATCAAAAATGTTGTTAAATATTGATGGGCTGGGATCACCTGAGATTATCTTTGAATAGTCATTTTTTTCTGCCCCTCTTTAAAAGTCATTGCATCACTTTTGTTCATATTTTTGGTTTATCCATCTTCAACTCCACCTTTGTTCTCTCTGTTTTACAATATCACCGTTTTCATGCTGTTCACTTTCTATTTTCAGGGTAGAGTTACTGATACACAATTACTTTTCCTTTTTTCAGAAATGACCCACATGCTGCGCTTCACAGCTAAATACAAACGGTATCTGTATATTTGATGTCAGCTTTGTTCAACATCTTGTTATTGGCACAGTAGTGTAACATACATATTGTTTAAACGAGGTGTAGTGTAATACAACTCTGTCAGCTAGAGTTGTGGACAAGTTCATAATTGTGCATCTGAATGTGTGTATTTCAGCTACACACTAAATTTCATGGTTTTATACTGTAGAACAAGGTCTGGGGCTCCTGCTGTTTGCCTCCTATGGTTAAAACCATGCAAATTAGATGGATTCCAGACTACAAATTGCCATAGGAGTGTAGCACTGTGTTTAACTTACTGTGTGAGCTTCTCTGCTTTCTGTGAGATACATGCTAAGTTAGATTCCAGCTCAAGGAGCTGGTATTAAAAAACACATTAATAATGTTTACAGATTGGTCACTGAATGGCTTTGCTGCAGTTTTAGCATGTTTCTCTCTTTGGGCAAGTTGAATGTGCTGCAGGATGTCAGGGCTGATTCAGCTGCTGTAACAAATATAGCAGGTACAGGGACAGACAGAGTGTCTGTGTCAGGTGGAAACACTGGGGACACGTGCGCACATATTGTTATGCAACATGCATAAGCCCAGTTGAAAGATAAACTGTAAAACCACATTTAATATATGTTTTTCTTTGTTGTATTCTTTGACTGGCACTTCTGCCTGTTCCAGACTCTCAAATTTATTTTATTATGATGTTTCATTATGGTACGTTCACACATACAAATACAAATTTGTTGGCATCTGGCAAATTTGTAATTCTGAGGGGTGTGTTGTTCTACGTGTTATATACATGTTATGTTCAGACTGGATGGTTGTTGTCTGATGTATCCACCACTGCCAGGCACACGACATGACACCAACAATACTGACGATTAGTTTTTACAAATCATTGTTTCTTCTGTCCCAGTAACTTATGTAACATGTAAAACAAATGTTATAAATAATCAAGAGAGAATTTATCTTTTCTTCTGTTTTGTTTAAACTTCTTTCATGGCAGGTAGTAAACTGGAATCAAGACGCTCCCAATTGGCTCTCACTCTGCTGTAGCTGAACTGCGTCAGAACATATTTTCATAAATCTGAGCCTTTCTTAACGTTGCCCTGTGGTGTAGCCTGGTTCCTTTAAAACTGTAGTGCTCTGCGGGAGGAACATGCCATTGACAATGAATGGGCAGCTGTTTCTGGCCCAGGTGTATCCATATGTGTGAATGCCTTGTTGCCCCCTCCATGCAGCCTAAAGTGCTGGATAACAGAGAAGGGCTTTCAAAGGTAGAAATAATTTCTAAAACAGTTAAATTGTTCTGAAAAAAACACTATAAAAGCTGCAATATAGAAAAACTCAATTAAACCACATCTAAAATGTCTACAAATGCTCTAGTCACTAGTCAACAGAACTAATGAAACATTTTAGATTAGCGTCCAGTAACCCTGGTTTTCTTAGAAATGCAGCTCCTAGACATCCTGATACAGCTTCATGAGGCCATCGCAGCAACAGACTAGTTTCCATCAACCTTGTATTACCCCTGACAGCGAGACCGCTGAGATTTGGTGTTAATAAAATGTGTGTTTACTGCTGGGAGATGTTGCGCCACGCGGCCTGTGACAGTCCAGTTAATAATGAAGCACCAAGTCGCAGGTCACTTCAGTGAACAATGGAGCTGAAACTGATATTTTCCATATACAAATACCTACCTCTCCTGTCCCCTTTGTTGAGTTAATTGTTTTTGCTCGTGTGAGCTCGTGTGACATTTCAAACAGACAGATAGACATTCACTTTGATCTCACTGCAAATATTCACCCGAGGAGTATACATACCACATGCATATTCATTTTCTGCAGCTTGTGACAGTCTCTCAAACCTCCTTGAACATCAGTCACACATCACTTATTTCTATCTACAAGTTGCTTTTGTGCAAGTGCTGAGACTCCCAATGCAACAGCACATGAATATATGCAAATATGTGAGCCTCTTTATGCATCTGACATGCTTTTGGTTCAAACTGTCAGTTTTAATGGGCCATTTGCAATTGAATTACACATGTTTGATGTATGATTGACAGTTTTGGTATTTGGATTGTGTAAACTGTTGCTCTGACAGGCAAGTCAAACAGCTGTCAGACTATCCTGTTCTGTCAATTGTTGATCTTCCTTATCTTGCCCTGTTGACACGGTGCAGACAACCTCACAATCTCAATTATCAAACCAAGCTGAGACCCCTCATTGTACTGTCAGGCAGCAGTTATTAATAGATGAAGTGCCTGATTTTGAGTTTTGTTGACTGAGCTAAATAAGAGTTTGGGTGAGTTCGAAAGAATAAAATGTCCCAAAGTTGTGAGTTCAACAACACTACTTCTGAGGTGCAGATTAAAAAAACAAATAATATATTAGTCTTAAATGCAAATGTATTCTAGTATAGCTCATAAAACTTCAGCTAACAAGTTAACATTCATCAGTGTGTTGACAATGTGTCACCAGTTTTGATTTACCAAAAACCTGCTGTGGGGTTTTGTCCTGCTGTTTGTTGCTGGATGATAAAATCACATACGAGACTGTAGAGTGATCTTATTGTTGCACCAGATTTTTCTTGCTGGGAATTTTTCTAAATAAAAAACTAACCAAGCAGTGTTTTCACTGATTTCTCCTAGTACTTTTCTAAATTTCTATTTGAGTGAAGCTCAACAAGTCATTTTGGTGTTTTGCTGAGTGAACTGATGCTATTGCCAGCCAGTCAACATGACTAATACCTAAGGTCAGCCATGGTGCCAGCTAGTCAGTCAGTAAGCCATTATCCCTCATCAGTATGTGAAGTGAGGGTCAGAGTTGAAACTGTATTTATAGTCTTCCACAGCTCTCTGAACCCAGACCTGCTCTCCGTTTAGAGCAGTTTACTCCTGCACTGATCTGGACGCCCACCTGCAATAAACCATGGCTGTTATGTATGAATGTTTGTCTTACAACTCCAACAATATGGCAGAACTCTCTACTAAAACCACATGCTTTGTAATCATCATTCTCTGTGTGTGTTAAGTGTGTGTGTACGTGTGTGTCATTTTAACAATATAAACATCTAATTTAATTCTTTTTAAAGTAATTTACTGAAGTGGTGCCCAGGCCCATTTCACAGATACACAACACAGAGAGTGTTAAGAAATATTTAAGACTGAGATCAAGGAAAAATGATTATATTAATTCAGACTGTTCTGTTTTCCTTCACATGCTGCATAAATACAAATGACTATTTTTCAAGTATAACACAAACACGTAATAGCAATCTGTGCTCCAAGACTGTGTGTGTCACCCTGTGGCTTTTACAAAACTGGATTTAACCAAAAATTATTCTGGCTGTCTGTGTTTTTAAAAGGACGAGCATGGACTGTCAAAAGCAACAATTACCACACCATTTTTGAATAACATATAAATACTGTATGTAAAACCCTGTCCTTTATAAGTCCTCCCAACATATTCCAGCCTTTCTGCTAAAAAAGAATAATTCAAATCTAACTAACCCCCACATAATTAATACTGTCTCTAACCTATTTAACTTAGTCATTCAGATATTTTGGCAGTTCTTTATTTATGACTCTTAATAGTGTAACTAGAAGGAAGAGAGAAAACACAAAAAACACAAAAGCTATGATTAATGTGTTAGCAACCAATCTTCTTACGCATCCAGCGAATATAGAGCAACATTATTTTTACATTTTTGGGTAAATACTGTCTTGGGTCCAGAACATATTTGCAGTAGAACACATGAACAAATTCATTGTTTTTTATCATCATTCCCTCAGCTTGTAGCCCCACTCCACCACATTTTGTCAAAGTCCAATAAAATCTTTAAACGGGTTGTTTTGCTTTCTTTTCTTTGAATGAAGACATCACAGTATGCAGACTTTATTATACTGTAAGCTAAATCTGAAACTATCTCACTGTTTTAAAACCTTGTTCAGGACAGCTATGATTACACTGCAGTCCCCCGTTCTCTGATTTCATCTCTCCATCTCAGCCTGTGTCGGCTTTACTGTGAGCAAAGAAACAAAAGGAGAGTTACAATAGCTGGCATTTTATTTCACGATCCTCAGCCTATTCAGTATTCAGAGGAGGCTTATACTAAAAATGCAATGTGCACAACTCCATACAGTATGATTGCCTGTCTTTCTACCTATTCATGCCAACCCTCAGTAAAAAGTAATCTGTGCTATTGTTCTCTTCATTCCTCTGTGACGCAGTCTCTACAGCTGGACTTAAAACTTCTTGTAAATTCTGAAGCTCAGGACGAGTGATCATTACTTTGTACTGTCACAAGGTTTCATGAGGACTGAACATGTCAGTGGCCAGTTCAAGGTTAACATGTTACAGGTATTTGGTGTTTGCTAGGATACAGTATATATATAGCTTAGCTGCTCCTTGGGCTGCACTCTTCTGGACAAACATCTCAGATTTGCATGATTAAAAATGTATAGTGACGTTTAACTTAATAATACGCCACCTTGCTTCCTGAATATCGCTTTCACCTTTCACTTGTTGAGCTATTTGTTTGTTGTTTGTTGTCTGTTCTAAAGAGGCAGTATGTACTGTACATCAGACAGTGGTAGACTGTGGTAGTAGAGTTATAGATCAGTTTGTGTTTTGTTTGTCAGATCAGAGGCTGAACTCAAATTGATGTCATAGATTTAGGTTTGTTGCAAAATGAGGGTAATCATTCATCCAAAGCTGAGGCAGTCTTACAGATTGCAGTGACTACCCATCTAAAGTCTGCCATGGCTTTTGTCTCTACTCAGTGATTTAGCCTTTGAAGGCTGCTGCTACATATCAGAGCTACAACTGACACTAATTTGCTAAAGTTAGTTTCAAGGGTACTGAATGAATTTTTTCACTGCCCATTGCTGGAAAAGTAATAGTGTACTATTTGTAGTGGTAAAGCTTTTAACTACAGTCACCAGATCGATGTGAGTTCATCAAACATGATGCAGATCTGAGTGTTGAAGACATATGCTTACTCTAGCTCCTGTGGTACTGTACTAAAACATGTAGCCTACTCTGGGTTATCAGTTCTATGAAAGCCTGTAACATTGTTTGAAACGTGCTGCTCTCGAGTCAGGCTAATTGAACAATAAAGCGCAGTAATCCCCATGTGTGCATAACGATATACGCTGCAAGGAATTCTCAGTACGCAATTAATTTCAGGCCTCTCATTTGATGCTGTTTCTCTGTTTTTCTCTGCTTCTGAGAACCTCAGGGGAAGATTTTTGGCAGCTGTTATTTGCATAGTTTTCCTGGGAAAGGTCTGTGAAATGATCTTGATGTGTTGACAGTCCTATCCAACTGGTCCCCAGGGCTCTCCTGAACAATAACTCTGTAAGGTAGTCTGAGAACTCACAGGATCTGTCTTATTGCCCATCACAGCCTGTGAGATTCCTAATGTTACATAAATACCAACAAAATAAACAGCAGGCAGATGAGACTGAAGCAAACCTGATACAAACACTTATTTACAAGGCTGGTCCTTTGGTATTCACGTTGAATAGATTGGGGATTTGATGTGTATGTGCCATTAATGGTAAAATAATATCCTTTTCCAGAAAAAATCTATGAAATATACATCTGTGAGACTGCTGCTGCTTTTTTTTATTCCTTTTCAGTTAATTAAGTGCAGTTATACCACATGCAGTAGCAGCCTGGCTGCATTTGTTCATGTTGGAAGGAGGGTTGCATAGCTTGATAATCATAGGCACAAACTGTTGCCAGTGGCTCATGGTTTCACACATTTTTGGGTGTTGTTGAGAGAGGGCAGAGTGCACTTCTTAACTTCTCCGTTTGGACCTACAGATTTAAATTGGTAGATGTGCACAAAAAAGCAGAGTCATGGTGATGTAATGTTACCAAAATATACTATCTAAAAGAACCATGTGTCAATCGCAGCTACTTTGTAGAGCAGACACCATCCGCACCCATCTAGATCTGGAAAGGGTTGGATAGGTCAGTAGATCTACAAGCATTTAGTCAGTTTTTAACGTGTCTTCTGGCCTTGGGAGGCAAATGTCTCAAGAGAGACAGAGTGATGCATGAACATGCTCATGTTCATCAAAACAAAATAGGTTTTCTGCTGGGCACTGACTGGCCACTTTATTAGGTATACCTGTACAACCCAGTACAATCCAAAACAGCAGCCCTAGCACAACTTTTACTTTTACAACATTATAATTAATCAGGTTTGTTAAAACAGTTTTAATAGTACAGTACCCCTGTTATTAATGTAAAAAATAAAAACACTTCTTAATATAATGGACTTAAGTACAACTTGCTATGACCTCTATTAAACATACAACAGAATTATCAACTCCACTATCAACAATGAGAAAACAGAGAAATTATAACCTTGTAAATGCAAATTTACTTGCACATGCAAGTATAATCTGTTTTACCAATATGCTGCTGACACTCATCTCAGTGTTATACTACAGACAATTACAAGTCAGCAGAGGTGCACACTAAAATGTGTGAGGACATATAAAAATTAAATGATACAACAGTTCCCAACAGAAACCTTTCTGCAGCCCATAAAACTAAACTCCTCTGCTGTGTTCAGTGCTTTGTACTGTGAGCTGCTGCTAGTTTTTGCAAGATCTCCACTGGGTCTTCAGACAGCACAAAATTTCGTCCTTTAGTTAAGTCCAGATGGCAGTCTGAGACTCTCCAGGTAAATACTTCCCCAAATACAGAGCCCACATTACAACAGTACCTTAAAAGACAAATGTGCCAACATTTATGGAACAAACCAACAGGCGTGAACACAAAACAGTGAACTTTTTTCTGATGAAAATTACGTTGTGGCTATATTACCACCTCTGCTGACAAATCTAGAAGTCCAAATCTACTCAGTATGGCTGCACTAATCTTTCCGTCTGCCATTTTCACAGGTGTACTGTCTGACATTTTGATGCTTTGTCTCCAATGCACCTAGCAGATCAAACTGACTCACAATATTGTTTCCAGTAGAATACAGTCACCCTGGTTCCACTGATCTTGTGCGGCCCTTCTCAACTTGTTTAAAAGCTTTTAAATCTTTCCTCATTCTCTATACCTTGATTAGGAACATAACACAAAACACTGGCAAAAAAGGAGTCACTACACTCTAGCTCTACTTACCAGATTCAACCACCCCTTCATGGTTTTAAATAACACATGTAACCTTGAATAAAAGAAAACACAATGTAAATTTATCAACCATGCAAGAATCACTTTAATCACTTCATGAAAAAAAGAATGGCATCATTGTTTTACTTTTGAGAAATTAATAACAGTCTCCTGAGTTTTTTTCTCATCCTGGGTGCACTCATCTCTGACACTGTAGTATAATTGCATACAGGTTAAAAAATTAAAATGTCTGTAAATTGCTAAAATAACATGCATTTTCTAATAAGTAAGGTCCAATATTCACTCTCTTTTAGCTCTGTTTTTGGTCTCTGCCAACTCCTGAGGTGAATATCTAGATTCTCTTTATGTAAATACGCCACAATTTTTACCACCTACGGTACAGGCCAAACCTTTGGGCAAATTAAATTCATTCAATGTTGTTTTCTTTGTTTTCATGACCATTTACATTGGTAGATTCTCACTGAAGGCATCAAAACTATGAATGAACACAT
>JAUYWH010000005.1:16723428-16738595 GCA_034779795.1 Ctenopoma multispine | reverse complement strand
GTGTGTGTGTGTGTGTGTGTGTGTGTGTGTGTGTGTGTGTGTGTGTGTGTGTGTGTGTGTGTGTGTGTGTGTGGTCGTGTGTGTGTGTGTGTGTGTGGTCGTGTGCGTGTGTACTGTATATAGAAACAGAAGGGGAGTAGAGAGAGAGACTGAGAATGAGTTTCCACAATTCGCAGACTATGCTCCCATCGAAGTCTCTGAGTGTCAGACTTTAAATTTATAGCACAGTTGTCAACTTTCAGGAAAAGCTGTGAGTTATATTTGTTGCAAGGAGACAAGGGTGGAAGTTAATAGCACAATGTTCACATGACTATCATAAAAAACATTAAGCAAACCCACATATAGCAATGTGAATATTTCTTCAGACAGAGCAGGAGTGCAGTTTTAATTTTATAGAACAATGTGAAAACTAATCTCCTTTGGTCTTTTTATAATTTCTGCACAGTTCTGCAGCCGTGAGACAGGGTCTCGCATGTTTAGCATATGATGCCCCAAAATATCATCTGCATTTTGGAAATAACAAAACTTCAGTGTATCAACACAACCGTGAACAAATCGCTCTCTCTTTGTGAATATTGTTGGATAAATAACTAGCAACACTGTGTCTCTGTTTTGTTTCTGCATTGTCTGCTACGCTCCACCTGACTGTACAGAAGCTCCTCCGCAGCAATGGTGGTTTATGTTTATTTCAGTTATGTTGAATCGTTGATGGATAATTAGGTACTTGGCTTGTTTTTCCTTCTCTTTTAATGTCACCAGTCTCTTGGCGTGTGCACTGCCACTATGTGTTTGTGTGTGCTCTGCCTTTGTGTGTGTGTATGTGTGTGTGCTTTTATGCAAAACCCAGTACAAGGCATAGATATGCACAAGCACAGACACACATTTCAAGGCACACTAAGGCACATAAACAAACACATTCCCCTCGAACAGCACCACAAAGTCTGTGCCATTTGCGCTCCAGGAGATGGTATTTAACATGGTTGTCCCTCGAGTCCTGGCTGGCTGGCATAATGTCACTGTCTGGCTTTCTCTGACTGTATCAGGGCCAAAAACAACCTAGTGCCCCTGCCACATTCCCCTCCAGGACCAGCCAGCAGCAAGCTCAGTGTGGGTGAACTGCTGAACTTCTTTTCTTCTAAAATTGACTTTCATTTGCAAATTCATTTGCTCAGATGAAAGCGTGTCCATTAGGTCTGCATGTCATCTGATAGAGTTTCTGACTGAGAAAACAGGTAGAAATAAAAGGGTTTTATGGCATTTTTCACTGCCGTGCGCAGTTGTTGTGGAGTAATGATAGATTAATTACAGGCATATTGACCTGAGAAGGTATAAATAATTGAATTTGTTTCACTATTGCTCTAATGAGAAATAACACACAGACAAGTAAATCTCTAACTAATCGCATAATTCAGTTGACAAGAGCAAAGAGAAACACATAAATGTTTAACACAGCATATTATCCAAAATCTATTTACTAAATACTATAATGTAAAAAGATGTTGTTGAGAAGACCTCTTCTGTCATGGGACACAAGAGATACTTCATAATATTACATGGAAATGTCTGTTCACCGCCATATGGTGCAGCTTGTTGTTGTGCATGGTACAGTATTCCCTCATTAGTTAAATGAACAAGTGTCTGATATCTAATATCATCCAGCCAATAAGCTGCAGCTTAGCCTAACATTCAGAAATCATCTTTTACACACACACACGCAAGTCTATAACACGTCTAAAAGTCTGTTTTTTAAACCCATGGAGCGAACTTCTAGGAAAATTGCCAGGAGAACTACGTGACGATTAAATCTAAATTAATCATTGCTGCGAACCTGTATACACCTGCAGATTCATCTTTTCTCACTCCATTAACACCTTAACATGATCAGCTGCCCAGTCCCAAATAATAAGAAATAAGTGTTTTCACACAGGTAGATTTTGTTTCTGCTGTTTATTAAATAAGTCAGAGACTTACATGAAGTTATCTTATCTCTCTGAAGCCCGAAGAATGTTTCCTAGCACTGGGCTTCACCACAGGGAAGGCCTCCCCCTGTGAGACCAACATTAAATTCAGCTGCTGGCGCCCACTGGGTGTCTGCTCACTCAAGTGCTGTGAAATTCCCTCAGTAGATATCCTCCCCTAAAATGTGCTGCCTGTGATATTGCAAGAGAGCAGAGTTTAATTTGGGTTTAATATTGAGAGAATAACAGGAGTGTGAAGATTAATGCTATGAAAATCTTTTGTAGCACATAAAATAACAACACCAGCATTTCTTTATTGTTTAGAAAAGCCTAAATCTTCCATGGTCTTGTTTCGTATTCCATGTTGATTCAACATCTATGGTCTTTAGAAAACCACTGATAATAGGTGTCACATTAGTTTTTATAGTAATGATTGACAAACATTCTCAGAAGCTAGGACACTCTGACACATTACAGACAGCGTTAGGATGCACATTTTTTTATTTAAGTGTGTTTAAACTGTTCACCATTAAATCTGTCAACATGTGTAACATGTATGTATTATTATTTTTTTTTTTATGTAATTAATTTTTACCACTACTGTAGTCATTTGGAAATAGTTATTCTGAGGGGAAGCAGAGGAATGTATTAAGAGTGCATATTTTACTGCCACTGACATTTATTTAAATTATCACTTTTCTTATTATTAGGTCCTCAGAGATTACTCGGGAGCCAGGCTGTTTATATTTGTTGATTTCATCAACTCATTAATTGTTTTGACCTCTCGCTCTAGTCAGAGTGATGATGGCTTTAGGGACAGGCAGATACAATTTTTTTCACCAGGAACGTTTTACCGCTCTGTAAGTGATCCTCATATACTCACAGGCCAACCGAGGGTTGTCTGATTTATTGTTTGCACATGGTCTTGTGAGTTTTTTTGCATATATAATTTACTAACATTTAACTATACATAAAAATGTCAGCAGATATAATGACGTAAGAGTTTTGTGTGAGGTGTTAATAGCCCTTATTTTCTGTCAGAACAAAACAGAAAAAACAGCTGTCAAATTTAGACGAGCTGGTGTGATGGCTATTGTACCAGCTGGAAAAGCATATTTAAAGGGAGAGTTATAGATTTTTATAAATGTTTTGTGAGGTTTTCTGAAACTAGCTTTACAAATGTTGATGCAAAAATTCACTGGCCAAGCAGATTTTTTACCAGTCAAAACAATAGATTACATTTTCGTGTTTGGTTCTATTGAGATAATAAGGTATGTTGAAAACAGCTACCTTGCAGCAGACAGAGCCAAAAATGTGGAAAATAAATATTATTATTAGTAATAAATTGATTAGCATTAAATTAATATTTGATTTACTATTAAAAATTCTGAATACAGCTGAAGAAGCCATGAGCTCATAATTCTAGTGTCTCCAAAACACAGATGACCGACATTCTCTCTGGTCACTGAAAGCCTCACTTCTGAAAACATGCTTCAGATGCAGAAGCAGATGCTTCATGGTTTTACTTTTTATGCCAAACCCATGCACAAAGATAACTGGCATGTCCACATATATCAAGAAGAGACAAAACTACCATCATTAGATGATGATACAAATAAATATGAATCAGCTCCTTAATTAGCTTGGTGATGAGCATCTATCAGCTCCCAGTGACACAAACATTTGTCCATATTTAGATAACACAAAGTAGTTTTTAGTATGATATCATTATTTCTAAAGATTTATAATTTAGTTTTTAAGTTACAACAACAAAGTTCTATCACAGCATTTTTGTGAAAGCAGCTCAATGTTTCAGGTATTGCAGCATCTGACATGTTAAATTAAATGTTTTTTAAATATGTACTTAATAAAATTTTCATTACCTCATGTGCAGGGCACATTCTGTAAGTCATGTCATCAGTCGACAATCAACAGATTTATGTAACAAGTCAAGTAAGACACCTCATTAAAACAACTCGGCGGATGTTGACATTAACTTAAAAAAAACCCTCAACACTCAAGACATCCAGCCCGAGGCTTGTTAAGCACACATTTTCAGATTCCTTTACAATAACCAAAACTTGCATAAACATCTCTTCTGAGAAAGCAACAATCACACTGTCTCCACAGGAAGAAGTCAGACAAATGTGTCTTTGCCTCTTTTCTCCCTTTTTCACACAGCAGCGGATTCTCGGTGGGTTAAATTCAATTGGATCCACTTTCTCAGCAGGAGAGGCTGAGTCTGCACCAGCCCAGCATCACTGGAGCTCTTAGTCAAGGTGCCACACAGTTTGTGGTGAGATAAATGTAAGAGAGACAAAACATACTCATCACATGTTAGTGGTTTTCACAGAAGAGGGCTGGCATTTAAAAGCATTTATTGTTCCTTTGTGTGAAGCCAGACATGCTCAGGATTCATTTTATTATCTGTATATAATGTTCCAAATATTTAATGTCCAAAAAGTATGTGGTGGGTAATTAAGCGAATGGCGGTATGTAAAAAAATCTTGAACTGACGTTTCACTAAGGACTATATTTAAGTTTGTATTTTTTAATTTAGTGAACTAGTCTCTGTCAGTGACATTAGATAGATTATTATCTGTGTATCTGTCTTACTTACAATCAAAAGGAAAAATCTGCTGGAATCTTAGCCAACACTGACGCAGACTTTGTTACATGACAGGAATGCTGCTGTACTTCTTGGCGCTGACACAGAATGCAGCCATTTGATATACCTGAATCATGTGCTGCAAAATCTGAACACAGGGGACACTGGGTAGTGTGTGTGTGTGTGTGTGTGTACACATATGTACTGAATGTGTGTCCAGGAACTAAGTGCATGAAGGGTGGATCAGTTAAATTGAACCCAACAGGTTGAGTCTAATAGCATAATTAGCCCTGCTGAGCTAATACTCACAAGTCAGCAGCACCATACTGTCAATTCCCTCGGTTCAGCCCCTACACTCACAGTGACTGATTAAGGCTGGCTGCTAGAACCACCATAGCTGAGTCATTGTGCCCTTGCCTCTAGTCAGGTTCATTCTACCCTCATACACACTGACTTCAGTTGGCATCTATGAACTCATTTAACTTACTGTTACTGGAAGAGTAGAGATCATAGGATGTAGGAAGGGAAGAAGAGTAAATAACTGTGAGGGAAGTCTCTGTGTTACTTTGAAATATTCTTTCAATTACAACCTTACTACTTCTGTAGTGAAACTTTCTTATGTTTCATATGAACAGAGACAAAAGCAGACTAATGCCCTACTGGGGAGCCATGTGAGGAGCCTTTATGATTAATCTCCTTGATTTTAATTACTCAGCCATGTGCTGTATGAGTCATTAGGTTAATGATACTCACACAGAACATGTGTACCCACAGACCTCAAGCTATGGTACATCTGAGCTAAACTACTTTTTATGTGACCACCTGTTATAAGAGCCCACTGCCCAGTTCTCTCTGTTTCACTCAGATGCCGACAAAGGTAATGAGGACACATCAGAAAGAAAAGCAAGCCTAATTATAGGACAGCATGTGTGCCTGGAGGCAAACGTGTTCTTCTTGTTGTTACAGGATATGTTCTCTCAAATATGGTCTCTCACCTAATTTGAAAAAATGTGTTTTAGATTTTTACAAGCAAATAACGAATTTGAGCAGAATGGAGCATCCTTACAAATCTGAACCTCAGGCGTCGACGGAAAGGGGGTGAGTTTATGATTAATCTCTAAGGTTTTAATTACCAGGACAGGTGCTGGAACCATCGTTTACTTAATGGCAGGAATGGCAGATAGGAGTAATGTTATGCTATTATACACACCACTTTGCTCCTGAGCTTACCACATAAATTATTCAATAAATCTGATAAAGTCACAGTGCTCAGGTATCTAGAACGTGTGTGTGTGTGTGTGTGTGTGTGTGTGTGTGTGTGTGTGTGTGTGTGTACTTACTTTCAGCCACGTACCCTAATGCACACATAAAACATACATGTAGCCTTTTGATTTTATAAATCCTCACTGGGATTAATAAAGACAAAATCAAATGAATAAATGCCCATTTACACATGGACACACACTCCATGTGCACTCAAATGAAACTCTCCCCTCCACACACAAACATGAAACACACTGGTTCTTAAATTATTGACAAACTAATTATAAGCTGCAGGGTGATGTTTTTGGATGTGTAATGAAGCTTGCCACATGCTGAGATGGAAGGCATGAGTTTAGTTCATATGAAGCGGTGTGGGAACATAAACACATTACTGGATGGTGTAGAATGACTGTAATAACAAGGGCATTGTATATCAGAAACATGGTTGAAGTTGAAATAGAATAAGGTACTGCACTCATGTGGCAATGTCACATTTATATATTTATATTAAATTATTATTTTTTTGTCTTATTATAATTGTGAGGCAGAGGGATAGCCATTAAAACAGACATTACAACTTACTATATTAAGACTAAATTAAACAAAAGGAGGAAAGAAAGCATTACACAAAAACAGACAAGATGAAGAAAGAAAAATTTAAAATAACAACAACCTTCTTTTGTTGGAATTTACCATATTCTCAGAAACTCTAATAATATTAGAAACATTCGATTGATGTGTGGAACTAACACACAGTTCAATATCTAAACAAAATGTGACCTTGTCTTTTATTATCTTTTATTTTACTGTCAGCCATAATCTTATCAGTACGATGAAGGGAAATATTAATTCTCTTCCATTAGCCGTCATATCACATTCTCATGAAATCAGGTGACGTGTGACTAGAACGTTTGAATGTTGACTCATTCTGCTGCATGCGGCATACGGCACGCAATCTGCAATAACTAGCAATTTATACTTTCCCATTAATACAGGAAGAAGCAGGGACATTCCACTGTGAATTTTTATTCATCTCACATTTGCACAACCGTGAATCTCCAAGACAAGGGCATCAGTTACCTCTTAGCAGTAGCTGCTTTTGTGCAGCAGATCCTGACTCTCCTCATCCATTACCGTCAGTGCATTGTGGAGAAAGACCTGCTTTTAAAGGGAGTTAGAGGAGATGATTTGATTAGTCATGATTTCATGATTGATGCCAGCCAAACACTTAGTAATTTATTTTGCTTGTTCTAATCCATTTTACACCTGCTGCACGTAAGCACACTGCTGTGCAAACACCTTTGTTTTCAAAATTCCTATGTGTTGCCACAACCATTCAAGCTCTATGAACTTGTAAAAGTGCATGTGCTTAAGCCTTGATTGATGACAATATACCGTGGCCATAAAAGCTGAAAATGCTCAGTTTTTCCTCCTGAGGAAAGCTATTATCTCTTGGAAGCTAGTGGGGAAAACAGGTTTTGTTGACTGGGTTTTGATTAGGACAGAACAACATAACATCAATGGCAGGCACACACACACACACACACACATGCATTTTCTGTCCTCTCTGCTGGTCTTTCTATTTGGATATTGTTACTGCGATGCCAGTAAACTTTAACATTCATAGCCTCTTGTGAACTGTTGCTGCTTGTTGCATCCACAAACTATTTGTTGCAGTGATAAGCTATTTATGCAGCAGTTACAATATGTTCTGTGTCTACATCTCTTGACTACAGCTTTGCTTCTGAAATACAGGAATCCATACCTGCACTATCATGCCTCAATTTCAACAATACAACACTAGTAGATTCTTGTGAAAAAGTTGTTGGTTTGGTTCATTGTAACAGCAACAGGAACTGAACCATGAACAATTTTTACTTTAAATGTCATGACTCTGACAAAATCTTATAAATAACAACTTTTATGGTGCAATTGTATTGAAATATATTTTTGTGTAACTTTATATTTGTATACCTTTCCAAACATTAAGTACTTTTAAAAAAGAAAAAAAAATCAGTGCCACAATTTAATTAAATGCTAAATTAAGATACTAGAATTACAATTACAGTAAATAGATATAAAAAAGTAACTGGACTGTAAACACACAACTTTGAGCAAAGGTCAATGCCTTGTTTTTACCTTGTTAGTTTTTAAGAAGTGATTCAAAAGAAATCAATTCTGCAAGCCTCAGTGAACTGCAGTAGTCCAGATATACTGATCTAAAGGTAGGAACTGTATAACCTTCTCAAGTTCAGCAAAAGTGAAAAGACCTGATTTTTGAGATACTCTCTTCAACTAGAAGAAAAAAAGAGGGACCCAGAGAGTCTTGGGTCCCAAGACCTAATCCTTCTAAAGAGGATTTATTTATAACAACGTCAGTAAGAGCGCTGTTTACAACCGTTAAAATCAAGGCATAAGCTGTACCAAACCCTTCATAAGAAATGCTGTGGGCAAAATGTACTTGGTGAAGACTTTCCCTCATGTTTCTTTTGCATGATGAGACAGCCTAGAAGGGCAGATGGGTCATAGTGTACAGTGTGGTCATCAGTTTCAATCTAGAGCTTCATTTGGTTCATTTTTTTTGGCAGAAACAATTACAATTGCTCATAAACAATAGTGGAGGTTGGTAATCACAGTTCTGATGAGACCCTAGGTGCGTGACGATGATGATAGAGAAGCAGGAGGGCCCTTGCCTTCTTCAGCTTAACTTTTGAATTATACTGTACCTGGAATTTACCAATTGTATTTATCCTGTCTTTATTATTTATTTAATACATTTGATATTTTCAGATGTAGTTTTTCTTTAGAGTCTGCTTTGAACCTATTGAAGCCTTTAATAATTGGTACATGTACTAGGTATATGAAAGTAATGTAGAGATGCTTTTGTGAAAGACCATATGAAAACTACCAAAAAGCCCCCTGGCTGAATCAGAGCAATATGTGTCTCACCACAGAGCCCCCAACAATGAGAACAGAGCTTCCTGGCTGTGCAGGAAGAAGGCACACCAGTGGGTCCATGTCATCTCCAGGGACTAAGGGCTTGTTGGCAAGTTTGGATCTGCATTTGCCAAAGGCAGGAAGTGATTTGAGTTAGAAGCCACCTGGGGCTCGTGTGGGAGAGAGATGATCAGGCATGACATGGCAGGGTTATTGTGTGCGGTTTTGTAGCGGTTGTAGCGTCATAATGAGTCAAAACGGTCATATTGCAGAACAAAAGCTCATAGACCTTTTTAAATCTGTCATGACTGCCAATCATGCTTTGCAGGCTTTTAACGCTCACCTGCTGGCAGGTTCATACATAAATGCAGACACGCACAAACTCACACAATCACACACATTGCCAGAAACATATCTTTTTTTTTTCCCCATCACTATTTGTAGGGGGTACAGAAAATTGGAAATGACTTGCCCTCACACAAAACTGTCCCTGTCTACTTTCTGGATAAGAAGCTTCACTCACACACTTGTAAAACATTGTCAGCATTGTCCTTGCACTAAAATGTGTATAGGTCCATAACTCAAATTTATGGCAGTTATGCTAAGTTAATAGGTGTAACCTTTGATCACTGCAGAGGGTTTGTACGTAATTTGCATGATTACTGCAGAAAACACCAGTGATGACTGATATTACAACACTGATGAGATACAGTCTGGTGCTATGGCCAAGCAGTTTCTTTGACCTACAGCAGCAGTTGTTTTTTTTACCTCTCCTGTTTTCTTTGTCTCACTTCAGTCTCACAGGGCTTTGAGATGGTGCAGCAGTATGTATTCTTTCTCTGTGAAGTGTAAATTCTTTTTCTCTTTTTATAAGATAGCATTTTCTTTTCCTCCGATTCGGAATAGACAAGCCCTCTAGCACTACAGTGCTTTTCAGAGGGTAAAGACAGTCAAGTGTATATGTGGAGTCATCAGCTGCTGCTGTTTACCTTAGAGCACTATGATTCACAGGAGGTTGACTGTGTCCTTCAGGGCAGGGGTCCTCAGCTAGAAGTCCAGGTGGTCCGGTCACGTCAAGGCCCATACTGTTACCGGTTGAAAGTTTTTTCATTGATTTCTACAAACAGTTTTATATGCAGACACAGTTTAAAGTCATAACATGAGTCAGATTCTTAAAAATGTATTAATTATTTGTGATGTGTACTTATTCTCAGTAAAACGGGTATAACAGATGTGACAGTTAAAAATAACTAAATAATTGTAATATTTCCTCTTTTTTCGAATAATGTCTTTTATTTTTGTAATAACATTTAACTTGAAAACAGTTAACTGTCTAGTTAAGGCTCTTTAATTAACAAACAGATCTTATAAGGTTTTATTTCTTTATGTAGGGACCTCCCATATAACCAGTCACACTGATTTGGTTCATGTGGCTGTTTGTCAAATGCTGTTCTTATCTCCTTTGTCTATTTTACACCTCCATGAACATCATCAAAATCCAAATGCACATATGGATACCCCGCTCCCACACTCATTCCTTAATGCCCCATTCTGCCAGTCCCACTCCATTATGCCACATCTTTGATCATGGCTCACAGTGAAGAGTTTGGCGTGTCCTCAGAGACCCCCTCCCCAGCTGTTGCCAGGCCCACTGCCATTACAACTGGTTGGCACTGCCATCAGCAGCTGCCACATTTGCCTTGAGCACCACCTCTGGCTACACAGATGCTGAGTGTGTGTGTGTCTGTGTGTGTGACTGTGTGTGTCTGTGTGTGTGCCTCTACCTGTGACAGTGTGTTAACACGTGAGTACACTCACTCACCCTCATCCATCTTCTTATCTGTGTGTATATTTGTGGCATTGCCTGCTGTTGTATTTGAAATTAATTGCCATGTGTTAATGGTTAATTTACTAGGGTTTGACTGCTTGTCTAAGGGCTAACTGCCCCTAGGAGGGACTTGTAGTTGGTTTGTTTCCAGCTCTCAGGTAGGCTCCATAACAGATATGTGCCTGGTTGTGAGGATACATGCAACAGCAGAGCTCACCATTAATGATGTGGTCACAGAAAATGTGTGGTGTATTTCATATTGTGTTATATTTGAATGATTCCACCCACACAGGTTAGTGTGATCAATGACAGAAGAGTCACAAAGTAAGGTTGTAGTTAGAGCTGAGAAACAAACTGTGGATGCTATGAATTTTTTTTTACTTAAGTTTTAAAGGGCTCTTTTGCTGCCATGTGGTAGTGTGAACGGTCCTCGGTCACATTTCTGTTACAGTTGCCTAGTTACAACATTCAGGTCTTTCTGAGTCTGTTTAGTGTTCATAAAGTACATTTACATGAAAAGGTCAAATTGACAACAGAAAAGAAAATGAAAAAATCAAAGAGGCCTTGCTTTAAACACAGTGAAGTTAAAATAGAAGTCGAAGATTAGTGTAAAGGAAAGACAAACATAGATTAAGCAAACTGATACAAAGAAGTGAAGGTTGGTTTTACAAAGCATACAGGTTACACCAGGTTACAGCTGGTGGGAAGTGGCTGCCGGTTACAGCCAGCTGTGTGGTGTTTATGTTCGTTTTATTGAGTTTACGTTGGCTATCTTCCTCCAACTCATGTTGTGTGTGTGTCTGCTGTGCTGTGCAGAAGTGAATTTACTGGGATCTTGCTGATTCCCTGTGTTTGCAGAAGGACATTTGGTGACCGTTGGTAGCTAATTTTTACCATGATAATCTTCTTTTTTACGGAGAAGATCTGGAATCCACCAGGAGTTGAGGAGATGGAGGTGCTAAGCAGGGGAGAAGTGCTGAGATAACTCATTGACACAATGACTCATCCACACTGGACCAGAAAGGAACATGGCTGAAGGAATTCACTATAATTAGACAGTTTTCAGCTGGCAAGGATGAAATAGCAAACAAGGCCCTGCTATCATTGGACTTCTCAGTATCCATCACTCCCAGCAAACTCAAATGACCTGGATAACTGCAAACTGATTTCTCTGCTTAAAGGCACTAATCAGTTTGGAGCCGTTGTTGCTTCTCATAAACTTTGTTCGGTCCTCAAAGATTTTCCCCAAAGCGGAAAGATTCAAGTACTAAATATATCGTTATTATTACTATCACGCTATTGATTTATTCTGTATTTCTCTGCTATACTAGTAGTATAATTTTGTTCTATTTTTAACATTTAATCTAATCTTGACAAAGTGGTGAAAAAAAATATCATTATCCACTAATGAACTTCCAGATTTATTTTGAAATATCTGCCACTTCCTGTCTGGTCATTCCCTTATTTCTGTGCTCTTTACATGTAATCAACCTGTTTGTTTTCACCTGTTCCTCCCCCTATAGAAGCTGCCCCCCTTTCATTGTCACCTTGTCAGATTGTCTGTTTTCACCTTGCTGATGAAACTCCGACCTGCTTACCTGTTTTGGTTTAGACTCCTGGTATCGTCCCTGTCTGCTTGTCTTAAGTGTCCTGTTCTCCCCTCAATCTTGTAAGTCTGATTTTGATTTTCTGGTTTGGGTCTCACCTATCTGGTTCTGGATTCTGCTCTCCGCTGCTGATGGCTTTTTCTGCTCTGGATATTCTGTCTCTCGGGTTCTGGGGACTCTGACTCTGTCTACGCTTTCCCCTTCTGGAGGTTTTCTATTGGGTTCTGGGCCTTGGATTGGATATCGTTTTTGAATGCTGGATTTGTGAATTTGGAGTTTGGATTGTGGACTGTGTGTGAGCTTTGTATTTGGTAGCACAACTCCGGTTTAGAGAGATTAATTTCTCCTGTATTCTGTTGTTAGCAACAGTGAGTGCTTCTGCAACGTGCTTCAGTGTTTTTCTCCTGGCAGTCTCTATCTACTCTCACGAGTCCACGCAGTTGGCTCTGCCATCTTGGGTGACCTCATCCGGTCTTCACTCACCTGCAGCCAACCTCCACCATCCTGTGGAATCCCATCCATGCTTCATTCACTGGCTGCCAGCCTCTGCCATCTTGTGTAGTCTTTTCCAGTATAAACAAACTGTTTTACCATAGCAGTAATTACATGTAGTGTAAGACTCTTTCATAAAAATTAAGTCAATAAAAGAAAACAATTTTACAAACTTTTTCCGATATTAATTACAATATTTTAACTCATTTTATAAAACCATATAAACCCAGGAAATTAAACATAAGAAGTGATTTTAAATATGTTGTAACACTAAATTGGTAAACATCCAGTTGTGTAAATAAAAATGTAAGAAAATGTTTTGTGCCTAGTTTGCAGATTGGCCACTGCATAGTACTTTAACTTATAACATAATTCAGTCATCATATATGACTAACAAGGCACGGGTTGTGATAAATTATACATTTTACGGCAGAACATCACGGACAGTGTTGATAAGATAAGCACAGGCACAAATACACACAACAACTGGGGCAATGTGGCAGTCTATTAACCATGTACAGACAGGTAGGCTATTTTCAATGTGCAGTCAGCAGTATTATTAACTCACTCTGCACTAAAATCAATTGACAAGTCTGCAGGTGTCAGTGTGTGAGTTTTTGCGGGTTTTCGCTTTTCCACCTCTGCCAGCCTCTATCATCTGCTCCCTGACTGTTCAGGGTCAGTGAATGATTGTGCCACTTTGTATTTCTCCTGTCTTCTTACCTCCCATTATACAGAGTGTAGTCCTGTACAGAAGCACCATGGATTACTAGCTACTCCAGCTCACCTGTGTCCTATCCCCACATCCCTCACCTTACCACTCCAGAGACTCTCCCGTCTGCTGGTCCTATTACAACCCCATTGACAAAAGTCATCCTTTTTCGTTTCTTGACCTCATACACTGAAGCCGAGGTACATGTAGATACATACACACATATTCACTTACAGACAGAGGGTGTTTTCAGCATTAGGCTTAAGCACACAGTGTTTACCCTGGCAGGTCCCTCAGGGTCTGCCAGTTACATTGTTAACCTTCCTACACTGTTCTCTAGGGAAACGTCTGTAGTCCGTGCCTGCATGATAACATTCCAAACCTATTCAACATTCAGGCCTCATTTATGGTGCCGCATGTGTGTGTGAAAAACACAGAGGTGCTGTGGTGGTTTTTGGTGGCCTCCAGGGCACTAAGCATCCATCTGGATCCCATACGCTGTTGAGGTGCAGGTATAATGAGATGGAAGTGGCCCTCAGTTGAAGCAGCAGATAGTAGAAACAGCAAGGGAGAGACTGAAACATTGCCTATGGGTACTGTGGCTGTAAAAAGCAGAGAGGCCACTGGTTCCCTGGAGGTATAGCAGTGGCTGTGAAAGGATGATGACAATACATATGCAGGCACAGACCAACACACTGTACTTGTCACAGAGTCCATGGTTGTTCTCCTTGGAGCTTTATTAGGCTCAGCTATGGGAACTTTGGATGCCCTCAAATACATCCTGCCCCTGTTCAACACCCCAGCACTCACAAATGGCTTGTCTTGCATTTCTTCCCTCTGGACATCTCTCCACACCTATTCCGTCTCCATATTTCCTTCCTTCTTCTTATCTTTGCAGTGTTTTCAAAAAATATTCAAGTTACCCCAAAGCCCAGTTTGAATCTCTTACACTATCCCATTGTAGGACTAAACTGAGCCTCTTAAGTATCTGCTCCTCAGACCATATTTGATACAGTCTGATACTTCTTAATGTTAAATAAAGGTATTCAAACTTTAAATTACCCTGAAATTCCTTGTACTCGTTATCATTTGATGTTTTTGATCTATCTATGGAGGTTTCTTTTATTCTAAGCTATGCATTGATCCAAATGTAACCCTGGCTTCATAAATGTTGAGAGCATTATCCATCTCTTCATTTCAAACTTAGTGAATGTTGGTCAAATGAGACTATGTGGCCAGAAATGATCATAGCTTATTTTGATTTTGCTCTCCATGAAATGTGTAAAGGATTTCAGACAACAATATGTGGTGGGAGAGGAAGAGAAATTTGACGGTGATCTAGCATCAGGGGATATACAGTATATATCGGTGCTGATAGCGTTGAAGGGCCCAAGGAGCTTTGGTTTCGTCTCTCTGTGTGATGGATACTTGCAGTGCATGACTTTAGCTGCGTCTCTGCCTGCCCTGTTGAAATGGTGATAAAAAGTCGATGCTTCATATGCTGTGGCCATCACTCACGGTGTAAATATATGACTACATGCCAGTATGTGTAAGGGAAAATGAAATACAGACAAAGAGAAGAGGGAGCGAGAGACAAGCGATCGAGAGCAAGATAGCTAATGTCCTTTTCATGTGGTGGATACTGTAGCATTGCCCTAAAGCAGCTGGATGAGCACCGGGCCCGGCTCTACGCTGGGGCAAGAGGGGGCGTTGCCCCCTTAAACAAACGTCCTGCCCCCTTGAATCAAAAGATGGAAAAGGC
>JAUYWH010000005.1:16703580-16723328 GCA_034779795.1 Ctenopoma multispine | reverse complement strand
CCTCAGTGACCCTAAGAACTACACCAGCAGAAGCTTAGCCTTCAGGTGGGACACCTAAGTAGGGCTAATGGTAGAGGCCGGACAAAGTGCAATTCAATTACATGATAAAACAGTTATCCAGAGCACCACCACCCCTTTCCCACCATCATGTGCCCCCTTCACATTTCTGTCTGCCCCCTCATACATGCCTGTCTAGAACCGGCCCTGATGAGCACTGGCTCCCTCGGGTGCTCTCAGCCCACTGGAGTGACTGAATGTCTGTCCATTTCCCCAGACTGCACATCAAAGGCTGTCACACATACAGGAATCAGCTATGTGGTAATACTGGATAACAGCAGAATGGTCTAGTGTTGCCATCTTCTTTGCCTTTGAAACTTTTGATTCACCTGAAGTCGTGGGTGACTTTGTGCAGATTTGTCCATTCTATAGACGTCTCCACTCTCAAACCACTGTTGGCATGTTTTGAATTGAGCTTTACAACCTCTTTTTTTAAATAATGTTTTATCATTATCATTGGCTACGTTGACTGCGTTACTGAACAACATTAACAACAACATTAGCATCCTTTTGTTTTTTGGATCTGTCTGCCACTTGGAACACTGTCAGTAAAAATATCCTCTGATCTCTGGAAAATTAGCTTAACATGAAAATATGATTAGCACATCTCAGCTGTTTGGCACCACTGTAGTGCACTTGTATCCACTGTATTGTAATGTTCACAGCAAGTCTCCAGTTGGACTTTTTGGAATGCCTTCCAGTTATTTCTGATCAACATCTCTGATTAAACCAATTGCTTAATATGTTTAATTAGACAAAGCTGTGACACAATTAGCTGTAATTTATAAGACAAAAGATGCTTCAGTGATTAAAAAATATCAAAAATGTCATCAAGACAAGTAGACAGACAAACATGGCCTGGTGTAGAACATGCAGCACATCACGAATGATGGTCTTTTATCACACATTTACCTTTAACTGTGGATGCTGTACATTGCTCTAGTAATTCAACACAACACTGCAGTATTTCAGCTATTGATTATATGAATTTTTTTATTAATTTTCTTATTAACTGAACTACGTCTGATATATGATATATACAGTATACATGAAATGTCACAGATAAAAATGTCAAAAAGTAAAGTTCACATATTTTCTAATAGACTTAAATCTAAAGATATTTTGTTTATTATGTTTGAAGAAATGCATCAAAATTCTTGGGAAGCTAAAGAAAAACCCAAATGTTTCACTTTTTGCCTTGAAGCAACTAAAGCAATTATTTTACTGCAACAACAAATTTATTCTTGCACAGGACTGCAACAATCTGCATTGACCACTGCCTAAAGGAGGTTTTTGTGAGGTCTCTCCACCATGAAAGATGTGATGATGTCATCCACTGTCAGACATGTTCTTAAATTATGCAGGCCAGTTTACTGCAGGTCAAACTACCATGTCAAAATGCCAAAGACGCTTCTCAGCCTCCAGGTGGCTGTTCATGTGTAAGTGTTTCTCTGAGATTACATCAGGTTAAATGCTGTTGCAGTTTATATACAAAAGCATACAATGCTAGTTTAAGCTGTTACTGTATCTCCCAGGAGGAGACAAGCATTTAGTTCATTTACCCCTCACTAGCTGATAGGTTTTATAAAACTTCCCTATATTTATTTCTGTCGTCAACATTGCTCTGCTCTTTTCCTCCTTCTTAGCCTTTCCTCTCTTTCCTCTTATCAAACTGTACACTGGTCTCCCTTGACCTTCCATACAATTACATGCCAGTGGTTCTGTCTGTAGGCCTGTCCTGTTGAGGGAGGTATGCTGACTGACAGGTAATGACACCCACTGAGAGCTGTAATTCCCCCAGGACGCTCTGTCTGCTTGCCTGCCAGCCCGTCTGCCTGCCTGTCTCCCATCCCTTGGGTCCAGAAGTCGAACTACAACCTCCACATCAACGCTGTTTTTATCATAATAACCATCATCCTCCTCCTCAGCGTCATCATTGAGATTATCATTGTGCCACAGACATCACACTCAAACAGTGTGTCAGCCATCTCAATCTTTTGCTGTCATGATCTGTCAGTCTGTTGCTCATTGCAACAGGTCTGCCCAGAGTTTTCCCTCTGTCACCTTCTCTTCCTGTCACTTTCTCTCTCTTTTTCTTTCCCTTTAAATCTCTTTCGTCCCCCTGCGTCTGTCACTCACATTCTTGCAGGCTCAGTCCAAACTATCATTCATTTTGACTCATTTAGAGTGAAAGACTGAATGAAAATGAACTTTTGGCACTGATTTCCAGCTTCACACACCCCCTCGTCACTTTCATTTTGCTTAAAAAGGCCTTTGACTTAAATTCTTCCTGCGGCACCTAGACTGAAGAGGTGGTGGTGGTTTAAGGGAATAGAAAGTAAATCTCCGTGTGGATGTATGAGCGCTTGTAAGAGATGGAGAAGGAGGCTCTGTCATTATTCATTGAAGTTGTCCTGAGAATTGATAGGAAGCTGAACCACGGGCTGTGCACCAGGTGCTGCCATTTTTTCTCAAGTGATGGAGTTTAAGTTTGATGGAGTTTCTTCCTTTGCCATCATCGGTGCTCCACACAGATACTCAGAGGTTAGACAGATATTCTGTTTTATGAAACACGCTGGAATAGTGAAGGGATTTATATTGGTTTGCCGATATATTGACGAAAATAAACCACTTTAAGGCCCATTAACACCCACAAGCACGTGAACTGCCTCATTCACTAACAATTCTTTAATTCTCCACTGTTTATCAAATGTAACCAGCACTGTCAGGGTTCAAGAATGATTTAGGTTAATTTACTGAATGTTCATGTTTGTTTTATGTTTATATTGTTTATTGTATGAGGCATTATTTGGTTTGTCAGTTATAGAACTATATATCGGGCTATTGAATTTCTAATCACCTATAAGGAAAATAATAGAAAACAAGATAAAAAAAAAAAAATATATATATATATATATAAATATGTTTCTTTAATTTACATATTCAAACAACAAAATAAATGATAAAGTAGGGCAGCAGGGATCTGTCTGATTTATACCATGCCCCTCCACAGCCTTTAAAGAATGATCTCCTCTGTTGTGTCCAGCTTTGACGGGAGCTGGCAACACACCGCACAATAAGTATTTCTATTTCTGTCATCATGCTTGACCCAGGGCGATTCATCCTTCCATGAAGGAATGTATGTTTCTTTTCCTTTTTTCTCGTAGATTTTTTTCTGCTACCTCTTCCATTTCCCTTAAATCCTGATTCCTGAATAAAATTGGAGCATCACGGTCATGGCAGCAACATTGACAGAGCTGTCAACCAGCTTATGATCGCTTGGCTTCCAGAGCTCTCTGTTGAGGGAAATGAGGCAGTCTGGGGGAACAAAGGCTAATGTCTGTTTTTAAGACTGAACCAATCAAGACTGTGAGCTCTTAAGTTTACTGTCACAATGTCCAGCTCTAAGCCACCATGCAGCTGTTAATGTTCACAATCTACTCACATCATCCTTAATGAGTGATTGTCCATCATTTTGTCAATTAATACTGTACCGTGAGTGTCGCACCTACAGTTATCAGAACAGACAGTAGTTGTGAGGGGGAAGCATAAGCTTCAAATTATGTTGGTCCACTTTTAAGGTATCAGTATACACTGAACTGTAACACCATGTTCAGCTTGACATCAGCACACCTGGCTTTTGTTGTAACACAATGCTATATCATCTGACAAGGTGAGGTGTAAGCTAATCAATACGTGCAAGAACAAATTCCCATGAGTTTACTCTGTAACAGCAATAGTGTGATTCTACTACTATACACATGTACCTGGCAATCGTTGCAAGAGAAGATAATACATTTGCCAACTGTGAGCACACCAGAGGTGTAACATTTTCCCCGTGATATTTTAAACTACAGGTTTTTTTTTAGCATCTAATAAGCCTTCAGACTCATAGATTTATTACTCAAATCGGCCTTGTAAGTGCACTGTCCCGTGGCATTCAGTAAACATGTGAAGTGCTGTGTGGGCTCAGCAGAAACCCTATCTAAATTAAATAAAGCTTAAATGTAATTTGTGCTGAATGACTTGAAAGATGTTGAGTGCTTCATATTCAATTAACACAAAAGAATGTTACAAATGTCTTTTACTTTGCTATTCATAAGACTTCTGCAAATGCCAACAGTATTCCCATGAGGTGGGAGTTACCACTCGCTACAAATCCAGCTCCCTCTCATGAACTTCAGATTCTTGGTGCGAGCAATAGACACCCATTGCGCCTGTGCTGTTGGAGAAAAGCCCATGCCAGTGTGGCCTGGGTACAATGACTCATGCTCCCTTCTGTCTTTCCATGACAACCATTGCTCATTCTCTATCACCACATTGTCAAAAATAACCCATTCTTTCTAAAGTTGCAATTTATGCCAACAGCTACTGAGAAAGGATGGCCATTAGTTGGCATGAAGACGTCAGGATTCGGAGTGTTGGTCTTGGCTCAGCTGATTCAAGAGAAAGACAAGTAGGCGGACTGCTTTGCACTGATGAATTGCTTTCAGACTTTTCTAGCCCAGTGGGAGTGGAATTGAGCAAATAGCAGCATCAGTCTGTCTGTGGATGAAATGAAAGATGAGAAAACACTGTATACACACAGAAAAATGAACTTTTGGCCGAACATGTTAATGCCTAGGCAGCCATTCACACTACTTGTTTTTCTGGTTATTCACTATCATTTTTCTTATTTGGCATCTGCCACACCCTAAACCACCTAACCATGTCTGTTTTCATCAATCTGAGTGCTCGTGTGACAGATTCTGCACTGTCTCCATTTTATGCCTTGTGGACGTCCTGTAATCATGCTGACATTGGCAGGGTCCCGTAGGTGGAACCATTCTGTAAACAATGTCTGTGCCTTCAGTTTATCTGATGTCATTGTGCATCCTCTGGCAATACTCTGTCAGTGCTAATGTATTAGCAATAGTAGGTAGGAAATTGTGGGGTGTGCATCAGTTGGACCTTGAGTGCTTCATGTCGACATCTGCAATCAAGAAAAATAAAAGATCGAGTGAGGAAATGAAAACTTTTTTTTTATTATACACAGTGCTTTGGTGTATTTTGTGTGTGTGATGCTGGGTTAATTGTGACAGTTAAAGAGGCTGTTAAATGTTACAGCTGCTACTCTTGAGTGTTTCAGCATGAACCTCGGCAGATGCTACAGCTCGTGAAGTCTCTGTGGTACTGCATCAGCTACTTACAGTATGTATTTGCACTGGGCTAGCTATTGTTTTAAGGCTATGTGCCTCTACAGTGCTGCCAGGTAATGAGTTGAAATAGAGCAGAAATTAAATAGAGAGTGGCATTATATAAACAGTTATTCCCTAAAAACAGATGCATATGATGCATAAACACACTCAAACACAGTAACACACATGCACTCATTTTCCCATGAGTTCTGCTTCATAGATTATTCCCAAGTGACATTAGCCTCCAGTAATAGCTCAGATAATAAATGAATACTAGATATATTTGACATACAAACACACGGAGTGAACACATGCAAGATGACATGCAGAGAGCACCCAAGAGAATATGTGATATGGTAACACTTGCATTTACATCGTATTGTATTATGGCATTACAGATACACCCAGAGATTATTATCTGAGACAGCTGTCATCACCTTGTCTCTCTCATCTACAATGTATTGCAGTGCATTCTGGGACACAGATCTCTTCTCCACCCTCTCTTAGTCTCTGTAACATGACCTTGTTTTTTTAAGAAATTATAAACAGACCACTGATCCTTTTGGGTTAATATTATGTTCCATAATAGGGTATTTGACCTTTGCTTTGTTTTGCAGTTCATTTTACAGCCACATTTATTGTTTTCATAGGATTAAATTGGTGCATTGGTAATTAAAAATCAATTTACTGTTACTGATACGCTATCAACCATCAAGATGAGCATCATTAACGTGTGGCTCAAATTGGCGTGATGGTCTTATTATGTGATAATTACGTGACCTGGCTACTGTGAGAACAACATCAAAAGCTTTATTCTCTTCTGTCCTTCTTGTCTCAGCCAATATGGCAAAGAGCGGTCTGGAGAGAAATGCCGTCAGAAACCATCAAGACGAACTGAAAGATTACAGCTTTCTAATTATTATCTCTTTATCTCAATGTTGCCATTCGCTCTTTGTCAACAGCCTCACTGGTTCTTTGTACGGGAAAGTTAGAAAACAAAGGCAGTGCTCCCTTGTGTGTTTCTCTGTCGACGACTCTTACATTCACCAGCCCAGGGGGAATATATTAAAGGCGTCCTTTCAATCAAAGAAATGTGGATTCCAACATGAAATATTATAATTACTAAATGCTTCCCATTGATATCTATCAATCTAGAAAACCTTTTACTTGCCAGCAGAGTCAACCTTAGCATTGGTCCTCAAATTAATGGGGCTTAACTCATCAGTCCATTCACACACATCATGATTGGTGAATGTGGGTTATAATTACATTATGTGACACGAGGAAATCAGTTTCTTGTCTCTAGGACTTCCGTGAGCAAGGTTTTCTAATTATGTAAGATGGCACCTCTGCTTCCTTAGGTAGTGCACACCACAGGGCTTACGGATGAGATTGATTAAAGTGTGGAAGTAGCAATTCCATTTGCCATGCAGTCACACATGCAGACAGACTGGCTGTGGAATACTTCACAGTCATGCTGCTCCAAGTGAATAAAATGGCTATTAGACAAGCATGACGCAAAGCATTTTCACCCTCTGACATACCCAAGTGCATGGGCGTTTAGGCACACACAGGTACATGTGCATATATTTACAGACTCACAAATAAACAGGGAATGTCTGACACTAAAAAGGCTGCAGTAGCTGTCTAGTTCTCTGCTAATGAATGCCAAAGCAGGCATCAAATAAATGAGAAATGTTGTCTACAGAATGTTAAAAATACCAAATTGCTTGAGTTCTTGATTTACAACACTTATTTACATGGATTAAAAGAAGAAAGTTGTAATAAGAGTCAAGTCCTCCTAATCATGTCTGTGAAATGAAAGAGAAGCTGTTTATTTCTGGATAAGCAGATTTCAAATTCTGCGATTAACAATATAAGCGACAATATGTGTGTTGTGTGTGTGAATATAATCCTCTGTGATGAAAGTGAAGCGTGACCTTTCCGTTAATATAAAATATTAAATAGAAGATATGAAGAACAGTCTACTGGCATTACCTTGACATTACTTGCAGGTCTCTGCTAAAAGAAAATGTAAAAAATAAATCTTTCAACTTAATCACCCTCCTCATTCTCTTTGGCCTCTCTCTGAAAAAGAGGGCAAATGTTCAAAGCATTTAACTAAAAGGCAGCTGAGTGAAGGTGCTGAGAGAGGGCAGCCCTTTGCATTTTCCAGCTGTCATGTCCTCACCCTTCACATTTACTGGCCTCTACATCTCATAAATTGAGGTCTTTATTTGAGTTACACCACGGTTGGGTGATATGGCTTCAGTTTGAATCAGGCAATGGATTTTGCAGATAAATCTTTCTGATTTTTGGTTTGAATTTTTCAGCAATGTGTACAAGAACCAGTGGTTTTAATAAAAAAAAGCAAAAAAACAACAATGAAGGCAGAGCTGAAGATATAGCCTCTACAAGAGAACTTAATTTGCTAATGAGCTACTTGTTATTTGTGTTTAAGTGCACTGCCTGGCCAGTACTGACTCCTTAGCTGATGCTGCCATTAAGCCCTCTCCAAACCTGCATTAGCACACAGCCCTACTTCTCTGTGTTGGCATGTTTTCAGGAAAACAAATCTGATCCCTCCTGAACACATGATAGGGTGGACTAATCAGCCAGCTAAAACAAAACAAGCAGAACCCTAATGAAGTTGCTGAAGTAGAAGTCAGTGCCAGAATATAGGGTAAAAGGAACATTTCCAATTAATAATCTATACACCTGTTATGTTAATCCAAATACTATGTGCATTAAGACAATGTATGGATATTATTGTGTATTCATTCACTATGTATATTACTGTATCCACCCATTCCATATTCTGTATATTTGCTACGGTACATTGTTAGTACATTGTTTGTATTCTGCTGTATTACATTGTTGCTCTCAGTTTTTCTTTTCTTTTCTTTTTTACTTTGTGATCATCAGCTGAAGACAAATTCCTTGTAAGCACTTACGTGGCCAATAAATCTGTCTCTGATCGCAGAGTTCAGTTTATAAAGGAAACTGTGTCAGTCTTCACGTCAGTAAATCCTCCATCATCATTTGTCATCCAACTGGCATTTTGTGCAGTGTAATTATTATAGTCCTTCACAGGACACTGGAAAGATGCTTTTAACAGACTGTGCTCATTGCATGCTCAACTACAGTTGGATTAATTTCCAAGCGATGATCACCAAAGGAGATGTTAACGGGGTGTGAAAATAACACCAAGAGATCATAGAAATGTTTTAAAAGCCACTTACTGCTTTCATGTAAATTGGGCATTGGCAACAGAGTTCTACCATATTTGAACACTGATTGAGAGGGCTTCAGTAACAGAGTTATGCCCTTATGTTAATTTGAAGAAAAATAACTTTCTGACTTCTCAAATTGTTACAGAATATGACTAGAAATTTAATAGAAATTATGGCATTTTGCCTTGGACTTTTTCTAAGACATTTGAGAGCAGTATCTGAGTAATAAGATGCAAAAATAGGAGTCTTGATTCTCCCACCATATAAAAGAGGAGAACAAAGAGGTCGATGTCTTGAATAAAACATTTGCTCAGTCTTAGACATGACCAAAATCCTCAATGCATACTGTAAAAAGATACTTTGGATGGATGACTTATTTTAACAATAGAAAGCATATGTTTGTCTCTATGATACCTTACTTATTTTTATCATCTAAAATGAGCCCATGACATAGCAGAAGTTCAACTCCCCCAGTTTCCTGACCTGCTATACAGATAAGCAACACAATATGTCAACTCCTAAACAATTCATCACATTGGTTTTACAAAACATGGCTCTGTTTTGCACCAGTGCATTCATTACACACTTCTGGTTTTTCATTTACCTTAAGCAGAAGGACCCTTCGTTCAAACTGACAATAACAACTGAGAGCAAAAACTTACTCACCAAACATTTTATTAGACATTAGACTCCTACACTGAATGCAGTCAAATAAAACAGCTTTGCCACAACACATATGTTATGGTGAAATCATCAGAACTGTATTAACTAGGATAAATATTTATTTACTAAGGTCCAGTAATATAGGGTTAGGGTTAAAAGTGTAAATCTTACTAGACATGATTTTTAGAGGCATACCTATAAATTGGTAGGACAAAAATAAAACAGACATTTACCATGGTAATTCACACAGTGTCTATGTTCATTAAAAGCATTTATTTGATATTTATTTGATCAAACACTAATCCCTCTGAACTTCCCCCCCCCTGGATCGAGTAATGGGTTTTCCCCCATTCCAGGCCCAGGCAATAGAGCGCACATTACCATTCATTACCTCATACAGCAGGTGAAGAGCTAGGTCATTTGATCTGCATTTAGTGCTTGAGAGATGCAGTCATTGAGTTAATAGAAAAGCTGGCAGATCATTTTTAACTCTTGACTGACACTTTCCAGAGGCTCCTGCGGCTGTGTGGTCCGACAGGCGTAAATAAACGTTCAGACCGCCATTTGGGAGGCACTGGTATACAGTCTGTGTGGCAAAATTGCATTGCTTTATGCAATAACAGCTGTCAGTCTTTTAGGCTGGTCTGTTATTGTGATTGACGAGATTAGCAGAGTTCATACAGTATGTAAAATAGTGCAATGTTCCTGGAGCTTTGTGATTTAAATCATGTTGACATGTTTACAAAAGGATCCAGTTCTGTGATAGTCTCTGAAAGACCACATGAGATCACTATCCTGTGCCGCGTGCTTTTATCTTGGAGGAATTCTAATTTCATACCTACTTTTCACTGAGCCGCTCTTCCACAGTCACAGTTTGCTATTCCTCAGCGTACCTCCAGGCTACTCATTGATTGGTTTCAATGGATCAAAGCCCAGCTCATGTTTTCCCTGTGTGAAAACAGCCTTGCTTGTTTGCCAGCTGTCGTGTATTGACTGCTCCCAAATGTCAACTCCTGTGAGACCAGGGCATGTCAGAATTATAACTTTCATTCACTAGTGTAGATGAACACCGACCTGTGTGCTTGGATTTGCTCTGCATAATTAAGCATTTAATTCACACTTTCTTGATTCACACAATTTTATTGATTTGTATTTTTGATGCAGCCTTGAGAAATATATTTTTTACCCGTTTTTTCTTCAAGGAAATTTGTCATGAATGAATTGAACATCACTTTTGATATTTTCTGATGTGCTAAATAGACAACTGTGGCAGATTTGTTGAATTAATTATGATACCAAGCGCTGTGTCAACAGTTAAACTAGATATCTATGAATAGCTGTTTGTTTAGCTGCTGAATGCACACTATCATTTGGTACTGGACATTTTAAAAGGTTAAGAATGTAATGCTGTTGTTCAAATTATGAGAGACAAAGTAAATTTGAAGAACAGAGAGCTAAAGGATGTGTTTATAATTGAATAAAACATTTAAAGTCATTACATTCCCAAGTCTGTAACACGTCAGTGGTTTTAAACGTTCTGTGGGAATCATGGTTAATGATGATTGGATTGTATGCTTAAACCATTTACAGTGTAGGATTTCTGGTTAGAGTTGATGTCTAATGCATTTTTCTGCACAAGTAAAGCTGTGAACAACAGTCAAAGATAAGCTGAAAGCGTCCCACTACAACAGAAGCTCACCTTGAACATGCCTGCTGGTCATCAAACGATTGCTTCACACACTTAATACATCAAACTCTGAACACAATACAATACCACCAACTCACGGTCATTGCTGAGTGCAGCAAAATGTTGTTTACACATAAAAAATGTAATTGAATGTGTGTCTTTGATTTTCTGAAACCATCCAAATAATATACCAGTGATCATAATAAGTGGTCGTCAGCATGATCAAGCAGGAGTCCGTTAAGTGCATGAAGAGATTAGCACGTCCTCTGTCCACAGCTTTTCAGGCAGGCAGACGTGAGTACAGTGTTGGATGACCTATCACTGCTACCTTCTTCTTCTTCTTCTTCTAAGCAAATCATTTTAATTGGTTGTACATAATGGCTTGATGTGACTGGGCACTGTGATGATATCAGATGAGTGGATGTGTCTCATGTTTGCACGTTAGAGTCGGTTGGTGTTTCAACTCTGTGATCAACAGGGAAGAGGTCACTTTAAACATGTTCCGGCTTTACGTGCAGCAATTACATGTATCTTATGATTAGACTTGATGTTACTGTACCCCATTTAATCTGCTGTCTTTCTCCTTAATGGATAAGTCTGCAGTACATTTACATTTCAGCCAAGATGTACTTAACCTTAATTGTATTTTTTATGCCTTATTAATTTCACACTTTTCTGGCTAAGTTACTTTTATCTTCAGCTTTTGCTTTAGCTCTAAATGTAATCTATTTAACGTCAGGCCCTTTGTGCTAACCCAGTATAATTATATTAATTACAAAGCCTGCTTTCAGACATCTGCTGCTCATTTTACTGTGTTTTCCCTTCTACCCCTAGTGTGGACCTATTGAAGTGTGTTGTAGTTCGTATAAATTGGTGTTCATTCAGTCTGCCGATGCAGTTGGGCTGAAACATGATGAAGTGGTCGATGTGAAATGTTTGAATTAGAACATTTCTGTAATGGCCAGGTTTTTCAGTGATCTTGGAAATATTTTAGACTTCAGTCTTGATGCAGTATAGAGTTGTTGAGTTGGAAAAGTGAATTCATTGCAAGACTAACAATAAGAAATACTGCACAGGCCATTTTTCCGCATATAGTATGTTGACACCTATGTCATTATGATGTTAAGATATAATTTTATTCAAATAATTAACCTGAATGTGTTTTTACTGTATAATTACTGCAGTGTATTTGGAAAATGCATACAAATATATCTTAGTTATCATGAGGTATGGGAAAATACAGAATCAGAAGACTGGATTATATTCATTCACTTTGTATTTGGCTTTGCTAAGCCATATGCAAGACAGGCATCAGTTATTCTTAATATAATACTACAGTGCTACAAGAAATACATTTTTGCATACAGAACATTTATAAATCATTTTATGCTGTGTCATCATTCTTTATTTATATTAGACTTAAACTAATTGATTCAGTGACTGAAGTCTTAAAATGCTTTTAAACAATATTTTATAAATTACTATGTTTTGTAGTTGAAAATGCCTTACAACACATGCAATATATTTTTTTTTGTTTAAAGTTTCTCAACTTTCAAGCTTTTATCATACAGATATTTACATTAACTAGCACTCACCCTTTCAGAAAAATAATAGATTGCCCCCACTAAAAGCTGCTCCCAGAGTGTATAGATTCACTAAGAACAACACCGTGCCATTGTGGGCACTCTAGATTAATGGAGAGCAGTGTGCGCAAAATGTCACAAGTATTGGTGCTAATAAATCCACACACCTTGGGGGCAGCTTTCAGTGGAGTGAACTTTTATTGTAGATAAAAAAAGACTCGTATTAAATACATGATCTGGTTTTACAGTTTGTCAGATTGAATGGCTGTATGTGTCATCCTGGCTGTTATTCATTTGAGAAAAACAGCAGTAACTACTGTAGATAATTACTTATCTCCTTTGTCTTTCTGTCACCCTCTTCCCCCTTTCCTTATCCTCAGCTGCCATCCTTGATGACCCTATGGAGTGCAGCAGAGGGGAGCGTTTGGCCATCACGCTGGCCAAAGACAGCATCAACAGGAACAGTAACCGCTCCACCACTGGCAAGCTGGAGGTGGACATATTTGAATTGCTGAGAGACAGTGAATATGAGATGGGGGAAACAAGTAAGTAAAAAAAAAAAAAAAAAAAGCCACATAATTGGTGAGGAAAAGATTCTGTTTGTGTGGGTGTTCACGTGTCAGTGTGTGGGTCATTATGTTAGTACACATACTGTACAGACATACCAACAGGGACGAGGACCCAAATGTAGATGTGGTGCATATGAGGCATATGGTGCAATGAGGTGAGTGTAGTACAATTAGTAATGAGCTTACAGGTATAAAAAGGTGGCTTGCAAGCAGACATAGACAGAAAGCAGTAGTCTACCACAGAAGAGACACACATTGAAATGATTTGGCAAGGAACTGGTTGCAGTGAAAGGTATAAATTATGTGAGCACTGTTAAGGGAAAAGGAACAGTTGTGTGAGTGGGTGGGGCAAATCAGGTGACAGGTAATGGAGAGAAAGTACGTGAGCATCTGTTGGCAGGCTGGAGAATGGCAGGAAAGAGACAAAATGGCCAAATGTAAACACGACTGAGACCAGAATCAGAGTCAGAGAAAGAGACAGAGAAAGGAATGAATGTGAGGCACTGCTGGGTCCAGTCAGCAGCCGCACCACTGCGAAGTGTCTCTCATTTTGAAATCAGCAAGCCTGTCATTTCAGTTCAGCCATGCTGTCTTTCAGTCTATCACGCTCTTCCCCCAAGTACTGAGATAAGTCTGTTTGGTTTAACAATATTTTGGTCGAACAGAAGCAAACAAATTATTGAAACTTGATGACAGTCTGATGTGGTGCAGGAACCCAAAATGAGCTGTCATATTTTGATAGCTGAACAAGTCAAAAGGCATGGTCCTGTCTATCTGCTGGGTTGTATTTTGTTCTCACAGTATATATTTCAGACTTTTGTTGTCCTGTGGCAGGGCAGAGCAGAGGCCAACCCCCCACACACATCCCCCACAGTGCCAGTCCCCATCACACATAAATAAGAAGGACTGCGTTTTTTTCACACAGAGTGAAAGTGTCTGTATGTGCCTTTAATCTGTGTCAAAATCAAGATGACCTTCAACAGAAAAGCTCACGGGTCTTTCTAATGGCCCATTATGAGATTTCCAGTAATTTGTCACAAAGATGTGACAAATACATCACCAAGGGTGGCTCCATTAACACAAAATGGAGTACCCATTTGTTATGAATTGTGTCAATGCTTTTATTTCACACCTACTTAGAACCCCAGTGTACTGTGTGGTAACTTGATGCCTCATACGTCTGTCTTTATTGGTGAGATTTGATTAAATTTTTGATGAAAACTTTTAAAAATCTATACAGTAGTATGTGTCTGCAGAAAACGACCGATATAAAGAGCTGTGACAAGAAGCATAGGATTGATTTTCAATGCAACACATTCCCACTTTCACAAACCCAACAGCTTCAGCGGCACCGCTTAATCTATGGAAACACTGCTTCACTTCCCACAACAACAAGAAACTCTATTACTTTCTCTGCCTGGTTTACCACAAACCCTGCCTAAATGTGGTTCCTTCTGCGTGTGTCTGTGTGTGTTTGTGCCTATCTTTCTGTCCGTGTGTTCTTGTCCATTTGTGTGCAGTGCTGAATTGTGTATATTGTGCAAATGTTGTGTATGTGTGTAAGTGTGTGTGTATGTAATTAGAGGCAGGAATTGGATTAGGGACGGATCAGTGGCCACAGTTAGATGGAAATATCTCACAGGGAGAGTTACCTGCCCAGAAAAGTCCCACCCCACCTTTCATACAGCCACTCCAGCCTGTATGCACCTCCTAAATGGATGTCTCCTTTGGCTACTTGCTGCTTTTAAAGGCACGACATGACTCTACTACACAAACAGCCATCCTTTCAAAGGTTTGCTTTAGTGCTGCCATGTGTGCATCTAAGGCTACTGAGAATGTTTTATTTCTAACAATGTTTAATCCATTAAGATCTGAGAGGAAACTAACCACAACACTATGACCTAGATGTACCGGTTTGGTTTTGATAGCAGCTTATGTGTCTGGTGCTACTATATCTCATGCCTGTTTTCTTGTTTGTCCATCTGTCCATCCCCTTGTAACCAGTTGTAACAAGCTGTCAAGCATTTTTCAAATCTAACACATTACAGCTCTCCAATGTTAAGTGGAGAATTTTACTTTGGGTGAACTTCTCACATTCATGCACCTAATAGACACCTAAAAAACAAATTCCAAGGGGTTCAGCTCACTGGTACATGCTCAACACACGCAGAGTGTTCTCCAAACATTTTGGAACTGAAGACATTTGGGTTTGAAATTAAAAGATGGATATGAGATAAAAGTTCAGAATTGCAGTTTTTATGGTATTAACATTTATATTGATACATTCAATAATATAGCACATAGCAATGATCAGTGAACATACACACACACACAGAGTACTAGTTGTGCAAAAAGGGAGCAAATGAAAGTGTCACAGTGGCCAAGAGCAAGGAGAAAGTTGGCTGGCAGTCAAATCATTCAGCTTTATAATTGCCATGCAGACTGGTGCAAATGTGTGTGCAGGTACTGCACATGTGTGCATACCGTGCATGGGTATGTGGGCGCTTGTGTGAAATGTCAGTGTGTTCATGTGTTACAACCCCCATGGTCGACTATGGGACTACTTATTAATAATTCATCACTGCCTAGGAATTGACTGCACAGACCTGAAAACGGCTCCACTCTGCCTCTTTTCAACTGTTTAATGCTCTTATTTGCCAATAACCAACACCAAATTACTTACACACACACACACACACACACACACACACACACACACTCTTAGTGCACATGTTCCCATGAACAGTTCACACATGAACAGTACATACTGTCTGTACCCATGTCTGCCTCACATCATTGACTTCAGAGGTTTAATTATAAGCCAGGGATTATACGCCCAGAAGAAATGACATTCTGTTTCCCAGTATTGGAGATTAAAACATATGGCCTGTGTAAATTAGAGGAGTAAAACTCACATTCACAGAATGTTTCCATGTAAAGATGTTCATCCCCAAAGGTAAAGCCTTTAAATCAGCCCTTGTAAATGTAGAATGGGGAAAAGAAGATGAGGTGTGTGTCATTTTTGCAATTGTATGGCATTCATGTACAAGTGTTCAAATATGAGATTTTATGTTTAAAGCCTCCAGATATCACTGCCTGTTACTATTTCTGTCTCTCTGCCTTCCTCACTGTTTGTCACTCTGTTTATCCGCCTGTGTCTCGTTCCCTTTATATATCTTTCTTTCTCCTATTAAAGCTATTAAACTCTCAGGGGCAGATGCTAAAGATTTTTCCTGTATGTGCTTGTTTCAGCATGGACAAATACATCTGGCTTTGCACACATTTCACCAACACATGTAGGTTCAGGTTCCCTTGAGACAGCAGAACTGCTGGCTGAGGCTGCTATCTGTTTAGTGGGTGAAATAGGGCAGAGTGCATCCATTAACATCTGGCTGAAAAGAGCTTTTTCCTTTAAGCTTTGCTTAGAATACTTCGAGAGAGCATCTAGTTTCCTTTTCTGAATATCACAGACTGACTTTGTCTCTTGCTGTCTTTCTCCTTTCAAACCTCAATCCTCATCATCCCACCCCTCTCTGTTTCCTCACAGTGTGCCAAATCATGTCTAAAGGGGTGGTGGCAGTCCTCGGCCCCTCTGCAAGTCCGGCCTCCAACTCCATCATCAGCAATATCTGTGGAGAGAAGGAGGTGAGTTTATGCACCCAACTGGCCTGTAGCCGCGGGCCTGTGTTCGGCAGCCTGCTCTCAGAATCACAACATAAACAGAGTTAGGAACAATGATGCTCATTAGTGGCTGTGTTTTGTTGCAAGCGATTGAGGGGGAACAAAATCCAACTTGTTAGTGAAAATAATGAAATACCTCAACAGTGTCATAGCTCTTCATTCCAGTCCCACTCAAATCAAAGCACTGCTGGACATTTTACTTCCTCCATTCTCCTCATTAGCTTGGAGCAGTGTGGCCCGCTGAGGCTAATGTAGGAACAAATACAAACAAACAAACAAACAAACAAACAAAAGTTTTGTTCTTTTACCCTGAATTGCTCGAGTTGCACACAATTAACTCCTGCTAATATCAAGTGTTTGAATTCAGGATATTTACCTAGTAGATTATATTACACATGATAATATCATTGATTTTATTTTTACAAGTATATTTTCAGTAAAAAATATTTTTAACAATGTATACATGACTGAGTGGATCTGTCTTGCAAAACTGTATGCAAACAGATCCCAGTTGGATGCTAATTGGCTTTTCTGAACTCTGATGTGTGTATTCCTGTGTGATGTCAAGATACAGAGAAGCTTTGAATTATTCAAAACCGTAAACTAGATCAAAATCAATAAGAAACAAAAGACATGCACATAACTTCTCAGATTTATCTGTGTTGTCTTCACTGCCATGCTTTGTTGCATTTGTGAAACACTTTGTTTTACACTACTTGTAGAACAGTGTAAGTTATTTCACCGCTGAAGTAAATACAGATTTTAAAAACTACATGTCATCCATCAATTATTTTTTCCCCAGTGTGTTCTGATCTGCTCTCTGCTTTAACTGGACTGGGTCCAAAGAGAAGCTGCCTTGTGTATGAATTTGATCAGCATGACTATTAAGACACCCCATTACCATCCTAGTCTATAATGTCCTTTGGAAGACAACAGTCCATTTTTCTAATGAAACATCAGTCTGTTGTAGATATATACAGACCAGGACTCCCTGCTGTTAAAAGACTCTGATGGCATTGACTGGTAGGACTGACTGCTTTGAGGCACCGACTGTGATAATTCCACTGTATCAATGTTAAAGACCCCATACATGTTTGAGCTGTTAATTGAATCACACAGTACAGTCATGAAACACTCAAGGATCTGATACCGGCCCAGTTAACTGACAGTTTCTCTACATTGGCTTTATTTGTTTAATCTTTCTTTATCCGTTGTTGTACATATTCATAGGGACAATAATGTGAAGGCCAGATTACTTTTAAGATAAGCCCAATTTTCATGTTTATCACGCAAAGTAGTTTTCAGATGTGGGTTTTTGTCCATCTCCTCATTAAGTCATCTCATTATACTCTATCCTATATATTTCATTAGGCTGCATAGCGATTCACATTGCTAATCATTGTAAGAAACATAGCAGTTAGGATTTTTCATGTGGCTGCTAGTCTGTTTATATTTTCTCACTTTTTCAAGAAAATTAATTAAATCCGTTTTACCTGTCTGAATTCAGACTCATTATTTTCCTAACAGCTGATAGAGGAGACAGGAGGTTTACTTTTTAGCACCAGAATGTGGGGGCCGCCACTGCTTAACAGTCATTACAAACAGTTACTCTATTTCCTTGAGCACTTGCGGTAGGACTTAAGACTAGAACTAGCTGACAGAGAATCAGTTTTATGCATTTTATCAGTAGTGGAGGAAGTATCCAGACCCTTTACATGTATGAGAAAACAGTAGGTGTACTGCAGTATGTACATATTCCATTACAAGTAATTAATGCATTGAAAATGTCACTTAAGTAGTATTCTCAAGATCTACAGGAAACAAATCAGTACTCATAATGCAGGAAAATGTTTGCAGTGTATGATTTATTATTATATAATAGTTATCTATATTGGTCCATAAATATTTTGAAACAGGAATTTACTAAAAAGTAAGAGTCACCTACAGATTACTCTAAGTTTAGACACTGAAGTCAGGTGAGGAATAACATTAGTTGTCCTGCCTGTGTACTTTACAGCCGGATGACACATTTTGCAAATTGCATCTGACTTGCAAAGTTTACTGTCTCTCTTGTAAAACCTGTACGTTTCCAAACGTTTAATTTGTAGTCCTCAGGTAAGTTTATACGCACAACCTCTGCCATGTTTGTTGTTCTCAACTAAGGCACTCATACAACAGTATAAATCCGTGGCGTACATTTAAGTGAAGTAGGTATATGTTAAGAGGAAGAAAAATATCACATTACTGGATGGGTCAATTCTTCTAAATGCACACCTCATAATCAAATATATAGGATTGTATCAATACAGATGTGTAATAACCAATAAATCTTAATGTCTTTCCAAAATGGCATCGAATTGGTTAATCTTCCCATTCCTATTGCACACCCATGTACATGCATTTACCATTTAGCATTTAGCAATAAAATTATGTGTGTGTTATAATTTGGAATAGATCATGTTTGTTCAGAGTTTTGACTTAAAGACGTGTCCATATATTTAGCAGAGGTATATAAAGTACACAAACTCTGAGGTAGAAGTGCCTAAAGGTTTTTGCCTAGAAAAATACTTTTTTAATTTTGACAATGACAATGGTGGGGATTGTCACCGTTTTTTCTACTACTTAACCTATTTTTCTATCGCATTGTCTGATGTTTTTCTTTCTACCACATTGAGTGTAGTATAAAAAGAATAAGAATAACTATTATTATTATTATTATTATTTTTATTATCGTGCATGATGGTTCTCAGTTGTGGTCATCAGGATCCTCCTTCTGGTTTTCATTCTAGTCATTAGGCCAAAGACTACTTGGGACGCACAGGTGTAAAGCAAGGATAAGCAAGGATGAAAAAAACCAACTCTGATGATGGAGTCTTAACTCAGTGGTCCTTCTTGGATGCTGTCAACCAAGAGTGTCCAGAATTTTATTCAAACCAAACACTACAGCAGCTGATTTCACTGATTAGGTCTCTTGTCTCAGGCTTGAGGTGCACAAATCAGTGAAGTCAGCTGCTGGTTTGTGTGTAGTGTGTGTGTGTGTGTGTGTGTGTGTGTGTGTGTGTGTGTGTGTGTGTGTGTGTGTGTGTGTGTGTGTGTGT
>JAUYWH010000005.1:16674254-16703573 GCA_034779795.1 Ctenopoma multispine | reverse complement strand
TGTGTGTGTGTGTGTGTGTGTGTGTGTGTGTGTGTGTGTGTGTGTGTGTGTGTGTGTGTGTGTGTGTGTGTAATGCATTGTCATGATTTACTCTGAAGGGGATGTCTGGCTAATGACCTTCATCAGCTTGGCTTTACATTGGAGGTAGGGTTGGATATCTTCTAAAAAACTTGTGTAACAGAGTAGCCTGCTGTAAAGATACATTTTTAATGGTATAGTTATGTATTGTACTAAATACTTTTAATGTATATACTGTAGGTTTGCTTTTGACATTTGGGTTTCGACTTTTTTCTATGCCATCTCAGATTCTCACAATGTTAAAGACAAAGACAACCACTGTTATTATTACTAATCACAGAAGAGCCATAAACAAATAACTTAAATATACATTTTTGAACACATATAAGGAATTTTTACACCAGAAAATGCTTCTCTGCTGAGTCAAAGAAGTCAAGGTCATATTATACCAAGATGGCAAAATTATCCTTCATGCATATATCTTATAGTCAGACTCGTCCTTTAGTGAAGAGAGAAACTAACATTCCTTTGGGAAGCAATGTAAACCTTTATGCTGTGCTTGGCAGCTGAATAGTCTGCATCGCACCTCTGAGGAGTGCTCAGCAGGAAATGAGTAGATTGACTGGTGGATACACACAGGTGCTTGTGTGTAATGATACCTTTCAATTTAAGCATCCCACCGCCCTATCCCCAGAAAACCACCAAAGCAAAAGTGCAAACCCACAGGGAGTCCTGGTGACATGATTAGAAGCTTTATGAGCATGATAGACAAGGGGCATTTTTACAACGTCATTTTTATTCAGCAAATATGATAATTTAGTAGATCACTAATTTTAACATTTAACGGAAGCTGCAATAGTTTCAGTATCAATATCAATAAACATTTAAAACTTCTGATAAATATATTTTAACAAAATCACATCCCTAAGTAATATCAACAGGTCACCCTGACCTGTAAAAGATGGAGAGGATAATTTCTGTGTGTGTGTGTATGTCCGTCTACACCTACGTTTGTTTCTATGCCTGCCACTGTGTACACACAACTCTGACCACCTAATCTCTCACTGGGAACGTTAGGCCACAGATGCTGGCGCCTTGGCGGCTGGTTGCCTGGGAGACTGGCAGCAATATTGCGGCTGACAAATCCCACTAGGTGATCAGCACATCATCTACCTGTCCCTATCAATCACTCGCCAGGTTTCGCTGCTGCTGAGGCCACCCCCAGTGGGGTTGACGGAGGAGTGGGACTGAGCCCATCTGGGTTTCACACTAATAGTGACTAATAGAAAAACAGCTACTGCAGAGAAGGGGTTGACTGTGTGCATCATGTTTGTAGTTTGTTTCCATCTTAGTTGGAGTGGCAAGCAAACCTCGGGTCAGGATTGGAGGAAGGGCAGATTAATATCGACTAATGAGAAACATTAACTGGGGCTTTGGAAGAGAGGCTTCTGCTGCTTTACAGGTGCTTATCTGCTGGCTGCTGCAGCCACACAGAACAGCAGGAGCATAAAGCGCAGTTCTCTTGTTGTTGCTTTGAATCCTGTGAATCTCAATGATCAGGAATCAGCTTCTTATTTATAAGTGGTGACTTAGATATGAATAAAAACACACAAGGACTTTTCATTCCCCGTTCAGATTTCCGCAGTGCTCCATTTAAAACCCCCACTTTGAACTTCATACAAAACCTTAAGAGTGAGGTCAATTTGCCATTAGCAGAGAAAGCTTTCAAACTAAATTGAGTAAATGTCAGTGATTAAACTGTTATGTGCCAAATATTGCATCTGAATTTAGTTTTTATCATACTGCTCTTATCCACCTACAGCTCAGTTTAAATGTCCTCACTCTCTTTTTATACCCTAACGTGTTCTTGTTTGTCATAAAGGATGAAATCTGCAATGCAGCTGAAGAAGGGAAACATATTTCTCTATGATTCAAACATGTGTCAGAAGCACTCATGAATATTAATGTCCAACCTGATGTCCAGAGGTTGTTTTGGGCATGCAAAACCATCTGGTTGCTGTGGTGCAGAAAGATTTCACAGTCGAATTTATGTAGGTTGGTGCTCAGGTTTAAAGGTGAACCTGAGGTGTGCTGGTCACTAAAATTGAGGTTGATGGCCATGTAACTCAAGACCTGAAGACAATAACAGAAGCTTTGTGCTTTCAAAAACACACTGACGCACATACACAGAAACTCACAAATGCAGTTCTCTTATATAACAACCCAGGAAATACTTTACAAAATCTGAAAACTGCTTGCAACCTGAGTATCTGTTATGTGTAGATGTTACAGTACAAGGGATTCTGTGCCCCCCACCCCACTTTGCTGCAGACATCTCCCTGTATCATTTTCTGCCTCTTTTTCTTCTGTCTCCTGTGATACAGTGTTTTGCTGCACTGTGAGCACTAATGATGAGGTAATGCTAAAAAAAAAAAAAACATACAGTCACAGTAAAAAATAATTTATGTTCCTTTCTAAGGCTGAATTTCATTCCAAGATCATTTGGAGTCAAACGTATTTGTCAAGATGACTTTATAAGTAGTGAGATGGACTTGAGATTACTACACATGGCCAGACTGGAGCAATTGCTGAACAAGAACATCAGACAAAGCAGAAGCACAGTTGATTGCATTTGACTGGATGCTGAACAGATTTGAAAACCTTTTTCTTTTCTTTCAGACAGAAAGATTTTGTTGGTCCAGTGCTTCATTTGTGTCACTATTGTGGGGCTTACACAAGAAGCACAGTCATTGGATAGTTGACATAGATCTGAGTGTGTTCACTCACTCGTCCAGTCACACACACTCATCCTGCTGTCTTTGGGTTCAGTGTGTGTAGAGCTGTCCAAACTGATTTAAATGGGTAAGTTGTCCAGCAGCTCGGTGCTACACATGGTTTGGAATAGCTTTTAGTGACTTGATAAGCCAGCTAGCCAGCCCACCAAATCCTTTCTGGCTGGAGACCATTTATACGGTAATTTTTGTGATGAAAAATGATTAAATGTTAAATCACTAAGAGATATTCTGAGCTGAATAAATCCTTTGATTTTAGGCCAGTTGATAATGTCATTAGCGACAAATTTCATGCATTGTTACACATCATTGCATAATATATTGTTTTTCCTTTAATCATCGCACTGATATTTAAAGTGTCTGTTTAAAGTTTCATCATCTTTAGAGCTTTGGAGGAAGTTCAGCGATGCTATCTCCAACAATTAGAGATAAACGTATTGTGTTTAAAATAACCAGATTCATACCTCAGCGCTTCCCCCGTTATGTCTACGCGTGTGAATCAATCTGCTGGTTTCATGGGTGATTGATGTTTTTGGTATCAAGATAATATACACACATGAACTTTAATGGCTTCACCTCTTCTGGGAAGGCTGTCCACAAGGTTTAGAAGTGTGTTTGTGGGAATATTTGACCATCCTTCCAGGAGAGCATTTGTTAGATCAGGCACTGATGAAGGACTGGCTCCGCTCTAATTCATCTCAAAGGTGTTGAGGTCAGGGCTCTGTGCGGGCCAGTCAAGTTCCTCCACACCAAACTTGCTCATCCATGTACTACTTGTGCACTGGACTCATTGAGTCATAGGGGTGTCCCAATACTTTTGACAGTATAGTGTATGTGGAGTTTGCTCTTACACGCTAGCTTTTATCTAGAACATTTTATTGTGTCTCACGGTGTTTACCAGTAGAGTTAGTTTTCTCACTTGTCATCACCTGACCTAAATATGGAAGTTGGGTGAAATAATAACAGGTGGTGGTATATAAGGTAATGACAAGGGAGACCTCTCCATGACAACTTAGCAGCTGTAGAACGTGGTTAAAACCTCAGGTGAAAGCTACCAGATGGACCCTGTTAAGGCCTGCTTGTTGTCAAACTGAGCATTCACTTTCATTTCTGTAAATATTGGTATGCATTTTAGAAAATTGTCATTATTTTCTTGGTCATTAACAAATACAGGAATTTACAGTATTTTCATGTGACAACATTTTGTTCATGAATCTAGCTAACTTGCAGTGTTAAAAAGCCTAACACCTGCAACTTAACCTTTTAATTTAAACCAGCAAATTAAATTACAAAAAAAACTTGTACAGTATGTTGCCATAATAAATAAATGTTTTATCTCATTACATCGTCACTGTGTGGCGGTGGTTAGTTGGATCTTGAGGAGTTGGGAATTTGTTCTGTAATTCAACGATATCTGCAAGGCACCAGCAAGCAGGGCCTGTTGCCTGATTGTTATTTTCCAACCTGGAAATGCTGCCCAGGCCATTTTGTGTTTCACAAACCAATAGAGTACAATCTTGACATAGATTCAATGAATGACCTTCATTATATTGCCAATATTATGAACACCTTTGTCCTTTGCTGCCTTGATTTACACTCTTCCTCTTTCTTATTGCACTATTTCTCATATATTTCCTTCATTTCTTTTCCCTTTCCTTAGCTTTAACCAATTTTCACCTCTCTGCCTTTGTCCCACCTATAATAACTGCTATTACTGCCCTTACACAAGCCTCAGCTCTCGTCACTCTCTTGTCCTTATCCTCACCTTTTTCTTTCCGTTCACCTCTTGGTCTTTATTTTCTCATTCCCCCTCCTCCTGCCCCTGCCTGTCTCTTTCCTGCAATTTCCCTTATACCTAACTCCTTCTCAGACACCAGCTATAGATGAACACCAGGTCAAGATTCACTATACTTAGGAAAACTAATAGAGAGGGAAGAAATAGCATTCAAAACCCAGCTCCTTCTTTCTCTGCCTCTCCCTAATCACCCTCCATCAGTCACACGCTGAATCTATGTCTGAGTGCGCAGTGTTATTAGTTCTGCTGTGTCGATCTTGTTCTGCTCGGGGGGTCAGCTTATGGTTCAGCTCTCCACTGTAATTGGGCTTTAAAACTGTTATATGTAAAACCAAACTCTCTCCAACTAAAAGCAGCATTGTTGTTTCAGCAAGTGACACATTATTGGTCACAACCAGTAACATCAGCTCTGATTAAGCTGATCTGCATTGTTCTCACTAAAGCGTGACCACCTGATGGAGGAGCCACATCACTGTGATATATGTAAAATGAATTGGAAAATTTAAGCTGCACCTTGCTTATTCATAGCAGTGCAGGAGCAGTGAGCGGCCTATTGAATCTAAATAGGAGTTTTGCATTTTCATTTACACACTCAAAGTTTAGTATTCCTTTAGGTTCCTCGCTCAGAAATGACAAAATGCGGCAAAGTGTTTTGCAAATTAGCATTTCCTCACTATATGCAACCCAACATCACATTAAGCCAGAGCTGAATGCTATTCAACTCTCAAGTTTCCATCCATTTTAAGGCTCTTACTTGACATTGGTTATCTTTATTAGGATTCATTAGGATCTAAAAAACTGAACCATCAAAGTTGTGTCCTCTAGTATTTTCAAAGGTACATCAAGAAATGCACTAAGAGTAATCCAAGCAAATATGCCCTCTCTTAAGATTCAATTGCTATTTCAGTTTTGTGTATTTGTGTCCATCTGCCTGTGTCTGTGTGTTGGGAAGTCTAAGGAATGAAGTAGAATGAAGTAAAAATGGTTTAATGGCAGGTGCTCAGTTGAAGAAGTCTCAGAAGAGGAACTGCATCATCCCTCACACATTCATTTTACCTTTTTGGACTAAAGAGCTTTGCAGTTTTTGTCACTCCAGAGTTTAGAAACGGCTACTTGATAACAAAGCAGTATATATTTTATGTCTTTTCCCATTAGTGTCATCTCGGCTTTGTGCACATTGATAAAGTGACAGAGAAAAAGATTATTGTATTGTGTTAATTGTACTAGCACACCATGCACTGAGTGCACTGTGACTATGTTTAGGAAGGTGAACTAATAATTGCTGCAGGAGTTGATGCCTAGTGTGAATAGCCTCACAAAGACAGTGGAGGACATTGCAGTGTTATTTATTTTTATTGCTCATTTGTATTCACGGTCACAGTGACCAACTAAGAAGATGACCACAGGTTCCTACTTTACACTGTATCCAAATGCTTTGTTCACAGCATGCTGTGTCTACATAAACCTAAATAACCATAAACTCCCAGAGAATTTCACAGGTGTGGTGCATTTCTTTTATGGATCTACCAAATTTTCTGCCACCATTTATTTCTACAGTCATCACATTATTAGCAGGTGTTCAGTTTTAATTAAATATTAATTCAGATTATCAAGTCGACCTCACTGTTTCTACACACGTATGAGATATCAGTTGCTAAAACTAATGAACTTTAACTTTAACTATCGCCTTTTCCTTATTTAATAGAGATATTGATTCAGCTATATAGTCATTTTGTAGTGTGTGATACTGTTTAATTGTAGTGTGTTATACAGATGTTTTGTTATTTTGTGTAGTTCATTGATAAAAATGGGGCTACACAAAATAATAGAAACATTCGGCATTTTAGAAGTGTACCTACAGTAACCAACATAATCCATCCATGATTTATTTTACATTCCTTATATACAATTCCTTCCAATAATTGTCTCCACTAAATGTACTGAGAGAAATTAACTTATTGTTAAACTGTCTCTGTAATGAAACGTGTGGTTGTGCTCCTGCATGTAAGTTCACAAATCTGTGAGCGTATTTGATTAAAAACTGTGAAAGTAAAGCACAGGCTTTACAGGATTCCTCTGTTTAGTCTCTCTGCAAACAAAACACAGGTGCTTCCTCTGTCTCGGTGTGATCATAATTAGAGTAGCACAGCTGTCATCTGTACCTCTGCTGACCCTATTCTCACAACATTATTGATCTACTGTATTTTGTGAAGGCCGTGCCACCAGAACCAGAAGCAGTATCTTAATTTGTTCAGTGAGATGAAATCGAGGAAAAACAATGTTAATTGCAGGTGAGAAGCAAACAAAATGGATTTCAATTAGGCTGATTGTTGTCATCAAGGCTGTGAAAGGGGACTCTGCTCCATATTACAGCGTTGGATTTGTTTGTCAGATTTTGTCTTGTGTGGCAGGAGACAATTCTCAAGTCAGCTGATATTGCTCAGCTTTCTGCCAGCAGCTCACCAAATCAGCGCTCTGCTGTTTTCATTTTGTGAACCGAAACTTATCAAGAGCATTCAAGTCTTTTGTCTCACTATCAGCATATTTGTGTTTTACTCTTGGCCAGGTTCTCCAAGATTTGTCGGCCAACTGTTTGCCAGTGTTGTTGTGTAAAGTTGAGTTGTGCTTTGTTTGGGTGGTGTAAGTCAAACATTTGGCTAGATTCCCAGAACTGGAATAAGCTCACTGTTAGATAAAAAACACTTTCTCAATCAAAGCTCCCTATACAAAATTTTGGATTCACAATACGAGCATGTTTTTCTGTGCTTGATAAACAGAGGTAGACTTGCAGTGGGCATTTAAGACTAAATCTAACGGTAGATGTTACTTCATTTAATCAGGTAAGAGGATTGAGAAAGCTCAAAAATCAAATTAGTGGTTTCTTTCCTTATCCTCACTGCTTACAATAGCCAGCACCAGCACAGATGCTACCCAAACAGTGTAGTTTAAAATAATTTCTTTCTTTTTGTTCACTAAGACATTTGCTCTGAAATAGGGCAATGGATCGAGGAACAGGCCTCTCTTGAGGAAAGGAACTTTTTTCTCTCTGAACTGGCTGATCAATGAGATAGAGATCTCGTGGTCAATGTTCCACTCTCCTAAAAAGCACCGCGGGATCCGCAGCCCACTTCATCTTTATCACTGCTCTGCTTCTGCTCTGACCACTGGGACCTGATGCAGACTCATTACTACCACAAATAGAGACCCGGCTGTATGGCCTGAGCTGGCGGTCGGGGTTGGAGGTTGTTGGGCAGTGACACTCAGCCTCTCCTATCTCCAGTGTGTCTCTCCCACAAGATTTTTATTTGCCTTTTCTGAAAGCCAACAGCTGGTCTCCCAAATCCCCCATAAACCTTTTGGTTCAAAAAGGGATGAGGTAGCCATAATAGGCTGCCACCTGCCCACCTCCATCTCCTGCCACCCTGCAACACCAACCATGCCAATTCTTCTCTGGCGTTCTAACCCTGGCATCACACTTGCTGACTGATGGACAATGTCTCTAACAGCATCTGTTCTCTAATGCTCAGTGGCCAACATAATTCTCTGGCTTGCATTAGGCTACATCCAGCCAGACTTCGTACCCTGTGTTGTGCTGTTGGTTTGGTTTCTACAGCTGATGATCCCCAAACTGATTAGCTGAGTCCACTTTTTGACAGTAAACTAACTGTTCTCTGTCTGGCTTCAGCGAACCTTGCAGCTCACTGACACTGAGTGGGTGCTGTCCACTTGGCTACAGCGCTAAGTATTTTCAAGGACAGCTCATTCTTTCTGCCAAGCATGTGTTGTGTGTTAATTGATAGCCAGGTCAATGTGTGGTAATGCAAATGAGTCACTTGAAACATCACTAATGAACAGCGCTAATGTTAACGTTCCAACAGCCATGTTCCAAGACCAGTCTAGTGATACTTTATTAAACACAGTTTTGTTCTCCTGCCCCTTTGAGACCAAGCCCACAGATGTAGGTCCTCATTATGCCTCTGCTTTCCATATGGCACTACCGCACATCCAGCACCGCTTTACCTCCACCGTCACTTGGACACCCTCCCAGCAGGCTCCTGTTAGGTGCACAGCGGACAGGTAGCAGAATGACTTGGGTGCTTGTCAGCTCAACACCTGAAGCAACCCAGACCTTGTTGGACTGGATGGATGGGAAATTAACTTTCACCTTTCGCTCCAGCTCTAAGCAGCAGACTACTCACTGATGCCTGGACAGATTTGAATCCCCCTCAGATATTTATTCAAGAAAGAAAGTTTATCAGAGGTTACTGATAAGCTTTATACAGAGCAATTAAAAAAGTCCAGGGCTTTTCCAAAATCCAATAGTACATCACTGCCTTTATTCATTGATTATATCCCTTTTTCTAATAGATTATCCGAGCAGATCAGAATGAAGTCTCAGTGTAATTAAGGCAGGTATATTGTAAGCATTAAGAAAATGGGTTTAAGGTATATTTGCTGCAAAACAAAAGAGCCTCCTTTTCTTGTGTGCACAATAGTGTGTGTGTGTGTGTGTATTACATGTGCAAAGCCTGTGTCCTGTGAGAGCTTCTCATTAAACGCCTGTCAAACTTCTGTCTGCAGACCTGCCAGCCTTTCTGTCACACTGCAGAGAACACACACACACACACACACACATACACAAACACACACACACACACACACACATACATATATACAGGCACACATCTAAGCCAGAGTGAACACTCAGTTTCTGTGTCATTCATACACACTATGAAAAACAAGGGACAGAGTTGCACCTTTTGTGGTTTAGCTTTTAAAAAGGTACAAGTTGTTACCTTGTTGGGAGTGAAGGGATTTTTTGGACTTGTCACTGGTAGAGTAATATTTAGATATATAGTTACATGAATTAACAAATTCACTTTGTCTTAACACAAAGTAAGTACATGTTTCCTAAACCAAGTACAGCCCCAAATATTACACGAAAGTTATATAAAATATAGGTTACATCTAGTCACAAATACAGAACATACAATCAAAGAAAACCTGTGTCATCTGGCAAAGTACTACTACTACTATCAGCCAAATACATATAAGCACACATTCCTGATTGCTCTGCAACCAACACTACTGAGCGTCCAGATTACCCAGCTTGATAACTGAGAATCAGTACAGTTTCTTGCTGACTATGCAGATGCATATGGCCCCCCTGGCCTATAGGGGCCCCCAAGTAACCACTCTAGTCACAAAATATTTTAGTAGAATTAATTGCATTTCAAATATCTCTCAGATTATATTTGCTCTGTAGTGTTCAAAGAAATGTCTATAAACCATTAGGAATTGTTTTTTATATCATTGCAGAAAAAGCTGCGTCAGAGAATTAACTTTGATTTGCTCTATACCAGGCGTGTTCAGTGCATCACATTTGTTAGCTCAACTGGGAAAGAAACACTGTTGTCCCAGGTTTACAACCTGGCTTTGTCATGATTGTTTTTTTTTTTTTTTGGTTTGGTTTTTGTAATTGTTACAATTATAATAATACATTTTTAAAACAGTCCATTTGTATGTAACCTTTGCTGTCAAATCTTCTTCTGAGAGGCTCACAGAAATGTTCACATCATCAAATCTATCTGTTTTCTTTTCTTTGTTGATTTTAATTTCAGTTTCGAGAACCTACTGTGATGCATTGCCACAAATAATCAAAGGGTTTAAATTCCTTGTATCAATTCAAAACGTTGGCTCCCAAAATGATCTTGCATAAGGCCCCTGAAGAGCTAGAAGCGGTCGTGCTGAGAATCTTTATTAATGTTCTCAAACTGGATTTTTTTTATCATCCAGCTTAAATATATGAAATGTGCAAAGAAAAAAAGTGAAGAAAAACGCTATATTAAATTGATATGCTTTAAAATAAACAGCGCTAGTTCTCCTTATTCCACTTGTACATGATTTGTTCAACTCCTTGTCAGGTAGTTTGTATTAAGCTTCTTTGAAAACTTGCCATAGTTCCTCTGAGGATTTACTCTCTCTCAGTATCCTCTGTCTCTTCATGTGTCCTCCACGTGATGTTGAAACCAGGACTCTGTGGGGGGGGGCATGCTCCCTTTGCAGGACTCCATGTTCCTCTTGTTGTCTAGTTCTTTGTGTCTCTTGGTGTGAGGTTGTTGTCAGGCTGCAGAGTGAATTTGGACCAATCATAATGCTCCCTTATGGTATTGTGTTGTGTAAAATTAGAAACATCAAAAGTGCCTAAAACAGTTCTGTATTTCTCTTGGCATCCAAAAAGTATTGAAGTCCCATATTCACTTTTAGTGATTACATAATGAACACAGCATAAACAACTTTTATGACTTCCTGTAGCAAATAAGTACTGCATCTTCTAAATAATAGATGAGAGCAACAATACTCTGCTTTAACTTGGGATGTATTTGTAGCCCATAGACACCAAACAATAACAACGCTAAATGCTGATGTTGTTATTGAATCTCCAGAAACTGTAAGTTCTGAGAAATGATCCAATAAAAGGGAGAATATGAGATAAATTGCCTTTGACAACAGAATTAAATTTCACACTTCTAAATTCAATGACACCATTTAATGAGTGTTGATTACAGCCCTTTCGCCATTCTTCACTTTATGTTTATGTTTATTATGTTTTCTTCTCTTCCTGTCCTGTACGGTGTATCTCCTGTCTCAGACTCTCAATTCTCTTGCTCTTTTTTTTCTTTCACTTACTCTGCATGTTCTCCTTCTCCTCAGCCAATCATTCCCCTGACATGCGCCTGTCTTTCTCCTCAGCAGTCTCCATAGTATTTAGTTCTATTTACAGTGGAGCTACCGGATTATTAAAAGCAGAACAGTTACCTGGGGAGTTACTGTTTGCCTGAGATTTATTTCCCCTTTTTCAAGTTTCACATGTAATTAGTTTCACTCTCACACCAATAGTGCCACAGCCCAGAGCAGATGCTTTTAAAAGACACCGCCATCTAATTTTGAGTCACAGCTTCTTTAAGAATATCAACAAGTTGTTTACAGTGTTTCTAGTAATTCTTTGTGCGGTAGCCATAATATTACAATAAATAAATAATATAAGTACGCAGATGAACATACTTAAACCATAAAGTGTATATTTTCCCTTTTTGAATTTTAAACATTTGACTGTTTGACTATTGTAATGAAATATAACCTACAAACCTCAGAAATGCTAAAATAAAAATATTGATAGTGCAGCTTTAGCTATTGACGTAAACCTGAACAGAACGGCCTTCCAGTAACGGCCTTATCACCACCTCATAATTTGTGATAAGATGTGTCAGTTTGGCACTAAAGTGACTCAATATACATGAATATTCAGGATTATTGTCATGGCAAACATGTGAGCTTTGTGCAGAGATAAACTGATAGGGATGCAGCTGTTACGTTCTTAAAGTCTTTGAAGCTGTGCTCTGCAAATACACGCGTAAGAAAGATGTTGCTGCTTTTATTTTTGGGATTAATCGACCAGCAGAGTAACTGATGCCACCTGTTGGCTTCAGATAAGAAGTCTAGTAAGCAACTTTGATGTGGCTGACAACTTGCTGTTAGTAATGTGGAGATTAATTTTCTTTGCTTGGAGTACCCCTGTTTTAACTCTAGTGTCTAGTGCATTTTGTCTTGCTAGAAGTAGCCAACAGCCCCTATGTGAAAGCTAAATGTAAAAGAAAATGTACGGTAAATACAGGGTAAATTGCAGATATTGCAGATTAAGTGATTTTTTTGCCATAAAAAATGTAATGTTAATGAAATGTTTCTAAGGATCAGAATAAGAAACTGTGTCTTAAGAATGAGTCAGTGCTGCACACTGTGGAGTTTGATAAGGAATCAAAACACAGAGCCAAGTACTTCCCCTGAGATAACAGTATTTGTGGCAATAGTCCACTGGGCCAGTTTGATTGAAAAGGATAAAGCGTGCACACCTGTGTGTGTGTGCATATGAATATCTGTGTATCAGTTTTCAAAACTCCCTCCTGTCTCAGATACAGCCTACTGAAGCGTGTCACGTTTCTAAGTAAAAGGGGTCAGGTGGCACCAGTCCACTGGGCTGACAGGGAAGGTAAGGACGACAGAAACAAGGAAAAGTGTGTGTGGGAGGGGGTAAACAATCTGCGGTATGCAGTGAAACAGGAGAGAGCGATACAGAAATGAGAAAAAGCTCGTGAGAAATAGTACACATGCAACAGGAAAGATGAAGGACACACCTGAAGAGGGGCACATTTCCCCTGTGCGATGTATGGCTATTACCCAAGTTTTAGAGCTCCTTCAGAGGAGTGAATGGCGATCCAGCTGAGGCTGTCAGTAGCGGCTGCACCTCCATCCATCCAGACACCCAGGGACTCCATTAGAACCTGATGGGCAAGGATGGAAAACCAATTGGGGGGGATACGGTGACAACAGTGAAAGCAATGTACGGACGCTGGGAACCACACAGACAGGCAATCTACAATGATGAAGAGGCTTCCTGTTCCTTCTCTCGAACCCAGCACATCCTCTTGCATCCCCTTCAAGCCTGACTGCGCTCTACCACAATGCCTTGCCACCTGACCAACCCGACACCTGCCACACTCACTCGCACTCTCCATCTCACCCCCTTTTTCTTGCATCCATTCACATCATCACTTGGAGAAGTGAAGCAGAGACAGAATTCATTGGAGGAAAATGGATGAGAGACATGTTTAAATTGGGGTTGGAATGTGATTTATGATTTTCCTGAAGTTCAGCAGATTTGTAGGTGACTCTGAACGTGTTGCTGTGCTCAGGGAATGTTAAAAGCCTGGAGGTTAGCTTCAGTGTACTTAACCGCCCTGCTGACAGTGGAGATGAGTCTGTGTTATACATACCTGTAAGTACAGTGGGGGCGGGATGATAAATTCATTAGGAGTGGCTAAGGAATACAGTTATTGATGTAGCCACAGTAAATCAACACTGTGAAAACATAGCAATCAATCTCACTGAAGATGTTATGCCTCACAATGGGGTTGGGATGAAGAATTGCGTATTTATTGATTCTTACTGAAAGCTTTGCTGACTTGTTTCACACAGCTTGTGTTTGATCTTTGCTCTGATTACTGGGAAAACACGTACACCTTTGTACGTTTCCCTATGTTCTTTAATGTGATATTTTGCATTGTTTATTACACAGCGTGTGAAGATACATGCTTCAAATGTAAAAATGCTAGGCTGTGTCTAATACATACTGTGTTTTTTTTTTCAATTCCAGCAGCACATTACGTTTGCACAGTACCTTTGAGGTTAAAGTGTTACTTAGACCTCCAAGGGTGTTTGATTACTATTCACATTTTGGGTGAAAGGGGTAAAAAGAAAACATATTTTACACATAGCTTCCACATTTTATGGCCAAACTGTGGAATATTCTTGACCGGTCAGGCTAGTCACATGGTCCCAGCCCAAGATTTATTTGTTGAGACCAGACTGAAGGAAGAAAATGTCTGTAATCCAATTACTTATAGTCTCTGCAATATAGGAACCTGTATAGAAAGGAATACAAATCATACAGTGTTTATGTGATGTGGACATAACCACCCTCAAATGAATGGATGTGCGCTCTAGCTGCCTTGTTTACATTTAATTTCATGTGCTGAATTACAAAGCAGTCGTTGTTCAAATACAGATGGACCGACTATTCCAAGAGAACATAAGGATTGTTTTGAAACGTGCTCACTTTTCATTTTCATCATGTTTGGTCAGAAATGCTGGGAACATTTTGTGTGTGTAGTGGCGTGCATGTGTGTTTTGTGAAAGTGACATCAAACACAGTTGAGTTGTGCTCTGTGCTCCACACTGGGCTGGGTAAACAAATGTTTTGTAACAGTGGGTGAGGGAATGTAATACTGAAGATATCTCTCAACAAGAGCTTGTTCATGTGGGTGGAACAAAAAAGATTTTAGTACTTTACATTAGCTTCTAGTCACTGCATAATATGTGGACTCTGAATGCACATTAACAAAAATTGTTTCTTGCTTTCATTTTATCATAATAGATTAAACTGATTTCCTGATATCTTTTTTCAGTTGTCATGTCTGCAGACGTCTGCTGCATTTTGAAACACGGACATTAACAGATAAAATAAGCTGCAAATGAATTAAGTGCTGGCCTGACACCAACATCTCTGTGCAGGTGCCCTATGTAAAGGTGGCTCCAGAGGACATTCTGAAGGTCCAGTTCCCTCGGTTTACCACTCTGGACCTGAGGCCAACCAACACAGACATCAGCTTGGCTGTGGCCGGCCTTCTCACCTTCTTTAACAGCACCACCTCCTGCCTCATCTGTGCCCAGGCTGACTGTGAGTACAGATTTCACACCCACATGACAAAAAACATAAGCACCGCAAGATAATTCTCACACGCCACCTTCCCTACATCTGCCAACAAAGTGCAAACATTTTCGGTTTAGTGTCTGCTATCCTTAAATACATGTTAGCACACATAAGCTTCTCACATGCACCGACTGTGTTCTGACAACAGATGCAGCGCTTATCAACATCTCACCTTGCCATGCACTCCCTTCTGAAACAGCTGCTGCACTCACAGCTAGATGTCAGACATCTGCATCCCAAAAATAAACTACATTTACTGTGCAGTGTAATTCGATGTCACCGTCATTCTCAACATAAAATAATGATTTCACAGTTACACACCACATGCTGATCAAAACACATTTTTCAAACTGGAAAATGTGAATGGCGATGGAATATCCAGCTTGTATCCACCAGCGATCTGACCGACCCATAGTCAAAGGGACTCATTAGATTCTAAAGATACTAAACTGAATGACCTTAAAAAATCTTGAAAATCTCCTCAAGGGAAGTTATTTTCGTAAATCGAGAGGAAGATTAAATCATGGCCTATTCCCACCCTCTTGTAGTCCGGCAAGCAGTAATTACAACTCTCTAGACAAAGACACTATGACCCCAAGTGGTACCCGCTAACCTTTTTCCTAATCAGCGCAAGGCTTTGAAGAAAGGGGAAAGACTTGAGACATCAACTGTGTGTCAGACAGCCCAGAGATGGCAACGAGCCACTGTGAACCGCCCACCCCGTCTATCTTAATTCTTAGTTCTTCTGCCTTTCAACTTCCTCTTTGACTGTCTTCTCGTCTTTACTTTGAAGACTCCTTTCATTTATAACCTTTAAGATGAGATATGTCCTTTTAAGCACCATGTGTTGTATATTAAAACAAAACTTGTGTGGTTTCTACATAGAATTAGGTTACAGTCAAATAATGGAAAATGCACACATACAAACATTTTTTAGGTTAAAGTTTCACCCCTTTGATACAGAAATTGGAAAATATTGCTAGAAAACATCATTAAACTTACTAAAAGAAAACACTGTATATCTAATTGTAGTTAAACATAACCACATTACATCATCCATTATAACTTCGGAGGTAGAAAATATATCATTAGTTGTTTTTCCTTCTAAATGTTCCTGTACCTGTCAATCAGTCTTCTAATTGAGCGTACAGATTGTGTTTCTGTGACATTTAGTCCACGGGGGGTTGATTATTACTGCTCTGCCGAGAACAGTGATAACAAGTGAGCCTTCTAGGCACCCCCTGACTTTAATATTGGCGAATTTGAAGAAAAGAAACTAATTTCGATATTACTTTTCTTCTTCTTCCCTCCAGTTGCGTGTGTGGGTGTGCGGGTGAGTGGTTAGGTCCTTATTCTGTGTCAGTGGGCTAAAAGAAGACTGGAAAGGAAATTAAATGAAATGAAATGAAAAGAAATGAAATGAGGAGAGATGAGAAGTAGATAGAGTCTGAGAGGAGAGGAGAGTGGCCCTCATTCATTCAATAGAAAATGCTGCAAATGGCAGCATACCTGGGTCTGTGCGTGTGTTTGCATTCATAAAGGTGTGTGTAAAGGTTTGTGTTTAGCAACAGCATCAGCCGAAACCTATCTGACTCTGGATCCAGCAGCACCAGCTTCACCCTTCCCTGTCAGCTCACACAGTGAGTTGGTTGGTTGGCAGCCTGCTATCGGTGGCTCATCCACATGTGTTGGCCTCATTAATCACTCAAGCCAGTGACAGCCTAATAGAGCGTGGCCAATTCATGAATATTTTCCAGCCATGGCTGAGGAGGCAGGAGAGTAAGTGGAGCTGTGCCCAAAGGCATGGTGTACACCAGGATGGACATTAATCTAGCTAACTTCTACTATCAGTGGTAACATGTGCCATAGCAGCTGCAGAACTCTAATTGTTGTCCAGACTACTGAAGTTTCAGACCTGCTGGGTTATGTGCCTCTGTTTGGTTAATAAAAACACACACACAGAATAAACATACATACACATACACATGCTGTGTGTTCGCCATAAACATTTCCGTGCACTTTCATCAGTGAGGTGCTTGGTGCAGCTGTCAAGTAAGCTTGAAAGTTAAGTAAGCTTAAAGAAAACATCCAATAAGCTCTACAATTTTACCAGAGCTGCAGTGCAGGTACAGAATATTTAAGTTCAACAAAACAGTAGGCCTCAAATGCTTGCAGCACATTTTTCTGCTTTCAATAGGCACAGTGGGAGAGGAAGGTTTGCCATTTTAGCTCACTGCATTATCCCGCTGCAGCTACAGTAGAAAATAACACTTCCACTTGTTGTTGTATCAGGGTTTCACTAAAATCTGCTCAGTTGTGCAACATGCCTTATGCTTGTGCTAATTGCTCTTTTTCCTGCTAATGATTCAATGTCCATATGATATTATAAATTACAGTTCTCCTTCACTCACAGTCCCTAGGGGTTACCTACTGCCTCTCTGTGTTTCTACTATCTGATTGCCATCACTAACCTGTAATCAGCATTAGTCAGGTGAAAGAGATGCCTCAGTGACCTTTGAGCAGGAAGCTATACAAAGGTGTAAGGGTGGTAGGAGCATAGTAATTGCAGGAGATAGAATTTATGACTTTCATATTAGTAATTAAGCAGTGGCTGCTAGTAATGCAGAAGGCAAAGATGTAGTCAAGGGAAGGTGGTGGTGCTAGTAGCAGTGGTTTATAGTGGATTTTAAAGCAATTGCAGTTTTCAAGGGCCGCTCGATCAGAAGATGGAAGATATGTCACATGATGGTGGAGCGGGGGAAGAAAAAGTCAAATATCCAACTTCTGATTGACTGAACGCACCTGGTCAAAGTGATGAGATTTCTGGTTTGTGTACAAATTTGCAGTATTTTTCTTCTTTCTTCTTTCTATCTAAATAGAAATAAAACTAAAGAGATTTTTGTAGATTTCTCATCGATGTTAATGAAGAGAGACATCAAGAGACATGTTCTGATTGTCCAGTACAGTTATGTAGAGGGAAATATCACCTAAGAAAAAACAGGTTTTCATCAAAGTGTAGCACACATTTTAAGACAAAGTAAAGAAAACTGGCACAGTGCAAAATTTATGTCTGCTGCTCTCCAAATATTAGGAGTAGATTCATTTAGATAAACAGCTGGTGGAGCTAATTTTGCAGTTGGGTGCCATTAAAGATTTGATTTTATTTTATGTTATTTTGTTATTAAGCACTTACACTGAAGCTGAGAAACCTACAAATGAATCTTTCTGCAGGATAAGTCTTTTAGAGCATCATATAAAGAGGGAGTGTGAATGCTGTTTGCAGAGAAAACACGAGCATCAGCATGTCCTCTCAGTGACAGGTAGATTATAGTCAGTATTAATGGTTTCACTGTTAGGGCTGCTTCGTTTAATGGGGAGGAGAATATCCTCAGACATCTTTTAAATGTTTTGATACATTTGACCCCAATGGAGACAAAGTCATATACCCAGCATCACTCTGTTTGGACAAGGTTTGTTCAAATACTATTCTTGTGAGGACATTTTGGTCTTGTAAAGACATTTCAGTACACACAAAGAGCATTTTCAGGATTCAGTGTGTGTGACAGTATATGGAAGGGATAGTAAATGAGTGGTTGCCCAAAGCTTGGTTTATGCATGTGTTGAATCTATGCCATGACATGCGTGCCAGTGTAACTGCATGTCACAGCGAGGCAGACCACAACCTAACAATTGTGTCGGGTCCACTTTCTAGCATTGCAGCGATCAATACCGATCGTGTCCTTTGATGTAGTCTCTTTTATTTGTGTTGCAGTATTTTCAGTAAAGCAAACTGCTGCTCAACATCTATTAGCTCCAACTTCAACATGACCAGACTGAGCCGCCATTGTTTGTCATACACCAAAATAACACTGAAGAAGCACAATTATGTGCAAACTCCATGGCACAGAAGAGATATACCTTACAGGACAATATACACACACATACACCTACAATACACAAGCCCACAACATTAGTTTTCTCTGTACAGGGATCTGCAACAAATTCTTCATTCAGCTGCATGTTTTTGTTTGATTGAAACCAGCTCACCAGAGCAAACAGTGAGGGAACAACACAGCTGCTGTAAAGCACCATAGTGAAAAAATATTTTCACTCTCCTTTGAATCTTGTGCGGCTTCAACACTAAAGAGAATATGAATTTTCCTTGTGTCCGTGCAGTTTAGCCATCCAGATCTAGTACACTGCACCGTCTAATGTCATGAACTCGACATGAAATTGTGTTTGATTTCCTGCAAGAAGCTGTAGAGAGTGGGTGCAGGAGGCAGACAAGGAGGGCAGATCAGCAGAAGCTATTTCAAGCTCATCAGAGTTATTCTGTGTTATACTACAGACGAAGCTGATGTGTCAGGTTCAAGACACAGGCAGACTAGCAAGCAACAGCCAGGAATGATGTGTTATGAGTGCACAAAAACAGAGTAGCCAGGTACAGGATGACAAACACACAGTGATTCACTGCCAAGCAGACAGGCTGAAAGACAGACACTGAGACATAATTACAGAAGCTATTAGACATGAAGCTGGTGACCAAGGCAGTGGTGTAGCATGTGTTAATGTGCTGTGGAGAAGCTGAAGGGGTAAAATTGGTCTCCATGTGACACATGAACTGCTCTGCTGTCACCATGGCAAAAATCACATAACGAATCTGTTAATAATAAAGTCTGGAGTATGATTTGATTATGACTTCGTAATGGAAATATCAGGTAGTGGTTCTGCTAATGCAAAGTTCTTCTCCACTAAGGTGTGCCCTTCTCATCTTTACTAATGTGAAGAAGTTTTATCTGAATATGATGAGATCTGACAAACAACAAAGGTGTGAACAGTGTTACTGTCGCACCGTCATGCTGTGATTTCCTACTGTTCAGTTTGTACTTTTTCACTGCAGCACACCTTACAAGTTAGTTTAAACTTCTGTACGGACATTTAGCCAGCATAATCTCTCAGGTTCTGCTAATATGTGGCGGTAAAATGCAACCAGGAGTATTGCGATAAGGTCAGCTACACTTTAATTAGACCAAATGCCTCTCTTACTCACTGGAGTCAAACAGACCACTATGTGGGATAGAGAACATGACAAATAGCTGAAGTTTCTGTGTGTGTTTGATGGATTCACAATATTTGTAAAGATAAGATATTAAGTTTAGTTGTTATGCGTAGAAAGATTTGTACTGATTGCTGCCAAAGGTGGCAGAAAAACAAACCTACTATATTAAGTTCACACAGCAATAGAATATTAACCATCACTTCCCAAATGTGCTTGACTTTCCTTAACTTTCTGCTTATACATTTTCTTAACTTTTAAAAAGACTATTACTGTAAAGCACTATCTCTGTGGGAGATGCTTCCTTTCTTTACAAGTAACCCTCTTATGTGTTTTTTTTTTTTACGTCTGTGTGTTACCGGCAGGCTTATTGAACCTGGAGCAGCTCCTCAGGCAGTTCCTCATCTCCAAGGAGACTCTGTCAGTGCGCATGCTTGATGACAGCCAGGACCCGACCCCACTCCTGAAGGAGATACGAGATGACAAGACTGCCACTATTATAGTTGATGCTAACGCCACCATGTCACATATCATTTTGGAAAGGGTCAGTATGGTTTAAATGGTAGCCATGTTATTTATGCACTGATAATGTTTTTCTTTTGCTGCAGCCATAACTTTGTACTGATGACAAGATCCACATTTATATAATTCTCATGAATCTCACAAAGGAGAAGAAACTGAAAACTGCCAGTGGCAACAAGTGTTCCAGAAGAAAAGTAATTGTATATGTGGAGAAGAAGTTGGTTAATCTTCAGAGATGCTGGTTTATACCCCACGCGGCACGACGACAAGTTGTGGTCTGAACAGTTAAAGAAGAGTCCAAAATAAAAAGCACATGTATTTCAGCTATCTCGTTGCCTGTTAGATCACATTACATGGATGAAAGCATTACATCAAGTTGTATTCCAATGATTCATCGTCCATAGGAGAAATTCTGCACGGTTCAGTGGATTAGCGTAATTAAGAACAGTCTCATAAAATGAAGGAGCCCTTTTGTCTACTTTTAAATGCAGTGCGTGTTATGGATTAAAACAACCTGTTCTGTAAATCGGTGACGCAAATGACGCACAGTGATTATTTCATGTCTTTGTTTTCTGTCATTCATCTGTTTATTATATATTATTACGACTTTTGAGCCTTTGAGTCCAACGTTATCTCGAAACACCTTCTGACTGGTGACTTACGGGTACTGTGGCAGCCGAGGAAGTGGAGATGCTTGGCAGCAGCATATGGCCTCCTAGTAATTAATACACACCTCATTATTTCTAGAACACGATGGATGGATGGCTAGAGTGGAGGTGACTATAACTGGATACCGAGGGGACTAGGAAGAGAGGGAAGGAGAAGGAAAGATGTTGTTTTGCGCTCCACCTTTTCTCCACCATTCTTTCCATTATATTGTATCTATCTCACACTAGTCTTTAATCTCAATCCCACCTCACTCAAGTGTTCAGACTGCCATCAATGGTCATCCAATCACCATGGCAACCCTGAGACACAGAGCAGTGGGAGCCCACAGTGGGATGTCTCTTTTTTTCTCGGTTTCCCTTCTCCATCTGTCTGTCTCTTCAGTTTCAATATGGGCTTGCTCTCTTTCTCACTTTGTGTTATTTGCCCAAACACAGACAAGACAATTTCACTTTGTTTCTTCACACCTCTGTTCCCAGGTGGCCTTGTATATCCATCCCTCTATCTCTCACTCGTTTGTCCCCTTTATGTGTCGCACTATTTGTCCCTCTGCCTGTCAACAAACAATCCTGCAAGGGTGGTGGAAAGTTGGCAGTCCCACCTCTCATGTAGAGAGTCTAGATGCCAAACGTCAAGTGGCTGCATATTTGCCTGTCTCACATGATGATAAGAGTGCCCAGCTTGTCTAAAGGGACATAATTGTCCTTTGTCATGCAAGACGTTCTCCCTTATTTTTATGTTTACATCTTACATCAAAATCCTCATCAGACAAAGGTTTCTCTCTCAGAGGTTTTACCATTCAGAGGGGTTTAGGTCAGCAGTGTTCTCACTCTGAATGTAATCTCATTCAGTCAGGCCTCCACTGTTGTGCACAGCTGTACAGAACCGACGTGGGATAGATAGTGAGCCCAGCATATGGGGGCAGTGCGAACCATGTGCTCTCTGACCATAAGCTGCAGTAGAATAACAAGCAGATCAAAAAGTGGACAAAAATGGCAGGGAAGCTCATTTCAGCTGCAGTGAATAAAGACCAAAAGGATATTTTTCATCAACTGATTGTTTTGGCTGTATTGTGTCTCTGAATGGGATGTGGGCAGCAACCAAAAGCGATTTAGATTATAATGTCAGTTTCAGTTTCACTCAAGGAAATGTTGCAGTGTTAAATTTTGTGTAATGAAGAAAAAAAAAAACCTTCATCACTTTGTGCCATGAGCTAACTTTACTTAACTGTGTACAACAGAAGGGCAGATGCTGACAAACAGTTTCGCTGACATGCAGTAATTACCTTACACAGTCGTAATGCTCACAGTAGTTTTAGAGTTCTGGAGCGCTGCTTTAGAAAGACGCTCTGAGAGGTCATTCAGAGTTTATTAATGAATGATGTGTTTGGATGTTTTTGCCATGATAATTGGTGCTTTTCTACTTTTTACTGTTTTATTATTTATGCTTCTGCGGAACATTTACGTTGAATATTCTGCAACTGAGTGACACACACTCCTAATACACAAACACCCTCAGAGATTTTGCACTTTTTGCCAGTATGACAGCTAAATGTCTGTTATTAAGCTCTTTCTGATGATCCACAACCTGAGAGTAATGTCAGTATTTAAGCTCTTTATTATAAAGATATGTAAATTTCAGTACAGCCAGGTGTAGAAAATCTTGTCTCTGGGTAGAGACTTAGAAGGGGAATGAGAATGTTAATGCTCATTCAGGGTTAAATGATCATTTGTGAAAAGAAGATGATCTTTGAAACTGTTTGGTTTGATATATGTTGTGTACGTATTTATCGATTTTAATCAGGTGCATTACAGCATGATTAAACAGAAGTCTGTAGCTTGATGATTTCCTTTTTTTGCTAATGAATTTAATGAAATTAAAATGTGAAAAGTTCGCCACGTCCTTCACAAGTGCTCCTCGCTGTGACTTTGATTTAATCAAATTGTAAGACAGTGTCAAACAGCATACTAATGCACCTGAGAAATTAATTGCTCCATTGAGAGCCATCGTCAGATAAGAAAGTGTTGGTCTTATCATGATGTGGATTTGATCTGTCTCCTGCAGAATGCAGGTTGAGTTACACTGAATCACTGACCTCTCAACTTCTCTCCCAACCTCTTTGTTCTTGACTCTCTGTTTTCTTCTTCCTCTCCCTCATGTGTTTTGCTGACCTCCATCTTAACATCTTTTTGTTCAAACTTCGATTGATTTATGTCATGTACCTTTTGTACCTTCTTCTTCTTACACTTTTCTTTTTATTTTCCTTCCTGCCCCTCTTATCTTTTGCTCTGCAGGCGTCAGAGCTGGGAATGCTGTCTGTCTACTACACTTACATCTTCACCTCTCTGGTAAGGAAATGGGGCATGGTGTGGGTATTCAGAGGCAAGAGGGACTTTACACCTACAGGAACACATCAGTACGTTAATACAGAGCTCATGTAGCGTTTAAAAATAGTACACTTTAATTGGTAACCTGACTGAGTGATTGAATGGATAGAGATACGCAGACAGGAGCTACGGCAGAAGAATTATAGCTTAGTCCCATTACAGCACAGTCAATTTTCTCCTTCTCTGCATGTGACTACAAATTAGATATATGCTGAATGTTGTGGTCACAGTGGCTCCATTTGCTGTTTGTTTGCCCTCATTGGTTTAAGTGCACTTCTGGGCCAAACAAATAAATAATAATAATTATAATAATTGCTACTAGTACCCGTGTTGTTGTTGTTTCTGCTGCTGTTTTTCTTATGATTATGAATGTGGAAAGCCTGCCAAGCTCCCACTGAATGAGTGATGAAGTCATCATCTTCGGAGTCAGCTTTCATTTCTGTCAGTGACTGAGTGAAGGAGGAATGTCTTGTTTCCTTCATTGTTTCGTTCATTCTTTGTGTCTCTGTTTGTTTCTTTCTTTCTGTTTGAATAAACTCAATGCATATTATATAATGTTCATTATTTTGCAGGTGATTTACTTGGCAGAAAGGACTGACATAGATTTTTTGCCTGAAATCTATGCTTCTACTGTATGACATTTTGTAATTAATTGTTTTTCATTTTGCAATTAATTAGCATAGAGTTCACCACATGTTTTGTTTTGGGATCAGTATCCTGCTCTTGAACCTTTGTAACATGTATTAACACATTTATCACAGTTTTGCATCCCCACAATACTTGTTAAATGCGCTTAGTTTAACTTAACGTAGCTTACTAAATGATATGTCATACTGGATGTTGCTTATTGTTTACAATGACAGTGTCCTCGGGAGAGTTGACAGAAGCTGATGGACAAAGAGCGGAGAGAGGCAGCTACTGTAAAGAAAGTGCTTCTTTGAAAAGTTGCTTTTAAAGCAGTAGTAGTTCAACAGCTGAATCATTATGATCTTCTACAATTATGTAAATGGTGAAGCTACAGCCTACAATTACACTAGGAAGTTAGTTAAATGTCAGTACCAAACAAATGACTTAACTGTTGCTGAGCTAGTACGGTTTTATAAATAAGAATATAATGTAATGTCATAGACGCACCGAAGAGGCAAGATGCTTAATCACTCTATTCACACAGAGAAAAAAGAGACAGAGATGATGAAGAAACTATTTAGATGATACAGAACATTATGTAGTTTGTAGAGCAGTTAATAAAGATTAGTTACCCATTAATCTGTGATCTTCTTTAAACTTGAGAAATCTGGAGAAGACCCACACAGATATGGAGAGAACACTATAATATCCCATGGCTTCTTGATTGTATGGATTTTCTACAGAAACAGAACACACACCTCGTGCTCATTTCTGCGTGTCCACCAGGCTGCAGGCAGGAGACACATGAGGACAGGTATTTGAGAGAGGTGTTTCAGTGGCAGAAGAACTCTTCTCTGTGAAAAACAGAAGTGTTTTATAACTTAGAAATTGGCCTCTAGTTAATATGAAACCTGGATCCACACCCATAGAAAACCCACACAGACATTGAGCAGCAATTTATATGAATTAAAGTGCTACATGAAAATCAAAATGCCACTGGGACTTTAACGGGCATAGGGAAAGACATGATGCGCCTTAACACACTGACTAAGGCTGATACCAAACAAGCAGTGTAGCATGTCCTCATATCAAACTGCAATGTTTTAGCAGTGTAGAGCACTCAAAGAGCACAATAAAAAAATAGAGGGAGGGAAGTACAGAATTGTTAAGTAGCAATTGCAGTATTGCTCTCAAGAATCAAAGTTTTCCCACGTGGTATAAGTACGTAAACAATGGTTGTTTTTGTGGAAAGTTATCATTTGTATTATAACAATAAATCAATGATTAATGTTGTATGTTTTACATGTTATGGGTTAGGGGTAGGGTTGAGGTTGTGATCCTTATTTGAAATTAGTCAAATTCTCAGAATGTCTGTGAATGTTCCTCCTGGAAATCAAAGAGATTGACCCCAAATTTGAGAGTAATAGTGTTTGGACACATAGAGGCTAAAGGATATGTGAGCGTTATTGCTAAGATCATAAAGACAGGAGAAGATCGGAGGCTTTGTGAAGCCAGATAGCCACTCCCTAATGGAAATTAATGAGGTTCGAAACACTTTGCTCTAATAGCGTTATAGAGATGATTCATATCAAGCTGATTTATGACTCATTAAGAGTGGGCTGCTGCCATCTTCATGTTTTGTTCCACAGCCCTTGACACAGTCACTTTTTCTATTGTGGTTTCCTTTTCTCATCTTCCAGTCAGCTCATCTTTACTCATCTTTGCTTTGTGTCTACACCTAAATAACCTTCTTTCTCCCCTGGCATTGCTGTGCAGGTCTGCCTGGAGGGCACAGCATAACACACAGATTCACAGTAGAGATTAGATGATGACCCTTGTATCCCCCTCACACTACCATCACCATTATTTTCCTTAAAACCCAGCCATTGGTCATTGACGGTTGTTAATAGCTTCGGCTAACATCATTAAAATGGTCAGCTGTGTGCCCCTGACAGCTGGCTGAGACACAATGCAAAAGCTGTGGGTGGAAAAATAGCAGTTTTTGTCGCCTTAGCTATCATAATAACTGATTTGTCCTATTTATCTGGTTTTTAGAAGACTCACAACACACACATATGTAGAAATCCAATCAGGCACAAAAGAAGACCAGTATGTCCTTTTCAGTTCATTTTATGACCTGCACATCTCTGAAAATGTCAGTGATGCATCGAATGCTTGCATCACTTTTATATTCTCTCATGAAAGTACACGATATAATGTCATGAGACTGTTCTATGCAGAAAAATGGCAGCATCAGTCACTCTCCAAAGAACTTCAGACACTTAGAGCCTTCACTGCCAGAGCAGAAAGTAATGTGATGGTCTCACATTATCGTCAAAAGTAAAGCACTGTAAGTCACGGTGGTGTGTGCACACAAAAAGCCAGCACATTTTGTCAGATGTAGCTAGCAAGCTAATTCACAGTTAACAATTTCCAGGTTGTATTATGCTACAAACCTGAGGCAAAAAGTCTTATTTTATTAATGTTGAGATATTTTGTCCCAGAGTTTATACAGGTAAGTATTCAGACCTTCACTTTTTGCACTCTGGATGGTGTTTTAAGTTTAAAAAAATTTTAAGTTTTAATGTTTAATGTAAAATTCAAATTTTTGTTCATGAATCCACAAGTCAAAAATGTAAGTTTAGACATTTTTACAAATTATAATACAGCAAATTCCAACATCCAGAACTGGTTTTCTGGCACTGGGGAAATTCAGTATTGATGTTATTCAGCAGCTCTTAGCAGATCATTGTTTCCCATAAGAAGAAGAATACTAAACACCCAGGTTGAGAGATATTTTTCTGAAAAGTGATTCTTCAACCACAAATGTTTGCAAAGTGAGATTATAAGGGTGGAGTATGACATGAATCTGCATGTTCCCGCTCATGGCTTTGTGCATTCATGTGTTCATATGGGGGCACTCTTAGTGGTAGTGGGTGTTCTTCTCCAGATATTTCCATTATCTAAAGGACCGACATTTCTAAAGTCTATTTAAAGGTTATTCTTATCACACGCTGCCTCACCTTTTCCCCTCAAAGCTTTTACATTAGGTAACCTGTGACCTGATGCATTAACTGTACTTCTTCCTGGCAATCATTTTAATGAGCATAAACTATATAAGAAAATACTGTGGGGGAGAAATACAGTATAAAATATGGTTTAAAGTATTTCTGTTTAATTTAGACAAATTCAGATATGTGTGATACGAGCAACTAACTCCATGTGTTTATTAGAATATGACAAGCCTCTATATCTAAAAAAAAGACAGTCATAACATGATATAATTGTCTAATGTCTTTCAGTGTGGTCTCTTTAGAAGCCACTGCTGTGAGTTTGCTGTATCAGTTGTTGATATCAAATTGGCTTTATTAGGTTTCTGTTTTTTACTCTTAACTCTTTAGGTTAAAGCATTTAGGATTACAGCATCTCATTAATTGAACAGATAATAGGTTAGTAACAACATGCAGATGATTTACTTGTAGATTATCTTATACACCTTCTTTTATCATTAAAACTGTTGTACTAATTCAGAGATGTCTGTGCACAAGAGATTTCACCTTCTGATGGCCTCTAAAGAGGTGAAGAAGAAGTGCTTTTTGGATTGGAGGTTATCCTGGCATGTCCAAATATGCTGTAGATAATATAAACAGTACTTTATGTTTGCCTTTGAATGCCTCTGGATCCCCTGGGAGGATCTGGAAAACACTGCAGGGCAGGGGGACACCTGAACTTGCTTGCTGAACTTAATGTTACTGCAGTGCTGTTCCGAATTAGCAGTAGAAAGTGGATTGAAACATTTCACAATTTATGACATGTTCACAATTTAATTTTACACCAAAGCTGCTCAAACTGTCAGATAAAACAGGTAAGATCAAACGCACATATTAAAAAATTACATACAGTTCAGTGTACGTCTATAAATAATTTCTAAAGAATCAATGCTGCATCTGGTGATAATTAATTATGTAGCATTATTAAAAATGATGGTAAACTCATCGGTTCCTCAGGAAGAACATTTAAGACTAATTATTCATGTTTTAGCATTAGGCATTTGATTTACTTATAAATCAAAAAGAAACTTTTAGCTGTCATAATTGCTAGTCACACACAACTCCATTCAAAATAATAATCTGCATTGCTCTGAAATTACATTAAAAATAGTTCAAGCCTATAAACATTAATTATTCCTCCATTTTTCATGCTTTCTACATCTGCTCTCTCTTCTGTCTGCATTTCTCTGTTCTCTGCCTTGTTGCTACGTTATTTTCTTCAACTATTTCCTCCTGTCTCCCTCCTCTGCTGACACTTCATTTATCTCTGGTCCTGACATCCCTGACTAACGATCTGCCAGACTGCTCCCCTGCCTAATCTGTTTCCCCTGAATCATCTCAAGACGCTCATCAACGTTCTCACACAGCTACCCGTCTCCAGTCAGGCTTTATGTCATGCCCACTTATGGATTTGACTGTTTTCTGTCTTCATCTTGATTTTACTTTTCTTTTTTCTGTTGATGTTATTAATCTAGTTTGAGAAAATAGGGGTGTAAGAAAAGATAGAGATGGTCCTTGTTTGAAAACGTGTAACGTACAATTCAATTATATGATTGGTATATGAGTTGTTTGCATCTTCCTCTGCTCACACTCCACGTGATTTATGAAGTGTGGATTTGTGTGCGTGCGTGTGTGTCCAAATTACTCGCTTCATGCAATGCTAATACATAATAAGCCTCTTGTGCCTATCTGTGTGTTACTTGTACATGGCAACAGTCCATTCATAATTAAAGTCTCTAAGGAGAAGATGCTTGTTAAGGAGCTACCATACATTGACCATCATTAGACCAAATGATCTTTATTGAACGCTGCCTGGAGTGAAGAGAGATTCATTTTTTGTGTGCTTATGACTTCATTAAAAGAAATGTGAATCAAATAGTTGCATATTTAAATATAAAATAGAACAAAATCTATCCATTAGCTGGAATTGAAGATCATCCCAAAGTTTGACAGTGCTCCTCCTTACTGTATCATTATAAAAAGGAACAGTTCTCAGTTTATTAGTGTCAGGCGTGTAGAGACACAGACACAGTGTGTGAACGAAACGCCCTTGTTGCGTGTGGGATTGACCCAACTGCG
>JAUYWH010000005.1:16648716-16674154 GCA_034779795.1 Ctenopoma multispine | reverse complement strand
GAGAGGACGCAGGCGACGGGAAGATGGTTGTGGTCTGGTGAGGGTCTTTTGATCAATCCGGAGAGCTAAATCAACTGCATCATCAACTGATTGAGGGGCCTCGCGGCCGGTCATCTGATCCTGAATGTAGTCCGTGAGGCCCTCGATGAAAACAGAGCGGTAGGCGTCGCTCCCACAGCTCAGCTTGGCGGCAAGGGTCCTAAACTCTGAGACATACTGGCAGACTGAGCTGGACCCCTGCCGCAAGCGAAGAAGCTGAGAATCTGCCCCCACCTCGCTGCTGGGAGGAACAAAGGTCTTACACAATTCCTCCACAAACAGGCTGTAATCATTGCAAGACGGGGACTTACTGCTGTACAGCGCCGCCGCCCACTCCTGAGCACGTCCGGTGTTGTAACGTCCGGTGTTGTAACGTTGTAAAGATGTTAGCAACGCCACCTTGGAACGGGCCGTGGTGTAGAGGGTGGGATGACATTCAGAAATCATATCTAAGGTGGCGAGCAGTCCGTCCGGACCCGCGATGCGGGGTCCTTCAGTGGGAGTGGAAGCCTGGCGTTGAAGAACATTTACAGAGGTGGAGAGTTGTAAGATGGTGTCTCTCAGAGAGTTAATGGCGGTCTGTTGTTTCTCGACTATCCCCCGGAGATAGACGACTTCCGCCTTCAAACGCTCAAACTCCGCTGGGTCTACTACGGGCTCAGACATCCTGTCAGGTGTGTAGAGACACAGACACAGTGTGTGAACGAAACGCCCTTGTTGCGTGTGGGATTGACCCAACTGCGTGAGCCACAGTGGGTTAGAAGACACGCGGTTTACTGTTGTAACGCCCGGAGCGCTGAAGCGGGCTCCCACCGGGAGCCGGCGTTACAAACAACCGGCTGACAAACAACAAGACGAACAGATGGAAATAGAGGCTCGTTACTCACGGTACCGGAGGAGCAGATGGAGGATGACGATCTGGAAAGAGAATAAGCACAGGTGATACGAACGAGAGGTCGGGACATGAGAAGAAAACACGATGTCTGAGCGAGGAGCAGGTGAGTGGACTTCCTGTTTATACCTTGTCCTGACCAATCCTACCTCTTCCTCGCGGTCACCTGACTCGCTCACCTGACAATTAGCAGCTTCTACTGCAGATGGAATGAGTTGAATGAGTTTTTCAATAGTGTGCAGTGTCTTAGGTTTTACAAGTCTGTGAGCCATCAAATAAGATGCCTTCTGTGCTTTTTCTAAAATATTAGCAAGGTTCTTCATTTGTTTTTTTCTGGCAGCTGTATTCTGTACCATTCCTGGAAAAACTCTTCTCTAGATTTGCTTAAATGCTCTGGGTGCTGCATTGTCAGATGGCGCTTTAGCTCAGTCAGCTTCATAGCTTCATCTTTGTGTCACTTGATGACTTAAGAATTTTTCCATCTTGAGCAGTGTTTCGGTTAGCTAGTTGCTAACACAGACAGGATAAGGCATATCATAATTTTGACTGGTCTAAATCTAGTTTTACTTTTACAAAGGTGTGCTTGTTTTATCGTATGACATAGTGCAAGTCACTGGGGTCACTTGCCAAGTTATTAAGATTTTATGTCTTTGAGAATCACTGATCTACAAACAAGAATTAATGTAGTTGAGCTTGCTGATTAGAATTAGGATCTGGTGATGGGAATGAAAAGGAGCATGTTGGAACACATGGGCATCACTCATTGTTTCTTTTATTCCTTCTGATTAAGCTCTCGGCACTGGTTTATTTTCCTCTCTCCCTATTAAGCCCACTAAATACCAGCTGTTAATATCCAGTGCTTTAGTTGTAAGTTCTAATAGAAATCTTGGCCTTTGGGTCACAGCGAGAGAGGAGATTAAAACTAAAACATGTTTCATGGAAGGGTAAAGAAACTGAACAGCTCCACTGGGCTTTTACAGCTTCTCTCTGTTAAAACAAATGTTTCGGGAAGTATGAGTAGACGTGCAGCTTTAACTTAATGAAATGAACACATGGGAGCTTTGCACGCAAATATGCTTATCTAATGGATGGATACAGACAAACAGTCAAAACAGGGAACACACACACACATACACTCACATAGGCGAACGTTTGTGGACACACACAGACTCAGTCATTGCTCCGTGGCTTCCATCTAAGTGATTTGTATCCCGTGATCCAAGCTACTCGACTGGATTGAATAAATCACATCAGGTTGGCAGTGACTCGTCATATGTTAACGTGGCGCCTAATGTCATTTGAAGGTTAGGTGAGCACGGGATTGGACCGAGCAGCTCCTTGCATTGCACGCCTTCATTTTGTGATGTCATTTTGAGTCTTGATGATAGCGTGCTGGCTCATTTTCTCTTTCACACACACATTGACACACTCACTTGCATATACACAAAACAATCAAAAACACACTTTGGCACACAGTGCTGGCTGACATATTATCTCTCTCTGCAAAGTGGGGGCCATCAGTTCAGCCCCCCACGTGTTTGTTTTGTTCTTCATGTTCCATTTCCCCTCCACACACCCGTGATCCCTCTTGTCACTGCAGTCATTGTCATGCATCCATGCCTGAAGAGCTGCCAACGCTTCCTGACACACACATACACACACACACACACACACACACACAAAAACGATAAAACTCACATAAATAAACTCATGTACATGCTCACCCACACAACATCCCGTCCCTCCTGTGCATACTGTTTTAACATCTTGGCCTTCTTATCTACCTGCCTGTTTGTCTCCTTGTGGAAATACGCTGTGTGCATTTTTTTTGGTCTTTTCATAAAATGTCATAAACCAACAGTAGTGTTAGAGAAACAGGTGGCATTAGAACGCAGTCCATTATTTTAACCTCATCTTTCTTTTTCCATTCATTTTACTTAGAATTGATTGGCAGGTTTGTATATAAGGGTGAAGAGGGGAGTTAGGTTTGACTTCTGAGGAGCAGCTGATGCTGTTATTCACCAGTTAATCCCTATTCTTTTCCAGACACTGCCGAGCTCCCCACCATTTGTTCTTGGCCATTTGGGGTTCTGGGCTCGACATGCTCCATGCTTCTAATTATTCTTCCCAACACTGTCAGATAATAAAATGCTTTATGATTGAATGTGCCACTGAAGAGCAGATGAAATATATGCCTGCCTCCTCTGACCTGCACAAACGTAATTTTCAAATTTTCTCTCTCTCTTTCTCTCTTTTTCAGTGTTTTTCTTTCACTAATTTTGTAGCACTTGCTTCACACTCCGCAACTCTGTGCTAGTAAAAAATACATAATATTTACTGTCTGTCCTTGTGGCTGTAAGTTCAGCTTTTCTTACAGCTACCACTTTTCCCTACTTCCAAAACCTGCATCCTGCATTCCTTCTCTCTCTCTCTCTTTCCTTCATTCTATCTTGGTGTCTCTCTCTTTATTTCTCTCTGGGTGTGTCTGGTCCTGATAACAATATAGCCTCGGTGATACAGAATTCAATTTCACAAGTTTATTGTTCTGGTAAAATTTCTTGTCCCGTATCTGTGAATGTGAATGAATGGAAGGAACATTCCTTAAAAAAGAGGAAATAAAAACACTTCACATCAACCTCGCCCTCCATCTCCCGTCTGCACTGTTACAGAAGATTTCTAAGCCAAAAAAAGGATCTTGTCAGTCAAACTGCTTTAGAGGGTAGCCACTGTGACTGTGAAAATGATGGGGATTTAATTTATTCCCCTCCACAGCTTATGTAAAGTTCATATTTCCCAGTTTAGACACAGAGTTTGAGAATCAATCAACTGAGTAATAGAAAAGGTAATAGGCTACGTGGGTGGTGACAACAGAGAGCCGCACCCAGTCAGAATATAAACTATGTCATTATTATGTTACAACAAGTGTGTTTCATCAAATGACGTCTGCTTGCTATTCATTTGCAATGGAAAGATGCCAACTTACTTCACTAAGAATAACATTTATTGTGTCAGTGCTGTAGAGAGCAGCAGGTTGTAGCTCAGTTGGTACAGCAGTCGTCTAGAGAACTCGTGGTTAGTGCTTCGACTACCGGCTCCTTCTGACCACAGTAGTTCAGTCATCTTCTGTAACTGTCCAAACAAAAATTTACTCGAGGGACCAGTAAAGTATGTCATTATTATTATCACTAGTGTTGAGTTCTGACATCTCAGTATTGATGTAGTGAAGCCTGTTGAAACTTGTTGGAGAAAACATCCCAAGATTCCTTAGCTGGCAAATTGTATGTCACAGCCATCATAGCTCTGATATTTAAACTTTTAAGGAGGCACATTTTAGCAACAGTGTTACAGTGTTATACACTACAGTGTATAATAGTGGTTCCTTGTGTTATTTTAACTGCTTCCTCTGTGTTTTGTAGGCTCACATATACCAGGTTACTGCTGCAACTATACAAATAATGTAATTATATTATTATTATTTGTAATTATGATGCATTGCAGCCCGCAGCTCTAGTTTTGTCCTTCCACTCAAAGTAAATAAATGTACAACACTGAATAATCAGTGACCTTAACTCTTTAAGAGAAGAAAAGACTTTAATAAACCAGATGGAGGTAAATTCACTCAAAGGCACATGCCATATACTGGTCAGCCACCCCACAAAAAGGTAAAATGTCTCTTACAAGTCTTGCACTCTGACTATGCGATTTCCTCCCACAAAGACGAAAAGTGACAAATGCATTAACATTCATGTCAGTATTGGCCATTCATTCATCATTTATGGTCAATTTTGAGGGTTAACAGGTTGGGACATGAGGTCTGTTCATGTTCAAAAAAATGATAAAGTGATTGGGATTCGTTAAGAGAACCTGTCTGACGGAAAGCGTTCAGATTTTTAAAGACCACTGAGATTCATCGAAAGCAGAGCCTGCCTAGAATGAAGGAGGATGCATTGGAAAATTGGTATGCAATAAAACGTTTGGCAGGTTTTGACTGCCTTAAGATGTGTGAGAGACTACCAATGACCTGGCATGTTTAATATGCAAGTCAGGCCTTCTTTGCCTTATCACCTTTAACATAACTTTCCAAAGATATTAAAACACACTCTGAGAAGATTTGTTTACCATAAAATTATAAGACTTGAAGTTGCCCCGTCTCTTTTTATCTTTACAGATTAGCGGGATGGCGGCTGGGTGTCTGTGTAAATGAAAGTAAACAATCTAGTTTTTCACCTTTCAGACTCACACGTTTGTATGTGTGAGGTGCTCAAGCATATTGATTACTCTGTGTCAGCTGTATTACCACCAGCTCTCCCTCTGAGCCCCATGTTTGGATGACTCAGTGTTGACAGTTGTATTACAGGCTATTATCTTCCATATCCCATGGCCTGAGTCATAGCTAACTGTAGGGTCGTCTTTGGAGAGTTGAAATTGCTTGCTGACTTTATACATGGCTTCCTTTCTGTGCTCAATGAATTTGTTCCTGCCATCACCGCACAGTGCAGCGTCCACCTTCCTACAGCTGCCCCCTCTCTTTAGTTTTCTTTCATTTCTTTTTTTCATTTCTTCACTTACATACACTTTCTTCTTTGTTCTTCTTCCTTTGTCTATTTCTGACATTTTCTCCTTCTTCTCCTCACTCTCCTATCTCAGACCTGCCATGTACTGTATAATAGGCTGGAAACCTGCCAACATGAGGTCCCAGCGAGTCAAAATTCATTTTACTTTTTTACATCACTTTATGTGAAATTTAGACCAAATGTGCATGCTTTGTTGAGAGTGCTACTGTTAAGTTGGAATTTCTCACTATTATACCAGGATCTCTGTGACTTACGAGTAAACAGATGCTTCTGTGTTTACCGACACAGTACACAGTACACTATCAAGCTTGCTAATTGATAATTAACCAGAACATTAAAAAAATTATTTTTCTTCACTTGGTTAATTATTTTTCATTTGTGAACACCCAAGCCCCCCAGCCTCCTTTACCCCTGATGAACTAGTCACCAGAATGTGTTTACTTCAGCTGTGTATTCATATATTTTTAAATCTACATGTGATTTGTTTATGCTTTAATGTTTTTAGCATACCATACCAATAGGTCAGTGGTGTTAGTTGTAGCAAATACAATGTGCAACTTTTTGCAGTTTTAATCAGCCTAATGGAGCTTTTGTTTTACTGGAACAAATTTTTATCACTGTATTCTGATTATCACTCAGCCCAGACGAAGTAATACAGACAGAGAGAAGTTGGATCAAGCTGATTGCTGAGCTGTTTGTGTACAATGAGGATGAGCAGGGGACATTGAAACAAGCTGGCTTGCTGCAGTTTTTCTTTTGATGTTCTGTTGTTCAGACAGGTGAGGTTTATTATTAAGATTTAACACTTTCATTAGATTTTAAAGAATCTTTCGACAATGAGATGTCAATTATCTTTGCATTAGGTTAATGAGAGTGCACTTAAAAGTGACACTTCTATTGTCAAATTCTTCATTTTAAGGTTCTGTGCTGCAGATGATTTGGGAATTTAAGTTGGCTGTATTGCTATCACAGTATGAGTGTGCTTCACAAACAGATGGCTTTAATTTCAGTATTTTAGGCTGTTTATGATGGCTGTGTATACTGTATGCTTAACGGCTTTCATTCCCATCCCAATGCAGAACACCCTGCTGATCCAATTAAATTGGTTGCAGAATTGGCTGCATTTTTGACTGGGCTGCAAGCAGCACAAAGAATTTATGGGAGAACACTCACTTATATTCCCTCTGAAAAAACTAAAGCAAATGAAGATCAAGAGGAAACTAGAAGAAAAACTCTCTAGCACAATAAACCAGGTTAACAAATAGCATTTAAAACAGCACTTAAAGGCATTCACATTGATGACCACTGAGGCCAGAAAGCAGCTACGTGGGATTACTAATATATCTCGTGCTAAAGGCAAAGAATGTTAGGCAAGAAATAAAGTGAAAAACAGGTGCAAAATCTGAAAGCCGAAATGAAAAATAGGCAGCAAAATTTCCCTCTTTTTGCTACAAAAGACCACAGTGAGCTCTTGTCACCATCAATTCACCAACTACAGAGCTGAGCCAGCAGGCACAAACCACCGTAGCTAGTCAGCATAGATTAAAAGTGGTTCAAGTTTGTTTTGATCAACGAGCCTGAAATCCTGTCAGATGCTTTCTTTTTGTATCTCTCTTAGACTGAATTTGTACAACCTCATAAATAAAAAGCACAGAAAATGTGGCAAAATAATATGAAACAAATCTGAACACAAGAAGCCGTACATGACCTTTACGCCAAACAGTTCCTCTACATAGTTTATTCTTTTGTTGGTGGGGCCCTACTGACACAGACACAGAATATCGAGTCCCAAAGCAGAGGGCCTGCTTGGCCTTGATGAGAAACACTCAGGTGGACGATGTGTAACAATCAGGGAGTCACAGAGGGCAGGGTTTTGATGGAGTCACATCTCCATTATCTACTGTTTCAGTATGTTAGCAGCAAAAAATTCTTATGTATGAATGCAATGCTTTTCAATTATAAGGTGCAATAGTAATTTGAAAAAAATATTGTTTTATATATTTTTGGCTTTTAGGTTCCTTCATAAAATATTGCAGGGAATTGGATGAATAGCTTCCTGGAAAGAGACACTGTTTTAGATTCCAAACATATGCTAGGGTCTGCAATATTCATGGTGTTTCTGCCCCCCACCAGCCTATGCATTACTCTGGGCATAAGGTCTCTGCCTCACAAATAGGCTGTGACTGTTGCAGCTCAGACATAATTCCATGAATAATGTAATAAAACTGGTCATTTGTTTCCAACACTCAGGAGGAAAGCTGCCAGATTGGTTTGATGTATATAGATTGTCATAGATTGATGATACATTAGCTTTGAAATATCACTGATGCATCAATCCTAGCATGCCGTGCAGAGATATATTATATGTTAATTTTATTAACATATAATGCATAATTTCTTCTCACATTGAAATAAACAAGCTGACCACTGGGAATGATATAAGTGACAGGTTACCAACCAGCGCAGTTGGGATGATTGATTTCAATCATCAAAAAGTACATAAACTGGAGCAAAATGTCCAAACAGCAGCTAGTCTGAAATTGGAGGAACAGTAATTACACTTTTCATGTCCAGCTACAGTGGACTACTGTGAGGAAGTGTATTAACAGTAAATTCAGTAAATCATTTATCCAATTTTGCTATTGCATCCCAGGTTCATAACAAGTCTGTAGGCATGAGTTTCGGTAATTCTCCCGCTTGCCTCCTTCTCTCCTCCCATCCCACGCTCACTGAGAACACTGTAATTAAGAAGCTGCAGGAGGCTTTAGAGCTCAACCTGAATTTACATGGCAATTGATACAAGCATGAAATGACTTTTTGCCAAAAACACTGCACGAACATTTCAGCTATTAGAGAATAATCGGTGTGCCACTAGAAATAGATTTCATTACAAAGTGAAGACCAGACTCAGGCCTAAAGGTTTTAGACTGCTATACCCTTCCTCCAGTGTAAATGAAGGTATTTCAATAATTAGTATTTTATCATTAGTAAAATCAATATGCAATTTACTGAAACTGTTACTCAGTCATAGGCTACTGGAGGGTGTCTGTTCTTCCACATTGCTGCCTTGCTAGATAAGAAGTAGATTTTTCTTTCTTTTTCAAACTGTCAATGTCAGATTGATCATCACTGTCTGTCTCTATTTGGGGTGTTTTTTTCGGAAAAAAAAATAAGTCTACTACCTGAGGATACAGAAACCTAAGGAAATACCACGTCTGTGTCTGCTTTTAACTGCACTAAATTATATTTTTGGATTATTGATAAAATGGATAATGGCAAATATGATGGCTGCATAATGTCAAAGAGCTATTTAGTGTTGAGAAACCCACATTATCACCCTGCCACTGTCTTCTGATGTCTTGAGCTTTTTTTGTCATCTTTGAGCTCATTGATCCTGCCTTATGGTCCTCACTTTTACTGTTGATTTTGCCTCAGTAATTTCATCAGCCTAAATTCCAGCAACAGCAAAACTCTGGTAGACCCACTGTATGCTACCTGTCTGACAAAAGTTAGCAAGTAACTGGTGAATGAGCTACAAAGCTTTATTTAGCAACCAGATATTTCCCTTGGGATTTAATGAAGACTAAAACAGGGCTGAAGATAAAGGGAAAGTTTGAAGATTAATACCATATGTGCAAAAGGCAATTGACTGCTAGCACAGTCGTCGCTTGAAGCACTGCTCTCAAGTGGCCAAAAAGCAATTATTGTTGCTAAACTTTACTTTATGTTTTTGAGTCACTGAATGTGCAGTGTGTGCTGATTGTTATGACTCATTTGACATTATTCCTTAACACCACCGGTAACTGATTCAGTTGTCAATTTCAACAAACTCCTTTCATTTTAAAGCCACTGAAACAAAGTTCTTGAATAAGACAAATGTTCAAATGCTTTTCAAATCACTGAGACTATTCATGAAAAAAATGACGGTATGAAATCAGAAGTCTAATATTCTCTGCAAAATAATGCATACATAAAACTCTCTATATAGTCTAACTTGCATTTGACATCAACATCTTATCTATCTATCTTTTGATAGATAGATAAGATGTAGTATAGGTTACTGGAACCTGATTCAGTGGATGTCCTTGGAGCCTAGAGAAACGCTATAATCTTAGCACTTCTATCCTATTTAGACAGAAGAGATCAGTGGAAAAAGCTGAAAGAGGCTGGTCAATCTAAAAGGTGTTATTTTGGATGTCCTGTTTAGAATGGTGGATTTATAGAGGCTTACACAGTGCAAAGAAATGTGTCTGTGTACATTATATACAGTGGTGTGAAAAAGTCTTTGTCCCCTTCCTGAGTTTTTGCATATTTGTCACAAGAAAATGATTCAGTTCATCAGACAAATTTAAATATTAGACAAAGATAACCCAAGTAAACTAACATATTTATTAAACCTACATGACCCTATGTGACAAAGTAATTGCCCCCCATATATAAAACATGAAGTGGTTGACTGTGACACAACTGTGGCCTGATTACTGCCAGACCTGTTGAGAGCCATTATCCACAAATGGAGAAAACTTAAACCAGCAATGAACCTTTCAGAAGTGGCGGGCCTACAAAAATTAAACCAAGCGCACAGTGATGACTCATCCAAGAGGTTACAAAAGAACTCAGAAGAAAATCTAAAGAACTGCAGGCTTCACTTGCCTCAGGTCAGTGTTCATAAATCAACGATAAGAGAGAGACTGGGCAAAAATGGAATCCATGGGAGAGTTCCAAGGCAAACACCACTGCTGACCAAAAAGAACATAAAGACTTCTGCTTTTTTGAAATGTGTGTTACCTCTGGTGTAACGCAACATTTCATAAAGAGAACGTCATACCAACAGTCAAACATGGTGGTAGTAGTGTGATGGTCTGGGGCTGCTTTGCCGCTTCAGGACTTGGACAACTTGCTGTGATTGATGGAGAGTGTCCGGCCATCAGTTTGTGACCTCAAACCTCAGTGATATAATGGAGTGGCCTAGTCAAAGTCCAAGTCGGACTTGAATCCAATTGAGATGCTGTGGCATGATCTTAAAAAGGCGGTCCGTGCTTGGAAAATCTCCAATGTGGCTGAATTTAAAACATTCTGAAAAGAGGAGTGGACCAAAATTCCTCCACAGTGATGTAAAAGTCATCGTCAGTTATCGCAAAAGCTTGAGTGAGGGTGGCCCAAACAGTTATTAGATTTAGGGGGCAATTATTTATTCACATAGGGCCAGGCAGGTTTTGATAGTTTTTATTCCTTAATAAATAAATTCATCACTTCAAAACTGCATTTTGTGTTCACTTGGGTTATTTTTGTCTAATCGTCAACCTGAATAATTTAAGTGTGACAAATATTCAAAAACATAAAAAAATCAGGAAGTGGGCAAACGCTTTTTCACACCACTGTATGTGTTTGGGTAAAGGCTACTGTATGTGAGGAGTGGAAGAAGTAGGGTTCATGACAGGGTATCCCACTGCTAGCAGCATCAGTCCTCCTGGGATCTCATTATTCACTGCTCAAGCGGACTACATCATAACAAACATCACATGCTCACACTTTGTGTTAAGTGTACGCGTGTGCATGCGTGAATGGCCCATTATTTGAAAAATAACAGAAATCACTGGAAGCTAAAATGATAATCGAGACTCCGAGGGAATCAAAATGATACAGACTTAAAGAATAGATATGGCAGAGACTTCCAGATTGTAGGTTTTTCAGATGGAAAAGGGCATGAATTGAAGGGGTGAAGCAACAGTTTTTGGTCGGCTGGCTTATGTCCCAGCTGCTGATTGATCTCCAGGTGACAGCCGGTCTTGAGGGCCCTCGGCCAGCCTGTCATTCCCTTACGCTCTCCCACCCTCCCGTGTTCTCTCATCTTCGCTCTGTCGCTCTCTCTTTCTCCCCCACTGCTTTTTAAGCTCTCAGTTGTGCCAACTAATCTTTCACCTTCTTCTCTCTCCATTGATTCAACTTCTAGGGCTCTCACTCTTTCTCTGTCTGTCCACCTCATCTTCATTCTGCTCCTCTGCCCTTTTCACCCCTTCAGTGGTGACAGTTGGTTTCTCGGCTGCTCTCTTCAACCCTCAGATTTTGCCCTTTCGTTCCCCCACTGCTGGGAGCCAACTGTCCTCTACTAAGCACTGTCCATTTCACACCACCTATTTAGTATGCAAGAGAGCATAATTGCTCATGTGGAGGGATTTTTCCTGTGTGTGTGTCTGACAGTATGTGTGTGTTTGTGTATTTAAAATTGGACGTGCATGTGCATCTGTGTCTGTGCTCTAAAAGCCCACAAATGCAGCACATTAGTGTTCTTCAGACATACCCTGAGGATATTTTTGTGACCTTGGTCTTCAATGAGTATGTGTATGTGTTGCTCAATTACAGAGATTTCATTTTCCTGTGTGTGGGTGTGCACATGCACTCTCCAGTTTGTGTGTGTGCGTGTGCTCGTGCACATATGCACTTGCATACATATAGGCACCCTTGAGGGGCATGCTTAATGATAGGCTCGTTTGCACAGCTCTGCCTTTAATGATCTATTAAAGTACACTTAGCCAGTAATTATATGGCCAGTCCCAAAAGGCTTATGAGGCCCCACAAGGGATAGCTAAGGATACAAGAAGACTATTTTTAAAAAAATCCTGTAGTAAAAGAAGTCAATAATATCATAGTCATAACTTTGTCTGAGATCATAAAATAAATAAATGAATAAAGGATATTGCCAAATTAAATTGTTTACCTGGTGAGAACACATAAGTGGTTAAAATAGGAATTAAGTGTTCCTCAGGCTTTGGTGAGGAACATGTAATCCCTCTCTTAGCTCCTCTCTTCTTCTATACTTAACCGTGCTGCAGATTTAGTTCCAGGGCTGCAATTATATCCACTGCTACTGTATGCCCACTTTTTAATTTATCTATATTCAAACATAAAATACTAAATCAAAAAGAGCCAGGGCATAAATTTTACTGAATTGTGTTTTTCAAACTCAATAGAATAGCTGCAAAGAACAGACAGACTCTTCTCTAACAAGCTCATTAGACCATCGTCCTAATCATTAGCAGAATTGAAGCTCAAGAGCAGCTAGCAGCCTTCAGATGTCAGTGCCTCATTTTCTAATCAGGCAACACATATAGATTTATCTTTAATTGTGTTTTACAGTTCTTTTCTGCCTCAAATCAGGATGTGAATAGAATTAAAACTATTGTCTTTTTCATTTTTCTTTAGTCTCACACACATTTATGGGAACTTTCTTTTTGTCTCCATTTTGTTTAGTGGTTTAAAACTGTTGTTTTAAAGCTGTTTTTTCAGACACTAAAACAAATGCTGTGTCACTGTGTGCAGTGTTAAAGCTGCACACAGTGGAATTTGTGCAGAGAGACCAGGTCAGTGAGCAGGTTACCAGGTTCTCTTATTATCTTCCTACAATGGGTGAGGCAGAAAGTGAAGGACAGTGTTTTGCAGGAGAAAACTTGCATATAGTGTACTGTCCCTTTCAAAAGTATTGAAACAACAAGGCCAATTTATTTGTGTTTGATGCAACCAAATATTTTATTTAGTTTTATTTACTTTAATTAACTTTAAAACAATCTAGTTTATATTCCAGTATTCTTAAATTAAATAAATATATTTAAATTCTTTTTTAGATCAGTTTAATCCCTTATAATTCTTCACACTTACCTGGAATACATGTTAGCAGAGTTGTAGCTTTTTTAAACATGCATTTGAAGAGCCTTTCTTCATGCCAGCATAGCTAAACATTTGGGATTTTCAGGTTTCTAGGAGGTTGGCATTGGGGATAATAGGCCTCCTACTTAAAGTCAATACACACTGCTACCTCCTGCTCTGCTCCAAGTCTGTATCGGTGTAATCACCCACTGGTGTCTGCACAGTGGAGTGACTCATGCTTGATCTCCCTTTGGTCTAAGAGCTTTTTCCACCTTCCTGCTTATCAGTTATTTAATTCACTGACCTATTCACTCTTTTTGTCTGAAGGTCCATTATCTGATTTGCCTAATCCCCTCTCATCCATTTTCCTCTTGCAGATGAAAAAGATGTTTTTCATTTTTCCGTTGCAACGTTGCTGTGCCTTAGACTTTGTAAGCTTTGATATCTCCAGGAGCCAATAAAGATTTCCCTTTGGCTTTGGTGTTTTATATCAGTATTTTTAATAACATGTTGACCTAATCCACAAGCCTGATGCCACACATAGCAGGTAGACTCAAGCAAGTGTATCAGTTAGCAACTTTGATTTGATGCTGTATATTTCCTTCGTTTTCCAACATTTTTTTATGGCCCATTATATTTTCTAGCTCAGTCTGTCTTCTGTCAGTCACCATCCCCTCCAACACCTCTCATCTGCAGAGTCTGTGGACTTAGTGACAGATAGTTAGACTGGCATTGGTCTTGCTGTCATAACCTATGGCACGAATGGTCTGCCAGGCAAAGTCTGCCACCTGAGGAGCGAACTGGGTGCTGACACCTCTATTAACCTTTACAAAACATCCATCCCCTGTCACACTCCCACCTCCTCTCTTTCCTCCTTTTCCTCATCTCTGTCTCCCTGTCCCCCATCTGCTGCTCCCCAGGCAGGAAAAGCAGCTTGTCCCCAGAGCAAATGAGCCAAATAACAAATACCTGTATTTCCCACTGCTTCCAGCCTGGAGCATTTCAATATGCCATGGATTTCTATCTCACTTTCTCAATTATCTATTGGTCTGTGTCCTCATTTTTCCCACATTTCCTGCCTCCAGTCTGTCTATATCTCTTTCTATCAGTTTTTGCCTAATTCTGGCCCCTTAGCATTGCAATCCAGTTCTCATACAATGACCTGCATGTCAGGAAATGCCTATGGCCAGTGCATAATTTTGTGTAGTGATGTGCAACTGAATGGTGGGAATGAACAAAGGAACGCTACGGTTTTCTCATGTCAATCAACCAGAATAATGAAAGTTAATGGAAATTACATGAGACAGGATAAATTGGATATAAATGTGTCTGATTGCCCTTTTACTTTGTCAATAATTCAATATATGATTTGGTGTGGAGGCAGAACAGTGGTGTAGGGGTTGGCACTGTCGCCTCACAGTGAGAAGGACCAGGGTCTGAATCCATGGGTCATTTGGGTGCCTTTCTGTGTGGAGTTTGCTCAGTCTCCCTGCGTCTGCATGGGTTTTCTCCAAGTACTGCAGCTTCCTTCCACCAAAGACAGGCAGTTAGGTTTTGATAGGTTAGGGTTAATTGGGGACTCTAAATTATCCATAGGTGTGAATGGTTGTGTTTCTCTATATGTCAGCCTTTAGACTAGACGAGCGACCTGTCCAGGGGGTACACCAGCTCTCACTCAGTCACAGCTGGGATTGGCTCCAGCACTCCTGCGACCCTTAAGAGGAAAAGCGGTTAGGATAATGAATGGATCGATGATTTGGTGTTGGTTAAAGAGCATTATGGTAGCCTGTGGTGATCTATGACAGCCACATTCACCCAGTAATCCAGTTCTGTCTTTCTGCCTGTCTCTCGCTCTTTGTGCCCCGCAGGAATTCTCTTTACTACGATTGGATGATGTGGTGGACCAACGAGTCAACATAGTCGGATTTTCAGTCTTCAACAAAACTCATCCCTTCTTCCAGGATTTTGTGCTAAGCCTCAACCGCTCCTGGCAAGAGAATTGTGACCACGCACCCTTCACTGGAACCCCAGTTAGTGCAACACACACGCATAATCCCACACACACACTGGAGTCCAAGGTTACCCATGTAAGAACAATGGATGAACCTTGTTTATTTGTTTTCTTACCAAGTACAAACAGTGCCTACAGTACATGGGCATTACTCTGCTGGATACTACCTACTAAATATATAGTTAAATATTATTACAAGTCACTTATAAAAACGCCTGTTAAATATATAAGGGCATTTATCCAGTTAACCTCTGTAATTGCAGGTGCTGCTGTAGGCAGTTGTTGTTTCCCAGGCAGCTCATTAGCAGCATTCTGCATCCTCCTCATTACATTTATAATGGCATGTTCCTCATTAAATGTCTTCAGATTAAATTCAAAGCAAACAAGTGGCCTACCTTCACAGCATGCTGCTTGAATCCCACTGCTTGTGTCTTACCAGTGTTTGTAGCTCGGTATTTTAAATACTAGGCATTTTTGAATGAGTAACATCAAAACATCAAGTTACTGTTAATGATTAATGATGAATGACTAAATATTGCAGAATTGTATTTCAAGAAACTTGAATAAAGAAACAATTTAAGTGTAGCACTGGCTCAACAGTGTATTGCATTTGAGCCAACCACACAGGACAGAAATACTGGGCCGTAAGCAAGAACATTGTTTATTCTTTTCACAACCCTCATCCTTATTTTGTGAGATGGGCTTATCTGAGTTTCCAACATCAGATTCAGCAAATAAAATGTTGTAAATGACCTGTATAAATGTGATGAGTGTCATCTATTTGCAAATGACTCTTGTTTATGAGACCTAAATTTATGGGATTATCTGACACTCCAATAATCAGTCTCAAGGCTAAGCACGCTCACCCATTTGTCCAGAAGTGTCACTCATAAAAAATGGTGTCTGAGAGCAACAAGAAGAACTTCACTGGCTATTAAATTGAAGTCCTGCTCTCAAATATGGATACGGAAAAGCTTATTGTATAATTTTAAAATGTTCAGTGTATACTGTATATACACGCACACGCACACACAAACACACACACATCTGTAAAACAGCTGCTGTGACAAAGTCTTCATTGTCTAAAGGGCTTCATTTGAGCCAGAAATTCAGTAAAGTCTGTTAATTAATGCATCTTCTCTATGTTTGAAGTCAAAAGTATGAATAAAGTTAGACAAATGTGCTCGTGCGTGCACCCTCTTCTTCACAGGTAAGAGTAGAGCGAACACAGCATGTAAAAATCTTTGTTTCCTTGCAAAACACATCTATTTTCCAGATATCTCTGAGCATGTGGCAATTAGAAATTGTGACTAATTTGTTAATAACTGGAGACACTAAAGGCTGATGGCAGCAAAGCATGAAAGGATCCCATTTAGACTTGCGCACAGATAATATGCTGTCTTTTCATTAACAGTAATTAGGTCTGCAGAAAATGTTACTGTGGGCCTTTATGCTTACAAGTGAACTCTTTACATGTGCAAAGCTAAGGCGTTAAGTGTATTTAAAGATAAAGACCTACATCAAGCCAACCGATAATAAAAGTTTATACAAGAAGATTCATGCTGTGACACTTTGTGGGTTCATAGGAGAAGAAAGTTTCACAGGAGACATCATGCTGCCTTTAAATACCTTGGAGTTCTCTGATGATATTTATAGTCTTTAAATTAGCATCAGGCAAACTACACTGAGGCACCGGTAATCCTTATGCTTTATCTGAGGCAACAATACACAAGATGCGGCTGTATTTGTGTGACAGAACATCAAACAAAACTACAGATTTTGATGGAGTATTGTTTTTGTGCAGCTCACGTTGGCACACAAATAGAGTACACCTGTAACAGACAATGGCTCATAAAGCAAGCAAACATTATGGTGTTTGTATTATCAGGCATTTTCCATTGTATATCTGCATGTGATCATCTGAGACAGTGGGTCTCAAGTAAAAAACACTTCACACATCATTTTCAATAACAAGCAAACACCCTCCACTGTCCAAAGTTGTTCCAACACAAAAGGTCCAGACCTGCTGTTCAACTCCTAGAATATTAACCTGCTGACCCTAGCTATTAAAAATGCTAACAGAGAGAATTAATGATCAAAAATAGAGGTGACAAGAAAGAAAGACTTTCAGAGTGCAGCGCAGATGACGATATTAGCATCACATTTCAGATTTTAATTGAATGTGTATTATAATCAGGAGCAGCGCTTAAACAATATGTCTTTTATTTTTTAATGTTGATTTATCAGTTTGTCTTTTCCCACCATCAAGAAGAAGTCAAACCTAAACTGAATTAAAGTGGTTGTAATTTGTTCACGGGCTGTGTTTGTACACCATATTGCTTTTAATGTGCAATCCGCCAATTATGTTTGCTAGTTCAAGGTTGTAATACAGCACGGTTATGCAGTTTAATAGCCTATTGTAGTTATCTTTAATCACCCAAATTTACTATGCATCACAGTCACTCTCAGCTCTCTATCAGTATCCACCAAACATCAGGACCATTTCAGCTCTCCTTCAATTACACAGATGTACAGCAGTGAAGCTCAGACTCACCCCTACCTTCTAATGCAGGGGATCATGCATTTTAATCAAATGTACATAGCAGGATGCAGTATTAGTGACGATGAGACTGTTTGTACAGGAGAGATGAGAGGAAAAGCTGCCTCTCCCACTGTTTTCTGGCTCTTGCAGAGAGAGGCATGCAGTAATTGGAATGGTCAGGGTGTGCCAGCTTCAACGGGGGATAAGAGTAGGAAGGACAGTGTATCTGAGAGAGATGGAGAGAGAGATTGTTTTCAGTGTTGTCAGCAGATCAGAGCCTTTCTAATGATCTAATGGAATAATCTCACTGTCACTCAACAGAGGGTTAACCCCTCACTGACTCCTAACTACTGACATGTTACACTTGCAGTTTGTCTGCTCTGAGTTTTTGCAGGTATGTGTGTAATGTATTCACCTTCTTCCCTCTCTCTCCCTCTGCAGCTCTCTTCAGCTCTGCTCTTTGATGCAGTATATGCAGTGGTGGCGGCAGTCCAGGAGTTGAACCGCAGCCAGAACGTTGGAGCCACTCAGCTCTCCTGCAAGTCCTCTAAGATCTGGGAGCACGGTACTAGCCTGATGAATTACCTGAGGATGGTAAGATTGCCTCTGCTGGAGGATAATGGAAACAGGAGATAGAACTGGCCAACACACACTACAAAGGAATAGTTTGACATTTTGGTTATTTGCTTTCTTTAGTTAAATGAAAATAGTTTGTACAATAAATGTAAAATATTTACATATCCAGATCCAGTATGGTGGCGCAACACTATGCATTTCACAAGCACCAATGCAGAATCCGTGTGTATGTATTTATGACTTCTAAAGCTCTAAAGCACACAAATTAATATTTTGTTTGTTTAAACCATGCAAGCTTTGGCCAGCTACCAACCAGATTACACTCGAGGAAGTTACTTACAATTAATGATAGTGGCAACGATCTTCAGATGAACCTTTAGAAAGAAAAGTGCAGTTTTAGATGTTTATTTCTTGTATATATTTTTTTTCTGTTTTCTGAGCTTCGCACTTGCAACAGTGAGAGAAGCAGCGGGTTGCATTAATTAAATGATGTCAGATAGCCGAGCCCTTTGAGATCTTCATTGTTGCCATTCTTCTACATGTTAATTAGTTATTCTGTAGTATAGATATGCTTACTGGCAGCAGATAATAATGTTTAGACTGTGTTCTCTTAGATATACTCCCTATCCACTAGGTCAGTTTATCTCATCTCCATGTTATAGAGACAATGGAGGAGGAGAGATAAAGATGAGCTGTCAGTGAATACAATGTGTTTTTCCTATTAGGGAGAAATAGCTTTAAGTGACTTGGCTATCGAATACTTAAATGTGACATGTGTTCGATATCAAACCATTTGTCTTTCTCTCTCACTGAATGAGGACATTACTGATTGCGCCTCTGTTTTGCTGTAAATTGAAGACATTACAGCCTGTCTTCTTATTGTTATTCTAAAATTTAAAAATGCTGATACTGAGCCAGTGCTGCTCATGTATCCTCAAGTCATATCCCCAATAGATGGCGCTTAGAGTGGGGAAGCGTGAATTCTTGATGACGTCTTTCAATGTGTTGCTGTCTCTGTGTTGGACAGGTAGAATTGGAAGGTCTAACAGGCCACATTGAATTCAACAGCAAAGGCCAGCGATCTAACTATGCGCTAAGGATCATGCAGAACAGCAAGGATGGCCTAAGGCAGGTAAAGTAACTCCCATTCTTACCAAACAGATGTCGACATTATCTGTCTTCAAATGTCTCACACACAATGGATTCAGGCAACACCAGAACAGCCTTGATATAGCATTAAGTCAATGTGATTAGTTCAGAAGAATTTACATATAAATAGTGTGGCATTTCTGATGTGACCCACACTGATGCACCCATTTTCTCTTTAGATAGACTCCGGCCATAAAATAATTGTTATTGCTGAACACAAAGCACTCCAGCACAGCGCTGATCCCAGTAGGGCACTACTTCTGGCAAATGTTACACTTGCCTTTATGGCAGTGATGTAACTCGAGCTAGATCGTACAGCAGGGAGTCATGATAACACTTTTTCACTGACATTTTTTGGTGCAAACAATCCCCAGTCTCCCACTAGAAACGTGAGAGGACAAAATTAAATATTAAAGATACCTTTTAAGGGCTCAAAGAAACATTATTTTATGGAAAATACAGCTTATGCAGCTATTACACCTATGTCTGTAAATATGGAAATACCTTATTCTTTTTTAAATTAGAACCATTAGTTACTTTCCATTTTTACTGTCCTGTTACACAGAGTATCGGTCAAGAACCTCATGTTTAAGCACAAAAAGGGAGTTTGCACAAGCTAATCAAATGTCCACACAGCTCAAATTGCCAGTCGTCAGCTCGAGGGGAAAATGCACAGATGCCTTAGCTATAACAGCTTCATTGTGCAATTGTCTTCATTCACAAAATGACTATAATGCATCGTCAGGGATTTGTGGGTGGTGTTGATCGCCATTGCATCATGGCCCAAGCTTCTTACTCTGGTAGTCTTCTTTTGCATTTCAGTCCATACCCTGGACCACCCTCCACGATCTCCAAATCTGATCTCACTTGTCCTCTTTGTCTCAGTTTGAGAGGTTTCACAGGTTCAAATTGCTTCACACAAATAAACATGTTTACATTAAAGGATTACACAGATGCAAAGCAGTGCGGCTTTAAGCAACCTAGAGTTTGGTCTTTTGATTAATGCACAGCGGAACAACTGGTGCTATTTTTCAGGGGTTGGTGATAGCAAAGCAAAGGTTTCCAATCTTTCACGTCATATGTTCACAAAGATATCAGATGCCTCACATCTTATTTCCATAAAACCTATCTGAAGTCTATTTCTTACACATTAAATAAAACAATTACCCGTAACATAATTACCAGACTATTTTGTCATTGTAAGGTCTAAATATTGAAATAAAAAAAATCCTCAGATAAAAAAACAGTGATAAGAAATGTTTCAAAGATTCCTTCAAAACCAACTGGCTGGGGAAAATCTTGGAGCAAAATGATTACCCAGTACTGTCCCATCCATCAGCAGCATCTTTAGGTGCTCCAGTGGAGCTGAGCCATCACCAGCAGTAAAAAACTGTGGTTTATCTTCCAAGAAAAAATATATAGGTTATACATGGGTAATGGATGGAAGGCCAGAAAGCGGGTAAACATCAACACAAAAGTAGCAGAGGTGACAGAGAGTGACAGAGATGTAGATCACGATAAATAATCTGGCAGTGGTCGTGTTTACTTTTATGGTAATAGCTGGCTAACCCTGGGTTTTAGAATATTTATGAGGATAACATCTTTGAAGTGAGTCAGAAAACAGGTAAAGTTTCCATTTTGTACATTGATGTGTTGTGACAGATATTGCAGCCTGTGTGATATCTTTGTATTGAGGAATTGGAGGATGAATAAGACTATTTTGGTGAACCAAGTGATGGGAAAATAAAGTGAAAAAGGACGGAACAGAGAGTTATACAAGTAAAAATGTTCAGTTTGCCTGCCAGCCCTGTTTAAAGAAGTAGCAAGCATTTCATGCCAACAATGTGGGTGTCCAGTCACCCTGCGCACCATTATTTGATATTGTTGTGTATGTGACAGTTGTGCCTCACAACATTTTTTTCAAAAGAAAATGGGTCATTTTTGCCAAAAGAAAACTTTGGAGAGTCTTAAGCGATCAAGCAAAATGAAGCTTAGAGACAAGAAACGTACAACACGAGGAGTGTGAAGTTCAGACAAAAGTATTTCACTTACAATACAGATTCTACATGTACTGTAAAGTTTTCCTAACCTAACAAAGTAACCAGTTCAAAGACAAATGTTTCATTTTACAAAAGGTAAATGACTGTAATATTTCATATGTAAGCGCACATTTTTAGTATGTAAGAAACAGAACAGTACAGAGGTTAAGATTTATGGTTTAGGATTAAACACACGTACCTCTGTGGTGCTATCATTTTTAAAAGTTTCAGTGCATTTTCCTCATGGATTCAATGACGTCTGCGTGTGGCGCGGCTGTGCTTGGCAGAGCACGTATTTAATCTGGTTTGTTCACTCCAGTTATGAATGCCAAAGTGAATGGACACACATTAAGCCACCTCTCTGCATTTAGCATTCTGTGGCCAGTAGCTGCTCATCTATAAACAGACATAGACAACCCAGCAAACAAACATCTGCTCCTTTGCTTTTGTCCAACTACACTGAGTAGAATAGTTCCATACAATGAAAGGATTACACCTGACTTTACTTGTTATGTGTGTCCTATTATGAGTGGATAGCACAGACTATTTGGAACAATATTATTTATACATTCAATAGCTGATAATGTCTGCTAGGTTTACAAATTATTCTGAAATATCCTTTTTCCTCTAAATTTCAGGACTACATATTTCCCATTCTTTCCCAAGATATAATTGTATTCATTTAAAATTATGTTTTTTCATGGTGCCTTTCTAAACTATGCGTAGTATCTCCTCTGGAAATACCTGTCTCTCATACTGATAGCTGTAGTGTGCCTTTCCCTGCTGCCCTGTTCTGATGTTATTAACTTATCCATAAAACTGTCACCACTTTGGTGCAACTGCTGTTTTTGCGCTTTCTTATCTACAGCATTTTAAGTAGTTGTTCTTATTGTATTATGACAAAGACAAGACACAGACAGTTTGACAGCACATAGAGAGGAATAACTTTTACACATCTGTTTAAAAGCATTTGACCATTTCTGTCGATATAATCTCCTTGAAAGAGGGCGATCATTCCTGCCTAAGCGACCTGTGAAAGAGTCAGACAGTGACCCATCTGCGTTTATTAACCTTGTCTGTGTCTCCCGTGTGTCCCCTCTTTATACTGGCACTGGGCCAGTCAAGCAGAAGGATAATGTTTTCAAGCCTAATGTGATGATTTCAACCAGAAGTATTATAAAGCAGCCCTGCCAGTTATGTTAATGGAGGCAGGCAAAGTGTTAGACGGGGGACAGGATGGGGGTGTTGTTTGTTTTGTTGACCAACACCTCTCACATGCTGTTGTGTTGAGGCTGCTTCAGCCAGGCAGACACTGGAGGTGCCGGGGCCTTGGCAGAGATAAGAAAGGTGGCTCGTTGTGTACACGCACTCTCACCTACATACACACAGTTCAACACATGACAAGTTGATTCTTAGGTCTTTTGTGTGATGAAAATAGAGCAGTCGCATGTTAGTGCCCACACTGAGACATGTCTTACCAGTACAGGGCACTTTAAAAAAAGAGCTTATTCATTTGAAATGCAACCTGAAAAAAGAATCCACCATCAGCTTCCATCTGGAGAGGCATTTTGTACACAGGCATAGTTAGTGGCACCCATATCCCAATTCCTGTGGTCTATCAATCTGTCCGTCCGCCCTTGTCTATTTAAGTAACATCACTGGTTGTTTTCTGCACTATTTTATAACCTAATGAGTTTGAGCATCACTCACTGGATGCACTTTGCCTTTGCATCTTTGATACAACTCTCAGCTCTGACTAGAATGATAATCAGTGATTATAGCTAAGCACTAAGAATATGTCAAAATACAACCATATTTATTTTTATATCAAACTCTCACATATGTAGATGCTGATCTGTGATGATTCTGTTCCTGGTAGTTCAGGATCTAGATCTAGATCTAGGATTACTTTAAAATGTTACTTTTAATGTTGAAGGTGTTCTCGTAAATCCTCCTTTGCTTTGCAAACAAACATTCCAGATTTGTTTTTTGAATCATTGAGTATTGAATTATTGAAAAGTACATTTTGCATTCTGGTGCACAACTAACTCATTGAAATGGGACATATATCATCTAGCACGAAATAGCACTGATAGCTTTAGGCATAAAAACCTTGATACATAAGTCGTGTTAGCCTACCTTATTATCAGTATATGATGTGACTGCATTGGGCAATGATCTTTATTTGTTCAGTTTTGGCAGTCAGGTATGCCAATGATGTTGGTGTAAGAAGTTGGCTTTGCACTACTCCTGCTCTGGCCGACAAACCACTGGCATCTGTATAATGGAAAGTAAATGAGACAGAAAGGGTGTGCGAGAGAAAAATAGGATGGAGAGAACAGAGGATAAAGACAGAACTGTAAAACTAGATACTGTAAAACATTGTTTCTGCATACTAATTAATAGCTGTGTCTCTTTTTCCATCCGTCACCATCACACCTATTACTAAAAGTAAAAACACTAACCTCCACCTCAATTTTTTGTTAGAATGATTAATCATATAATTTGAAGGGAATTGACTGTAATCCTCTATATCCTTTTGCTACGTTGTTTCACAGACAGTGTAACGAGCTAGATAAAGGAGTCTAATACGAAGTGTGTGTGTGTGAATCTCAACATGCTTCTGGCGGTGTATTCTCCAGATGGTGTGAACACCAGAGGTACGCTATAAATTAGGATGATTCTGAATTTACACAAATGGCTAGTATAACTAAATCTGTTCCTCTAAACACAGGGACTGCTTTCTTCTCCCCAAGAACATAAACAGACCGAGCAGTTTCTTAACTCATACTCTTGTTGCTAGAATGTATTAGAATATTTTCTGTTTGAAGAATCAGAAATATGAGGGGCGTTTATTGCGATACCGGGGCTGTGGCAGCTGTAAGACCACCGACTGATCAGTCTGACATAAGCTTAATGTGTATGTGTCTGGGTGTGTTTGTCTGCATGCCTACTTTTTATGTTTAGATTTGCGTGTTTGTGTGCCATGAGCAGTGAGGCCAGCCTCTGCTGCCTGCTTCTTGGCTCTTAACACAATCGCACACAACACGTCCAACTAGGCACGTTTAGCAGCGGCTCAAGTCTTTTCCAAAACAAACACACTGCCCCCCCGCCAGCCAACCAGACTACAGAGCACAGCATACTGACTGAGCGACCCAGTCTCTCTGGAGCTCCCTGGCCTCTGCAGACTGGACCTCATTTCCTGCGTGGCGCCCATTGACGGCAGCATGCCTGTTAATTGGAGGAAGCTGTAAAATGAGTAATTATTGCAGTTTGAGCTAGGCAAGCTGTTGGCTGTTACAGCACTAAGCTCGATAGAGAGGGTGCTATGAAAGCTGCATCTGTGTCTTCATCTGTGTCTTTATATACATAGTTGCGCATGTGCCTACTATATACGCAGGTGTGCATTGCAATTCCTGGAGAGAATCACGAAGTTCTATAATGGAGGCACTCAATCATGGCCTTAGTATAGATAGAGGTACACAAAATCAATACTTAAAGTACAAGTACGTGCCTTAAAAATACTCCTAAAATACTTCAGATCCTCAGCTCAGGTTGAAGTGCTAAGTACCAATACTGCAACACAGTGTATTTAAACAATACTGAATTTGATACTGTTGATAATATGAATCTGGTTCAGATTTATTTCACTTGTAAATAATAAATAAAGTTTCTTGAGAAATGGAAAACGTTCAGAATTATCAACTTTATTTTCTTCTATGTATAAATGTACCTTTTAGTAAGTAACAATAAAAAAGGCAATTCTTACACACCAGTGACACTCAACATTTTAAAATGATGAACTATTTATTGTGAACTAATTTTGTATTTTTGCTGTAAACTGCAAACAAACTTTTAATTTTAAAGTATGACAGAGAAGCAGTTATAATAATTAGTAACTAGAAAAGTTCCTGGGGAAACTTTGAAGGTGCCTGCCACCTTGCGCCCGTGAACCTTAAACCCATCACGCCA
>JAUYWH010000005.1:16591291-16643895 GCA_034779795.1 Ctenopoma multispine | reverse complement strand
GCCTTCAGTGAGAATCTACCAATGTAAATGGTCATGAAAATAAAGAAAACAACATTGAATGAATTGAATGTGTCCAACCTTTTGGCCTGTACTGTATGTATGAAGAAATTAAAAATATATGAAAGATAATAAAGCCATATTTCAGGAAATAACAAACAAAACATAATTCTTCTAGCTCACCTCAGTCACAGACTGTGGTGGTTGAGCACTTTATGTTTGTATGATGTATGTCCAGCAACATCATGTTGTAATTTACAACACTGTGATGAATGGAGTAAAGAGATAGAATTGAGTAGGAATAGTAATATCTCCAGTGACACGCCGGCTGAAGATGAAGACATTTAGACAGTCAGTAATATTGGGTGCACAGACTCAGCAGAGACTATGGCTGTAAGGGCATCCATTGTTTCTGTGTGCTCAACAGGGGATGCAGCACTTGCAGCAGCGCTGCTTTGAAGATCTGCTCAGACAGCTGAAAGACCTCTTCTTCAACCCAAAGCTTGTCTCTGTATGGCAATGAACAAGCAATGCCATTATTCACAAAATTATCAGAGTAACATGATGCATTTCTGTGTCTTCAGAAGTAATTAAAACAACACAGATTTGAAATGTGTAACCAGGTCAATTTTTCAGACCTCCACCGTAGTACAAGTATTAGACATTACAGGTATAGAACAAGTCTATGGCTCATTTCAGCATCAGAGTCACGACTGTGTGTATTCTACAGTCCTTTCTTTACTGTATGACAGTGCCAGTCACCTACACCACCACCTGTGTCTGTGTAGCCCCTGAAGTTTGCCTACGGCACCACCCTGATTAGCCTCATTCCTGTTGGTGATGAGTCATACCAGAGGAAAAAAAAAATCCCACTCACTATTCCATAGAGAAAACGTGCATTACAGTGACACACAAACACACAGTAACACAGTGCATTTGTTTGTCATTTCAACAATGTGAGGCAAATGATCGCTGAGAGGCAGAATGGCTGCACTCTGGATAGAACTGTCTGCCTGTCTCTGTTTAATTTTAACCAGGCACCAGCTGCTGATTCAACCAGTGGTAATGTCAGCTGATGACTAGAAAACTACAGCTACTTCCGTGTATTTTCGTCAAGCTGCGATAGCAAATGCTACGAGAGCAATAAAACTCCATCCTCAGAGGTCCATGACAGTATTTTTGTTCTCCAACACAGATAGCCATGAACAGGCGTGCACACATGCGCGCGTGCTGCCAGAAACACAGGCATATTTCAACTCCTTTCCACCACCGTGACACCTGAATGCTTTAGCCTCAGTGTAAGTGGGCTGTATGACATTATGCTTGATAATGCTAGCTATTGCTTCTCTCATATATGATGGATGCGTCTGTCACAGTCACAGTCTCACCACACACTATTGGACACGGCATTTCTCTGACAGGGAAATCAGCCAATCCTGACGCTTCAGTGAGCAGCCACCCTAATCTTTTCCTCGTGCTGTAATTCCAGGTTGCAGAATGAACCCCGGCTAATCCCTTGCAGGGCAGGTCGTTCCACTTGTTGTCACTCTCTCTTTTTTTTTGCCCTGCGCTCTCTCTGGCGCTTTCTCTTTATTTCACACTTGCATAAACTTTCTCTCTCTCTCTCTTTCGACTTTCAGTTGCTGTCTCTTTCTCTTGTTCTCTCCGCCTTATGTTCAGACTCCCTAGCTGGCTGCTCTTCATACTTTCTCATTGATTTTCTTTCCATTTGCCAGCCTCACTGCACCTACTCAGTAACTGATTGACATTCCCCTGCATCTTTTTATTTCTTTCTGTCTTTTCCTTTATGCTCCTCTCCTATTCCCCACTCTCTTATTATCCACTATTCGTCTTCCTGCCTCCCTGTTTCTCAGGAAAGTAAATAGTGCACAGTGCTCGTCATCAGTCTAAACTTTGTCTGAATTTGTTTCTCGCTCCCTGCTTGTGCTGCACGGTAGTCATTAATTGTAATTGCAGTGTAAATACCAAATTAATGACACTGCAAATTGGAATCATCATGTTATAGCTATTTATACTATATACACACATGCACGCAGAAACACACAGTCTGTTATATTCCTGCTATGATAGAAGTTTATGAGTCTAATAGATTCTTACGTTGTGCTGTGTGTATAATGAGGTTTTGTGTTCAATGGCTCAACACTGTTTCTTCTCCTGATTAATGTGATGGTTCCATTCACTTCAGAGTTTGCACAACCTGCAGAGTTATTGCAAAATGTACTTGAAGGGAAATGACATGTAAGAATACCAATGTTCTTTCCTGGCTCTCAGAATAATGGCACACTGTGTTGCACTCTGATAAATAATATGTCATCAATTTGATTAGTTGTGTATTAGTGTCTCACCAACTTGTAGACACTCTGCTGTCATCTTTTGATTCTATTTGTGCTATATAATGCACAGTCCCCCAAATTATTGCACACATCAATAATAAAAAGGGTAATTTATTGCACAAAGTCTTACAAAGAATAATTACTGCATTAAAGGTTTTCAGTCTGGTTGATAAATGTCACAGTGTGTTTGCTCCCAAGTGCGCATCCCTGCTTTTTTATTATTTAGCTGATATATACATCTTCCTTCCTGTTAGCTGAAGTGACTCACAAACACTGCAGCTCTATTTTATCCCCCTCAAAAAGAGCTGACAGCAGGGCCACCAAAAGGGCCTCTTCCTCCCCTGCCAGCATATGCTTCTTCACTCTTCCTGCTCACGGCTCCCTCACCTCCACCTCCTGTTCCCTGGCAGGAGTCACAGTGCCACCCCTTCCCATTACCCTCTCAGTCACCTCCTTGCTCAGACCTTTCGTGACACCTGCTGAGTTCAGCCAAGCAGGCCCCCACCTCCCACCACCTCCACAGGCTGTGACAGCTGATTGTGTAGGCTGATTGCCGAACACCATATTTCACAGGTCTCTTTTTGGTCGTGCTACAGTATGTTCACATTTCCTCCCTCCATGTTTCTTGAGGCCATCAGCATCAGAGTGTGGAGTGTGTTGTGCAGGGGGAAGGTAGCTGTAGTCTATTTGTGTGAGTAAGGTGCTGTTTCTCCCAACAAGTACACCAGAGGAAATGGTAGGCGAGATCTTTTTGATCATACACTCTCAAAGGAAATCTTTGATTCCTGGAGCTCTCTGTTCCTTTTTTATATCTCAGCTCACAATCTATCATCAGTTTTAGGAGAGTGGTTAAACTCATTCCTAATATAGGCACTAATCAACTTGAATGGGTTAAAATCTCCGGAGAATTTTGTCAATTTAGCTCTGAAACAGTCTGTGAGTCTTGGAGGACTTTGTTTACTGTAGATATTCTATCAGACTTTAATCACACATCCTCTCTGGTCTGACTCTAGCATGGAGAACCCATTCTAGTCACATTGACTGAATCACACCAACAATCTATCAAGGCTCATTTACTTCTCCTATATAATATTCATAATGAAAGAAGCTTGATTGTTACGATAAGAATATTATTTCACTAAGACTGGGATGTCAGTGTTTACACAATGAAGTAGATTACTGAGTTTGATCGTAAATGACTTACCGTGTTTCAAATTATCATTTTATCTCTCATTGAGGTCCAAAGGTTGTTTAGGGGAATATTTAATGAAATGCTAAAAGCTCTGCCTCCTCCTAACTAGTTTCCATCACAATAAGACAGTGTAATCACACAGTGGCAGCGTGATAACTATTTAAAATTCTCCTCATATATTAAATTTTAGCTGGAGATAAGTTGCCATAATGGACATACCACAAAGTGAGATGGTAGATATCTTGGTTGTGATTTATCTTGAGGTTATCTTCAGTGCCAAAACGTATACCAATTGCTCCATTTTTTTATTGACATTGAAATTGCACATTTCTGCATCAGCTGCTTAAATAAAATGATAGCTTGTGAAACTACTATGATAAGCAACAGAAAATTGTTTTGTTGATAGTTTAGCCCATGCTGTGCCACCAGCATCACATAACTCTTAGCATATAATCACCAGCACAGATGTATTGTAATTTTGAATATGAATGATAAAGAAGAGCACACCAGAGCAGAGACAGAGAGTAAATTTGTAGTCACTGGGACCGTAAAAGCTCAGTTGTCATGTAATAACTAAGAAAAACAACTTAGAAACTCTTTGCCTTTCGCGACCACTTTGCATTTTTCACTTTATCCTTTACTTGCAGTTTTTAATAAGCTCCAGGGTTGCAAAAGTTTTCAGACCATTAGAGGAACCATGTAAATCCTTCAAGGTCAGAACATAGAAATCACCAAGGATTTTTTCCTGTCAATGCCATTATGGTAAAATGGAGGCGAGTAAGTGGAAAGAGTACCTGGAAGTAGCAAGAGGCAACTTCCATGTATCCTCGTGCTAGTTGGAAGCTGCCTCAACAATGTTGGTCTAAGCAAATGGATGAAACAGGAGATGGCAGAGACAGATTTAAAGGGGATGGGAGGAATAACACCATGTAAGGTGGAGGTGTGAATCCCCACTTGAGCTGTAATGAGAATGAGAATGTGGCTCTGCGCCACAGGATTTGCCGGTAACTGGTTTAATGAATGCATTCTGTTTCCTCTGATTGAACACATGCCCTGCGTTCGCTTCTTAAGGAGCCACACATGTTGTCTTTGTTTCCTCCCGCCGTCTCGCTAACTTTTTTTTTTTTATAACCTTATCTCACACCGTGGCGATCTATCCACTGCTCTGTTTCTGTCCTACGCAATCTTTTGTGAAGGTCATACTGATTCTCTTTAAGAGAAGAGGGAGGCAATCAAGCATAAATTGTTTCTGTTGGCCTTTTTCAGCTGATGGACTTAGTGACTGATCTGTTTTTATAAGCTTGTGTGTGTGTGTGTGTGTGTGTGTGTGTGTGTGTGTTTGTGTGTGTGTGTGTGTGTGTGTGTGTGTGTGTGTTCTCTTTGCAGATTGGCCTCTGGCACTCAGAAGATGGACTGTCCATGGAGAAAAAGCTTCCATCAATCAATGTGACTGACACCCTCTTCAATACGACTCTTACAATCACGACAATATTGGTAAGTAGTACTGTATGCACACTCATAGGCACACATGCACAGCAGTCACTGTCATTGTATTAGCTCAACTCCTACGCTGATCTACATGTGGCTGACATTCTGTGGTTAACAGACAATTACCATATCAAAAACCCATTTTGTATTTTCAGATCCAAGCTCAGTCCTCTTGGGATGAGAGGAACTGATGCTGCGTGATTGTTTTGCCCTGAGTACTTCAGATGAGGCTACATCACAGTGCATCAGCGGGAGCTAATAATTCACCATGTCAGCCATTCTCAGTCTCTGTTGTAAATATAGATCCTGGGAGCGGCAGTTCTCACTACCCTCACTATGCTACCTGTTACAAGGGATGCAGTTTTAAAGCAGTTTCCTTAATAGCAATAGCTATGACGGCTTGACTTGGACTGGTTTTGCACCAGAACCAAAGAAAATAACAAGTATATGAATATAGCTTAAATAAACAGAAATATTAATGTAATACATTAAGTACTTAGAGAATTCCTGCTCCTGTCATTATTGATATCCAAACCAATCAAAATGACTAATAATTAAAATTTAGCAAACATTACAGGGTTTTTCGGAACACAAACTTGCCTGGAGTTTCTTACTAATGAAAGAGCTGTGGAGGTTCAGCATAGTTGAAACTAATTTGCTTGTGTGACATTTTGTCCAATAATGTCTTAAAGCAAAAATGCCGATGGCTGTTTTGAATGTCAACAGTGAAATTGGAGAATAAAGCTCACAGTTGCAGCTTCCTCCTGCCCGTATCCCGCTGCCTTCATGATCTCTATCCAGGAGCTCTGCTCCTTTTGCATGTTTTTAACTCTCAACACACTGAATTGTAGATACTGCGTAGGGAACAGTGAGCACTTTGGGACAGTCTCTCCCCAAATACATCTATGATGTTGCACTCAGTTTTTCTTACAACAGTGATGGAAGGAGTTGTTTGATTGCTAAAAGAGAGCTTGACAGAGAACTCAAGTATTGTTGTTTTTTCACTGTGGAAAGTGGACATGCTTGTCAGATTGTTGCTTCCAGAAACTGACTACAGTTAATGTGGGCATCCTGGAAATTCCAACACGGAAACGTGTGTCATTAACAAGCATGACAAGCACTTTGTTTGAAGCATACTGACCTCTATAATCCAAATATCTTAATTTACTTGTCAGATGAAAATCTGCAGACAAAAGACAACTCTATCCTGGAATAGAAATGTCACAGTGCTGCACAAATATGTTATTGCAACTGTCAGTTAATACATTTTTTGCACCAACCCAAATTTATTTAACAGTAATTAATTGCTCACCAATTAATCACCTACCTGTTTCAATTAGCAGAGCAGATGGTTCCAGACTTGTGCGACAAATGTTGATGAGCACGCTGCTGTGTGTTTGATACTCGCTTTGATATTGCTTCTGTATGTTAAAGGGCTACTGTAAAACATCAAAGATGACACATTTACATTGGAAATGTATAAAACTCACATTTTTACTTAACCACATGGCTTTGTTCATCACGAGATACCCGCGAAAGCACAGTGGCATACACAAACCTGTTGCTCGGCCGGCTCCTCCTCCTCTCTGATGAATCAGACGATAAGACACAAAGTAGCTTGTAAGCAGAGGCAATTGGCCCGGTGTGTTACAGTGGTTGGCATATCAGCTGTGAGCCGTGGGAATGAGAGAAGGACATATTGCCATATTTTGCCACTAAACAACTCACTGGTCTCATTGAGACTGATTGGGATACAGATGGAGCGGTTCATTTCACACAAGAGGAGAGAGAGGGGGCCTGGGGGGAGGATGGAGGTGTGTGTGTGTATATGTGTGTGTGTTTGTGTGTATTTGTGTTGAGAGTGAGTACAAATGAGGCAGCGTTTTCACAACAGGGAGGGTGAGAAAGAAAGAATTGGCTGAGCACAGAGCTTTGATTTCACTTTGGAGATATACAGTCCCTGGACCAAACTTCGGAAGCCACCAAGGGGCAATTTTCAGTGCCTATCAGAGCTCATTCATCACTGTGTGATTGCTGTGTCGCCGTTATCTCGCTTGTGGGCGGCAGACGAGCCACAACTGAAAGCCTCCATAAGAATTCCTTACCTGTAGCACTGTAGACTGTGTATGTACGTTTGTGTGTGTCTGTGCAACAACAATAGAAATAACACTATTTATGGTTGCTCTCTTCAAGGCGTTTGTTGGCTCAGTGTGTGTATCTGTGTTCATGTGCACCCGTGACTTGTTCACCTGGCCTTTACAGAGCTGTTTCGCTGCACCTGAGCATGGCCGTCACCTTCCCACTCCACCATCTTCAGAGGAATAAAAAAAGAAAAGAAAGAATTGATTATCACTTTACTGCAGGGCCACAAACCATGTGTTTGGAATCATTTATTGAGTTTGTTGCAGGCACTGTTTAGGTCTTAGTGAAATAATGTTTCTACGCTCAGTAGCCATACTGATGTAATAGAAAAACCCAAGATAAAATTCTCTTTGTTGTGTTGTTTTAAATCGTGGGTGGTACAGTGGTTTCTCTCTGTTGTGAAATATAGTAGCTTGTCAAGCATGAAAAGGAGAGTAATCTGTATTCATTTCTGTATTTTCAGTTCTTACTGATGACAGGCGGTTTGCGTTGTGATTGTAACTGCTGAATTTTTGGAGCTACAGTTACAAGTTTTCATCATTTCAAAAGGAATCTGTGTATTTTTCTCAATAAAAGATAACGGAACAGGCATCGTATTACAGTTTGAGGGGACCTCTCAGCCAATTTATGATTGTAAGAAACCCATTACTCACAAAACTCACAAGATTAAACTTTGCCAAAGGATGTGAAAAGAAGCCTGATGAATTCTGGCAGCATATTCTTTGTTCCAATGAAACCATAATAAACTAGTTTGGATCAGATGGGGTCCAGCGTGTTTGGCATGAATCTGGCCGGGCCTACCACAGCGACTGTATAGTGATGGCTATGACTCACTGAGATGGGACTGTGCTGCATGAGTGCAAGGTGAGAAGTCTGAGACATAACATTTATAGACAGTGACTATGAATGCAAGTTTGTGTCTCCAACCACTGAATGAAAAGATGACTCATAGACTCGAGAGGCTTGACAGAAGGGAAATTTACCAACGTGACAAAAATCCCAAAAACTGTGCAAAAGTCACAGAAGACCTTTTAAAGAAGACAAAAGTGAAAGCTATCACCTGGCCAAGTATCTAACATAACTCCTTTGCAAAAGTTAGTTTTAAAGCAAAAGTTAGAGCGAAAACCAAAACCCCTCCAGAATAGTGCAGCTGAAAAGAATCATGTGAAGAGCAACAGAACATCAAGACTGACTAGGAGGATTAAACCTGTAATAAATAAAATAAAGGTGGGCGGACAGCACAAAATATTTTTAAAAAGACTCAAATCTCAATAATGACTAACATTGGTGGTAGGTTCTCAAATATGGATTAATTAATTAATTTATTCATTAAGTTTTTTTCCAAATGAATTAGTGTCATTTTTCTTTTTAGGGTTTAGCTACAAACTAAAATGTATTAAGCAATCTGTGTTTATTGTTGAAAACTGTATGTCTCAGCTATGCCACTGACTATTGGTCACATTCAGTGGTAACAATCAAATGGAGCATTTTACCTGTAGGGTCATCTCTCTTTGGAGCCACTCTTGTTGCCACAGTTATTAGATCATATCGTCTGAGTATTTAAGTTTCAACTCACTTTTTTCTTGTTAGCGTTTGAAACCTGCTTTAAGGGCCTACTGTAAGCTGTTTTCTGCTTTTGTCAACTACCACGATCTCGGCCTGCCTCTCAGTTTTTCTGCGGACTACCCTTGTGTCGCTGAGTGCTCTCGTATCCACTCACATACATAATGGGAAGAATACAGCAGTGCACACAGTAAAAGCAGACACAGGGAGTGATGCTGGCACATGGGCTGAGAGCCACTGAGGCATGTGCACATGAATTTACACACACAGATACAAAATGAGTCCCCTTTGGTTGCACTTCTCCCAGTTTTAAACTCATTTGTATTTTCTGCTATCCATTAAAAGTCATGTACAAAACATTTAGTTCAAATAGCTTTGTAAAAAAATAACATGACCTGACCCTTTTTCTAATGACCTGGTATTTTTATGAATGTTGTCAGAGCTTCTGTGGCTCCTGTTCAAACAGCACTTCAAAGCCCGGAGTGAGAATTGTGTCTCAGCTACCAATGTGTTGGGCTCTGGAGAGCAAACTTTTAAAGTATAAGAAAATGGCTGAGGAAAGCGAGGAGGGTTGTGTTAAGACATCTTGAACACCCTGAGGTTTTAAAAGGGGAAACTCTATTGTGGTCTATGAAGATGTGAACAACACCCACCAGTGCACCTGGTGCTCTGTGTGTGTGTGTGTATGTGTACCTTCTTATGCATATGTAAGAACGTGCTTCTTCCTCCAAAGTTATCAGTCCACAACCAGACTCGTCATGGCCTGGGAATAAGAGGCTGTTTTATAAGTCTGTATTTCTTTATAGCTTCAAACTCATAACTTTATTGCTGTTATGCTGTGGTGGGCAAAGAAAGTAGATGGATTTCCTTGTGATGTTGCCTTCATAGAAGACATCACTTTCATAGCCCTGTATATAGTTTTCATACCTTCATATAGTTATTTTTATATGATTTTGTTCTCTGCTTCATAGCAGCACCCAGGAGAAGTGGTTTTGTCAGGTCTTTGGAAGTTTTAGGATGAGCATAAACTGCAGCAGATATATCAATTTTTGGGAGCAGTAGAATTTTCATTTCTACAACCCTGCACAAGTCCAGTTATTAGGCAGTTTTGACCAGAAATTTTAAAGGGAGAAAGAGACAAATTGGGAAAAGACATTTTGCATTGATAACAGCCAGACCGTCTGTGTCTTATTGATTGGTGTGGGTTTTTTACCTGTCTGATTGATGTTCACTAGGTCAGATTTTATTAATCTGCACTAAACCAGGTCAGCACACAGGGATCAAGAGGATAAAAGATACAATATTTTAGTCAATATTTTTCAGACTTACTTCAAGAGATCAACTTTCCTAATGATGGAGGCCATTTGTTATAAATACATAATTCACACGCATAAATCAACAAGAAGCTGGAAAGTGAATTATGGTTTTTGCATAATTAAGTGTTGCAGAAAGACACAAACATGCATTCAGCCAGGCATTAGGTACATTACTGGTCCTCTAATTTGAGGTGTGAAAAGCTGTTAAGAGACCGTAGCAGGTTTGTGTGTTACTTCATTTCTTCCCTGTCATCCAGTCCAGCTTGTGTTATGTACAAAATGTCTATGAATCCAGTGTAATAATGTTGCGGAAATTGGAACGGGAGTGAGAACGTCTGACTCGGTGCTTGAAAAGCTTCAGCAGGCTGCGAGCTGTGAAATTAGCATTTATATTGTGCCTCATGCAAGATGAAACATGAGCATGCATAGATGTTACATTAGACCGGCAAAATGACACGTGCAGCTGGTTTAAGGAGTTAATGAAGAGATGGACAGATTTACTTTGCACGAGTGGCACATATAGTCACTAGCTTGCTGAAAGTGGAACTGTCGCTGAGCTAAGATACTTGTTTTTTGGAAAGGACAGAGCTGACAATTAGGCTATCTAGTTTTATAAATCCCACCTAAACCTAAATAAAGTCTTTATTCCGTATGGTCTTTTTTTCTGATTAGCAGAAAATGCTTCCAGGTGCCATTCTGAAGGACTTTATATTTTTACATTTGTTACATATGGTATTCTTCCTCATTGTAATAACTAAGCTATAACAGGCTTTGGTAGTAGGATTAGTTCATTGTTCATTGCATACTAAAACTCTTGTTTTGTTCCTAGTATTACACTGGAGGCTATTGTCACCATACAGTGTGTCTGTTTAATCGACCTATGTATAAGCCTGAATAAATAACTTGAATCCACATGCAGATTCTAGGTGCAGGGTTAGACAGTCGGAGAGAGTCGATCAGTAGTCATTTAATTCTCATTCTTATCACGGCAGAGCAGGAGGCTGTTGGTTCTACTGTCCAGTGATGCAGCAAGAAACAGGCAAAGCCGTTCAATCCAGGGTCAAAGTGATCTGAGCCCCCCTCTGTACGCAGCTACAGGTGGAACCAAAAGGTTGCTATGACTACGGGGCAAGTCACAGTAGCTGTTGTGCCACCTGATGGGCACCAATTTTTAAATGTTTCCAATTTCTGTGTAACTACTATTTTTGTGCCTTTCCACTGCGCGGACAATCAATCACCATTCAACCAGCTACCACACAAATAAGTATTTCCAGCTGTGGCGATGACAAAACAATTTCACTTCTATTCCAGTTCTCAAAATACAGCAACAGGATTATTGCCTATGCTTTACCCTCCTGAAAGTCGTGTCTTTCAGTAGCGTATGTGCATGACGCTGTGGCAGATTACACGCACTCCGCTGTAAGCATTTATGGTCACATTTCTAGAGCTATTTTGATTTTCCTGCATAAGCACAGAAAGCAGATAAACATGTTGTTAAGACGCACTCAATGAAACCTCTATATGCAATGATAAAGACAACAGAACTTTATTTCCCTTTATTTTGTTTACTTTTCAATAGTGTCACCATGGGGAAACGCTTCGACTTGTTAATCATTGTTATCTGATGTCATGTTGCCAAAGTAAGTTAGTTTTAGCTGGATTCACAAGCTGAGTGCAGGGATAGTGCAACAGTAAAATTGTACATAATGCTGTCATTTTTATGATGTAGTGGAGCCTGAGCACACCAGTTTGACAGTTGCATTATTTGAAAAATGGCACAATAAGGATGGCTCCAAAAGACATTATTGCAAGGCTCTTTAAATCTTCATACAACACCAACTAAACGACAAAAGAAGACATAGATAAACAGACAGCTGAACCGAGAGTTGGTTCTCTAAAAGATAGGTTGTAAATAGATATGTTTTATGGTGTGTTTGCTTTTCATATCCATGTTTTTGCTTGACATAACAGATTATCATGTCTGCTCCTGATTTTAGTTCCTGCCACTGTTTCAAATCCACAAACCTTTAAAAGAATTGTCAAAATAATTAAACACAGTGTAGTAAATGTCCATATGTTTGAAGCTCTATAACCAGAATGAGACCATGACAAAGAAACTGAATCTGACAATCAACTGAACACCATATAATATTCGTGCTCCATCATTATTAGTAGAGCTGTACTGTCAACAATGCAAATCATGTGTGCTTTTCAGGAGAATCCGTATGTGATGCTGCGGCAGAACCACCAGGAGCTGGAGGGAAATGACCGCTATGAAGGCTTCTGTGTGGACATGCTGAAAGAACTGGCAGATATCCTCAAGTTTAAGTATCGCATCCGGCTGGTGGGGGACGGACTGTATGGGGTTCCTGGAGCCAATGGCACGTGGAGCGGCATGGTCGGAGAGCTTATCTCAAGGGTAAATAAATGTATAAACATTCAGACTGTAGAAAACAAGCCATTACAAGTAGAACCATTAAACATCACATATACTGTACATGTAAGAACAGCCAATACTAGAGGCACAAGTGTATTGCTCAGATCTCATATTTTTCCCAGCTAGTTTCCCTATGTGTCATACACTCTTTTTTTTTATTCAGCATTTGGCCTTTCCAGCTTAAGCATTGTATTTTTCAAAAGAGTCATGGCTTGTTGGTGGCTTGTTCCCTGTCAGCTCCTTTCCTTAAGCCTTCTGAACTGACCTTAACAGATTTTACTGACTGAATCAGTCTATGCTGTTGCTGCTAAATCTCTGAGTGAGGTCTTACATTCTTGTAGCTGTTAACAGGCAGATACGGTTATATAAAAAAAAGCTGAAGGGGGAGAAGAGATGGAGCAAAAAAAAAAGTGAAATTGGACATCAAAACAGTGGGGAGGAAGGCTGGGGTGAGGAAGAGGAAAAAGGGAATGAAGTAGAGAGGGATTGAGTCGATCCAAAGAGGTGATCTGTCTTGATTCGGTGAGCTAATGAAGGGCAAAGTCATCAAGTATGTAATACAAGGAGTGTCTGCTCTTGTTATTGTCACCGCCTGCCATCATCTCCCTGCAAGTTGCCTCTGGAAGGCTGACCCTCAGAAAGGCCATGCTTGAAGTCGACATTTGTCTCTGACAGCAGCTTGGGTTGTGGAGTGGGAAGGTGGAGGAGGGGGGTGGAAGAAAAGTCGAGACGTGCTTGAGAGGGATTTGTCGCGAAATGGGGAACATCTGTTCCGCGGTGGACAGAAAGGCTTGAGCTTGTTTGGTTAAAGGCTTAGAAATGAATGAAGGAAGGAAAGCCACGTAAAGATGTGGTGATGTGAAAGAAGCCAAGGGAGAAGACAAGGTTGCACAGATAAGTTGAAAGGATATGAAATATACACTTTCTAGCAGCAAAGGGAGACAGCCTGAGGTTATTCCAGACAGCAGATACCTGTGTCCCTGTCAGTACCATTCAGTCTGAACAATACTTCACTGTACCGTGGTGCTTTGTTTGATGGGTGTCACAATGCCTGAGCTAGCAATAAGTCAAATCAACATGTTTCCATTTCAGAAGTTGAAGTACAGAGTGTCCTGGTTCCTTAATCCACAGTGCTTCACTGAGAGAACGGGGGCATACAGCATCGCCACAGTCAAAGTCAAATGCAACAATCTGAAGGGAAATGTTTAATTCATCCCTCACATTCAAAAGTTTCATGTTCTTCTTTCTTATTGATTTAGCATGATATCTTTGAATGCAAGTGGAAACAGGTATGATGCAATATTGAACGCTGTATGTTTTCAGTTTTCAGTACTAGAAGGCAGAACAGCAGGCAGGCGGAGGAATCCAGTAATCAATATTAATATTCTATGGTCACATAAATATTTCAGCGGCCGTTACGGCTGTGTTCATTTTTTTAAAAGATCACCAACTGTCTTTGTTAAAATTGCCTGAATGTCCGTTCCCCGCACGTGGATTCCTTCCGACACTGGGAGCAGGCAATCAGAGAGGATGAGGCAGAGGCCGGGGACAGCGGATGATGAAGGGTCAAAGCCAGCAGGCTGAGGGTAGGGCAGCAGGACACATTAGGCCTCAGTGTGGAGTGGAGGCCGACGCAGGGTTAAAGAGATGAAAATTGTGAGTGTAAAGCACTAATTGAAGGACAGACAGAGTGAGATTAGAGCTTATTGGTGAAGCTATAAATGTCTTCCGTCCTACTAACACTGTAAACCTGTTCTAAAGGTTAAGATAATTATGGAAAAAAGCATGTACAAACAGCATGTTGTGGATTTTGAGTGACATCTGGAGCACTGCAGCAGTGCTCCTCTCTCCCCACTCTCATCTTACCCTTCTCCATCTCCCCAATCCTCTTAGCACTCCTGCAGCAGACAAAGAGCGATGCGTTGCTGCTTTCACTCTTCACTCCTCAGGGAGATGAAAAATCCCTTGCAGTTGCACTTTGCTGGCCTGTATTATTAGTAGGGAGCCATCCAGCATTCAGCGTGCATTGACCATTTCTATGTGTGTGTGTGTTTCCAAGTGTATGTTTTACTAGCCACTGCTTTGTCAAGTGATTTGTCTTGACAGTGCTCCCTTGGCCAGCCACAATCGTTGCCCGGAGCTCTCTTGTGTCCTACACAGACACACACATATGATACACATATACAAATGCTGGATTATCCTCACCACAGTTGGTGCTTTTGGCGAACAAAGAGGCTATGGGACACAAAAGGGCATTAGTAGGGAATTGTCTGCAACTAACAGACCATTTCTTATGTCATCCGTGTCTTATTTTCAAGTGTTCATAATACTGGTTATGTCACAAACATATGTTACACCCCACAGCTGTGTAGAGTGCACCTCTGAGCGTATGTCTGTGTGTTGACATGTTGTGGTGCTACTTGTCCTCTGTGTTTCAGAAAGCTGACCTGGCAGTCGCAGGCCTCACCATCACAGCAGAGCGTGAAAAAGTCATTGACTTCTCCAAGCCTTTCATGACCCTCGGCATCAGCATCATGTACCGCGTCCACCTGGTGAGTTACCTCCCACCTTCAGCCCCCTACACGCACACTCTAACCGATCAAACTGCCTCTCATAGAGCTTATGGGCATAACACAGCAGGCTGTCAGAGAAGAGCCACTCTCTTTTCTGGTTTCTGTCTAGTCCATCTCTCTTAGTCTGTCTAAATCCTTCCACAAACTCTACTCCTTTGCACTGTATCGCCTCCTTCACCTCCCAGCAACTTCATTTTCCCATCACCAGTGGTTTTGCAGTGCTATACCATCCTCTGCTTTCCTACCCTACTCCATCATTTAGTCTTGCTTTCTTAATTCTTTATCTTTCCATCACCCTTCCCCTTTTCTCCCCGCAGTCTCAATTTCTTAACAGTGTCCACTTCTTTTCACTTCTCCTGTGTTCGTTCATTTCAACCTTCTGTTGCTGTGGCCACCTGTCTCCCGTGCACCAGATGGTGTGTTTTGTAGTATAAGCTTTCTGATGAATGTAGCGGTTTCACAGTTGTTTTCTGCTTGCTCTGTGATTGGTTTTAGCCATCTTATTCACACAAGCAACGCCCTCCATGCTCCACAGAGAGCAAACCCAAGCAAGAAACAGTGAAACAACAGCAGTTCAGGTGGAAATGAGCCAGTGTTTGGAGAATCGGAGGCCCATTAATCATCAGACCTCCCCCAAAACCCAAGGTGACACAGTAGGCCCACTATGGCAGTGGCCACAGTGCACACAGAGGTGTTTTGGCACGTGCGTGAGCTAACATTACTGCAGTTTCCCAGAGGGGTGTTTACTCACATTCAGTGGCTGCCTTTTTTGTAAGCCTCCCTCTTTCTCACCTTCCCATAGTGTGCACAGTGCTAATAGGTGTAGCAGTGAGGGACTCAATTGAGCGCCAACAGTTGGGGAGAATCAATCGATGCTCGCAGCAGGTGCAGTGTTAAATGGGCTGCTGGATAGCGGATCACAACTGAAGTGGGAGGCAGGCAAGTGGGAGGCAGGCAAGTGGGAGGCAGGTAAGTGGGAGGCAGCTTGAGGAGGCGATATGGAGCTGACGCGCCTCAGGGCTGGCACAAGGGGTTGAGTTAGCACAGACTTGATCCAAATGATGCCAAATTCATAGGTAAGAGTTCAATGAGAGAGAAATGAAGAAACCGATTATTATTAAGATAAGCTGTATGGAACTTAGAAGAAGACAGAAAGAAAAGAGAAAGGTACAAGATGAGAGCGAAATTAAAGACAGGTGTCCTCTCTTTCTTCCTCCTCCTTTCCCCTCCTCAACTTCCTCATGCTATCTCCAGTCTCTCTTTGCCCCTTGGCATTTTCTCAGATCTGACTCAGAACAGTCCCTCAGCATGGCTTCAAAATTCGATATTTGAATTTCTGTGACTGCACTTGTTTAGTTCTAATCCACTGACTATTGATCTGTTGCATGGTGATTTCTACAAGGGGGTTTGCTGCTTATTTCAAACTTTAAATGAAAATTTCAGAGTGATCAATACAGTGAGAATGATTAATGCAATAAAACAAAGTCACCTTTTGGGTATTAATTAGCCTCAGATTATTGGCTATTTAATCTCCATTTACCTTCATTGTCATTATGTATGTACATATTATTTGCCTCTCTCTCTCTCTTTCACTCTCTACTTCTCTCTCTCACACACACAGACACATTGTTTTTCTATTTTACTATATTGCCATTCGTTTCTATTTATTAGGACTGTGACGCTCATTCACAATATTTTTACTCAGTAACAATGACACAGTGCAAAGAGTAATCCTGTTTGAGCTAAATTATTAGTGTGTATTTCAAAGCCAGCCCAAGCCATTTTCCAGTATTATTGCCTTTAAGCCCAATTCAGGCCAAAGGAAGCAAAACTGAATAAATTGATTTCCTGTATGAATCAGCAGAAAAAAGCAACAAGCCTGGACTGAACCTGTGCTGGTTCTTCCACTCAAAAAACTGTCAGCACTGTCATGCTGACAGTGTTTCCCAAGTGTTCAGAACAGTAGCAAATCACAACATTTAATTACCTGCCACATGATTTTGTGAGACTGTTTTGCAATACACAAAAGACAGTGGATGGGAATCTCTGGAGGGATGACTGTTACCCTGTCTGCATAGTCTAATGTATGATTTCCACAAAAATAAAGAAACAAATCTCAGCTTGTAGGTTGTCTGCAGAACATGAGCTCTACCTGCCTGGGTGCGCTAGTCATGTAGTGGTGTACATTCTCTCGTTTGGTGTCTGTCCATGTATGTGGGTTGTGTTTATGCACATATAAAAGAGCACCTCAGTAATGAGTACAATGTATGTGACTGCTGGCTTGAACTGGGTGAACCACGATGTAACTAAAAGCTACTGACAACTGTGTTTCACAAAAAAGAAAATGGTTTATGATATAATAAAGATGCCAACACTCAAATCATTCAAACATTTCCTTCAAATTAGATATATGTGGGTGGGAGAGGAAGAAAGAATGGTACTTAATTAGTCATAGGAGTTAATTAAGCATGTGTGGAAGCTGTGTCAGATTCAGCTGCTGCCTTGAGACAATGAGACTAAATTACACAATCACAAGCACATGCAGCTCGAGCACAAAGTCAGGCGCAGTAACACACAATTACACACATGCACAAAACACAAACATAAAGCCAGGCGACCTGATGAGTCCAAGAGGCACCAGCGTGCCGTTGTGAATACGACCCTGTGACCTCCACCAAATCAAACAGCTCTCTGTAGATTGCCCCCACAGCCATCTCAACAACCATAACCGCTGACAGCATCTGCTCTGACACAATTAGAAATGCACACACTATCAAAGAGGCAGAAAAAAGACAAAAAAAGTCTTTCTTCCTCTCCCATCCCTGGGATGAGGGAGACAACATAAAAGAGAACGAGCAAGAAATAGGTAGAAAGAGAAGCCGAAGGGGTGGAGAAAGGATGGAGAAATGAGAGCAGAGAAGCTAGCAGGAGAGAACCAGTGTTGAAATGACAATGGGAAGTCTCCTTTAGTGAGTTGGTATTCAGGCAAGAAGTCTCATGGGGCAGCAATGTGGTATGAATACCAAGATGCAGGATGACTAGGTGAAATCCTTGACTGGATAACCTCACAGGCTCCTTCAACCACCTTCCTGGCATGCAGGCAATCCCCTGAGAGAGACAGAGTGGGGGAGGCGAGGGAACGAAAGAGGGACAGTGGGAAGAGAACAAGGACAGCGCAAGGTAAAATGAATGAGCTCTTCAACTGCGTGTTAGGAGTAAAAAAAGGAACATACACAGACTAATACAGGCAGCAATTCTCCACTATTGTGTTTGTCTCATAAAACAGGTCATAAAGGGCGTTTTGCCCTCTGTAACACATCTGCATTTTTCTGTGTCTTTTGATTTGCCTTACTCCCTCTTATCATCCTAATGTGACAGTAAATCCCCTATAAAGTGATTCCACTGTTGCTAATAAAAATAATTCAAACATGACAGCAAATGTTTATATGTGAAGAGCCAGGGCAGCCTATAATGTATCCCTATACACTTAAGTTTGGTGCTTGTTTTGTTCTGAAATGTTTCTAGAAAAGCAGGTCAACTCGTGCACTAAGGCAGCAGTTATTATCAATAATACTGCTTAGTTTGGCCATTATGTGATAATCCTATATTTCTATATATTATAGTGCACACTATATCTCTCATTGAAGAATAACTTAACACATTAGCCATCACGTCAGCTACCTGCTGCCTCTGTGTTCATCTCTGGTGCTTCCTGTACACTGAGTTGCCCACACGTACTATATCTACTCTGCTGTAGATGACTGACAGCATAGACAGCTGCTGACAAGCTTTGAAACACAAACACACACAAAGACGCGCAGCTACTGACTGCCTTGCACACACAGACTCGCCTTTCTAAAATGAGGAGACATCAGACCACCTATACTGAGATCACAGTTTAAACCATAATTCTAGGCTGTTTGAATGGACTGAGAGGCACTTTGGTTTGTTTAATTGCTATATCAAATCAATTCATCACTCATAGCTTATGACGTAAATCCTGTGTAGGACAGATGCACTGTTTAATAATTTCCTTACATCAAAGGACAGTCAGCTTGTCCTGTGGTCCATTGGATCAAAGATTCAGTTGTGCACTTGTAATGTTAATATAATGGATATGGTGAAAAAGCACCATTATTAAATCTCCATTAACACGTTTGTTTGTTTGTTTTGGCAACACAACATTGGCGCATACTCTTTGGTGCTAGAAGCTAGTGTTCAGTGGGTTTATCAGAAGAGAAATGGGTAAACCAACACAGTAAAGCTGCAGCAGTAAAATCAAAAGTGAAACAGGCTGAGAGGCACTAAAATGTTCCATATCTCTTGGCGCATCAGTGCAGGTGACTCTTTCACCTTATGCATAATTATTTGATCTAATTATTAAACTTGTTTTTTTGTAGGACCCACTGGCAAAAGGGGGTAAAAATTTATATTACATAGAAAATATCCTGACACATTTTAAAACATACAAACAGATTTAATACATTTTATGCAGTTTCCATTTAGCTTATCTGAATGTCTGTGTGCTCATTAGTGTGTCTGCAGCAGCCTCAACACGGATAATTTCTTCTCCAGCTCTTGAAAACAGAACCTCTTCTCAGAGTCTTAAAGCACACACATTATAGCACCAGAGTCTTGATTTCTCAGCAGCACGACTCCTACTGCTTTTCTTGTTGTCCTTGTGATCTCTGTCTCTTCCCACCTTTCTCTACGTCTGATCTGCTCTCCTGCACCTTCACTTCTCCGCCATCTGGTAGCACGGGAGCCCCGCACCTCTGCAGCACTTTTCATCTTAATAATAGCACCTCTGTGAGAGCTTAAGATGTGGACAAGCGGGGCAAGCAGTTAAGAAAGCGCTGGTTCAGCATGCACCAAACTGGACCAGCAAACAGGAGGACTCATGTCAGCACATACTGCTGTTACCCCAGTATTGCCAAGTAGAGGCAGCTTGACAGTTGGTACTCTACAGCAGTGCTCTCCACCTCTCAGATGGCCATTGTGTGTTTCACTGCTCCACTGCTCTATTTTCAGCTAACATCATCATAAGCATAACAGTCTATATATAGCCTGACAGACATTAAAACTGACATGCTGATTTGAATCATGTTGAAAAAAAAAATTATACTGAATCTCACTGTCTTCTCTGCACAACTCTTATTTTACTCACTCATGCTAACATGTAAATGATTACAGACACATTAATGAATTTTCAGCTCTGCACAAGTCTAAATCGGGGTTCATTTATCATAACAAATGCCCACCAAAATAATTTCCCCCCCTTGCTGCAAATTAAATTTTGGAGGGCCTCAGAAATGCATTAGCGCCGTGTTTTGGCATGTGTGATGTCCCCTAGGAGTACCTAATTGAGTATTTTTGCATAAAAGTGATTTGGGCTAGTTCAGGTGGGCTCCACAGTGCTGCCTGTTAACTCAAAAATGGAAGATAAGGAATTTCTACACGATTGAGTGTCTCTGTCTAATAACAACACTCGAACAGTTGGTTGTTTGATCACTTCCACTATTTAACTGTCCCGCTGGCCCTGACAACCACCTCAATTTCATAGTCATTAACAGATGGCGAATGTGCATCTGTGTGGAAATGGCTAATATTCCCTTGCTGATGTTTGGTCAGCCAGGCTATATGCTGAACATATAAAAGAAATATGAGCATGCGCAACACAAACACAAACACACACACACAATCACCCTGATACTTGGTACTGGTTCAATAGTAATTGGTTTCATTTAGAGGACAATAGCTGTTGGTGCTGAATAATGAAACATTCCCATTGGTCTACTGCCAACCTTATTTTAGTCATCCTATCGCTTCTACCACAGGTTACCACTCCAAACTGATACATACTGCTTCTACACAGATATTCTTATGGTTCAAGCCAAAGCTATGAATCTCTTTGCTTTTTTTTTGCAATCAGCAGTATAGATCACTAAAATGTATTTTTTGTTTAATGTGCCTGTAATGGTTTACTGCATCGACCTTTCTATACCTACTGCATGTGTTCTTATGAAGTATATTATTATTATTATTATTCATTTTTATTATGAATACCTCCATGTGATTGAATATGCATTAGATAAAGTATAACATATATTTTATATAATGTCATGCACTTGAAAAGCATGCTGTATGCCAGCTAAAAGGAAATAGTTGTCAGTTCATTCTGTTGTTTTTTGTTCGGAATAAAACCTCTTATCTGTGATGTTGTATCAATATACAGCCCTCTGCTACTCTGTTGACAATTCATGGGAGACTGGGTTTGAGCTCTCATACAATGTTGATCTGAATGTTTACATGCAAATGAGATTCATATAATTATAGTGCTATCGGTTTAGGACAGGAAAATCTATGCTTATCACATCAGAAACCCCTTATTTACTGTCCCAGTCACCTTTTCCATCTTTTCCAAATTACACAGGCTGCTGTAAATGTTAGTTAATATGGGGAAAACTGGGCCTGGGGCAAAGGAATCAACATTTCTTTTTAATTAATCTTTGGACCTACAGAGGTGATGTTAGAGACTTAGATGTTTTTACATTTCATCCTCTTTGTTAGTAAGTATTTAACTTCTCCCTTCATTTTGCTAGGTGATCATATGTGATCATATTAGCCTGAACAGGCTTTTTCGTGATCTAACCTCTGTGTGATTGTGTGTTTCAGGGACGTAGACCTGGCTACTTCTCCTTCCTGGATCCCTTCTCTCCTGGAGTGTGGCTCTTCATGCTTCTGGCCTACTTGGCTGTCAGCTGTGTTCTCTTTCTGGTGGCCAGGTATAGTGCACAGCAATAAAATACACTCTGTAAAGACAAGACAGAAGGGGACAAAAGAAAATGGTATTAACATGAGGTAGAGAACAGAGAGTAAAACCATAAAAGCGGTTTGTTTGGGGGTCACATGGAACAGGAAACAGGTGTCTGTGTTCTTGCTTCTCTTCAGAGTCACAGTAAAAGAGATGTTCTCTTCCCAGTGGTGGGTCTTCAGCATCACACTGACCCCTGCTGGACAAGCAGGGAACGGACACAACTGCTTTTCAAAACATAATTGTTTATGCATCTGAAACAGCAGTAAATTGCACAGTATTTTCTAAGGGTACATAAATGCTGATCACATGTCTTATGTAACGCTTTGTGCAATCAAGCAGCCAATGCCCACATAAGCACATCTGTAGGTGGTATAATGTAACTGTTTTATGAACAGCATCTTTGGAAGTTGAGTTAATGACAATTTCATGCCATTAATTCACCATTTTTGCTTTTTCTTCCATGAACATATCTGATCATAAATATGCATAAAAGAAAACTGCACTAAAGCAATAGTCACAAAATGCTGAAATATGGAAATGTACATTGACAAAGTTATCAGTCCCTCTAGCTGTTTCAGCAAGAGAAGCTCTGGAGGTTTCAGCAGATCAGATAGGTATCTGCCAAAGTCTTTGTGGGAATGACTACAGTGATGGGCATGTGGGTATTATATTAAGAAGTTGTCCTTTAAATTTCCTTTTCTTTTCATTTAAATGCTCACTTACGCTTCATTACTTTTTTGACAAATCAGAAAGAATTTTGACCCAGTTAGAAGACAGAGAAACTGTTGACTTAATCTAGAGTCAACAACAGAGTTGTCACATTTAGTAGAGCTTCGTGCAGCACCAGTTGAACATACCAGTTGCACTACATTCACGCTGCTCTTTGAGGAGGCTGTACATGAGGAATGGAAAGCTTGTTGGTTCTCTCCAGAGAGCCAAGGTGACTTTGTGACTGTTAGAGTTGTTTGGTTCCTTTTGTCTTACACCTGTTTCTTGCTCCATTTCACTCCCTCTCTGTACCATGAGTTGGTTTAAGAATATTTAATCTTAACTTTTATTCCTGCTAATGTTGACTGTTTTTGTCCTCTGACTCCATTGTCCAACCACAGCGTTTTATTCTCCCCAGACTGACACCTTATGAGTGGTACAACCCTCACCCTTGTCTGAAGGGCCGCTGTACCCTGCTGATCAACCAGTATTCACTTGGTAACAGTTTTTGGTTTCCTGTTGGAGGCTTCATGCAGCAAGGATCCACCATCGCTCCCAGAGCTCTGTCCACACGTTGTGTCAGTGGAGTGTGGTTAGTACTGGCTACAGTCACATATAAACATGAGTTCATTTGTATTTACTCCACTCCTGCATTTTCAGCCTTCAGATGTATACAGGCATACACCCATTGAATTTGGCTCTGTTCTTATTTTGTGCACCTTGCACCATCACAGAATACCTTTCAGTTGTCATGTGAAGGCTTGAATCTTCATTTCAGGTTTCTGGGGCAGGATGACATTTGTGCATTGTGGGAAACTGTGTATGTCTGTGTATGTTTGCATTTGCAGCCAAAACGTCACTTCCTTTCATCCAAACTGAGCATTTTCAACTTCATTCATTCCTACCCACCCATTCATCCATTCACATTGTCATCCACAGTACTGAAAGTCCTGCCGTGTCTTCTCCCAGGTGCGCAGTTATTTTAATACTCCCAGACAATCTGTCTCCATACACCAGTCTGCCAATTTACATATCTTTATCGGTGAATACATATGTTCTTGTCCTCTGCCGTTCCTCCACAGGTGGGCCTTTACATTAATCATCATCTCATCCTACACAGCCAACCTGGCTGCCTTCCTAACAGTCCAGAGAATGGAGGTGCCTATAGAGTCAGTAGATGACCTGGCTGATCAGACAGCAATAGAATATGGCACCATGCATGGAGGATCCACTATGACCTTCTTCCAGGTCAGAGGTTTTACATATCACTGCATATGATAATCACAGCCACACACAAATATGCACATCTACACACAGACTTGTCTAACAGCCCGCCGTGATCAATGGGCCATCAGTGACATTATCCTCCTCATCACCCTTCTGTCCTTCCTGTCTTCCTCTTCTAACCTCAGGTTTTATCTGTTTCCTGTCTGTTCCTTGCTGCAACTATTCAATATAGTTCTCCTCTGGGAGATAGGGTACCAACCAGGTCCCTAAGAGGGACACACACTATCCTCTTTCATCCTCTCAAGATTTGACCTAAGGGACAAAAAGAGAGAAAACAGTGTGAAACAGAGAGAGAGAGTATGTTACCGAGGAAGAGACAGTGAAGGATGATACTGGTGGGAGGAAAGAGAGACACTGGCTTTTTCTTCCGTTAAGCTTCTACATTCACTGGACCTTGAATAACTAAGGGAAGACAGGCCAAGAGAAAATAGAGGACAGGTGGGGGTGTTAAGTGAAGTTTCTGCTCTGGACTCCGAAGCTACTCAAATAGGAAAAGGTGCGGTGAAGGAAAAAAAAACATTCACATTTAACAGCAGCACTGCTTACAGAGAACCTTAGGGTTTGAATAAATCCATCAGTCAAGAAAATGAAAAAGAAAAACAAATGAAAACCAATCTCCACCTCTGCTGATAGGTTTTTGTTTACTGTCTCACACATCTGTCTGTTTCTACTGATAGCATCGCGTCTCTTTCCGCTCTGCAGAACTCTCGCTACCAGACCTACCAGCGTATGTGGAACTTCATGCACTCGAAGCAGCCCAGTGTGTTTGTGAAGAGCACAGAGGAGGGGATTGCCCGTGTCCTCAACTCCAACTATGCCTACTTGCTGGAGAGCACCATGAATGAATACTACCGCCAAAGGAACTGCAACCTGACTCAGATTGGAGGACTGCTGGACACAAAGGGCTATGGTATCGGCATGCCACTGGGTATGTGGAGAGTGATGGGGGGGAGAGGTGTTTCAAATAAGGGAGGTGAAGTAAAGGACTTGTAAGTTCACTGACACAGGACAGATACCTAATGGATATCACCGTCTAAGACAAAAGAGGAGAGAGGAATTTTAGTGTAAAATGAAGGCAGCAGAGGACAAAAACTGATGGTTATGCTTAAATACTGTGTATAATTCATGTTGAAGTTAGGAGAGGGACATGACAAGCATGGGCATCAGTTGGAGGATACACCATAAACGTCACATGGGGGAGTTAAATTGAAAAGTAAAGCCTCAGCAAAGCCAAACCATTAGCTGCTATCATGAAGGAAATGATGCCAAAAGGGAGAAACGAAGAGACTCACTGAGAGACTTTAATAGAGTGGCTGTTTCTATGCTCTGATGTGAGAACTGAGGGCAAGAGAAAGGGAATTTGAAATATTGTTCTTGTTGAATGTGGAGCTTCTGCTGTACACCTGAGACTATAAACACAAGGGTTACTTACACTTTGATCTCAAGTGGAGTCAAACTGCAGATCGGGAAAAACACACTTTAAAGTAAACAAGATTAAATCCAGTTCTTTTGATATTTAAACAGTAGATAAACCCACTCTTTAGTGGATGATATTCCACATCAGATACTGAGATGTGACCTGTAAATTTAGGAGCAAAGTTTTACATTTACCACCATCTATTACCATCTAATAAGAAGAAAAAGTCATGAAATGTCATATAACTTACTGATAACATTGAAAAAACTTTCTTTGAGCCTTGCGCTTCGCGTCTCTCCAGGGTCAGTGTACCGTGATGAGTTTGACCTGGCCATCCTCAAACTGCAGGAGGACAATCGTTTGGAGATCCTAAAGAGAAAGTGGTGGGATGGTGGCAAGTGTCCAAAGGAAGAGGACCACCGTGCCAAAGGTCTGTCTCTGGTTACGCCTCATCTGGCTCGTTCTTCAGCTTCACTTCATCTTTTCAAACTGTTGTTGGAACAACTGTTTGTCTGTTTTATTTTTTTCAACAAATGCTTCTTGTGCATATCCCCTTCTCAATCTAACATCTCCTACCCTTGTCTGTCCAGGTTTGGGTATGGAGAACATTGGCGGCATTTTCGTGGTGTTGGTGTGTGGCCTGCTGGTGGCTATCTTCATGGCAGTGCTGGAGTTTGTCTGGATGTTAAGGCAGACACCAGGAAATGAGGTGAGAGAGGGGTATCTAACCTGCATCTGCTTTGTCTCCCTCTCCTCTCCCTGGCATCCTCGCTCTCATGGAGCTGCTAGGCTCTCCCCCTGTGCACAGCTTTGACAGGAAGGGTATCTTCTTCTACTTATGGGAAGACACCCAGCTTCATTTGTCCAGTCTGTGAGACATACTCAGCACAAAACCAAAGATATACCTCACTTAGACATCACTCAGAGTATAGGCATATATGGATGGTTTTCTCTTTATAGCTGTACAGGATGTCATACATATGCAGTATTACATAGAAGCTAGAACACTGAATGTAGTTAGGTCTTATTGCTGGTGAATATATACTAACAAGGTGCTCCACAGTGAGTTTACGCATAAAACTAATTGTGGTTGTTTTATTTAAGCCTTAATCCAATATTTTTTTTTATTTAGAAGATGGCTGGCATTGCGTGCACATCTTCAATTAAAATCATGGTTATCAGAGACCAAAGTCACTCACTGCATTGCTAACAATGGACTGTGATGGACAAGTTAGTCTAGCTAAAACTCTGCATTAATAATGGACCATCAATAGAACCATCAATAGAACCAGTGGGAAGTTAAATGAAAGATTACTACTTTACTTAGTGAGAAAATACTTTATTAGAATTTAGAAGAGTTTAGAGTTGTGGTACACTTGTAAGTTATTATATAACCTAAAAACTGCACAAAGCTGTACAAGACTCAATCAAAATTCTTTATAGTCATATACATTTCAGTGTAGCTCCATATGGAGTGAGGACTTAAAAGCAAAAAGAGAAGTGTGTCCAGTCTTGTCAACAAACTCTCTGGAGAGGTATTTTCAGTACAAAGTCCAGTTTAAATTTATCACTGTAGTGACGTAGCTCTGCTGTGCTGTTCTTAAAAAGAAAAAACAACCAAAAGATGGTCGAGAAAGACATAAGAGAAAGATGTGCATGCAGTGTTATAATGATTTCTGATGTGTTTTCTTAAAAAAATACTTGATATTTGTCTTGGACTCCGCACTGTGTTTAAATTCAATAAATGTCAAAGTCAAAAGTCAGCTCATGTGATTTCTTCTTTTTGACAGAATAGATTTGTGTTTCACTCTAACATTTAATATGTGTGTGTGTGTGTGTGTGTGTGTGTGTGTGTGTGTGTGTGTGTGTGTGTGTGTGTGTGTGTGTGTGTGTGTTTATACCTGTGTGCTTCTGTATAGTAGTTACTGTGCTCATGTGCAGCATGTGTGGATTGATAATTAGCTTCTCCTGTGGTGCACTTGAGCTACAGTATCATGTCTGTCGTAATTTTTTGCGTTTTACATACTGTAGATGTCCAATGGAGCATTCGATCATCAATTCAGAAGCTAGAATGTGTGTGTTGTCTTTCTGTAAGTGTCTGTAAAGTACGTTACCATTTGTACTATGGTATATGTGTTGCTATTTTTCCTGCTGGATGTTCGGTGTTTTCCAACCATCTCTCTGATATTTTCACTACTGATTAAAAAGATAACCATGAAATCTGCGTCTTATACACATCAGTCTGTCCTGATCAAGTCAGTCAGTCATTCAGTCAGTTGTCTAGCCTCTCTCTCTCTCTCTCCCCCTCTCTTATCCCCCTCTGCCCTATCTTTTTCTCCCTGTGTGTGTGCTTGCAGCAGTCAGTGTGTGAGGAGATGCTGCGAGAGCTCCAGGGGATTGTCCTGTGTCGTGACAGCCTGCAGGTGAGGCGTCGACGAGCTGCTTCAGTGCTGCGGCCGCGACCCATGCCCCTGGAGGAGCGACGAGCACGGGCGGCTGCCGTCAGCCTCAGCAATGGCAAACTGTGCGGGGGCACTGGGCTGCCTGAACCTCTTTCCCACAGACTTGCACAGGAAGCTGCAATGGTTGCGAGGGGATGCAGTCACATCCGTATATGCCCCGAGTGCCGACGTTTCCAGGGACTGAGGATGCGTCCCGCAGGGGCCACTGGGGCCCTCCCATCTCCCACGCACAGTGAGGAGAGCATAGAATGGGATAAGACCACAAATAGTAGTGAACCTGAATAACGCCCAGCGATTCCAACAGGGCTGACTTTCCTAGCTGCCACCTCTCTATTTTCCAGGGATCAAAATCACGTGGTGTTTTTATACAGCCACTGGGAGCTTGGACCTGAAGGGCAGGACGATGCTGTGAACTTTGTTTTGCTGAAGGCAACAGCCAGCAGTCAGTTTTGGGAATGTCCTTGGGTGATTTTTTTTTCCTTGGTCATACGAAAAACTGATGAGTCTGTCTCGTTGTGGTCTGTCCCTGTTGGCTCTGTGTATCGTGTAAAACAGGACGGACAAAAACAGCTAAGGGGCATTTGTACTATGCAGTATTTTCAGTCATTTATCATTGTGCTGTTTCCTTTTTTTCCTTTTTAAATTATTTCTGTCCTCTGTTGGGATTATCAGTACTGAATATTGTTATTCTATTGTTCTTAAAAAAAACAAGTTCATTTTTTTTATCTGACAGTTTACTGTATGAACGTATATTGCCTCTGAAGAGCTGAAAAGATGAACAGACTAATGCAAGGTCATCTTTCAAATCCTTTTATTTTGAAAGTGCCAAAAACCATAAGTATTATCTTGTGGCTGAAGAAAGCACCACAGCCTTGAGAAGACAACAAACTCGACTGAAACCAGAAAACAAACAGAGACATATAGACCCGTGGACTTCTTTTATAGTAGTGATATTCTATTAAAAAATGTTTTAACTGTTGGTATCTCTGAAAGACAGCTACTGCATGTCAAGAGGTGTTGGCAGGTGCCCTTTGAATAATTGCTGAAGTGGTGGCTGGAGTACTGTAGCTCAAAGAATGCTTTCCTGTTTTTTGAATACTTGCTTAGAAACATGATGGTTACACACAAACACACATTCGCAAAAAAAAACAAAAACAATTCTTTTATCTTCAGTGTCCTTCATGCTGCCTTGTCTTCCGTCTGTCCTACATCTTTGACACCTATCAGCTCTCTCACATGAAATGCACAGTATACACTCTTTGTAGGAGATCAGAGGTGATTTTTTGTCTATCTCACATGCTGGAGAATGATTTACCTTTCACGAGGACTGTGTATGAATGAAACCCAGCAAATATCAGAACCAACCAAAAACATAAAGTCCTTGGTAAAGTACAAGGCTTTTTTATATCAGCAGTTGACTTGAGTTCTTTTAAATGTCAGGGCAGTTAAACTTTTATTGAATGTGATGTTTTACATACAGCTTCGAGGAGTATTTCAGTTCAGATCAGCCTAGATGCTCTATGACATTTTCATACTTTTATTTTTGCAAAAGTCACATGAAAGAAGATATTAATCATGTTCTTAGGAGAAAGATGAACGATGATTCAGTGAGATGTTTAACACTATAGTTTTAGTCATTATGCGTTTTGAAATTAGTAAAATCTAAATAATTGAAGTTTAAACCAAACATTTTTGTGATTTTCATTCACTTATGAAATGTTCTTTTTTTTTTTGACATGAAAGTTTATTTACATTAACCATATGTCCACAAGTGAAACAATGTGAACAAACCACCAGCAACAGGATTCTTAGGGTCCACTTACTTTCTGCATACTGTGACACGTGACTTAGTGTTTTCTCACTGCAGTGATGGTTTGACGGTGTTACTGTATGGTAGCCTGACTGTTGCAGTCATCCACCTGTCTGCACTGCTTCTTGCTTATCACTGATGTGTTCATTTTAAATCTGCCCATCAGGGTCTGTCAATCACCACCCCTTGGAACTAGGCCACCAACTCAAGCTCCAAGGCATATTTTTATTAGCCACATTCACTTTCTATCCTTTTCTTTATTCTATTTTCACATTATAAATTCTCTGCATATTCTCTTTTAAGGTAGCAACCTGGAGAAAAATGAGTAATTGCCTAAAGGAGTTGTCCACCCTGCCGATAATTTGCCATATTTAAATGTTTTTGTTCATGTAACATCACAGTGAAATAACATCATTTTGAGATGGTCTTATATGTGTGGTCACTCTGCTAACCTTTCTGTCACCTGTCTTACCATTTCATATACACACAGAAACACCAGATTCTCACCAAAAATGCCTCTACATTTTCAGGCACCTGTTATTGCTAGGATGCTATTTCAGAAGCTGGTGAACATATGAAACTGTACTGGCTCGACTATAGACATTCCTGGAGTGAACTGCATTATAATGCAACTGCAGTAATACTGAGTTTTCAGTTACTTGATGGTTACGAACATTATTAGTTACTTGAATAAAGAAATTAGTGGAATTTTTATTTGAGAGATTTTTTTCAACCTTTTCAAAATCAGTTCAATTAATTGCTGAGAAGTGTTTTTCAGGACTTCAGATGGCATTTTGACTCAGGTCTGCAGTGTGTCTAAACACTGCACAAGGACACATCAGTGTTTGAAATAGCATTTAGTCTGCTTGATTCTGCACCCATATAAATGAATGGGAACCACAGAGGCATTATATCAATTGCTGAAGAGCAAATATTGTTTCAGTGCACCTAAACTTCAAATCCAATTTCTGGAAAAGTTGGTACTTTTTCTAAAATAAAAAAAAGCTTCAACTGCTCAACAGTCCATGATCACTATTGCCTGTCCGAAATCCTAATATACACGCTGGCCACTTCAATAGGTGTAACTGTTCAAATCTAACGTACCCAGACAACAGATTTATGTGTGCCAAAATATTCAAGCTACAAAATCTCATTTTCTATTCTTGCCGGAACATTCAATCTTGCACTACAACGTCCAGTTACACTGACAGCATTATTACGTGAATATGTGAATATACAATATTATTTACTCACAGCCAATTAAAGTAATGAAAGGTTGCCGTCTGGCTTAAGGAATGTAACACTCGCTTCACACACAACATGTTTACGAAAACCACACTCTCAAAATAATTCTCTTAAACGCTGCAGTTTCACAGTTCAGTGCATTAACGTGTATGCTCACCTGCTTGCAACACTCTCTGTTACTAAGTAGCACTTTATTCAAATTATATGTCCATCACAGCATAATGATAATATGATTATGTTCACTACAAAAACATTGCATTTGCAAATCTCTTCCATAGAAACTTTTTAGAGACAGGGTTGACACTGATGCACCCCTGTACCATCACATTGCTGTTTTTTTACATCTTTCACTGCTAACAGTCTGGATTGTCATTTTTGTCTTTTATAAAAGAATCGCCCAAGCTGAAATGTGTCCTGTGGACTCATCTGCCCCCACAAAACATTTCCACTGTTCTACGGGCTGTCTGACATGAGCTTGGGCCCAAAAAACTCAGTGGTGTTTCTGCATAGAACTGATATATGGCTTTCTAGGTTTTCCAGTACAAACCTGGTCCCATGTGGTCATATTCATCATAGAAGCATGACATTTTCTCTTGCCAATATCACCTGAGGGCTCAGAAGTTGCACACATTCATCAATGGTTTCCACCCCTGGGATTTATGAGATTTCCTTGGAGTCCCGGAATCTTTTCCCAATGTGTACACGTGTGACGGAAAAACCCATCTTTGCTTGCATAGACTGGGACTCTGATGGATGCTCTTTTATTACCCAATCATGATACTCTTAGCTGCTACCAATTAACATGCTACTTTTTTTGAACCATCCAGAACAATGAACTTGAACATTTTATAAACTTTTCATTAAATTCTAAAATAAATACTTATGTCAGATAAATAAAGGTTCAGGCAAATTATTGCATAAAAAAAAAGTTCCAACTTTTCCAGAAATCGCGTTTGTACAAGTGATGAATTATAATGATACAGACGTCACAGAAGGTGTGTAAATATAACTTGATCAACAGGGTTCCCCAGTAAAGATCCTAAGTGTTGTTTTTTTATTACTGGCATAGCACTTGAGATCAGATCCACATGTGGATAATGTTTCAATAGACACATTCATAGGCAGAGACAATAATGATAAAAAAGACAGTTCACAGACAGTTCGTTAAACTTCCTATATTTTATGGTACAATAACTTGTTAAAGTCAAGCAAATAGCAAAGAAACAAATAAGTCCCACATTACATTACCAGATTTATAAAAGAAGTTTCTATCCATTTGCTCAATGTCACTGAGAAACTCGTGAGAGTAAGAAGGCTTTCACTGCACATGATGCTAACTTCTTAAACACTGAAAACATTTACAGGGGTGCTAAATCAAGCGTAGTTAGAAAGAGATTGCCAATTACCTTGAAGGCACGAAGGGCAGCAGTGTAAGAATTAAAACAAATCCCACTGAAACACTGGGCGACCTTCGCTGGGAGATCACTGAAAAAGATGGCAGGGTTTGGCTGCTATATTTTATATGATTTATTTTCTTATGTTGACATTTTTATTCCATTATAAATACATTTCCTAAAACAACCTCTGTTCTGTGGGGTTCTGGTTTTGTCTCTTCTTTTACTCTGATGTATTTGACCTTTTGAGCTGTTTAGATTTGTTGCACTAAATAGCTTCCGAGAGCACTTTGTGTTTTATGGTTTATTATTCAGACTGCAGAAATAGACAGCGCACCTGCTTTGTCATGACACACACATGCAGAGATGCGGGATCAAGATGTAGGGGGTTCTAGCTGAGTAAATAGACAACTGTTGAGTGAGCAGGAAGGAACTGATGCATCTACCTCTTATTTTCTCTCCTATAACTGTATTAACATCTGCACGCTTGTGAATCAGCTGAGCAGCTGAGATCTTCTGTAGGTGGAAAGCGTAATGGAGGCTAATGAGTTTAACAGCTGACTCGTGCTACATGTGCATCATCTCACCCGCAGTCCATCCATCACTGTGATTTTCAGTGGATATTTCTCTCTCCTCATGATAGTGAGTGAACATCACATAACACTTTGCATCTGATTTAGGGTTTAATTCAGACTGCCACTCTCAGAGTGCCTGTCACAATCCCAATCGTCCCAGTGCAGCATTACAGGTGACACTTATTTTCAGTGCAACCTACATGTCACAGTGTATATCCACACACGCCCACATAATTCTTCCAAGAGTGACACACACACAAACTCACATAAACACCACTACCTGTGTGTCAGTGCTGTGTCAAGTTTATTTCATCATGCCCATGTTTCTTCTTCTGGTGCTCCAGGTCCATAAATTAAATACACTTTTATCTACCACTGCCTAGCTGCTGTTGAATTTATGGAGCTCCACGATGAACATTGAGTGCCTGCAGAGGTGTGTGAAAATCAGCTTCACTCCTCAAGTTTACCCAGTTGTAGCACACAGCAATGCCAATTTCCACTTGGTTGGTTGTTATTCTGCAAGGATTTAGGAATTATACTGTACTGATATATTTTGTCACACTAACAGCTCACATCCCACGCCACTTTTTATTAGCCCATTCCATTAAACATTCATATTTTTTGTCCATTACAAGGTTGTGTCATGTTTCTAGGAAATCAAAACATTCATTAGAATATTGTGCATTTATTATTATTTCATTGCTTTCTATAAGAAAAAAAACAATTATTAAATCCATTCATCGCATTTCTATAGTAAAGATTGCGTATCTTTGTCAAAGAACTACTTTCCCTTCTGTGACAGCAGATTTGCCAAGGTTAACAGCATGCATGTACAGTATACAGTACATCTGCCCCATAATGGACACTAACAAGCTCTGAATCCAAGGACGCCAATCTAATTCACAGTGACTGGTGCACACTTTAAGTGAGAGGTTTCACATTGATTTGCTGGCAATTAATTGCAAAAGGTTTCTTGTTGTTGTGTGGTCAAAGAAAAGTTATTCAGAGTGCAAGAATTCTCTCCAAGGTGAGATGCTGTCAACGCTGTTATACAGCCTTTTGTGCACTGACAGTTGTTGTTAAACATATTGACCAAAACATCTTGACATTGTTTGTCTTTCAGAGAAATAAAATGGACCTTCATTTACTTTGAGTTTTGTTCCCTGACTATTCAGTCCTGCCTTGATCGATGGCTAACAGATGGGAAAGCATTGATTACCTGGTTGTTTGTGTGTGTGTGTGTGTGTGTGTGTGTGTGCGCGCGTGCATGCATGCTTGTGTTTGTATGTGATCTCTCTCATGTACTTGCCTCCATGGGAAATCACAGTGTGGGCATCTTGATTCATCAGCTGGAGGCCATCTCACTGCATCATTAGCCAAAAGCTGAACAGAGGCAGTAGTCAGCCAAGTCAAATTCCAGTGGTAGTGCAACAGCCAGCACTCATTGTCAGGTGTTCACCAGAAAGATGAAAGCAGCTTTTATTGTGGAAATCAGTCAATCGGGTATTGCGTAACAGAGCCGCATGGGTTCTTTATATTTTTACACAGTGAACAGTTACAAAACTTGACTGTGTTGGATGTTGGCACAAAATGTCTTTGCTGACCTTGGATTAAAGTTCGAAAAATTTGAAGAACACATTAGTCACTTGCCATAATGACTCCACTTTTTATGAGTGTCATCTATCTCTGAGCAACTGCCTCAATGACAGCAGAAAAAACACATTCAATTTAGAATCAGTTCATTAATCATATGATCTATGGACAGAACAGCATCTTATTTAATTTTCTGCCTCATAGTCATATACCCCACATGTAGAAAATGGGTATACTGTATATACCTTAGGTACAGTATATGCTACCAGCAGTAATATAACTGCACTCTTTATCTTTACTTTTACATGACAGCTTTCATCTCACACACTGCTAAGAAATATTCTTTTCTCTGCTTCTTCACTAAAGGCTAAATGATGTTTATCTAATTATGAGCACAGGGATGACTGCAGTCAACCCTATTATGTCCTAAATAAAGAGAAACACATGCCCCTCTGAACGCGGGAATTCCTTCTGGTTTGAGGAGAAAATATTGGATTTCAGATAAAGGCCTCTTGAGTTCCTGTGTTAATTGGTCGTTAGAGCACAGAATTATCTTAATCCCCGGGTAAATGATTCATTACCTCACAGATGAGAGGCTAAAATAAATTGCAGTGGGCCATGAAAGAGACACACAAATGACAGCCTTGGAAGCAAAATCTGTTTATCTGGCTCCCTGCAGGGGAAATCGGGTTTTATCGATGCTGGGCAGCTAAATCACATTTCCTGCATCATTAACCGTTGTTTTGCCTTCTTATTTTTATTGTCTATTGTTAGTTTACTACACATTGAACATTACTTTTTGTTTACTTTTATATTGTCCATTGTCCTGATTTTTGTTTAGTCACACTTGTGGAATTGAAAGTAAAGCAGTCAGGTAATATTACAGATAAGAAGTGGTGCTCTGCTGTATGTTTATGTGGTTTCCCCTTTTGCTGTCTTGCCTTTTTAAACTCAGTTTACAACACAGCATGAGAACTTATATATACTGTACATTGCCATTTTTGCTACAACAGTATAGCCACCTGTTGTAAGATTATGATCTTGAACTTTGTTTACTATATTAGTATAATCCTCATACTTTTGACTTTTATATATGTCTTTCCTCAAAGCGTGTCATGTATTTACATATTAAAATATAGAATATACACTACAAAACTCTAAACTATCTGGATATCTAAAATATTCCTGCCTAGCCACAAATGGCCATTTGCTACATCTAGTGGGCATCACACAACATTACAGGCTCTGCATGGTGAACTACTGAATACATGCACATACAACTGGGTCTATTTTGTACTCTGCTTGTAAAATATTATCTACAACATCCATCTGTGTGTTAGACATACTAAATTGTGAGTTGCAAATTGATGCTGTCACTTTCAGTTGAACCAAACACAGACGCAACAGTCTGATCAAACAGAACCAAGCTGTAGATAACAACATTAAACAAATGTGTCTCACTGGGAAGAGCAGCTGCTATCATTTGTAAGGACTCTGTCCTTTACATGTCCAGTGCATTCAGGCCAAATTCAGACAGCAGTTCCTTATAATTTTCATGCAGGGTTGTGCTCTTGTCCTCCCATCCCTGTCGGACCACAGACAGCTGGGAAGTCAGGCTGTCTAGAGTCTCCTGCACAAAAGATTAGAAGAAAAATGAGATACAAGCTGAAATGTTCTTTTTAAATCAGCCACTTGTCCAACCTGATATCCCTCCCTGCCTTCACAACCTTTAACTCTGATGAGTTTTTGAAGAGAGCTGACGGATAAGAGGCATAATTAGATTTTTGTGTTATACTGGGAATGAGAGAAATAATGATAATTACATATTAAAATCCAAGTTCCATAATTACAGGCTTAGCCCTCTAACTTGGCTCTAGACCTGATCACGCTTCTTTGATCTGTGCAATGAAATGTTTCATGTTGTGTCATGCTCAACCAATTGTACAACTACATGAAATGTTGCTTTTTTACATCAGAATGCTTATTGTCCTGGGTTTGAGTAATGTACTGGGTATATAGTGGTTAAAATAACATTTAGAAAGTTGAGTGAAGGACGAGAGAAATATCTGTATGCTTCATTTTGGATCATCCACATTCTCACTTTACTGAATCCTCCGTATGTCATTACAGTGCTGTATGGAAAAGTGCACATTCATTTTAACCTGCAGACTGATGCTCTGTGGCTCTGTAGTGAAAGTAAACACATTATTGAAGGACTTAATGTTCTCCTTTTCTCACACGTCCAAACATTTTGACAACTTAGTGGAGGCTGAACTGTCTGAGGCTTTTGTAAAGCTGTTCCCTGCAGAGTGCTGTGTGTAATCTCTAAAGAGATGGAGGTGAGTAACAGGTTTATTGGACAAAACTATGATACTGACTCATATTTGAAAAAAAAAATTACAAGTGTAGGTGAGCAGCAAGAAGGCTGATTGCAGCACTGCACCTGTGTTCACTCTGCAAGTTAAATGACGTTGTTCTCTCTATTTGACACATACTTTGCATTAGAGCAAAACCCCCTTCTGTGCCTGCAAATCCTCAATGGATGCAATGGATTCTGAATTTCTTTCCTATTGGTAGTATAAAAAAACAAACTCATTATTAGCAAAGCGCATGAGGACAAACTACATTTAGTCTCCATAAAAAGTGAATGAGGAGTGAGTTTCATTCCTGGTGTGAGGGGCTGCTTCTTCAGACTTTTCTTTGTATCAGTTCGTATTAGCTTTAATTAGATTTGTATCGTAACTCACGTGCAGAACCTTCTCGTAGTCTGTTTCCATGTTGTCCATCTTGTGTCGGAGGTCACATATGGCTGCGTCTTTCTCCTGTTCCATCTTTTCACGCTCTCTTTTTTCCTTCCTCAGTTCCTCCTGACACAGGTCTAGGCACACAAATACATACAGGCATACAATCACTTTTAATTTGCTGCCATTGATGTGTTTGTTTAAGTACTGACTTTAAAAGTAGATGTATTCATACCAAGTTCTTCCTTCAGCTGACTGACTTCCTCCTCCAGCCTCATCACCTTGTTGGTCAGTTCTGTCTGCATGGTTTTGTACTGGCGACTGAAGTCTAGAATGACATTTGTGTCAGACTTAGCCTACATGACTTTATAAGTCTAATGCAGCAATCAGCTTAGGCTCCCAGCTAATTAGAGTTTTTGTTCCTCAAAAATTACTCTAACCTCCGCAAACACGCCCCTTGTCCTCACTCCCAGAGCGATCCAAGCTTTATCTCAGGTTATTAAAAAAGAGACTAATTGTTGATTCATGCCCCATCTGTACAATACCAGAGTTGACGTCCCTGTGGTCTTGTCTCTCGTGCTGTAGCTTCTGCTCCATATCTCTCATGCGTCTCCTCAGGTCAGTTCTGTCAGAATGGACCTTAATTAAAGACTCGCGCTGTAAAGCTGTGAAATGTGAAATAACACAAGCGCATGGATCTGTAAATGCACAGAAGGTTGTTTTTTTTCTTAAAAAGAAACAGTAATAACCTTTGTGAAAGTACTCATTGTACTGTGTTGAAAAACCTCACCTCACTCTTCACTGTTTTACTAAAAATGAAACGTTTAACAGAGTTGTCTATCATCTTCTACATTTCTCTTTCTTTCCCCTTTAATCATCACACAATTCATCACACAAACAATTCAACATGTATCTGGTGACCGTTTGGAGAGGCCTCACTCCAAGGTTTGAAACCACTGGACTAAACGATAAAACATCTGCAGACTATTATTGCTATGTTTAATTATTTATAACAACTGAAGTCATAAGGGCCAAGTTACTACAAAACCAGTAGCCTACTACTACGTTTTGCTTTTGATATTTCATCACTTTTACTTAAATACAATTAAATATAATTAATAATTTTACTTTGTAACAGAGTGTTTTTATATTTAACTAATGATATATAAAATTATCTGAGTATTCTCAATAGGAGCACAGTAGTTTGACTTATTTAGAAAATAAAGCACACCTTATATTACCTATGGAAAAGCTCAATTTAAAATTGGTGCTCACCGACGTGGTCCTGCAGGACGGCTATATCCAAAATGTTGCGTCTGCATTTTGCCTCCAAGTCATTTTCACCTGCAACCCACCAAGCAATAACATCTGTAAGAAACACGTCATAATTTAGCAAAACAAAATCTAAAAATTGATTAATCGCATGAGCAACATTACTTTTTTCTGGATTTTTCTTTGTGGTCTTTTTTGTCTTTTTCTTTGGAGGCATGTTTGCTTCCTTTTTGCTCAGTCCTTTGAGCACACAGACTGCACACACACTGGGCCTACTCCAACGACATACAGGGATGAGTCTTTGTTGCTGGGCACTGGTTGCTGAGTAAGTTGCCATGGCACTAACTGGCCAGCTTGATTGATGGTTGATTAACTTTAATAACAGCCAATCACAACTTGACTGCGGGCGCCATTGCCTTTTTAGTACACGCACACGGGTCATGTAATTGGATCCTTACTTTTAGTGAGACACGTTAAAGCGTCTTTTGTCGTCCGGGGTGATCGAGACTGTCGCTGGAAGTATTCAGGGCTGCATTCAGCATCTCCTAGACGTTTTGTGAATGCTGCACAGGCAGAAGCGCGCACCCTAGTGTGTTCGTGATCGTGAAGGCGCACGGGGAAGGCGTGGAGTTGAGTGTTGAGGGGGGGTTGAACGGAAGGGGACGTACAGGAAAGGAAAGGGCCACACATACACGTCACGGAGGAAACAGAAAATACTGGGCAATGTTTAATTCCCACAATTATTTATTCATCCCCTGTTCCTGTGGATATCCGTTAACCTTTCGTTGTTTCAAGCGCTACTTCCTCTCTTCAGTCATCGGTGAGTGCCGTCTGTCGTAGCCTCGCAGCCCGCAGAGGACGGCTGACACTGTCACGCACTCACCGAACTTCCCGTTAAGACACAGCACAGGCGAAAAGAGCTGCTGCTGCCGCCGCTGACAAAAAAAAGGGGAACGACATCGGGGGTTGTCAGAAGGAGAGGACACACTCCAGTCCACAGGGCGTCTGGGCGTTGAAACGGTGCCATTGTCCTCCAGCTGAGGGCAGGTAGAGACAGGTCTGGTGCTCGGTTAATTAGCCTGCGTGGGTCCCTGCAGAGAGAGAGGCAGAGCAGCGCGGCTAGCTGCAGCACGGAGCAGCTTGCACAGAGTGTGAGTGACGGAGGTACTTGTTTTAGGTACAATCGGGGTATTTATCCAGCAAGCCAATGTTAGGTTTACTGATGGGAGCCTTTATCCGATAGCCCACCCTCCCCTACCCTCTGTCGGACCCTGGCTCGGATTCGCCACTCGGGCCCTTTCCTAGCCGGGGGTGCCGGATCACCTTCGCCCGGTCCAGCTAACGCCAGGCAGCGGTTCGGTCCCCCTGACCCTTGCCTCGCCTGTCTGCCGCTCTGGCCGACCCTAGCCGAGCCCGAACATGGCAGGGAACCTAAAGAAAGGCGGGGGTCTCATCGGAATGATGAAGGATGCCTTCCAGCCACACCATCACCACCTCCACTCCCATCACCAGCCCGGGGCCGTGGACAAAAAGACGGTGGAGAAATGCTGGAAACTGATGGACAAGGTTTGTGATGATCAACATTAACAAGCCGTTGACGCGCGGGGCTGGGGGGTTTAGCTAACCGCAGCTAACTAGCGATAAGCTAGCTAATCTTCGCCTGCTGCACGTCTGGCGTTGCTAATGTATAGTTAGCTAGTCAGCTGGGTGAAGACATGGTTAGCTAACGTTAGCTGAGTTACTGTAGGCCTGCCTGTATTGTTTGTACCTTTTGTATACCAGACTAACTACCGCCACGTTAAAATATGGACTTTTAAACCAGCTTAGCACGTCGGCAAGGGTTTCTGTAAAACATCTGGTTGCTAGTGCTGTTACTACCCTCTGCTAATAAGTTGTTAGACCGAGGTCCATCCAGCGTCTTTGACCACGCTTACATACTAGTGTGTATGTTAAACATTAGTATTAATAAATAAGTTAGAGTGGCCATAAAGGCATTGCAGACAAAATCAATTTAGCGATCGCGATGGTAGTTTACTGAGCTGCTAGCACAGTACCAGTGTCTCCTACACACAGTTGTTCAAATGTCTGCAGTCAACCGACTGGTAGTCTGTAACAGAGCAATATGAAAAAACAAAATAAAATGCGGCCGTTTCACTAGGCCAATTATGCTAATTCACAGGGGAGACTCTTTTCACAGCTTCACTTCTCGGAACAAGTCTGTAGCTGTTTGACCCCCAGTTTCCTGTGAGATTCACACAGCACTATTAGACTGGATAGGAAGACAAAACACTTCTGTGTCTCCTCTTCCTCTTTGAGGCCGTAGTTTGGACTGCTGATGTTAAGGGATCAAGTCATTTTACAAAGCTGTTATTGAGAAAACCACATTCCACTTTATTTAGTTCCGTTAGCATCTGTGGTAGATTGTCCCGCTGGACTCTTCTCCACCTCTCTTTACATAGTGTAGTAAGAAAGCTAAACACAACAAAGGTCGCTTTGGATAAAAGCGTCTGCCAAGTAAAGTAAAGCCAGGTTAAGGGCACAGCACCATGGTGGAAAAAAGAGTGTCTTACCTTATGAGAAGGTTGTAAGGCTAAAGGTATTTTCACTCTACCAATTTGTTCAAAATAGAAGCAGAAATATTGTTCAGTGCTGTCTAAAGGAAAACCACAGCACAGCATATACTGCAGACTAATAGCTGCAGAATAATGTGCAGTTTCTCTTTGAAAACACCTCCCGCACAGGACTAGGTTAAATTTTATCAAGAGCATGAGGTTTATTTCCCTTTCTCTGAATTGTCTGCACTCCCTATTCTTAAAGTGTTCAGTGTAACAAACCTTAATTATGGAATCCATGTGTTTAAGCTTTTAAATCTTTGTTAAACACTAAATATCTGACGCCTCCATCAAAGCCAAAACATAAAACTAAAGTTTAAAGCATTAAAATGTAATCATTAGTTGTAGCACGACTGTCTCCGCTGTTCCATCGCTACATGCCTCAGGCTGAAGTTTTATGTGGCAAATTGTCACCACAGGCCATGTTAGAAAATATAGACAATGATTAGTTTGCTTACTCAAAGAGACAGTTTGGAAGATAATCATCAGTGATTTTTTTTTTTTACTTTTATAGTCTAGTAAAATTACCTATGCCTGTACTCATTAATCATCATTTCCACATTGACAGCATTTCCTCAAGAAAACATTTTGGTTGAAATAACTTTGATGGTACTTAAAAACTGGTTTCACATAATTCTAAGGCATAATTCACTGCACAACAGAATTTGTCATCAGACTTTAGTTAGTTTTCCAGGAATGGTCTCTGACCACGGCAGGAAAAAAAGGATCCGTGAAACTGCTGCTGAAGTGTAACAAACATTTAACCAGGGTCAATTTTTTTCTTCAAGCTGGTTAACATTTAAACAACTTGAACTTGATGTAGAAATGCTTCCAGGTTTATGCCAGGTCACGCAGGAGAGATTGAGGCAGAGAATGGAGAAAAACATCCATTGCATGCTTTCATGGAATGCAGTTTAGCTTGCAGGCTGCCAACATTTTTTCAAGAATGTAGCCTTGATATACATTGGTGTATGACAGCATTAAGTTGTCCTTGTATGTGCACATGCACACACACACACACATATTTGGCTGAAGTGTTCCTGGTGGTAGATGGTAATGTTAGTGATGCAACCTTGGCAATAGTCTTCTGCACTTGGAGGCCAGTAGAATGGATAAAGGAATGTAGGGACAGCATTAGTAACATTACTGAGAGAATATTAGCTTTCATTTGAGTTGCTTGTGTAGTAAAATGGAATAATTAGCTTTTAACCACAAGAAAAATATCTAAAATATACTGATGCATATCATTTCCTTTAAGTCACCTCCACCACCTAACTTTGGTAAGAAACTAATTCACTCATTACAGCATTGCCAGTTTTATCTGATCTGTTTAATGCCTATTCTGTTATGGATCAGTGCTCATGACTAAATTTAAAGACAGTGGTGTTATTGCATTTTCAGGAGTTTAAAAGACATTTTAGTACTTAATAGTCAGTCCAGCAAGGCTTTATGCACTCTGACTTTGAATGACATGTAATTCAAATGGAGTTAATTTTGTTGACCTTTGTTTAATTGCATTGAAATATTTCACCTGTGATGTTTTTACACTAAGTTTCAGCAAGAAGTTGGCCTTTCAATGTTCTTATACTATGGAAAGCCCACATGCTAAAAACATTTTGTGTGTTGTGAAATCAGTACTGCTTAAAATATCCTACCGGTCAAGTGTGACCTCGTTCTTTGTGAGAAGCGTCTGATATAGTGATGATGAGCCGACTCGTCTCAGCACAGTGTCCCATTTACAAACTAGGATCAAATATTCTTGATATGTTACACTGCCAGGACAAAAATTCCTGACTTCTTTGGCCCTGTGATCCAGGAGATATTTTTTTATGACAGATCCCTTAGATGTGAATAGCAAATTAATACTGAAGAGAAATGACCAATAATTAGATACAGGGCTACAACCAGTGGCCTGTTTCTAAGGCTTTTGAAGTCTCATTTTCCCATCATGACAAAACTGATGGCTTTTAAAAAGAAGAAGCAAGGAAATTAAAGCCGACATTCTTGTAATGCTGTTCCTGCCATATTTCTTTCTAACACTCAGACATGATTAGTAGACAATAATTTGGCTTGGTCTACAAAAGAATGAGCAATGTCCTGTTGTCGACATGCAATTGTTCACTCACTGTTGAGAAGCTGACACCCTAGCTTTATATCAGCACTGGTTCAAATCAGGACATGAGACCCTGAATTTTTGAATGGAAGTGCAGTTTTGCACCTCTGTGATCACTCAAGTTAGACTTCAGTACAGTGGTAAATATGACAGCAACTATGTCTGTATGGAGCATACTGACAAAGTGTTCTAGGCTGCCGGCCAGTGTCTTCTGTAATAGTCAACGAAGTGACTCAGACTCTAGTCCAGTTTAACTGTGAGATGTGTGAGAACAGCACTGAGGATGAAACATGGATTCGTACAGTCTGGTGGACACTCGGGCACATATATGATTCCCCATAGTCTGACCATCAATGGGGAAAGCCTAAGTTTAGGTTATGAGAGAGTTATTCACTCTTTTGCATTTCAAAAGTCCTATTTTGTGACATGTCACTGTATTTGAAGCATATATGTGCATTGTCAGTGCTTTAGTTGTTCACATTTGCATGGCAATAGCACTGAAAATGTTGACTAAAGAGAATTTTTGTCTTTTAAGAAAGAAGTGGTATAGGATGTGCAGATTTAAATGGGGAAGTACAAACATCAACAGCTTCTCCAAACATGCTGAAGAAGCAGAGAATCAGATGTACAATGGCAACCTATGATTATTAACATGGTATTATGTTAATGCAGCTTATTTGCTTCACACTGTGAGCTGAACAAACTGTGCATCATTGAATGCAGGTATTGCTTTGTCCTATTCCACGTTCGTTATTGATACAAGAGTTGGTGACATCCATGAAATGACTTATGATGCCAGTAGGAATTAAATCTGTAATGCTGAGTGTATTCCCTTACATGATGTGTAGACCACACTCCAACACTTGACAGGGCTTTGAACAGTCTTCCTTTCAGTCTTTAACTTTGTAGGCATTTTTCATTGTGCATGTCACATACCTTGTCTCAATGACAATATTCTTCATTTTAAAAAAGTGCTTTAACACAGGAAGGAGCTCTGTCTTACTGAAAATGCTCAGTGACGTTTGAGACATTTCTTAGATTTTCTTTGGCTTTTCTTTAACCCCTCTCTCACCACTATCTTGTTCTCTGTCTTACTTTTCTCTCACCTTCACTGCTACACCTACCTCTTGTCTCTAACTCTATCTTGTCTTCCCCCTCACATGCCCGCTTTCTGCAGGTGGTGCGTCTGTGCCAAAACCCCAAATTGGCCCTGAAGAACAGCCCCCCTTACATCCTCGATCTGCTGCCAGACACCTACCAGCACCTGCGTACCATCTTGTCACGCTATGAAGGCAAAATGGAAACTCTGGGGGAAAATGAGTACTTCCGGGTCTTCATGGAGAACTTGACCAAGAAGACCAAGCAGACCATCAGCTTGTTTAAGGAGGGCAAGGAACGCATGTACGAGGAGAACTCACAACCCAGGTGAGTAAAGGGCATAGAAATATAGCACCTAGTTGTAGTATTGCTGGGAGGGGGGGCATATGATATGAAATGGGTGAACCTCAGGTGTGAAGTCTCTGTCATACAGCAGTTCATTCTGAATAATTGCGACAGCACAGGCGGTGAACATTTGCACCCATTCCTAACCCCCAGGGTGGTTGTAGCTCGAGATGTAAGAAAACAAAAGGAGAGGGGTGTTGTGGTTTGAGTGTGTGAGCATCTGTGGTCAGAATGGCGCTTAATCTACAGCTGCCTGCCTGTCAGTTTGTTTTTGTGCTTGCTTATCTTTATCATCTACTTAAACATTTTCTCTTCATGTAGCTGTCAAACTGTAAAGCTTTCTTTTTTGAAACTGCACAGAGCCTTTTTCTCTCTTTCTTTTGTCTAAAATTCAGTCATTTCTCTGTTCCTCTGAAACACAAACCAGCATACTGTCTGTATTAAAATTAAGCAGTTGTCCTATTTTATGTGTGGCAACAGTTGTGGAAGTGAAATTAATAAGATATTCCCCATTTGCCTTATTTAAAAAGTACCAAATGATGACAGAAGATAACATAAGACTTGAAGCTTTGAAGAGTTTTTAAGTTATTGTAACTTTAGAAAAATCCAAAATATGTTCATGACAAGCTGCTGGATGGATTTGTTCTTACTGTGCCAGTGTGTATATATTTGGACATTGACACAGTTTTCATCATTTTGACTATGTACGCCACCACAGTTGATTTGAAACAAACAGGATGTGCTTCAAGTCTAATCTGTCAGATTTAATTTAAGGATTTGGTCAACGCTGGATGAACCATGTTGGAAATTACAGCCATTTTTATTCATATACACCTCACTGTAACTACAGATGCGTTGTGGTTCGCTGAACGCTTTGGGCGAATACTGTCAGACATGGTTATAATAGGCAACATATACAGTATGTAATGAAATTGTGTCAAGGCCTTTTTTGAGTTTCTTTAGGGAGTGTTTCAACCAACCTATGAGCTAGTATCCGATATTGTCCCAGTAAGGGCTAAAACTCTCTCTGGGTCAGTTTCGTCTCATGCTGGCAGTGTGTAGAAGATGACTTGCAGAGGATTTTAAAAAATCTCTTTGTGTTGTCCAGGGAGTTTTTTTATGTCTGGCTAGGTGCTGCTGTCTGCAGGAGTTTTTGGATTGGTCTGTCGGACAATGACACTAAGCGGATGTGGAAATGGGTGGACAGAAACCACTGCCTGAAGGGCAGAGAGCTTTGCCTAAAACTAGGTTAATTCATGTCTAGTTATTTGAGATAAAACTGTATGTAATTTTAATATCACAATTACAGTGACGAAAAGTATCATTGTTATCATTATTATCACAGTATTGTTAAAATATTGGCACACATTCATCTGTGGTTCTTAATGATGAACACCATCATTAACACACAGATTAGAAACTAAGGTCGTGGATGTTCTCGGCCACCGTACTTTTACTATTTATCTTGGTTATGATTCTGTTTTTGTAGTTTTGCAGCAGTTATTGTGTATTTTAAATATCTAATACACATCTCTGGTGTAGCATACGAGGACAGCATATGAAAAAGTTCACAAAATAATTTACTCGCACTCTGACTCTTAATTGTCGAGGACAATTAATAATCATGAATAATTAATAAAACTGAAGTGAAAAAAAAAGTGAGCTCTGTAGACACCGGTAGAAATGTGCACAGAAGTTCTCAGAAGAACAAGTTTTACGTAATTGCTCCAAACACACAAAAAAAATTCAACATACACCCTGAAGGTTCCAGACTGTAGAAATAGAAAAAAAATAACAAGAGAAATGCACTAAACTCATATAAATAGATGATTTTCTTTGCCTAATATCAGCTGTACAGTGAAAACATGCTCCGCTCCCAGTGTGTGTTACGTGCTGGAGCCGGAGCCAAAGCGTGTGCGTTTGCATGTGTGTGTTTTGGCATTTATGTTTTAAAACTCCTATTTCCTGCCACAAGATGCAAAAACTGCGCACTCTTTATTTTCTATCAGTTGATGAAAGTTTGGTGAACGCTCCTGTCACTCAAAAATCCATCCTTTCTGACTTCAGGTCAGTGGTTCCAGGTATCAGATTTCACCAGGCAGCACCGAGCTCTGAACTGTGATTGGTTTGATCTTGTGATGTAGTTTATCTTGTATTCTCGTTGACGTTTTGAAATCTCGTTTTTCAGGACGCGAACCTGAACTGTCCTCTTGGGCAGGAAAATGTAAAAACACTGTCACAGAAAAACTGTGCACATACACCACCCAGTAGGGTAGACTTCAGAAAAATTAGGGCATATAAAAATAAGAAAAACACACTTTTGATTGGAGGGGGTTTTTAAGAGACTGCTCAATTGATAGCAATAGAGTAGGTCAATGGTCTTGAGCAGTGATTTGATGTATAATAGTAAAGCTAGAGACTAACATCAGGTTGGAGCCTTTCTCTGCCTTCTCTGTCCCTTCAAATATGGACTTGTGACCAATCAAGAATAGGCACATTGCAGCTTCAGCTAGTCAGATAGCTAAAATAAGACAAAACACCAACCAAATATGAGCAGCGAGATAACCTATGAGACTGGTAACGGGTTGTCAGGGTGCAGCAGATTGGCCAGATTGAGATCTCTGCATTTCTGGTGTATACTCCTAGAAGCTTGGATCATGGCATAGAGATCTCTCTAGAGATCTCTCTAAAGTCTTTTACAGGAAACACTGAACAGCCCACATTCTTTAGTAATAGGCAGAGGGACATTTCAGGACGTTATTCATACATCTATAAAGTTGTAACGTTTGAGGTTGTTTTTTTTTTTAGTGACCTGGAAGTGAACAGATGAGAATACGGTTGAAGTCGCATGACTGTAGTTACTTTGTGTGAATTTCTCTGAAATACATACTACATACAAATTACCCTACCCTGCTATTTCCTGTTTTGAGAAAATTAGGTAATAGTTTTTATCTAACCAGTCCTCAGCGGTACATCCTCATCTGGTTGCTCAGTTCCTCAGTGCACTTGTTTTTTCTTGATGCTACCATGAAGTTAATCTTGCAAGTAGACACTCCACTAAGGCAACAAGAAGGAAGGAAGCCTCTTAACCACCCCCATACAGTATTTACATGATCTGATGAACCAGTTTTTAACCATTTTATCCATTTTTCTCACACACGCACAGACGAACAGAAGCCAGACATTACACACAAAGGCGGCTATTGTCTGTGTGGAGAAGGCAGTGGCAGTGACACTAACCAATGGTTAAGCCCTCTTAAGAATGCTATAGAATCAACCACTAACGTCGAGACACTAGAGAGAGGCCAGTACGTGAATAGGCTGCAGCTGAACTTGGCACACAGTTTCACAGGGCCCTTTCATATTCCAATATCAACTTCACAGTTTCTGCCCCGAAATGAGTAGCATTTGATGTTAGCTTTAATTAACATTGTGAATTGAATCAGCATCATTACCTCATAGTTCCTACATGATTGGCACTCCACTGTGTCTTAATAGTTGTTTTCAAGTCGCAGTGAGGAATCCGAGTGTATCGTAAGAGCATGAATGCATTGTGGGTGGATATGCTAGGTTGTCATGCCGTACAGACTTAGAGATTTAGATCCTCTATTTCTCTAGTCACCCCCTGTTCCTAAATGAACCAAACAGATTGTTTAGCTTTAGAGATGGAGTAGAGTTGATGTAGTGCAGTATAAGCAATAGGTTTGTTTTTGTTGAGTAACAGGCTGATAAGCTTAGTCTTCATGTTAGTATCAGCTGGGTGTGTGGGTAAGCAGTGCTGGGTGTTTTCTGTTTTTACACACTGACATTACAAAGTAGCTTCTTGGTAGATGGCAGTGGGGATGAAAGGAAGTCTGCTGTGAGCAAGACTTAATAATTAACACTGACAGCCCATATTCAGTCAAAATCAACACAACACAGTCAGCACTTCCTCCTTGCTTGTTTCACTTACTTCCTCTTCTGGCTTTACACAGAACAGTCGAGACACTTTCTGGCCTCGACACCAACACAGACGGAACATTCACGGAAATCACTTAGTTTTAACCAACGCTGTTTTTTTACTCCTTATCTAAGTGTAAAACTGTTCTTCTTTTGTCTGTTTGTAAAAGAGCGATTAGAAGGATGATATGTTAAATTTTTGTTATGCAGAAAATTTAAGAGAATCCTTTTTTAAGAGTAATTTTGTCTATAACCAGAGTATTGATGTCCTTGTAGTGAGATATGGAAACCTAAGTGTTAGCCTCCCCACCCCACCCCCTATTTCAGGGTCTATCCGGATACTGCTTTGACCTCTCTGCGAGAGTGTGATCGTCTTCCTAGGCTAAGCTTCTATAGCTTCCTGACCATTGTCGATAGGTTCAGCTGGTCACAGGAAGTGAGCTTATAAACTACAGGATGAAGCAACTGCAGTGAGGGACAGCCTACACAGATGGAGACAGAGGAGGGCTGGGGGCTAATAATATGTCGTAAATATTATTTGTTGTATGGGTATTTGTCTTTTATTATCTACTTTGTCTCATCTTATCTTCATGTGCCTAACCTGTTGCTGCTGAAAGCCATTATGACTGTTGTCTTTGTTTTAAAGCCCTGTAATTACGTGAATGGTGTGAACAATTTCACACCCTGAACTATTTGTTTCAGACAGCTTTCATCTTTAAGAGTTCCTTAACATTTAATATTGTAGTTATGATTATGTGATGTTGAACTTGAGAATGTATACCTCTGTGGATGGTCTGTCTCAGATTTTTGTGTGAGGTGAAACTAAGGCATGTCATTAGTGAAGGCTTTCAGCTTTTCTATAATTTACTATCTTTTGATTTTAGAGTGTTGGGGTGAACAAAGTAATTGGGGCAGATTTATTTAGTAATGACCGTACTCAGTTGTGTTTTAGCCCTGCACTTGACTACTGCCCCACCTTCTCCACTTGGCTTCAATCATCCTGATTTTCTTTTACCAACAACATATTGCTGCAGACCTTTGCACAATAGAAAAATGCATTCCACACATGCTTTTGTGATATTATTACAATGGTTGGTAGGAATAACTTCCTTGAGCTGCTGCTCATTCAGCCTTCTGTGCAGCTGAAGTGGTGTTCAGGTTTCAGTTGCAGCTGCTGTGACAAGCCTTTCACTCAGCAATGATTTGTTTTCATTCTTTTTTTTATTGTACTTACTTGTGAAGTTGTTTGATTGATTTGATGTGATTTACAGAGGTTTACATTATGACCAGTTATTCTCTGTGCAAATTAATTAAATTAATCAAAGTTTTCCATTCGCAAAAGTTTTATATTATTTTTAATTTCTTTATATTTGTCACTCACCACTATTATCCCCTGCTGTAATAAAGGTCAAAGCACTGTTGTTGCATATTTATCTGAAGCATAGTGGTGGTGAGATGTGCTAGCTTTGCATGAGGCCATCCTTTCAGTGGGCTGGGACAGGTGCTTGGCACTGTTGTGTCTAATGTAACTATATTCTTACTGTCTACTTGGCACAGAATCTAACTGTCTCTACATTTGCATTTTACACAAAGTTTTAAGGGTTTTTTTCCATTAGTCACATGCTTCTGGTGCTGAATAATAAAGATCACGGCAGAAAATGAATTCTCTTGCATTTTACAACAAAGTGCCTATGTGTTGTCAGAGATTGATGTAGTCAAGCCGTTGTTGAAAGATAAACAAGCTGCTGTACAGGACAGTACCTCTGGTATTTACAAATGTCATTTGCTCACAATTCTATTTTTGTTCACCATGATAGTCCCTGTCCTAAAACAACTTCCTATTTTTTGTAAATGTACCTGACATCCATGTGAAACAAAGTTCTGTCTCATAGCACTCCTTTTGACTTTGACTATCTGAAAAACCATCTTATCACTGCTGTATTACTGTAAAAAAGATGATGATTGTAGTATTGAATTGAGCCATGAGGAAATGCACTGGTGCTTTAAAATGATGTCCAATCAAATCAATCGTAGGAGAAGGTTTGCATGACTGTCAGTCATTCCTCTTTTATCAGTAGCTGCCCAGCCAAGTTTAGTTTAATTATTTTGCAACTTCCACTTCTACAAAAAGGAGCTAAAAAATAGTTGCAAAATTTGACATTGATAATTTCACATGTACAATTTCACACTGAAGTGCAGTATTGTTGACTGCCAAGACTGTGACTGAGAGAGTGGTCTTGAGCATGTTTTAGAATTTGACTAAACCAGAACTCTCTTGCTTCTTCTTCGATACACCCCCCCCCCCCTCCCCATTAATAAGGGTTAGGGTTAGTTAACAGTTTAAATAAAAAATTTAAAGTCAATAGAAATAGTTCATGCATTTTGTTTCCCACGGAAATGAAACCCTCCGTTTTGCTAGACAGCTCTTGTCACTTTTTTTTGTTGTGTACTACTTCATGTACTTCACCAGAATAGAAATGAGGAAGAATATATTTCTATAGTGCCATGATGTGTTAAACTCCACAAAATATCAACCATCACAGTCTAGCTCCACTTAGTTTGAATGAGGTTTGGACCTTGTGCATAGTTGTCTCAACTTAATTTCAGCTCTAATGTCTCATGCTCATGATGAATTATAGTAGTGTTGCTCTCATATCAAAGGCAGCCACTGTGCTGTTTCACACCACTGCTGTTCTCTGTTGCTTTAGATGTGAATCAAACTGAACGTGCCGCCTTTTGGCTCACCTCTCTCTACAAACCGAGATAAATTTAATAAAAAAAGTGTTACCTCTCGCTCTGCTGCCGCTGCAGGGAGCTCTGACAGATAGCTAGTTGGTTGTGATGGAGTTGGGAGTAAAGTAGGGGAAGCTTTTAGTGGTTAGCCTTGCAGCCAAATGGTCATCATTGCTGGGAATGGAAAAAACTGTTCACACTCCAGAGGCTGCGGGTGTTTCAGCTTCAGTTTCATTTGCCTACACTTGTAGCTTGGGGCTCTATGTGAAGACACACACATACACAAATAGCAGAGCATCGTGGTTATTTGCGTCGCTGCAGTATCGGTGAGCAGCCGACTCATGTATTCCACACACTATTAGATTATGGTGATTATCATGATGCAACTTAGCTTCTCTGCCCTCCAGGATATAACAGACACTTGCTGTTTATACACACAATGGTAAATGAGCTGAGATACGTACTAAGATGTGCCTCTTCAACTCCTCTCAGAGTTTTTAAAACTTTTTTTTTTCTTTACAAAAACCGTTGTGGCCTGTAAAATTATTAAAGTAAAGTTATTTTTATTATCAATAAACTGCCAGGTATTATCTTGGTTAATCACTTAGTCTGGAAACTAATAGACAGCACATATTACTGGAGCCTAGGGTCATGCCCTCAGTGGACCCTTTGCCCTGCTATAAGGTAAGACCATGCAAACGGCAAAAAAATCTAAATCTCATCTTAAATGTGGGCTTAAATGGTTTGTAGTTTCTCAACCAGTCGTGACTATACACTGGCCAAAATAGAGAGTCACACAGTAATATTTCTTGCACCACTTTTGGCTTTGATTACAACATCCATTTACTGTGGCATCATATTGATACAGTTATTCAGTGTCATTTATAAAACATTTGGGGTGTATTAGCGCAGTGTGGTGCTGGATGGTTAGCTGTGCTACTTTATCACAGACAGCAGGAAACAGGAAGGGAGCAGCCAGCTGCAAGGTCAGAGGTCGGTCTATAGCATGAGGGGGATGGTGGACAAAAACCTAGTGCTTAGAAATAATTTCAGGCTTTTTGTCATGTTTAATAATGACAGTAAAAGACAAAACACTATATACACATGACTGTACGGAATAGGTCAGGAAACCATGGGTGGAGCCCACTGACTCTGCATTTTCACTGTTAACTGTCACTGTTAGCTTAAATAGCAGTAACAGTTGTAGGGGTAGGACAGGCTAGACTGGACTACTGTAATTCATTACTGATAGGATGTCCCAATAGCTCATTCAGAAGCCTCCAACTAATCCAGAATGCTGCAGGCAGAGTTCTGACTGGAATTAACAAGAGAGATCATATTTCTCCTACATTAGCTTCTCTCCATTGGCTCCCTGTAAAAT
>JAUYWH010000005.1:16473078-16555213 GCA_034779795.1 Ctenopoma multispine | reverse complement strand
CATGTTGTTGTAATGATATACTTATATTTATTTAGGATATGTCATTTCGGACAGTGGGCAGTAAAAATAGGCCTAGGGATGAAAGGGTTAACAGCACATGTACACCACCTCGCAAAGAGAAAGAAATGTTATCAATCTGTCGCTAACTCTCACTCAGCGTGGTGAGAAAAGACAAACACAGAGACAGATTTTCCACTGACATTTGCTCCTGAAATGCTGAAGGATGTGGAGGTGATTTAAGTTATACCACACCATGGCACTTTCTACTTTAAAGGTTGCTTTTATTCCACCCCAGGGAGCAGCTCTCAAACATTTTAATAACTACATTAAATATGATGATCCTCTCTGTCCACAACCTGTTGTAAGCTACAGAATGATCCCGTCTAAGGGGAAACTGAGGGGAGACTGCACTTTGTGGCACCATATGCTGTTCTGAGTGCACATACCCACGGATGTAACTTTGGGGTTTGGTTATAAAGAATGCATATAAATCTAGTTATGAAATGCAAATACAGGAAACCCAGTTGCCATCAACATTGTTCTTCTGGTTATAAAATCTTGTGCAGGACAGAGAACCTTCATCATATATTTCAGGGATGCCTGAACTGTGGCCCCATTTGTTTGGTGCTACTCCTCTTGGTTAAATGGTGCAAAAGAATGCTGTGAGAGACAAAGACACTAGAGGCCTTGACAAACGTTCATCAATCACATTACTCCTGAGACACACCCCGCGGCATTTTAACGCACAAAGACACAACACAGGACTCTAGTAATTTATCAGGCACCCGAAATGAAACTCTCACTGACTCATGAACACACACAGCTCCTGGCACTGCGCACACATTTTTCCATAATCTCAACATGCAGCATAGTTTATATTAGCTACCATGAAAAAGCCACTCAGATCAAACAATGACAGATTTTCCTACAGAGACAACAAATATACATAATATAAGAAATATTTAGATTCTGCAGATATTTCATAGATTCTATGATCTACAGTTCACTACATTTTTTATTTTTAGACATTCTTCCATTACATCCCCAACCGCAGCCTTTTTACCCTACTCCCCCTTCAAAAATGTGAATACTTCTTCTTATCCTGCTTATTATTACCATTAATTAAGTCTGATTTATTAACGAGGACTCTAGATACCTAATTTGCAAAGCTGGCTGCAGGGTGAAGCTTTGGCTTCAGTATCATCTGAAGCTACTTTAATGAGGAGAGAAACATTTAAAAAGAAATCAGTCTACTTTTCAATACGCTCACCTGGATGAACCTTCACAAACATAATTAGAAATACAGTGTTCATGTTACAAAGTCATTTACCAAGAAGCTGCACTTAACCAAAACCAAACCCAGAATGGTACAGTTTTATATATATACATATATATATATATATATATATATAGTTTATATCGTTCTATTCTGACAATTAATCAACCAATTAAAGAAAAAAATCTTTAAATGGTCCTTTGCAGCGAGTCTGTGTGTGGTTCAGGTGATGTTTAAAATGCTGTGTGCAGAGACAAAGAGATGAACAGTGGCAGCTGCAGCAACCAAACATTCCCACAATGTCTTAGAAAAAACAAGGTCAAACTGTCACACTGGCAATGCCAGATACTTTCCCTAACACACGCGAACACTTACTAATCTCCAGAGTGCATGAGCCAAACGTCTGCAGTATTCACTCTATCTAGCACTAAAATTAATGATTTCCAAAAGGCAAAGAAGATGAAGGATACAAAGAATGTAAATACAGTGGAGAGGATAAGAGCGAGCCACACAACAGGGGAGGTAGGGAGGGAGCCACATTGCTCTCTGATTTCTCCTGATGATGTGATGCTGTATTTCATTTCAACAGACCACCTGTTGCAAAGATCAACCCCAGGCTTGAGCTGGTTCTGTTCTTTCAGACGCTGCTGACTCACAACTGCTACAGCAGTGCAGTAATAAAACAACTGGATCTCTTGTAAGGTCACTGCTGACAGGGAGGTGGTGATACACCTAAGGTAAAACAACTTGGCAACATTGAGCAAAGGAATAAATGCCAAATAACTGTAGCAGGACTATGACTAGTACACGAATGCAGCTGTAAGGTGAAGCTTGTGAAGGTATTTAAAATGTCACTTCAACTAAGTATCAGATATCTGCCGCCACCACAGTGCTGTGAAGGCACATACAATTTGGTTTGAGATGCACACAGTACAGAAATAATATATTAAAACACAGTTAGCAATATACTAAGGGAATATTTTTTCAATATAACGTTTTACAACCAAAACCCTTCATCTTCACTGAACTGAAGTGGTGGGAGAAATCTGATAAATAACATCAAACCATCTGCACTGGCAAAGACAAGAGAGCCAGTTATCTCTAAAAACATTTTAAAGAGAATAAGCCGTTTTAATCGGTTAAACAAACAGGTCAACATATCAATCTTGCTCGCGTCGGTACTGTAAATAAAAAAATACAACCAGCAGCCAGTCAGCTTAGATTAGTAGAAAGACAGAAACGGGGAAAAGCAGCTTGACTGGCAATGTCCACATGCCAACACCTCTAAAGCTCATTTCTAACATATCCATCCATCATCTTAATGGCTCTTCCTGTTACAGGTCGTAGGGGTGCTGGTGCCAAGGAGTACTCCCTGGACAGCTCACCAGGCCATCACAGCGGTGACATATATAGAGACAGACGGACATTCAGGCTCACATTCTCACCTTTGCCAGTTAGAGTCATCAACTAACCTATCTGCATGTCTTTGGACTGTGGGAGGAAGTAGGAGTCATCTGCAGCACATAATATCATCAAAAGATATCATCAACAGACAACATGGAGAAATCTCAAAAAAGACAAGGCCAAAACGCAATATTATACATCCAGAGAAAATGGACTATTCAATGTTATGTTTCACTCCACAAGTTGAGTGGTAATGCATAAATACATATGAAAATGAAGATATTTGGACTAGCATGAAAAAGGTTTCTGAGCACAGCTGTGAAGATCGTCTTTGAGGAGTAGCACAACACTGACCTGACTCTAATCCCTCTTTGATAAGTAGCTCTTTGGTCTTCTCTCTGCAGTTACACTCCAAAGAGAGCTGACTCTGTTCTGCAGCCTTTGATAACTACTTGGCAACAATACTTACTCCCCTTTACTAAAAGTTTCCACACTCAGTTATTCTGAAATGCCCACACACGCGTATATAAAATATGTGCTAACTATATAACTTCTGACATTATGTGGGATGAGGTCATCTTCCCATGTCTACATTCAAGACTTCCATAATATAAAAAAACATTAGAAACTTACTCTCACAATCTTACAAATCTATGCCTCTGCTCTTGTGTGTGTGTGTGTGTTTGGTTCTGTGTGATTCTCAGTGGGCCATTTACTCTTGTCTGCTCCCATGGTGGTACAAACGCCCCCTTCATCCTCTTTCCCACGTCCCAGACTACAAAATGGTCTCCCTATCAGTCACTTTGTAAGCAGTTAAAAATAAAACAACACAAGCTGTTGGAAATATGGGAAAGGCTAACAGACCGGGCTTATGAGAGAGAGAGAGAGAGAGAGAGAGAGAGAGAGAGGTCCCATGACTGGAAGCCGAGTCATAGGACCTCTGAGATGTGTGCTGCTTGCTGCTGGCATTTAATGGCTAAAGATAGATTGCAGGTACACACACACACGCACACACACACACACACACACACACGCACGCACACGCACGCGCACGCACGCACGCACCTTTTTAACCCAATGCCTAACAGGATAAGTTACTAATCTGCAGCAGCAGTGCTCTCCTTTTTTGCTGGATAATGGAAGTGACAAAAATGAATTGCAATATTGTTTTCTCATAACAAGACCATCCAGAGATCAATTACACCAAAATCCTAGCTCTAATTAAACTAACTAACTAAATCCTCATTAAATGAAAAAGACAAAAATAAATGTGTTACCAAGACAAAGGGTTTGTTTGCTCAAAAGTAATGAGAATCTCTATGGACTCAAACATGCACACCAAATAGGCATGACTGGATTTATATGCTTCATACACCATGATTGTTCCTCATTATGTTAATATGTCGATATTAAAAAAAACCTGATAAAAATCAGGTCCATTCCTACATTGCGCCATACAGTGCATCATATAAGTTGGACTAAAGAACCCCTGAAACAGACACTTCACTATCATGACTAAAAAAACGGGAATGGGAAAAATGGGAAAAAGTCCAGCTTCAATGATTACCTAATGCTGCATTCACGTCAAACAGGAAAAACGATAAAGATGGGGGAACATTCCAAGTTTACGTAACATGAAAACATAAGATGATTGTATGATTGCAGAGTTGGTCTAGAGGGTGTATAAAGTACTATGGATAAAAACCGTGCTGTTCACCAAACACTTCCACATTATAAAGTTAATCATGTGAAAACTAATGACAACTCAGACATGTAGGGACATCATTTCATAAAAACTTAAAGCACAAAAACCTTCTCTACTTTTACCTTATTAAACCATAAAGATCTCATGAAATTACTTCGTTACAAGCCAAACGCATAAAAAGGTTGATTCTAAATCTCACATGCTCTGATTTTAGGTCCTGGTAGTTTGTCCAGTATGATTTCTTTTGACTGCATCATTTGTTCAAGAGGGCAACTGAAAATGAAAGGAATGAAAGTGAATTTAATTATATCAGGCCGCTTTCTACAGAATGGCTGCTTGACCTAGATTTTAAAAAAAAAAGTTCAGTTCTTAAAGTTTTATCAAGAGAGAAGAAAGCTGAAGCACAAAAATGATTAACTGGATAAATAAGTAAGATTGACATTTCATTAAATACACTAAAGCCAGAGAGAAGAGTGAACCATAAACGTTAACTACTAACAGAGATCTACTGTCACAAAACACAGCAAACACATTTGAGGCTGCTTTGAGGAGTCAGCAGCACAGTGTTGTGGCTGAGGGCTGATAGGCTGCATTAGGTTAAAAGGATCCTAATGTGCATTAGATCAGCACAGAGCATTCTTTCAGGAAAACAACATCCATTATTAAGAAGAGTGTTGAACTATCAGAGGAAGGGAGATCCTGACAGGCCTCTCGTCTCCACTTCTGACAGTGCATTTCCCAGAGGACGACTTCAGATCAAGCAGGCGCTCGTATCTATGGAGGCTCTGAGAACTCAGCACACTGCAGCTTAGGAAAACACGCGCAAACAGAAAATACACAAGCAAATGTAGGACTGCTAATTTAACAAAGCATGAGCAGCATTTAGAGAGAATGCTGACCTCGTTCAAAGCCAGATTTGTGTCACAGACCTAATAATCCTCCCTGAGCTGCAACCTCTGGGTTTATTAGTAACATATCACTTTCTATTCACAGTAGCTGGTCCGCTAACCTTCAGCAGTCATTAGCCAAGACCCCTGACAAACAAGCAGCACTGGAGTCACATCTTTATTATGCTAAAGGCCAAAAGGAGAAGCCCCTCTGCCAACCAGCAAGTATTTTTCTTCAACCGTAGATAGAAAGAGAAGGCTCAGAGCAGAGGCAAAAGTTGGAAGATCACATACATCAAGTGCAACAGCCTCTAACAGAGTAGATGTCAGCGGATGAGATCAGAATCCCTCTGCAGCCACTAATCAATAGTCTTTATTCACACCAGGCAAACACATTTTATAGGCCTTCTACACGTGTATAAGCAGTGTGTTGGCCAGCGAAGGAACAAAGAGTTTGAAGTTCTTCACCTTGTTTCAAAAAGCGCCGGCCTTGAGTTTCTCCTTAGTGAACACGTTTGACAGTAAGCAAAGTTTTCAATACTTCATTCCATGTGCACTCCAACCGTCTCTCACATCGCGGTTTGTCTCGTCTTTTTACTGTTTTATCAGTATCAGATATCTTCTGTGGCTTTGTTTTGGCATATTATTTTCTGTTCTGATACATTCATTTCCCATTGATGCTTTCCAGTTTCACAGACTTGCTGCCTCGGGGTCCTGCAGTTCTGCCTGTGCTCATATTAAAAGGTTCTTTCCTTTGACAAAACATGAGATAAGAATTGTACTACATGATGAGAGAAATGAGACTTCTGTTTTTCAGCCATCTGGACTGAAACCATTCCACGTAAAAGGTCCCTCTGCCTCGACCCTTTATGCTTCCTCTTTCTACATTAGTGTTAAGTCATTCTGGTAAAGAGTAAAGAAGCTTTGACTAAGCAACACTAGCATTATTAAATGTGCTTAAACTTGGGTGTAGGTACTTGTTCTTTGTTAAAACCCACACTGTTGAGTTCAGGACAGTATCAGAGCATCATTCATATCATGTCACCACATTTTATTCTTTAAAAAGGCTAAGGTAAGTGTGAGCTCTTTTCATCCTCGTCCATGGAGTGGAGATCCTGTACACTCAGAACAACAGAATGGTTCCTGTTCTTCTTGTTAAGTGAAATGTTTTTCGGGACATAAATTATTGATTTTCATACAAATTACCCAAAGTGTGAGTTTTGCAATGCCACTGAAGTTAATGAATTCAATGGGAAAGCATTTCAGAAAATAAACATGGCCCATATATACCGTAAATCCCACTTCCCAAATCCCATCTGACATTGTGAATGGTGTTGATTTCAACATTTTGGTAACACCCCCCCACACACACACACAAACACACACACACACAGAGACACGCACGCACACACGCACACACAGACACACACTCCCTGCACGCCTAAGAATGCTAACTATTTCTTAAACCCTATAGAAACCATCACCCTGACATTGGAGTCACTGTGACTGACAAGATGGAACAACTGGCTCCTCTGGGCACCCGGGAACAACCATTGACCAAAATGAGTAAAAAAGAAAAGTAAAAAATTACTAGAAAAAAAAATTATATTTCAAATGTTTGTCCCTCACAGACTGAAACTATAACATATCTGGTTATAGAACCAAAACATTTACTGAAAACGCTGCCTTTTCATTTTGAAACAGTGAGTTGTAGCTGTACTTGGATTCATGCACGGTAGAAATTCACTTGTAACATTGTGATGGGACATGCAGACATAAAGCCTTTTATATTGTTTGTACGACCACTAAAACTACCAACCTTCCTGTGTTACTGAAACCTCCCTTTCTTTATTTCCTGAACAAACTGATGATCCATTTACTCAGCATCTTTAAAAAGTGATAGTTGAAGAAATCTGTGGCTAGAAAGACACCTCGAACCAACAGTCAGCTGTTGTAGGGGAAGAGAAACATCTCTATACATCTCTGTGGTTCACATTTCCAAAATTAAATGTAGGTGTTTAAGTGTATTTAATTTTTAAATCATTAATTTAGATCTTAGTCTTACACCAGCACACTGGTTCCCTGCACCTCTTTAACAAAACAGACATCTACTCAATGACCTCCTAAGTAATGTTTATGTTTTTGGCTGATGGGAGATTTTTAATTTGTTTAAAGAAAAGAAACCCACATGAGATTTATGTGAGTTTATTTCAGGACTAGTGCAACATAGCACTGTTTGCTTTGGTTTGTTGTTTCAACTGTGACCAAGGTTTAACCTAACAAGCCATCCCACAAAGTAGAGCTACATTTAATACGGCAACCTCTCTAGCACACAATCAGGACAGATAAAAGAACAAGTATTCGGATTTCACGAGTGCGTCGGGACAAGAACAATGATAAAGAATATAATTAGGCAAATGTATTTAAAGACAGACATGAAAGAAGCAGAGCAGAAACACAACTTTGATCATAGATGCTTGTTGTTCAGTAAATTTATGTTTTTCCATAGACTTCCCTTCATATTTTTTATCTATTTTATAGTCACACAGTTTTGCACCATACAAGCACATGTAGGATTCAGTGCTCAGTCAAAACAAGACGTTGTTGGACAGGAAGTGCTCACCAGCTTTCTTCCGCTTGGCAGTTTCATAAAAACAATTCTCCATTAATTTATAAATGCATGTAAAAGCATCATCTAAAACTGATCTGTTCTTCAGTGAATGTGTCTTGAATACAATGTGTCCAGCTGAGGTCCAGACTACATCCTGATTTCTTACAGAAAATATAATGCTAAACTAGAACAACATCAAACTGAGCACCCACAGATTAAACAAAACCTTTCCTCCGGTTTGTATTTTCATTGTTTTTGACTCCAGTGGCTTTGGATACAACACATTCACCTATTAATATCTCACACTGCAGTAAAAAAAAAGAGTCTAAGGACAGTTAAACATTAAAGGGAACGGTCATTTTAGGGAATTTACTATTTTCCTGCATAGGTTAAATGGTGGGCTTGCCCTCCGTTAGCTCAATTATGTATTTGTGTTTGGGATCAGGTAGCAGCTCGGGACAAATAACTTCCCCTCCGCTGAAGGAATTTGTGCTTGTTAGGCTTGTGTTAATATTTTTAACTGCTTCCCCAGGGACTTAACAAATCCTAACAATTACATCACAGTTTGGAATGACTATATCAGAACAATGCACATTTTAATACATTTAATATGCCATGGCTGTGGCTGCAGTCTTGTCTAAACAAGACGTAGATAGGGAATTCAATAAAATCTCATGAAATTAGTGACTTTATAAATACTTATACCATGGCAATGTCTAGTTTTAGAAGATAACATTTTGTACCAGCTTCCTCACTGATCCAGAATGTGATTTAAAACTAGTTTCAACAGTTCAAATCAATGACGTATGTGACTTGTTGAAGCATAATTTTTTCTAATGTTGCAAAAATCCCAATGTTACCATTGTAATGGGCAAAGATTCATACTTCAAAATATGCAGCAAATGATAAAAACTGAGCGTATCTTTAAGTAGAAGCTCAAAACCACATCACCAAAACGCTGTGGTGTTTTAACCATTTAAATATGGCAACAGTCAATATTTACTCATGGTTCATTCTCGACCAGTTTGTGGGCAGCTGGATTTGTGCGCACCACAAAAGAGGTAACAACAAAACAGCAGTGTAGTCAGATAAAAACCTTAACCCTTCTTAAACAAGTTCACTCATGTAAAAAGTTTGTCACTGTCCACAGAAATGAAACAGTAACCCCGCTTTAACAAAAATAACATGACGACAACAGGACATTATGTAGCAGCGGTGACATGGTTTGCGTGTGTGTCTGTGTACGTTAGTGGTCCCTGGGTGTGCGCTGTCAGGACTGTGAGGGCACCAGGTGTGGGTAACTGTCTATCTGATCAGAGATATTTAAAGGTCATTAAAGCAGCTGTAAGCGGTAACAGTCAGAGAAGAGCCGGCTCTTCAGATGCTGCACTAGCTAAAGGTGATCTCTAAACTGTCCGATGCGAACGGATTTGTCCTGCAGCCAAGTATAGAGCAAAACATCAGAGTGAACCCAAGCTGCCGTCCAATAGCTCTTATGGATAAAATCCTTTATTGCCCATCTGGAGACTGAGGCTTTCTGCTGGGCATCATGATGGTGTGCATTTTATATATAAAAAAAACTGGACAAAGCTGAACTGAACTGAATATAATTGTTTAGTCACAAATTGTTCTGCTTTTATTGCAAATGTTTGTCCATTTTTGTCCTTTTATGTATGTTGCCATAAAAATGTATTTTCTCTTGTTCTGATAAGCGAAGACTGAACAAAGCCGAACATCGACTTCCTTCCTTCCCTTTACACCGTAAACATAAGTTAGACAACTCACTTTGGCAACAAACAGTGTTGATACTAAGATATCATTCAACAAGGCTTGGCTGTAGATTGTTTCTTCACTCGAGCTACATTATACAAACACTCATTTGCTGATACTCAGTAAACGCACATAAAACGGCCCTGATGACAACACCACAAAGTCCTGGGAGCTTTCTCCACCAGTAACAGCCCCACCCTCTCCATCACTGGTTTGCTATATTGACCCAGGTAATGGTGATAATGGATGTTATTCACTCAATAGGAAGATCAAACAGTAAAAGGAAACCCCTTGCTTCTACAATTCATGCTCCCGAGAGCACAGCTTCCACCCATTATGACATTCAGCAGGGATACACTGGATAAAAACATTGTTTCCCCAAAACACCTGAAAAAAAACGCAGATTTTTTTCTGCTTTCATGATTTAACACTCACAACACACTTACTATTTAGTACTTGAGTAAAAATAATCATCAACTGCCACTATCAATAATTATATATTCTCCTTTATCAATAAATAAGTCAGAAAACACTTTAGCACTTTTCACACACCAATCTGTTTATGACATCAGACGATGAAGCCTAGCATGACTGTTGATAACAGACTACCAGGTGATATAAGGATATGATAGGATATCCCCTGCCTTTGTTTCACTTAACGAGCCTATTCAAGGTAGGTGTGAGGTGAAACCAACCTGGAGGTATATATTTGTGGTCACTACCAACCTCAGATTGATAAAGTTCTGTGGATGCAGAACGAAACGTCTCTACTTGGAAGAAAGAAGTCCAGTTGCCATGACTCAATCCTCAGACTACTTTACCTGGATGACTGAGAATCTTCACAGACATAAGGATATGATATTCAAACTAAGCTAATGTTAGCACATTCACATTCAATCCTAATTCAGGTAATTAAGAAACTACAATAAATGCAAAGCAGCAAAACTTACTAATTAATCAAAAATTGTTTCAATCTTCTCATTGTTCAAAGCAAATATGCCTGCAGCACTGCCAGTTCTGTTCTGTGACACTGACTTCACGAGAAGCATCAACAACATCTCTCCACAATAAAGTCACTGTGAGGTGGTGATGTAATTAGATGTCTGGGCTAACTCAATCAGACATTTGAATTCTCACACTCCGGGTGGTGTCCAGAAAGGCTCAGGGTTACTGTCACTGACAGGTTTAATTTTATGTGGTTCACAAGGCTACCTTTACACTTGATGGTCAATGTCATGGACAACACATGTTTTATGACAATGATTTTGAGGGCCCGACATGTTTCTCACATTACTACAGAATCACAGTGATAATGTCACAGTAATCTTTTAAAGCCAGCCAACGCAGCTTATTCTGAACAGCAACAGCTGTGGCTACAAGAGGTAATCACTCTCTACACTATTGGAAAATGACAGAGATTAATGTTATCACTGGTCAACGTGACTTTAAGAAGATCAAAACAGAAAACAAACATGACTTTAACACTGAAATGTGATGGGAAAGGATGACAAAGCATCAGCCTCTGATGCCCTTGAAGTGCTAACATGGTGCCTCTCCCTAACCCTCACCTCTCCTCTCCTTTATATGCCCACATTGCATGTCATTACCTTTGTGTCTTCTGTCTCCCCTAGCTGTGTTTCTTTCTCTGTCTCTCCCTCTCTGGACCTTTCTGCAGGTATCCCCAGCCTCAAAGCTGAATGATCAGTTATTGTCTCTACCAACTTGCCCAAAGTTTGATCCAGTTCTTGCTTGTTGCTCTTTTCTCTTTCCACTAAACCCAGCCACTCAAAGCAGATGCCCTGAGTCTGGTTCTGCTCAAGGTTTCTTTTGTTAAAGGGAGTTTTTCCCCTCCACTTTTGCCTTGTACTTGCTCAGGGGGGGACGTGTTTTCTATAATATTTCATATATTTCTATATGTTTTCCATATAATTCTGTAAGGTCTCAATCTTTACACTGTAAAGAGCCCTGATATGATTTTTGTTGTAATCTGGCACTATGTAAGTAATCTGAACTGAACTCAATTAATATTCACAAGCCTTTGTACTGTTTCCTTTCCAGGTTTCACTGGGGATCTGGATTATGTTTCACTAATCCTAACAACCTTAAATTCACCACAACAATTTTAGACATCTTCAGATTGATGTTGCACTGTCATGGCCCTGATCAAAAACAGAGTGGTAGACCACTCCTGTTCAGTTACAGTCTCTCGCTGGGGAATGCATAAACAGAGTGTTTGAACCGCTTAACGCTTTACAGTATTTCACAACAGAGATAAGACGCCATGTGCCCAAACCTTTTCCAGACAAGGACCTGTTTTTTGGGCACAGTGAATATTTCCGAATATTGGTGTGAATGTGTGTGAATGAGGTAACAAAAGAAGTGAGAGCAAAACGACCAATCCCTTCAAACTCATTTTCCAACAGTGTTCAAACTGCTCCACCAAGTAACAGCTGCTCAAAAATCATGCAAATGAAACAGTCACACTCCTCACTGTGGAATTGCGCCGGAAGAGAAGTCTGAAGTTAGAGACTTCCATTTCAGACTCGCGCTGCTCCGCTGATCCTCTGCCAGATTTCAGGGCCTCAGCTTTCAATGCTATGGTTGAGACACAACAAGGACATTTATTGTCTGTGGCCAGCTCATGTCTTCTGAAGAGCAGCAGTTGTTTCGAGCAGATGAAGTCGAAGCACAGTGACTTAGCTGCAGCACATAGCGATGACCTTTAAATGAGCGAGGTCAAATGTGGCTGCTCTTTGGCCGACTTGATTATCTGATGTCACAGGAAGTGAATAGTATCCTTATCGAGGATCACCACTACAGTCCCAGAGCATGCCCATATTTCCTCTGATGTCATCAGGGGCTGGAGACAGAGTTCTGGCACAGACACAACCACACTCATTTGTGCACATGCACGTGCACATATTCAAACAGAGCGTCTTTTCACATACATCCACCCTGAATGAGTGTTAACCAACATCATAGAAAATTTGAGATAATAATCATCAGCAATTGTTAGAGGGAGAAAAAGGGACAATAAAACTCACCACAAACTAGTTATCTGGTGCACAGTGTAACAATTTGTGAATCAATAAACGATTGAGTGGATTCACACAGTGTTAATCTTATACAGTTTAAGGATTGTTTTGTAGAAGAAATAAATATATTATATATATTTATGAAAATAATTAAGGTGTTACCTATAGAAGGTTACAATTCATCATTATATACATCTAATAGATACACACAAAAAAATACTCTTTATTTGCAGAAGGACGGGAAGTTGACTTAATAAACAGAGTTGGGGGAGCTCATGGACAATGGCATGGCTCAACCTAAAACAGGAGATCAGCACATTACAAAGATGAGGTCGGGAAAGAATGTGGTTGATAACAAACAGGGTTAAGTAAAGGTAAAAACATGGGCATAGCTGGAGGACAAGACGGAAGGAAGGTCAGGCTCACAGAGAGGAAGGGTTGTGGACAAAAAACACACACTGACCTGTCTAGTTTAAACAAATGGGTAAAATCAAAACATGCGAGAAGCTACAATGACGTGGAGAGGTAGCATGCCCTTCTCACCCACATAACACTCACACACTCTCTTCTAAAAATAAACATCTGCACCTCACAGGCTGCCATCCAACTTTTTTTATTATAGTCTCTAACAGCTGATTTAAAGCTGCTGTCAGTGACAATTGTGAAATTCTAAACTACACACAGAATACTTTTCTCTTTCGTTTGGCTTCAAACAGAAGCACCACGCAAAAATCACACGTGTGTAATATCTCACTTTGGGAATGTTTTTGACTGCGTGTGTGTGCGTTTCTGTGTGGGACAGAAACATAGTCGAGCTATTCACCGCTGCCGGGGCAACACCGAGCCACTTGATCAGTGCTGGGAACAGACAAGAGCTGACAGAGAGCAGAGGAAGAACTCCCTCGCTACAGCTGTACCTCTACAGATGCCAGAAGCTAAAAATAAATGCAGCAAACTATTCAAAGTTAACAAAAGTAACTCCTGACTACCATGGGCATCTCCTAAACATATGGCCAGTTTATTCACAACGTGGAAAACAAGCTGCAGCCTGTTTGCAGAACTAATAATTCAATCTTTTTATTTCAATCTTCATGAATCACACAAGCTGCAAACAACATATTTACTGTGCAATGGGAAAGCAGGGATGGACATGGTGCTTAAATATTGTAACATATAAAGAGCATTTTCACTCAGTGTAATGATAGGTGGTACACTCATTTTATCTATTAGTAAAAGTGTCCTCTTTCTAAAATCTACTTTATGTGGGGACTTTCAAAGAATGAGAGACAGGAGAGAACTGTGCTCTATCACATCTATGCTCCTCATCAGAGGAGCTGCACCTACAGTAAGACGGAGCAGAAGAAAGTAGTAGTTTCTATGCAGACTGTTTGGTCCCCAACGACGTGTTTAAAATACTCGGGGAATCCCTATAAATTCTGACAAACTAACTTCACACTGTCACGACACAGTTCACTTCGTAATTGGTTTTAATCCTATGGCTCTATGTTTACGCGCGTGTTTCTTGAGATAAACCCAGTTACGCGCGTGTTTCTTGAGATAAACCCAGTTACGCGCGTGTTTCTTGAGATAAACCCAGTTTCACGCTCGCAGTCAAACCTCCTCACAGAAAGAGCATCACGTGTTTCTCCTGCACTCACCTCTCCAGGTATGAAGGAGGAACACAAGTCCAACGAGCAGAGAGGCAGTGTCCCGTACAGCCATGGTTGTTGGTCGGTGCTGCTGCGGCTGTCCGCGTTGGGGTGCGTATGGAGGTAGTCTGACACGGACTGGTCCTCCTGGTTAAACTGTGTGAGACAGACAGAGAGGAGCGGCGGTGAAGCGCGGGGAGCCAAGTGATGCAGGAGGGGTGTCCACTGTAAGAAATGACAACTCCTGCCAGTCATTCGGGGTTTCCGGTCTCTCTGAAACGCGTCATGTTATCTGGACGCAAGGTGCACGTTAACCAACACGACCTCAGCTCTTTAATGGTTTAGTTAATTAGATGAGCTCATAAGCAAGAGCTCAAAGCCTTGGATTAAAATGAATTTTGCAGGTGGATATTTTTTGCAGTGTGAAGATAAGGAGGATCTTAACTGACAGCAGCATGAGGGCGGAGGTCTTAAAGTTATTTTTTTACAGTTATTTTTTTTTTCTCGTTGTGGTGTAGACTGACATTTCTAACGAGGTACACAAGAGAACTGCAACTTATGTTTACTCAATAAGAAACCATGAATGGTGAAGAGTAGTTATGTATGACTTGCTTGGGTGACACATGCGCGTGATTTAGGAGAGAAAAGGTGTGGCAGCCGTTTCTTTATCCTCCAACGTTTAGAGTTCACGACAAAATAAAGTGCATCAGTAACAGAACTCAGGACTGTTGCGTTTTAGTGGTCTGTTGAGGATACAGAAATCATCTGTGGTATAGAGCTGGAGGCAGAGGGAGTGATGATGACATAACTCCATCGTAAACATTTCTACATACTCTCTGCATCATCTGTACCCTCCATGTTTCTGTCATTAAAAAATGCTGAAAACATTCACCGTCTATGTCTTGTTTTTGTGTTGATAATCCCATTGTTATCCCATTGCAAGCAATAAATATCTTAACATGAGCAAATAAAAAACATTGGCTCCAAACAATATTCCAACAACAGTGTCATGTTCCCATTTGTTTTGCTGTCACATGTCAAGATACAACATTTTCTCTGGTGTTTTTTGTCTTGACGCAGTTTAAGGTGCCGAAACAATATGTCACTGCACATTATTCAGCTGGATTTTGTTCTCTGTTAATACATTTAACAAAGATTATCTTAATCTACATCCAGACTGTCATAAAACATGAGCATGACTTCCACTGTGACGCGTTGAATGCCGAGCTTAATATGGACACAATAATGGAGGTGAATCAGACTGACTCCCTAAACAAACTGTGTAAAAACATGGTGCCTGCCAGAGGACGTCATATCATTTACTTTACTCACCTCCTGCGCTTTAGTTGCAGGACTCTAATGCAGATAAGAAGAGACAAGAAAGAAGAGAAAATGACACAAAATAATGGGCACTTGACATGTGTTTAAACCTTTGAACTGTCAGTACAGTTCTAGCAGTCATTTAATTTGATCCTGTGTGGACTATCAGTCTGTAAAGTTGGACATGGATCAAAGAATGGTGAAATTTATCGTGTACACTGATGTTTTGTAACCTTCACTGCTGGAAAACACCATCGTCTACCATTTCTGGCTGCCAAGTGGGCTGCCTCTGAGCGCAGGTCACGGCCATGTAGGGAGGAGCAGCCAATGAGAATGAGTCCACTGTGAAAACACTGCCCAGCAAAGAATGATTAATTTATTTTGTGTTCTTTGTTTAATTCTGGTCAGATCAGGACATTTGGTGAAAGGGTTTTTTTATGTTTTTAAAGTCTGGGTAATCTCTGGGCCATCTGACTCAGACATTTGTATGCTAACATTCAGCTTATGGGTAATAGGTAATGTCTAAATATGTTCAGGCTTCCAGTGCATGTCTGAGAGCAGTCTACATGTATAGCAGCATAGCTATACCTGAGCCAGGTTTGGGAGCTGGTTCCACAAGAGAGCAGCTTGATAGCTAAAGGCTCTGCCTCCCATTTTTACATTTGAAAACTCTAGGAACCACAGGCACTTTGAGAGAGAAGTGTAAAGTGTCTAATTTACCAATATTGTGGATTGTAGATTACCTGACCACAGTATATGCGTATTCAACAATCTGTGTCTGACTCTCTGAAAGTGGTGTCAGAGAGGCGAATATTCTCCTAAATAAGGACAATACTGGACAATACTTTCCACCCATTCCACGATGTCTTGGCCAGTTATAGGAGCACGGCACAGAAAATCTTTGCTTCCTGTGGCCATCTCACTGTACAACTCCTCCATCTGATGGACAATTATTACACTCTGCAATACTTCACAGGCTGACTACATATACAGCCTGCAGAAACCCATGTTGTCATATAATATTGTATTATTGTCTTATCTGTCTATCTTACCTGTCAATGAAAAAAATGTGTAAACTGTAGTTTATAATGTATTTTTTGAATTTCTTTATTATTTGGTATCTCTAATAGTGTAAATTGTAGTCTTTTGTTATATCACTTCTCTACTTAATTCTTTCCTACTGTCAAGAGCAACTGAGACCTCATAATTCCCTCAGGGATTCATAAAGTATTTCTGATTCTGATTCTGAAGTTTAAACAAAAAATGTATATATGAGGCAAAAGAGAAAAAAATAACTCCAGTATAGAATAAGTTGTTGTCCAGTCTGACAACAAGCTATTCTCAAAAAAAACTTCATTGTTCTGGCCCTCAAGGTCAGTGAATTATGGCTGAATCTTTAGGGCTGACATGTGATTTGGGTCTTAGCAGAGGTAGTATATAAATAAACATATAGAATTTGGGAAAAAAACACTATTTTAAACAACTCTCCTAAAATTCCTGGTGGACGAATTGCAAGAATGTCCCCTTTTTGCCCTTTTTTTAATATGATACATCCTGGACTGAGCGTTAGGGGATATCAGGGGGTAATGTGTTTGGGAATGAGGAAAATAGAGGCAGGAAAAGTCCACCCCTCCCCCACAGAGTTCCCAGGGACTGAAAGCCTCTCAAATATTGTAAGAGGTTTTTTTTCACAACCTGCTGACAGGGGAAAACCACAGCTTTTAAATGTTTGCACTTTGGCCTCTATATAAATTGAATAAAGAAGACATAATTCCAAATTAGCTGTTGCGCACAAACTGTGCAATGTAAGTTTTTCATTTAAATATACACATCTGGCTCAGCAAATAATCATCTTTGTTCTAAGTTGCACCCTTAGATTTTCACTCCTGACACACTGACTCCACTGTCCTTACTATGCCCCCCGTATGTGTGCCGTTCCTCTGTGATTGATTACACACAACTCCTGTTTTCACACCAAGGCTCACAGTGCTGTGCTCGTCGGCTAAGGAAAGCCTGAAGGAAGGAAAGGAAAAGAAGTCATTCTTTCCAAACCGCTAAGGCCAAACCCAAGAACAAGTTGTTTTGGGGGTAGCATGCCCGGCATAAGAGACAGCTATTGTCCGAATTAATGGTATTGTGAGGGGGGCTCTGGTGAAGAGTGGGAGAGAAATTTGAATTGCTGCTAAGCTCCGTCACAACAACAAGAGTTGTGACAAAGAGACGCTTTGATAACTACAGCGGCCAAGAATTGAACATTGCTTCTCCATGGTGATTATATGTAACAAGTGACATTAATCATAATGAATCCACCCACTGACATGTTTCTCCAGTGTTTCAGCCTGGGAGGATGAAGAAGAGAAAAGGATGAATTGCAAAGGTTAATAAATTCACTAATGCAACTTGTTATCGCTGCTTGGGGCATTTATTTCTGATGGAAAATAGAAATTTAAAAAAATTGCTAAAGCTTTCCCTGAAGCTGAAAAAAAAATCTAATTGTTTCTGTATAAAAGTACCAAACACTGGATCATCACAGCTTCACGAATGCAAACAGTTCTTCTCCATTTCATATTACAACTGAAATGATTTGTTGATTAAATGAAGGTAAAACATTATTATCAGCTGTTGTTTTGGTCATAGTTGAAGCTAAAATGCAAATGTTTGAAAGTTCCAGTTGTTCACATATGGGAATTTGTGCCTTTTGTCATGTTAGTGTATTAACTGAATATATTGGGGTTTTAGACAAAACTTATAAAGTAAGAATCCTGCACAATGTTATGTCAATGAACTAAAGTTAGAGACTATAGGCTCTAATAAATAGTAATTTCACACTAATCTGACTGAAATAATAACCTGCTAATTATAAATCTAGTTATTTACAAATTCAACAATAATTAAACAAAGCATCCTGGGTGTGGGACAGATGCAGAGTAATTAATCATGAAGCAGGAAGCAGCTACAGCACACTCATGAGCATCCTGCAGATACACAGACAAGGTCCTGAGAAGACGACTCAAAGAACAGGAATGTCACACTGAGGGACTTCCAGTCTTAGTCACCCCTTTCACAACAGGAAAACCATCATCACTGCCTCTTTTGCTATACACTTCTCAGTTTTGCTAAACTGAGAACCAGGATGGTTCTCAGTTTCTCACCTTTTTCTCTGTTTGCCATCACTCCCTCTCTCGCCCGCTCAGCATCCAACAGAAGCAGTAGGTTTGAGGCAGAGGGTTACTGTGGAATTCAGGGTCCTGCTCTGGGTCTCGACCAGTCTGCACTCTAGCGATTTCTACTGTTTGGAGTTTGTGTTTTCCCAGAGATGCTTCTGTTCTGCCACTTACCCCCCATCCTCTTTCTAAAATACACACACACACATACAAGCGCAGTCGCACACATACTGATGTATTTTGAATGTAAATTTATGTGACTCCAGTGCACTGGCTGGCTGCCAGAGTCATCATTGAGAAGGTCCCTAAATAAACCACAAAATATGGGAACACATTGCAAAACTTTTAGTCCCTCCACTATGCCATAATGACTAGGTTTGACTTTGAGTTAGCCTCAAACAAGTTGTCATCTTGTTCTAATAAACACTGTTCTAATTATCCTGACATACAAAAAGTCTATTTAAACCTGGGGGTTTAAAAATAACAATGTTCCAATCTTTTCTTAGCTAAACAAAAACTAAGTATAAACAAACATTTCTGAAAATTAACAGCTTTCTTAAAAAAGAGCTAAATAATGTTTTTTTAAGATTTTACAATCAACATTCACCACTGTACATTAAAGATATAAAGCACGTGTCTGAGCTAAATTAACTTCAGCCCACAGGGCTGACACAGAGGGGTAAAGAGTTGTTTCTGAAGAGGGGAAGAGCAACCAAGATGTGGAAGTGACCCAGTAGGTGAAGCCCTATTACAAATGTGCCCCTCTGTGGGAGCTTGGCTTTTTGTAGGAAACACTTCAAAGGGCTGGTTTGTCTTGCTGTTGTCTCCAACTCATCCTGTGCAAGTCTCTCTTGTCCTCAGTGTGCCTGTATGATTTTGTTCTGTATCTTATTTTTGGGATTATTTGATTATTTTAGTTAAACAGATCTGAGTTTAAGACAGTCAGCAGGATTTGTCATTTTTGACAAATGGTTGATGTTGAAGTTAATGTTTGTATCAACTGGGATGGGGCACTGAGGTTGCTGGGTACTGCTGCTGAATGTTGAGTGAATATGCAGCAAGAAGATTTTAAAAAACATTGTAGGTGAGGGTTTTTTGTTCCAACAAAAACAGAAACATTTATCTTTTTTTTTTTTTTACTAAATATCATTATGATTGTTCCAGATGCCAAAAAATGAATTTGGGTACAGATTCTCTGAAACTTTTTAGTTTACGTAATTCACTTTTGCCCACACAACAAAACATTTGTAACCTCTCAACACTGAAGCATTTGGTTGATCAGAAAACAAACAACGGAAGCAGACCGGCGGCCTGCTAGCAGGCAGAAGGAAGGTAAGCTACCATAAAAGGAGCAGGTCTAGAAGCTCTCTGCCAGAGACAAAGTAGTGCACAAGACCTTTTATAGCTACTCACACCGCCTGTGCGTATCCCTGTTGTATCGTTAAGTACTTAAACAAATGCTGTTTGTCAAGTGTCCAAAGTTTCTCAACAGGATTTCCCATGATCGTATCAGACAGAGTTTCCCTTTGCACGCAAAAGAAAGAGCTCAATGCTGAATAGCTCAGATGGGGAGGATGAGGCAAGGAAGGAAATACTGTTGATATTGTTCGTAATTGTAAAGTTTTTGTGTTTCATTGTGGGTGAAGTGGTTGAGGTAATGGGAGAATATAGCTCAACAACCAAGACTGTTAAATTAAATGGAATGGGTCAGGGAAATCCTGGTATCCTAGCATAAAAGCTCACAAAATAATGACAGCAGTGGTTTCCACTTCTCCCGCTCACACACACACACACACACACACACACACACAGACAAACCCAGAGGGAGAGTTTCTAAGAGCCTATGGAGAATGTGAATGCCTAATTATACGATATCTATTCAATACAAACACAAAACAATGTTGCACATGCAAAATAATTATTATCTCTGTCATGATCAGGGGCATGTCTAAAAAAAAGAGCCGGTTCAATAGTTTTAAAAGTTCTGTTTAAAGAGGTGATTATGGCACTGTGGCCTCACGGTGAGATGGATCCAGGTTTTAATCCAGAGGTCAGCCCGGTACCTTTCTGTGTGGATTCCCTGTGTCTGCATGGGTTATCTACGGCTTCCCCTCACCGTCCAAAAACAAACATGTCAGGTTAATTGGTGACTCTAAATGATACATCTGTATGTCAGGAAAGTAAAGCTTGTGTCAAATAAATAAGCAGACCATAATTCACTGTGGTAAGCCTCATGTGGGATATGCTGAAATATCACAAATCCTGGTAATGAAAGTACTATCACAACTTCCTTCCAACTATATGAAACAGAGAGAGAGAGAGAGAGAGAGGAGACACAGGGACACACACTCACACACACCTGCAGCTCAGTAATTTGGTTCCTTTACAGAGCAGAAAAGAAACAAAACGGTAAAAGTTATGAAAAGCTGTGTGAAAACATTATAATACTTTATTATCTTGAGACCTATTTAAAGTTTGTGTGGTTGTTGGTAGCTTGAAATATGCTAAACCACGTAAAGCTCAAAAAGGACAAAGTTGAAGACGATTTGAAACTCCTGTCCACTTATCATTATAAAATATATGCTGATATAAGAAAACGTATAAATATTAGAAGCATAAATATCTTTAAAAGACTTTGATATTTGATTTGTTTTTATTAAATATCTGCTGCTTATAAAATAATCTGCTGACACGAGCATCTATGTGGTCATAGCATGATTAATGGAGGGTGTGAGAATGACATGTGCTTCCTGGAATTATGTGGCCAGGAGGTGTGGTAATAAGGTTTTCCGCCCTGTGCTACTGGGCAGATCGTGGAATATCAGGAAATCCTAAGAAGACCTGCACGTTTACACACACCATCATTATTAATCATTTGGCCGTCACTGCTCCTGGAGGGAGGCACAGTGGCACAGAGGGTCTGGCTTCTGAGAATCACTCCCTATAAACATACACTGTACTATATATATAGTCTCAACATCTTTAGAAAGTTGAGAGTATATACACAACGGTGTTTAAAGAAAAATTGATTTAAAGCACTAAGCAGCGTTGAGTGGGATATTACTTTCAAACACTAGCAACAAAAATGATTTCTAATAATAAGTTACTAATAAGTCATTAATAAGACATGCTAGGAAGGGAAGAGAGTTGATGTATAAATAAAATTAAGGACAGAAGAGAAGTAAGAGGCTATCCATGGACAACAGACAATAACAGGATGTCATTGGTACAAGAACAATGAATTGTCCAAATCCACACCTCACAAGTGGGCTGTGTTCCAACTTTTAATTCAAATAAATCAAACCACTCTTTCCATCACCATCTAAGGATGAGTTTATATTCACTACACAGCATCAGTGTACCTCTATACGTCTGAAGGCTTAAGGTCAGGTAAATAAATGTTTTGGTAAGAACTGGATTTTGGATATGCTATTTTTTTATTATATAATTTTTGCAGTATTTCATTTGTGATAAGTTTTAATGCTAAAAAACAAGCCAAACATAGTTCAAGTTAGGGAGTTCATGTCAGTTCAACCTGTTCTAAAATAACTTTAAGATTTATTTTCACTGTAGACATGCTGGTGAAGGATCGTTTAAATTTAAAAGACTTGCTCACTTTTATTGGACTGAAGATGACAAAGCGCTCCATCAGTGTTAACACAGGTATATGTACTGGGGGGTTTCAGTTTCAGTCTCTTTTCAGGATTTGAATGTTTGAATTTGAATGTTTGTTTTTTTTGTCTTTGCAAAGTTTAGGGATGAAAGGAAGTGACTTATTTCCCTGAACATATGATTGATATATGCAAATACAATGTATGAAATATGATTTATGTCCTTTTTCCCCTCTCCTTAACCAGCATGAATATTATTAATTCGAAATTATTTTCCTACTAAAATATCTATTATAATGCCTGTCAATTCTTCAAGGTCCCTGTTAATTAGATTGATTAAATTATTACACTTAAATTATTAAATTAATACACACTGATTCTTCTTCAGCAGAAGCACTACTCTGCTGCCTTCTACCACTAATTTCCACACAATGTACCCTAACCCTCATTGTCATTAGTTCTCTTAATCTTTGGGTTCAAATTTCATGTCACCAAAAATGGTTTGTCTTCCTCATTTAAAACATTTTGGTAACAATCCTCTATTTTTACCAGATACTTTCTCTCTACTAGTCAGCAAAGGTCTCCAATAGCCTATTAGCCAAGATATTTCCATTGTGGTGTGTAGAGGAGCCAAATTATGATATTCTGCCAAATCATGATTATTGTCAAAAGAGATATTTACCCCAAATTCATCCACTTATATTTCTAATATATATTATATATATAAATTGTTATAGTTTACCTGATATTTTATATAATATATGAATCATTAACTACTCTGCGATAAATACCGACATTTACCGGAAACACGTCATGAGGTCAGCTGACACGACCAAAACAAATATGGCGGCCACAGTGACAACGGTAAACGTACAGAAGTTACAATATTTGTATGATTTACGTCGTTTCTTTTGATTTCTTATTTTGTTTTTACACATTACGTCTTAATGTAACGTGACCGTGTAACTAGTTAGAAGTTGTCGCCTACGTGTTTCTGAACGGGAAGTCGAAAGCCGGAAAGTAAACGGAAGTGTCGTATCTCATTTGAAACCAAACATCCGGCTCCTTAACGCGTGTGTTTATGATGTTAGCTCGTCGTTTTCAGGCGAACAAAGCTGGAGAAAACATGAAGAATAAATCGGTTTATCGTCCAGCAGAACTAGGAATAGTGTAAAGTATCGCCTGGCAGAAAGTACTGACGCTGTGGACAAGATGTAACGTCTCAGTATATCTCCCCTGAACATATAAACAAGACATGGAGTGAGCATCGATAAACTGAAGTCACATTACCATGGGTTTAGTGAACTTTGTCATCTCCACGGTAGGAAAATGTCTGGATGCCGTTTGCTTATTGCTGGACGTGAACTTTCTCATCGTCCACAGCGTGGTGCGGACACTTCTGGCGATTATCAGCTTTATAACCAACCTCCCCACCCTCCTCCTCAACTCTGTACTGGAGCTGGGAAACTTCTCCGTGGTTTGCTTGATGTCCATGGCAGAGGGAACTTCAAACGTGGCCCACAATACAGTCACCATGGCCGGCAGCTTGGTGCTAGCTCTGGAGGGGCTGTTGGAGAGCCTAAAGATGGTGGGTTACCTGTCGATGCACGTCCTGCTTCGGGGGAAGGAGCAGCTGTGTCGAGGTGTGCTCTGGCTGCTGGAGGGCTGCTGCATTGCCGTCAGCCTGGTGGTCTACTTCATCAACACAGTGGTGAACTTTGCACTCATTGCCACTCAAAATGTGTACCTGGCAGTGGTCAGCGTATTGCAGACAGTGTCCAGCCCGCTGCAGAAGGTGCTGGAGCTCGCGCTGACCACCTTCACCTTTCTGTACAGCAGCCTGGTTGGGACGTCAGCTTTCCTGTGGTCACCCTGTAAGCTGGTGCTGGACTTCCTGGTTTCACTGGTGCACATGTTCCTCAGCATCTTCATACTTAACATTTATGGCCTCCTGCTCACTGTTGCTATCACTCTAACTACCACAGCCTACCTGAACCCAGAGCTGACCCGACAGGCCGCTGTGCGAGTTATGCATCACATTAACTCTTCTCCTGTTCTACGTAGACTCTATTGGGCTCTTCAGAACCTCGCTTCTGCTTTGCGGAGAGCCCCACATTTTGCACATGGTAACATGCGACACCTGCAGAGGCTACTCTATCACCTCTACCTGCTGGAGAGAGGACTTTGGCAGCAACTGTCTCGGCACAGCAGTCAGCTGGGCCTCACACTACGGACTCACCTCCACAGGGACAACACCAGCAGAGGGCAAGGCAATGGCAACCCCGAAGAGGAGCGACGGGACCCTCCAGATGGAATGGCAGAAGATGGAGACCACCGGGAGCTGCTGGATTTAGTTTTTCCCTCATCCAGTACAAACAGGCCACTAAAGAAGTCTTCAGGCAAAGACAGTGATAGTAAATCTCTGCCTGCCAAGAATCTGCTCACTCTGCTGAAGGAGCAGGAGGACAGGAAGAAGTGTGTGATCTGCCAAGACTGTACCAAGACGGTGGTGCTGCTGCCATGCAGACATCTATGCTTGTGTAGAGACTGTACAAACATCCTGTTGAGACAGCCTGTTTACCAACAAAACTGCCCGCTCTGTCGGCACATGATCCTTAACACTATGGATGTGTATCTATGAGGGACCAGTGAAAGGGGCTCTTTGACAGTTAACATTAGTAAGTATTTCAGTATTTTCCTGCTTCTCTTCTCTTTCCCCAACTGTGGTACTCAGCCTCAAACCTGTTCTTTCCCACTTATTTTTTAAAATAGCTTCTTCTGTTGATTTTAACAAATGTTATAGGAGTAAACTGTGCAGACGAAGGTAAGAACTTTTTTTACACAGACAACACTATTTAATAAAAATTTTATTGTTGGCTCTGGATTTATGGGATTTATTGACTAAAAGAAATGTGAATGTCACCAGACTTAAATTCAGCTCAAAACAGAGATACTAAAGTAAAGACATGCTGGGACCTGGTACCAAACCGAGTACATACTAACTATATATAGTTTTGACTCATAGGAAATTATATATTTACAACATTAAAGGTGCCACTACTAAATAAAGAGACTAGGATTCCATTTAACAGTTTTATTGTTGACTAATCTAACAGTTATTTTCTAAGTTGATCAATAAAATGTAAAAAAAATAGTGAAAAACACTCTTCAGATCATTTTTGAATTTCTTTTTTTATGCAATCAACCAAACAAAAACAAAACATTTACCATTATATATGTTTGCATCGACTGGGCTCCAAAAGAGATGGCAAAATGTAACGGATCTCAAATGCTGTGCTATGTAGTGTGCATGTGGGACACAGCTGCCCTCTCGGTTTTGAGATGTTCCAGTGTTGCCACATTGAGTCTCAGGTCCTGTAGCCATAGTAACCCACAGGTGCCCTCCCTTCCTGATGCTGAAATGTTTGCAGCCCCTCATGTCTTAAAATGATGTGCTCTGAGTGGGCCACGCTGTGAAGAGTGAAAACTTAACAACTTAACTTTGTGTATGATGATAGCGGTGATTCCACACATGCTGGACTCTGAACAACATCATGACCTTTTGATGCAGTGCATACTTTGACCATTTCAGTATACTAATGTAGATTTTTGTGCAGCTCTTAGCATTTCACACAGAGCTTAAAAAAAGGTTTTCTGTAAAGTAAAGTGATTTATAATTTTCCTGTCAGTGATGATAAAATACGGCTTTATTCCATTTAGTTGTTCTATTGATAGGACTCCTTCCAGTCTTCCATCGGAGGCGTATTACAGTCACCACCAACAAATAATCCATAAGAGGTTTTCTTTTTCATTTGTCACTGTAGTAAAACCTAGATTTCTATTGTATAAAAGCTCCATAAATTAATAAGGCTTTAGCATTTCATTTGCTTTTATCTTTTCAGTTGTTGCTATTGAAGCTGAAGTGTTGATATTGATCTGTGTAACGTTTACAGGGTGCAGTCATGACACACATCATGCATTATTATTGATGACTGTTTTGGATGCAGAACTGAGGGAAAGGAAAGTGCCATCTGTCATATGTCCTCATTTGCTTCTTGTTTGTTAATTTGGATGGTTTGGAGAAATTAGATTTCTGCAATATTTTTGTGAAATAGCTATGTAGCATTTGACATTAACACGTTCATACCATATCATCAATAGAGTGGTCTGAATGTCAGTGTTTGATGATGTTGTAAATGATTTCCAGAGACCAGACTGTTGTTGTTATACTCCTCCTCTCAGGTATTTCTGCAACACCAGTGTAGAGCATTCCCAACTAGAGACTGCAGTGGACTGAAAACAGCTCACGTGACCATCATCTGTTGCAGTCTGCAGCGTGTGTAGGAACAGTGTGAGACAATGTGATTTGAAGATGTGAATGTAACTTCTGTTTTTTTTTTTTATTGCTATGACTGCCACATCACTGGCCAGTCTTGTGTTCATAATAAAACAGTCATCGAAACTTTCTCTTGTGGTCCAGCAATATATAAAATACCTGATTAATGTTTGTTGCAGAATCTTGAATCCAGAAGACACAGTGGTTCATCAAATACTAAAGTTTATTTATTATCGCTGCAGCATTTTTCTTCTTGTTTGGTCTTTCTTTCCCCTCTTGTTAGTCAGATTTAAATAAACTCATGAATAAAATTACAATAAAAGAGATAAATGTAAATGTCATAGGAAGTCGCTGTCGGCTGTTCTAAGTGGCTCAGGTGGCATTTTTAAATGGATTTCTAATTGGTCTGGAACTCTGACTCTCTGAGATGCTCATTTTATACCCAATCATCGGACCCAACCGGTCGAGGCAGATGGCCGCCCACCATGAGCCTGGTTCCGCTGAAGGTTTCATCCATTAAAGGGAGTTTTTCCTCTCCAATGTTGCCTAGTGCTTGCTCAAGTGGAACTGTTGGGTTTTCCACATTATTCTGTGTTTACTTATAGTTTGTAAGGTCCTAAACCTTACACTGTAAAGTGCCTCGAGATGACTTTGTTGTGATTCGGCACTATAAAAATAAAACGGAATTGAATTGAGAGTAAAATAATGTGTTTATGCAAATTTGCAAATCATCATGTAGATTTTATACGTGTCCCAGCCTTTTTAGAATTTCAGTTCTATAAGCTAGCTGTACAGCACACAGTTCAACTAATCTGAGTTAGTTGCAACACTTATAAATATTGCAGAGATATCTTGATAAGAACAGTATTGTACAGCACGGGTGGTGCTGATGAAGTGGTATTTGAGTTGGAGGGCGAAGTTTCATTACTAAAAAAAAAAGGGTTGGGAATAATTGGTGCTAGCTAGAAAAACACAACAATTTAAGCATGTAGTACATCAGGCCCAGGACTACACAATAACATCTGTAACCATGGAAACTGTACACAAGAATGATTGTGACACCTCAACATTTTCAACACATTCAGGTGCCAAAATTAGCACCGGTCCAAAGATAGTTCAACTTTTACATCTTGCATTTGTGTCATTAAAGGGAGAGTTTGGGGGGGTCTCTTCAGTAGTAGTAGGGTTAGAGGAGAGGGGGTGTGGCTGGGGCTCTCATGGTCATAAGGGACCACTTCTACTAACTCTGTGGTTTACATCTGCAGATGCTTCATTCCTGTTCCCACTGTTCTCTCTAAAAATATCCCCAGCTCTACACTAGAAAAAAATGCACTCAATTACATCAGTGTGAAATATATTTAAATTTTAGTGTACTTTATGCAGTAATAGTGAGATATGAGTCTGATGTTCTCACATTATTATCTTTTAATGGTGACTGATCATGTTGTTTTACTGTCCCTGAAGTCATCACAGACTCAACAGAAGACACAAAACTGTCATTATTGTTATTATCTTGTTGTCTCCTAACCTGCGAGCCCAGCTTCTGTCATGTTTATGTGTTGGTTATAACTAAGCATGGTGTTAACAGAGAGGAAGTTTAATGTCAGGACAAGAGCACTAAGGAGTAAACTGAGGAGAGTTATATACTCAAGGGGTTCGACCACTTCCTTCTGACCTCAGCAGTCCTAGCCATGAGCAGCGTGGGAAAATGTCAAACTGTTCTGCACTCTGCTCTGCGTCTCTCACACCCTGTGCTGTCTATAACTGTCTCTGTCACTCTGACAGACTTCCTCCATCTTCTCAACATTTTGTGCTTTTATTTCGGAGTTTTAAAGTATGGGAAAATCAAACTTTAAAGCATCACAACAGTGAAGATGTTGAGGTTCTGCTAGCTGCTAACAAGCGACCCTGGCCTCTGACCTCCCTGTGGTGACTCCACATATAGACAAGATATAAGAAAGTCCTAGAGTAATGTTTCTATTTCTGATACTGGCAGCCTGATATGACGCCACATCCATCCATCACAATGCAAAGATGGATTCAGCGATTCACCAGGAACCAAGATACCACATGTGGAGGATAAAGTCTGGAGATTTAAAATAATAATAGGAGACCATGAAAACTAAGAAAACGTTTTATGTTAATATGAAGAGAAAACAGCTCTTTAGCTTTGGCCTCCACCCAACCTCGACTCTAGTATGATTAAGATGTTGGTGCTAATTAATCCAGATAGTGTTGAGTAAATGGAGTGTGTGATTTCTGGGTGGCACAGAGACTAAAGCCGGTGACTCCTGAAGCAAGAAACTGGATGATAATCATCTTGTCACATAGATGTACTGGACCTGCAAAAAAGACAATTTAAAGTCAAAGGGGACAAGATGTCTAGAGTGGGACCTAATTTAATACATGTCAAATAATTGGATAAGTACTTATCCCCTTGAACAGAGCACACCTAAGTTGTCGCTGGTGTAGCCAGCTGTATTTGAAAGTCACATAGGTTAAATAGAGATCGCGCCTATCTGGTGACACTGCCTTCCCTTGATTGTAGTACAATTTGGTGAGTCGATGTTGGGGCAAAAGCGACACCATGAAAGTTACAGTTTGAAAACTGGTTTAAGTAAAATGAAAAGGCAGCTTTGTGACTATCACTACTTCAATATGAGAACAGTCCCTGAATATCTGAGTCAATAATACTCTCCAAATACTTTTCTCTTTGGGAATCTTCTCAGAGATGACCTTACAAGGGAAATGAGCTTCAAAGTAAACTTTAGTGGAAATTCTTCCTGATTGTGCCACAGCAGCGTAGCTGTAGTCTGCAGTTCAATATTTGTTCAGCACAGTTAGTTAGATAGTTCTTCAGTACAACGTTTAATCAAGCATCTATTTCAACCCCAACTTTTGATGGTAAAGTATGGTCCAAAAATAACACACAAAAATCTCAGTTCTAATCGAGACTGAATGTGATCAGTTACATATGAGGACATTCTTTGAAAAACTATTTTTACTTTTAAATGCATAGAAAACGGTCCTTATAAACCCATAGCTGCCTCCCACTGTGACTATATGTGTAAGTGTTTTAATGTTGCTCCGTGCATTTATTGACCTGCATCTAAGGTGCTTCACAAACTGAATTTCAGGAAAACAAACCGCTTGTTTTTACCATTTCTAAGATTCAGAGGATTATGTCCAGAAAGGTGATTTTAACAGCTGGTCCCTTATTTCTTCAGTTATGTGTTTGTCATTCATTTTAATGTTGTGTTCTAATCTTGTAGGAGCACGTTCATTTGTTAGATAATAGTTTCCAAGAATTCATTTCCTTTTTTAGCTTGTGATTTTGTATCAGAGCAGCTATATGATAAATACTGGAATCCTTCATGGCATGATGGGAAGCTGCTACGTGATGATGACCTGATGTACCATACATCTGTCTGGACCCGAGGACGCACCTGAGGACTCAAAAAGACTGTTGATACAGCTGCTTGAAATCCTGCCCAGATAATCTGAAGCTCAAATTGAGGATACCTGACCCTGTTCTTAGCAGATGTTCATGCTGAACAGTGGTACAACACCGCCCCCTGCTGGGCAACACACTATCAAGTCTTTGATTGAGGTAAAGTCAAACCAGGGAAAGCATGACTGTGTTTTATAGAAATATTACTGCTATGTCTTTACATTTTATTTGTGTGTAAGAATTCAGATTAAACATTTAACATGTTAAATTGTCTACAGTTTTACACAAAATTTAAAGATTTGTGTTTGTCGATTAGTCCAGGGATTTATTGTTCCTGGTTCTGTCCAAAGGTAACTTCAGTCACCCACTAGTATCACTGTTGGTCAGAGGATACAAAAACAGGACTGTCAGACTTACAGTGTATCAGAGGAGTGGGGGGGGTGGTACACCGGTTGCTTGGCAACCTCTATGGCAGCAACAAGACTGTAGGTATTTCTGTTTTAGTTTAGTTTAGGTATCACAGTGTGTTTTTAAAACAGCAATATGAGAGACTTGAAATGTACAAGAATAGAATAGAAGAGAATAGAATAGAATAATCATTCGCAATGAAGTCAGATATTTCTGGTGGACCACATGTCTAAAGATTGCTGCTGTTCTGCTGGGGAACGTCTGATCTCAATATTTTCTACAATCATATTTCATCTACATTTTAATCCAGATTTCAAACTCTTGCCTCCCTTTGCCTCACCCAAACAGACCCCCGCCCATCTCTGGATTTCAGAGAGTGATGTCACTGTCTGCTTGGCCATAGGCTTTGAAAAGTCAGAGGACAATTTACAGACCGTGAACTAATGGAAATAACTGATAGATGCCAGAGGACGATTGATTAATTGTCTGCTGCTCTTATTCTATTCTGGAGGGAAAAGTTATAAGGATAGATTGAAGGCATCATTATGTGTCGGAGTCTTGGGGAGTGAAGGGAAAACATTTCCTCATGTCTGAAGCAGTCTATCTGAGAAGCACAGAAAGAATTTCTTTGGCATTGTTGGTGTTTACCCTCAGAAATAAACAGTTGGAATAGACGTGGCTCAGTAAACATGTTGTTTTGAGCTATCATCAATGACAGAAAGAAGTCGATGTCTTACATCAAGCAGCTCACAGTGATGAAATGCAGCTTGTGAGTCTGTTGAGATACTTACGGCCTTTGGTGAAATCGTTAGGCAGAAGTAAACAGTGTGACTCCAGTGGAAAATGAATAGTTTCCAGACCTTTTCTCATTATGGCATTTACTTTAGCAGTGAGACCCGGGTGTTGGATTTTTATTAATAAAAGTGTCACAAAAACTGACCTGTCAGATGCTTGAGTATTTCCATTTTATAGAGTTTTATATATCTACTCTACTGCATTTTCAGAGGCAAACACTGTTTTGCACTTTTTATTCCACTACATTTATTTTAACAGCTCTAGGAACTACTTACTTTAAATATTAAATGTATACATAAAACATATAATAAGTTTATAAGAGACATGATTACAGATTAAATCAATGGTTCCCAACTTGGATGTGTGTTTTGAAACTACAATGATTTATTCATGTTTCTTGTTTCCTGTACAGAAATTGCCGTGAAACAATGCACGATGATAATAGCATAGAAGCTGTTTGAATTAGTGGTCTATGGATGACCCGAGGCTGTTGTCACAACATCTGTTACAAAGATTACAGACACTAAATAAACATTACTGCTCAGTGCATGTACCTCACCCTTAACCAGTACGATATGTGCCATTCAAGTAACACTTTTACTTGTTATACAAATACAGCTGTAGCGCGTCAGGGCCTATTTACCTGTCTTTATCCAGAGCATCTCAATTAGGCAACTAGAGGAGCAAGAAAATAGGTTGTGGTTCATTTCCCAAATTGGGATCTGACTTTGGTTTGTTCGTACACACGCGATCATGCAAAGACAGCAGAGTTTTTCCAGTCTGAGTACACCAAGAAGCCGGTGAAGGTGCTGTCTGTCTTGGTGCTGGAGTAAAATCCATTATACTCTGTCAGAGCCATCTGGACCCACACCTGGTCACCAGGGATGAGGTGGAGCAAGGAGCCACCTGACAGAGACGCCGGTTTGGGCCAGTTTCCATAAAACTGAAAATATGACGCCACCGTATGCCCGTTCTTCATCAGGTCGAACTGCAGACTTGCACGGTAGACTGTGGCGTGGACGGCAAAGTAGTAGACTCCAGGGACTTTGCAGGTGAAGCGCCCGGTCTCTGCATTGTAGTCACCCTGTTCATTCAGTAAGATCTTGTCGAAGGAGACTGCATCACCCACAGTGAGGGGTAACGTACGGCCTTCAGCTATTTTAGCACTGAAGGCTGATTTGGGGGCCACAGCACACTCTCCTGGCTGCCCCCTCTCTCCTTTTTCTCCTGGGTCACCTTTGTCTCCAGTCAGGCCTCTCATTCCCGTCTCGCCTGGACAAGAAAAGAAGCAGAGACATGAACATCCAGCATGGACATCTGTCACAAACACAAAGTGATAAATAAAACCAAGTACCTGTGTCTCCTCTGTCCCCCTTGTGTCCCTTCTCCCCTGGAGCAGCATCCCTCCCATCTCTCCCATCTCTCCCTGGCTGACCAGGGCTGCCATGAACTCCAGGAGTACCTGGGGTGCCAGGATGACCTGTACACAGGCTGGGGGGGATCTTGTTGTCTTCTAACTGGTTGGAAATATGGATTTGTAGAATGAGGAGGGAGTGCAACAGCGGCAACAGCCTGAGTGAGATCATTGCAGTGTCCTAGCTGAGAAAGAAAAGATAAAAACAAAGAAAAGTATGTGTGGAAACTTTACAATTTACAAACAAGTCTGCAGAGGAGAGACACCAAGTTTAAACTGGACAACACACAATGGGATTAAACAGAAGTGCACCACAAATACCAATATAAACACCATTTCAAATCAAACCGGATCAGATTACAAAAGCAGGGAGAGCACGTTCAAATTTTCTAATTGCAGCATATGTAAACACACTGCAGAGATTGTTTTACATCATAATGTAATTATTTACAATGTAAGATTCAGTTTATCTTTTTTTCAAACATCCTCTGGAACAGGAAAAAAGTTTCTGTTTATTTGCACGAATCTATCAAATAAACTTAAGGACTGTTGTTTCCCAGGCTGAGCTGTTACAACATCAGTGTATGATTTGTTATCATACATAAACTTTCATTACTGTCAGAATATTAATGGGGTAACCAGTAATTAAGATGACAGTGAAATTTAATAGTTTAAAGTGTATTCAAACAATCCTAAGTGTACATTTTTACTAAGACTTGACTGTAGCGACAGACACGTGGGGAGCTTGTGTTTATTAACACAGGTGCAGTTATTGGTGCCAACAAGTGATTCAGCCTCCTCAAATAATCATCTCAGAGTCATGATACTAAAAACAGCATGCTCGTTTCAGGGAAGGCATGTGGACGGACGCGATGTGGAAAAGAAAAAAAGTGACCAGAAATGAAGGAACAGACATTTTCTGCACCGTCAATCATGATGCCAAACTGAGTGTAGACCTCTCCATGTATTACTAATATTTCATTTAAACATTCAGACATGGTTGTACCTTTTGATTTGCAGTTTTTGGCAGATGAAAATACTTATAATAATTTCCCCAGATGCAGAATACCAGACAGTCTACTCAGAAACTACTCACAGTCTCACCTAAAAGTTAAATGTTTGTCTCAAGCTTGTCTCTGTCTGTCTCGCTGTGCTTTCTACCTTTGTCTGAACATGAACTAAGTCTAGATGACCCGTTAACAAAATGCAGGTTTTATGTATTACAGCCTTGTTAACAGTGTTGCGCAGGACCATTAACAGAAGTGATGGGCTGACTGTCTCACAGTACTGGTTTCGTGGGGACTCCAACTTTATGGTTTAGTAATGAAAACATTCTGTTTAGTGTGTGATGATGTGCAAAATTTAAGCACGACTTTGTCGTCAAATTGAGCTCTTACATCCACAGCAGCTGCAGAGTTTTCAGCAACCTCTCCTGGGGGATGGGGTCTGAAAACATAAAGAAAGGAGAGAAACAAGGAGGAGGAAGCGAGAAGTGCTCGTCAGCATTTCTGGCCGAAGAGGAGAGCAGACAAATATCAGAGAGTCTGAACAGATGTCTGCCACCGCTAGTCAGTAGCCATCAGATGATTAGAAACATCAGTGTTTTCTAGAACAGCACAGAAGAAGTATTCTCTGCTTTCTGCAGTGTTTACTGTGTAACTACACATGACTACACTCAGTTTATACAACTTGCTGACTTTGTTTTTTTCACAGAGGCATGCTATACAAGTAACACTGAAAGGAAAGGTAGATGGTGGTAACCCACAGTTATTCTGTGTCATATTTTTCAAATCAAAAAGCCCCACCAGTTATTTGGAAAGGTTTGACAGATTTCCTTAAGACCAGCTGGACTGAATAAATATAATCCAAACTTACACACATTGTAATGTCTTATTACGAATTGTAAAGTATTATACACCCGTAACTTGCTGTAAAAGGCAGCACTACTTGCTTATTTCACTCCTGTATTGCTGGAAAATCATTTTACATAATAACATTTTGTACTTCAGCTCCAATGGATTTCAGAGGAATTTGAGGAATCATACATTATACAATCCTATAATACTGCTACTGCTAATACTTCACTTTGAATGCATTATAATAATAAATCCACTGATAGTAAAAACAATGAAATACTGATATGCTGCACAATGAGTATTTTTACTCTTGATACTTAAAGCCACAATTTCGGCTTAAACTAGCACTAAGCAACATCAACACACTCTGCTCCACCTTCCTCTCCCTACTCTATTGTGCTCTGCTATACTCAGTATAGTTGTTATGAAATTACAATAAAAGTTTTGTAACAATAATACCTGAAGGGCTGAGCTGGGCAGCAGAGCAGCAAGAGGGAGGGAGATGAGTGGAGTGGATAGATTTTTAATTCCAAATGATGCATGTTGTAGTTTTAAGTAAAATATAACCAAAAGACTTTTCCACCACAGTATAACATTCATATTCACATAACAAAGACTGAAGGCATCGTTGTTCTGTTCTCAACTACTATCAGTCACATCTCAGCCCTGCGCCCTGACATGTGCAGACTTCACCAGTGTGCCCTGATCTTCCAACGTTGAAGAGCAGCTTTAATGCACAACACATGAAACCTAACTTACCAGACGATGCAGTGAAGCCTTTGGAAGCCGCTGCTGCTGATGTCTCCAAGTGTTGAGGAGAATCCAGTGAAAGATTTTCCTCCCAACTAGAGTGTGGCTGGGAAAAACTGAGAGGAAGTGGTAATGAAATCCAATTAGACACTCGGGTGGGTGGGAGAGGAGGAACAGCGGGTGGAGTGGAGAGAGAACTGGGAGGATACAAAGGGAAATATTTGATGTTAACCCAGCATAAATACAAAAAAAAAAAAAATGTGACAGGAACAGAAACAGGATCAGTATAAAAGAAGGGATGTGGGAGGGGGAGCGGGGGAGGGGGGGACTAAGGGCTGGATGATAAATGGAGGAATGTTTGGGATATTGCATAATAGTGTTTGGGGAAACACTATTATGACTAACCACAGAGTTGAGAAGGCTGTGGTCAACTGCAGCTAAAGATGAGCTATCGCCCTTCACATTGCTGCACAAAAAAACACCAGTGTTGAAGAAGAAAGGTGAATTGAGGCTAATTCAGACATCAGCCGACATCAAGGCAAACTCACTCACATTTTCTCCTTTTCTGCTCCGTGATTTTCGTTATCTGCCTCCAAGATGAAGCAATTTGCTCCGTACAGATAACATCTTCCTACTAATATCAGTCTTCCAGTCAAGCGAGACTCTCTGACAGTAATCCTCTTTTCTCTGTAATCCTTCAGTGGCAGAGATAAGTTGATAAAGCAAGAGGTCTTAATATCTTTTTGGCAAGGAAGCGAAAATTGAGGCCAAGGAAAGCATGTTTTCACTGTTATCATGCAGCTGTGACCCCAAATGAACCAGACCTATGCCAGAACTGGAGATGGTGGAGGAGTGTGAAGCCACAGTCTGTAGAATTTATCTGTGCTGGAGAAGAGAAAACGGAGAATAGGCCAGTTTTTAAGAATTGCTTATTGTCCCATCACAGGGAGGGTTAAAGTACAGGCGTAAATGTTTTCGCTAATGTTAGTTTGTTAGTCTCTTTTGGGGTTGTATTTAACCATTTCCAACTTTCTCATTCCAGTAGCTTGAGGGACAAGAATACCAATCGGTCAGTCACCAACATTGGTTCAGTGGACCAAACTGAAATATCCCAACAGCTATTGGATGGATTGCAATAAAATTTTGTCAGTTTGGACATTCAGGTTTTCCTAAAGCATCACAAATCTGCAAGCATGGCTGTAGAGTGTTGTGTGTGTGCATCATTACGCTAAGTTGGCAAACACCTACATAAAGAAGTATATTTAAAGTTAGTTAGTTTAAGTAAAGTACTTAAACTTAGCTGCAGTTTGCATTATGTTAGTTCATATGTTTGCATGTGTCTTGTATTACATTGCTATCTGGTATATTTATACAAGCATACAATGATACTTCGTGCTTGTATCCTTGTATAAATACTTATAAAAAACATGTACAGCACGTGATGTAAAACATGAAAGTTCACATTTTTTCTTTCACTTTAAAGCTAGAGGAGTTGATTTGTCTTATTGGCCTGTGGTGTAATAGCGTAAATACTACAGAGTAAATCATTTAATTAAAAATAACTCCAACTTTATGTGTTATAGTTACACACTGAAATTACACAACTGATTATGAAAGCACACCAACTTTCTGTTTGTAAATGAAGGTTTTTGCAGTAACACTGAGTCACTGAGAACAAAGAGTGAAACTGCTCTGACTGTACACATGGGTCTGCTTAGCTTCTTAACACTAAAAGACTGGTTTTATGGGAATGGGGTGACTGTGAGGGGGAGTCAGCAGCTCTTTAACAAAAAAAAGCAGACTTTCCTTTAAATTGGAGTCATCGAGCTGTGTTAAGCAGAGGTTTCAGCAGGATCCTGTGAAGGCCGTGAGCTGTAACTGAAGTGAGACACTGCAGAGTTAAGATGTGTTTTTAATTAGCAGCACCAGAATCAGCACATTCTGGGTCTGCTACACTAATTTCCTGTAAGAATCCATAAACTGCTGCGTGGATGATTCACAGTTAATTTGGATCACTTGAGTAGTTTGAATTTACCTCTAGTGATGAGTGGTGGTGATGGTGGTGGTGAAGTTAAAGCAAAACTTTCATTTGGTTATTTGGTGTCATTTGGTTGGTTGGAGAAGGCAGGAAAAAAATCAGATTTTAAACTTTAAACCAACTCATAACAGTCCGCTGTAATAGATAGTTTCCGTTCATATTTAATGTAAAACACACACAAGGTCAGAAAGGTACAATTAACATGTGGAGAAATTATGATAATATTTGAAGTAAATTAATCTTACTGCTGTTCACAATCTTGGCTTCACAAGTCTTTTAACTAAACTTTCAAAAGTCAATATTGTCTCCTTCTATCATCATCTTTTAGGATGTATCACAAGTTGCATTGATTAATTTAATCATGAAGTAGTTAATATCCCTATTCACTCAATTTTAATGACGTTCATGCAGTTAAACTGATCAATAATAAACTCTACGATTGTACTTTTATAATATTTAATGCATCAAGTTGACGTCTAATCAAAATTCATTTTGAGTTTGCCCACTAACTGATTCTCCTATGATGTCTCCAAAAACTATATTAACTTTTGACATTGAGAAAAGTCAATTTGTAAATTTTTTCAGGATATTTTTGCAGAAAGACAAATGAAAATAAGTTGAACTTTTTACATTGCCAGACACTTACAGTTTGAGATAAACAACGTCTAACAGACTACATAGATATTATTATGTTATATAAACAAACTATAGTATATATAGTATAATATAGTGTGATATTTATCCATTTTAACTGGTGGATATAAAAAAATGTCAGAGAAAAACAATCAAGTGAATAACCACTCGTTTTCCTAAAAATAAACAAAATGTAGAAATGTTCACATTTGTAACAGTCCTTTATCATCCTGTTGTTTCAGATCACACATGACATCACCGTCTGCATTTCAATGTATTCACCTCTTATGAGCTCATAAAGAAGTCACCAGCTCCAGAAATATAAAATATAAAGGGATATTATAAATAGACACTGACACCTCTGCTGCTGAGTGCGGTAGGACCCAAGCTGAAACTAATTATGGATAAAAAAATTATGCTAAAAGCAAAGATTAATTTTGCATTAAAAAATGAAATTCAGCAAGAAACAAGTCTGTAATTATTATGTTCCTGGAACAAACATCAACACATCTGGTACTGCAGCTGCTAATTTGACACTTTAAACCACCTTTACAAAAAGGCCACGTGATACAGTACATTATTTTTCTTATTGAGTCATATTCCTCTTCAATGACTGCATCAGTGTTTTCATTTTTTCTGTGCGAACTGGTGATAAGGACCATGTGAAATGACTGAAAGAAAAAGAAGCCTCAAAACTCAAACCAGTCAATAGACAAAACAGATTAAAGGAGACATGTTTATTATTTAAACTATCACTTAAATAAAAAATGTGCATAGAAAATAAACATGATTAGAAATTTTTCTTTTTACATTTATGTACAACTTTGTTTCCTAATTATACATTCAACCAAGTAGTTTGTGGTTTATTTTCACTGTGGTGGTTTTCCTTCATTTCGTTGATGTGTGTTGAAAGAACACTGTCAAAACGGGAGAAAATATGACTGTTGAACTCATGAATACCGTTATTACAGAGAGCAGAAGGAATATTGATAAGACAAAGGTATATTCAAGGCATAAGAAAACAAGCCTGTTCTTGACCCATCATCCCTCTATGAGTACGTTCTACGTTCGCTCCCTCTGTGACACCACATCCCATTCTAGGCTGATAATTTTTATACACGAGAAACAATTAGAAAATTACAAATACTTGTTAAGAACTCGTTCAACCTCTCCCAAACCTTGACTTGTAAAAGAACAATTCAGGGTGGATGTTGCACAAAATAAATAAATTAAACGATTTCAACATCAGCATTATGACTTTCTATAAAAACAGTACAGGATAAGTACAACCAAAGCTTCAGAGGAGAGATTGGTGATGAGGGAGACATGAGAGGTTTCCAAAATGAAAAAACAAAACAAACAACAACGCCATTTTGGTGCGATCTTTAAAACTCCCAATCAGTCTCCACAAACCAAACTCTTAATTTATACCACATCAAGTAAGCTGTCTAAAAAGTCCCTGTTAAAACGTACAAAGTAAAAACAGAAAAACATTCACTACAACAACCAGGAAAAAAAAAAAAAAACATATGGCTGACCTCAAGAAGTTCACAACCACATTAATACAGTTACATTTCTCATCACACAAAAACCGTTCCTTCCCAGAAAGAAAAGAAAAAGAAAAACTGCAATGCTCCTTGCTGGTGAAGGAACACTCACAGGCACAGCAAAATTGGTACTGGATATCAATATACAAAAGAATGATGCACGTTAGTTTCATCTGATAGTACTGTAACACAAAACCATTATAGAGTACATTGAAACATTGCTATTAACCATTATAAATCTGCTGTTTTGCTACTGTAACTAAGTTTGTCTGTCCATTCCATATATTGTATACATACTAAAGTACAAGAAATTACTATGCATGTTTCCGTATAATATTGTTATGTATTTATACTATAATTACAGATAATGACGGAGAAGGGCCACTGGTGTGGCGTGGTAGAACAAAGTCCATAGAAACAACAGAGACCATTTCCTTATTGTATATATTCTGTTTAAAACTGTGAAGTAAATAACTTATTGTTGACTGAACCTTCTGACCCTGAAAATGCAGAAGTGGATCTGGAGCGAGTCGTAGACAGAGCCCTTGGCATCAGCAAACTTATCGTCACTGACGCTAGCGTGAACTGTTAAGAGCTATTCCTGCAAAAACCTGTTGTCCTACAGACAGAAACACCACTGCTGTTCACACGTCAGTATTATTTCCCGGTGCTGAAATGAAACTGCTGCTGCCTGGTTTGAGGTCGTATCTATACATCTTCCATATCTACCAGGGATATTGAAACAACAACTGAAAACAAACGTAGCTGACAAAGTATCAACATCATCACAAAAAAGCCTGGTGATGTGGAGGAGGAATATACATTCATTGTTGACCTTAGCAGCAGAACCCAGCTAGCCCAGTGTAGGTGCAGCTGTACGACCACAAGGCCGGCCTGTCAGTCAAGGTGGAGGGGCCTCGAGAGCTGACGTGACCTGATCTTGGGTCTTAAATGGAAAAGAGCAGCTGAGGGTTCTACACACTGCACCTTCAGGAAGGAAAGGGCTGCTGGTGTGGTCCCTGCCTTCACTTTGTTGCAGACAAGAGTCAAGTGCACTTTACTGGAGCCTCAAACACCACTTTCAGGAGTCATCAAGACCAACTCTAGGTTGACTAAACTCAGGGCCAAATGCACAAACTCAAAGTCTCTGTGCTTATGGTTTAAGCATTGGAGATGCATTATCTGTGTGGGGAAAGAGTTTAGTTTTCATTTGTCTATTCAGTGCCTGTGTCACAGCTAAAGTGCAAACAATGTGTGGGTCAATGAGGGGCAGTACGGGACTAACTGCTAATGGCCTTAAGGTGTTGACAAAGTCAGCATGAATCACGAACAATAATAAGTTAATTAAAAGGAGACAAAGACAAAGTAACCTCAGTCACATTGTCAGTTTCAACAGTCTAATTATATATTTGGTGCAGGGGTGAAGCATAGTGAGGGAGAAGAGGCATGATCATTTACAACTAAGGCAAACGACAAAGAGACTGAATTAAAGAATAAAAAGTAATTTCCAAATAATGGTGAGCATGTGTGGCTCAACTGAGATATAAGAAATGTTGGTGGCATTAAAGTAAAGGCATAGTTATAGACAGTCTACAGGTGGACAAACCCTTTGGACTGATTGGGTCATGGTTAGAATTTATTTGCCAAATGCCTGTGAGCCTGTCAAGCCACGGCTGATTAAAGACATAAAAGACCAAAACTTCATGGTGAGACCACCTTGATAGAAGCCTGTAAGTGGACTTGATTCTCAGTGTGATGTGGTGTGGAGACAATAAGGCTAAACTCTCTCAAGTGCATAATAATAGTTCACATGACTGCCATACTGCCAGCTAGAAACTGGAACAATGAAAAAACTGTCAGCTCTGACCAAACGGCCCGAGATAGATAAAGAGCTACTGGTGGACTGAACTAAAATGGGACCAAGCCACAGACCAGTGTCAGTCTTTGGAATCAAAGAAAACATTCAGGCTACAAATTAAAAAAGAAGAAAATAATATTACGACAAAAACAACCTTGAAAAGGCAGCGGAATACAAAACATAGAGACCAAGCATTAGTGTTTGTAAACCTCTATTTTCCTACAAAAATGCAATAAAATAAATACGATTTTTTTAAAAATATAAATACCTCATTAAGTGCTATCCACTAGTGAGTGCTTTTTGAGTCTTTTTGTAGAAAAATATACATTATTTACATTTGTTTTTTAAAAGCAAGCATAATATCCCTGTCCATAATAAAAAGACAGATAACAGACAAGACTTAATACAAATAAAAAACATTTTCCATAGTAATAGTTATCACAATAGGCTATAAAGAAAACAATATGTGTGAAAACTCAATTCAAGGGTGTGATGTTTGGTTCTCTTTGCTGCTGTAATTTGGAACGTGACTCAAAAATTTTAGCTTATATAATTACCAAAAACAAGTCTGATGACAACAACAGCATGCACAAACTTGGAACACGTCTGTGTCTCTAGGAGTCACAGCTGTTTCTGGATCACAGCTCCAAAAATCAATTATAAATATGTCTACTAAAGCACATCAGTAGGGTTCTCCAGTCCCTTGGCTGTCAGTCCACCAGAATCTCTAGCTGCCTCGCTCTCTCAGGCCAGAGGCTAAATCACATCAACAAGGTGTCTATAGAGCTACCAAGCTGTCAGACTAAAGGTATATTTAAGTATAACGGATGGTAACAACCTCAGATATCACCCTTCAAATAAAGGACCAAAAATAACCTTCTTATTATCTTATTTTTGTTTTTCAACAAATCTACATGTCTTGTTTTTCCTTTCTTCCTTTCTATGACCACTGCTCCCCCTGGTGTTTCCACCTGTACAGCTCTCATCAGGCTGCTAAACTCAAACAGCTCCTATTTACAGTGTTGAATGTACACACCTACAAGCTTTTTAAAAAAAGCCAGGTTAGGAGGACTTTTCTCAGTAAATCACAATAGCTCTGAAAGCACTGGGGCACATTCAGACAGGGTGCATCAACAACGGACATTGAGATTAAGAAAAGAAATTTTAACAATTTTTTAATTTATCTTTATCTAGTAAAATTAATGTTCTAAGTCCCTTTAACAAATTGCACTTTGGTGTAAAATGGAACCAAGTTCTTTGATTTTTTTTTTTATTCTATGTTCACATCTCAGCATTATTTACCATAGAATACAGTGTATTTTTTTAAAAAATTAAGGAGGATGGGCCAATGTAAAAAAATATGAAGGGATAACTTTATCATCCAAATGTGAATAAAAGTTAATATTGCCATGATGTGAAGGCTAAAACTATTTCATAACTCACCTCTTAAGGTGAAATTTCCCATGCCAAATGTAAATGAGACAGAAAGAGGCACAATATGCTGGAATTTCTACAAATGGCCCCTCCGCCCTTCCTGCATAATCAATAAAACTCACAACCACGCTCTGGTGTGTTCTGCCAACACCAGCAGCAAAAACACCAAGAAAGCCCGTGTCTAGTTGGCAGCTCTGGTCCTATATGGACCAGATGAGAAAAATTGGCATAAAGCCACGACAAACCGCCAGCTGGGGCTTCCTCAGAACATTGTGGCACTGCTGCTCAACAGACCTGCAGTCCTCTTTAAATTGTTTTGATACAGGCATCAGTTGAGGAACTTGCGACACTTCTTTGCACCACAGTTGCAGGGCAGCTTGTTGCTGGCATCCTCAATAGGGAACTTGTAGTCATAGGTGAGCTCCTCTCCACAGTAGATGCGCCGAGAGGCAAAAATGACAATGTGCTTCTGGCCGTCCACAGTGATGACCCGAGAGTAGCAGTTAGGCTCACAGGAGTGGTTGATGAAGCGGGCAGCGTTGCCATGCACTGTGGCGTCTACCACCTCATAGTCATCGATGCGAAACATGTAACAGCCAATCCCCTTTAAGAAGACACGACAGAGAGGTTGGAGGTGTGATGCTCCCAATAGTTTCCGACTCAGCTTAATCAAAACAACAAACATATCAACAACCATTAACTCAATGTTCATTAACAAGTTCTCACCTTTCCATCATAATATTTCTCCCGTTTGTCAGTGAGCACAGAGCGAATGACATTTCCAGAGTATTCAATGACCATCTCCCCAGCATCAATGGGTTTCTTACAAAACAGACCTCGGCCATGAATAGGAGACCTGCAGAGAGATACAGTGAATCGCAGTACTGTAATTTACGTTTATGGGGATGCAAGCAGATAAAAGAATCCTTCACATTTACCACATATAAGTCTGAGTCCAGCAGAAGACATTCATTTGCTGTGAAACATTTTTAGAAGTGTATAAATTATTAATAGAATAAACATGAGTGATCAAACCTGTAGACTCCGACAGTTTCCTTGGAAGTGGCCTTGAGGTGTTTAAATCTCACAGCCAGTGGTAGATCCATGGAGGGACGCCTGAAACCAAGCCATGAAAGGAAAACTTTATGATATGCAACCTTACAGTATATGAGACCATTAGAACAAAATTATATTGTAGAACTGTTAGCACTCAATTTGGTGTGCGATGAAACAGACCTGGCAGTCCTGAGCCGCCCTTCCTCGTCATCATCTTCATGCGGCCTGTACTCAGGAGGCTGGCGGTGTTTTGAGGCCAAGAAATTAAACATATCAAATACAGATCTCCTGGAGTGTAGAAAGGTGAAAGAGACAAAAGTCATAAACACAAACAGGTGTGATGATATTTATAGATCTAAAGAAATCATGATCCAACACAGGTATAGTGAATAGTTAATTAAATTAAATGTATGGGTCCCTTCCTAACCTGTGGTGAACTTCTGCACGAGCTGATCCATGGGGATTGATTGGAGGTTCATCGGTTTCCTCTGGTTTGTGGAAGCGGAAACGATAACTTCGACAGTGTCTGGAACCATACAGCTGTTCCAGCAGGAAGACCACAGCCTCGTGGACAACTCCCAGCATCCTCAGTCCATTCACACCTGGTAGGCACAGAAACAGACCTCAGTCAACCATCGGAACCATTTTCATTAAGACCGATTTTGGTCAATGATGAAAACAACAATAACATTTATTCCTCTGTGCTAGTTAGACGTGGAGTAACGTCTCACCTTCAAAAGAGAGCTCTTTGAGTTGTGCATTGGAGCGAGCTTCCTGTACCTTATCAGTCAGGGACTTCCAAGCTTCTGTAAAGGGGTGGTTTATTAGGACAGGGCATGATTGATTGATTCAAACACATAAACAACATGATTGTACTAATTTATCACCTTTACTGTATATAGTAAATGCACATATTTTGTACATGAAAACAATGAAAGTAAAATTTTATGGACACTAGGTTATATATTTTGGTTCCACTGATTAGTTTTTCAACAATAATTTCACTGTCACTTATAATGAAATGATGGAGGCAATCAGAATGTGGCATGAAGTCTTGTTTTAACATTTTAAAACACAGGCAGCTAAAAGATTACAGAGTATGTATCGGTCCACAAATTCTGTCCGAAACCCTTTAAGTTAGACTGAAGAAGACATAGCTGATCTGTTTTGCAGTTCAAAATATTCACAAGTGAAACATTTAGGCTACAACTGCAATTGCACATGTTTGATGTAACGTTTGATCTACATTAACCAGGACACGATTTTTTCAATTTCTGTTCGAACCCTACTTGAACCCTTGGGTACCAGCAAGTCTCATCAAGTTCAGTTCAGGTATCCACCCTCTAGGGGTGGGTGACATAGCCTCAAAATTCTATAATGATATTTCAAAGAGATTTTCAATAACGGTTCAGTAAAAAAAGTTTGATTGAAGATTTACATGCAAGCTGCTTTATGATTTTTTTGTTGCTGTGTTCATTTATCTGCAGAGTGACAGTGTCAGGGCAGAGAAAAATAAGGTGGCATTACTCTGTAATGATTTCTCCTTAACAATCTCTCCACCATTTACTCTCCCTGACACACAAGCTGCTCTCACTCTTAACGTTTGTAACGTCATTGTTCTGCACTCTAGGGTACGTATATGCATCATATGTCACTCAGTCACTTTATAATTTATACTGTAAAATCGTACGTTAAAAGGTATACTGGTATGATCACGGACAGAAAACATTATACAACATGGACTAAAACAGAAATTGAATTCATGTCATGCAAATCTAATGTTATTTTCTTCTCACCTTCAATACTTTCACAGCGAATGTGGAAGCCATCCTCACTACAGATTTCAAAGATGATGCCCTTCTTGGGTTTGCTATCCAAACCCATATCCATGCTGTTGCCGTCCTGGTCAGGTGGTGAGGCCACAAGAAGAGACCCTGCTCCCCCAGCCGGAGATGTTTTGTCTTTTCCAACCATTTTCCCTGGTGGATCAGGACCTTCAGATGTCTTCTTTTTACCAGGCACACTAGAAAAGATATAGAGTGTTAATTAGAATTCTGTTTTGTGATTGATTTGAAAATGTTTGACTAATATTGATACTTTATACCTTTTATTGGTTGCCTTATCTGGTGGATTGCCGGTATCCATGGGTTCAGGTGAACTCAGCTCTTTGGACCTGCTTGCAAAAAATTATGAAATGGTTCAGACTGAGGTGACACAGTGGTGAAGTGGTTAGCACTGTCCTGAGTCCACGGGTCAGTCGGGTGCCTTTCAGTGTTTGCATGATCTCCCTGGCTTCCTCCCACCGTCAAAAGACATGTATGTTAGCTTAATTGGTGACTGTAAATTGCCCATAGATGTGAATTTTGTCTGTCTCTATATGTCAGCCCTCTAAAGGACTGGTGACCTGCCCAAGGTACCCCGCCTCTCGCCCATTGACAGCTCCCCATGACCCTTGAGAGGACAGATATAGGGAATGTGTTTTATGCACTTTACTGAACAACTGGTGGTTACTAGTTCTACAATGCTTATATTAATGCCTTTAGTATATAACATTAAAGTGATACTTTTCTCTATCCAAACCTAACTTTATCATGATGTTGAGCAATTCAAACTGTTTTGTACAAAAATAATGAGCCTGTGCTCTGGGACTGTGAAGTTATAATGACAGTAGAATACAAAGTCATTTTTGATGTTCTAAATGTCATTTTTATTATGCAAAGCAAACTTTAAGCAGTTACTCTAGATCTCTTCCCAGTATCCATGTGCATAGAAATAAATAAACAACACAACACAAACATCCCAAGCATCCAGTAAAACAACAGTACCTCACCTTGAGTTTGATGGAAACCGCCCAGCAGGATTGCTGTGATGCTCATCTGCTTGAGAAGCCTTGAGCTTCTTCACACTGGTTATGTCTGGACTCTGCCTGCTCCTCTTGGTCTTCTGTTTGCCCTTTTCTGCTCCTGAAATTGCGACTGCGGCTGACAATAATGTGGCAGATTTGGGAGGCTTTTGTTCTGAAATAGGAGTTGTTCTACTACTTTGGCAGTGGGCAGAGGTTTGTGTTTGCGTGAACACTCCAACAACACGTCTCTTAGCTGGGCTTAGATGCGTGGCTGGGCCGGGGGCTAAAGTAACGGTGTTATTTGGACTAGAATCCACAGTCTGGGGTCTGTTATGAGGCTGAGACTGATGCTGTAAATGGACATTACTGCTATCTGTCTCTACTTGTTGGTTGACAGCCATACCTAGGGTCTGCTGGGAGGGTAGGACACAGATGCTGCTGGCTATCGATGTCTGCACGGAGGAGCTTAGCTGTGACATCAGAGGAGCTCCTGGTGACTGAAGGACCACTGGTTGATCTGACAGGCCCAATCCATGCGGACTTGCCTTAAACAGGAGGCTGCTAATTGGCCCTGTGATCTCAGTAGAGCTGAGAACAGGGGTGGAGAGGGAGACAGATCCTGGTGCAAGAATGCCAGTAGCACCACTTGAGGGCACAGATACAACATTCAACACAGACTGACTAGGGTTGAGACCAGAGACTGTGCAAGGCAGAAGATGAGTAGAGGAATCATGACCCAGGATACCAGGCTGAGCAGGACCAGGAATCCTCTGCTGAAGGAGAGTAGTAGGATCCAAATACATAACCCCACCTGATTTTTGTCTCTTGATAATATTTGGGACCTTGCGCTGAGAAGTGGAGAGAGTGCTTAACTCAACCAAGCCACCAGGTTGGCCAGGTATACTAGCAGTAATCTGAGAGGAAGACAGGTTGATGAGGGTCATATTAGGGGGGCCCACTTCAGACGGAGCCAGAGTAGGCTGACTACGGGAGCGGGCCAACTTTTTGCTTTTTTTGGGCTGAAGACGTGAGATAGGCCTCTTCCTGCCAGGAGCAGAGGCAAGTACAGCTGGAGAAGAGGTGAGGGAAGAGGGACTGGACACTATGGCAACACTGGGACCCAACTCATGAGGTCGACCAGCTTCTGAGACCAGAATCTGGGATTGGTCATGGGGCTGTGAAGGCAACCCAATGAGAAGCCCTGAGGTGGTGCTGGGGATTCCTGTCTGGAAGCCTGTCTGTGCTGCTCCTGTAAAGGTGTGAATCTGAGAGGGGTGAGGCATGGTGCCCAAAACTTGCCTGCCACCAGCAGGAAATATAGGCTGGGCTGTGGACAAACCAGTATTCAACCCTGTTGCAAGCGTCATGGAGCTCAGCACTGCAGAAGAGCTAGTGTCCATGACTCCTGTGGCACTAATTTTTTGAGTGACACCATTAGGGACAGTCTGAAAGACATAGAGGGGCTGGAACTGCTGATTGACCACGATCAACTTGTCGGGGCCTGGTTTGATGACTGCTGGGCTGGAAACCTGTGCTTGGGATGGTCCTGGTCCAGGGACTGGACTAGGGCTGCCTGCAGCTGCAGCTGATACTGGGAGGTACTTCTGACCCTGAAGGGGCAGGGAGGGAGAACTTGGCAAGCCAGGAGTACCAGAACTCCTGGTAACATCCTGGTTACCTGGTGGTTCAACCACTTGGCCAATAGCAGGGCTGGAAATAAACTGTTCAGGAGTCATGTGACCTTCAGATACCTGTGTATTCCTGTTTCCCAGACTAGCATCATGCTGATTCTCCGATGGTGACACACCTGATCCTGCTCTCTTCTTGTCTCTAGGCTTTTCTGCACTGATGGTGTCAGGGTCAGAGGTCAAGCCCAGCATGGTACGGTCTGAAGTATCTGAGATGAGACTTCCAGCAGCATGGTTCTGACTAGTGCTGACAGTAGGGCTGCGTGTGGTAAGGACAGAGAGGTCAGAGGGTAGCTCCAGTGGAAGATACGGCTCCTCTACAGATATGGAGCTATTCACACTACTTTCCACCACACCTCCACTCTCTGTGCTGGGTAGTGGCTGAGAAAAGTCATCAAACAGAATGTCTTTGCGCCGGTTGACATCTACTCCAACATAACCCTCATCCAGCAAAAGCTCTGAAGAGGACGGCTCGGACTGCTGGCCCAGTGACTGCATTGACATGGAAGGTGTGTTCAATACAAACTCCATGATATCTGATGGCAAAATGTTCCCACAGTCATCACTGTTGTTGTTGTCAGAGTCTGATTTAAGCAGGTCTGTGCTGAGAGACAGCTGGGCCTCAAGAGGATCCTGACCCTGACTCTGTGCCTGGGTCTTGACCCCACCTCCAAGAGGAAGACAGTTTTCTTTCTGGTTCTTTCTGCTTTCTCGTGTGTTGCCACTTACTGCTCCGCTGCTGTCAGTCTCCTTGCCTGTGTCATGGGAGTCAGGTTTCTCAGTGTGTCTTTCTCTGCCCCTTCTTTTAGGAGTGCTCTTATGTGGGGTGGAAGAAGAGGTGGCTGTTGTGGTTGTGGTGCTGGTGGTGCAGATGCTGGTATCACTCTCTGAGCCATCATCAATGCCATCAAGTTGGCCAATTCGATGTTTCCCTAAGGTCCTGTTTAACCGCAAAGAAAGCATGTTAAAATTTTATTAGATACCATAGAAATTTCATCAAAATCATTTTGCATACTTACAAAGCACTCAGCATGTCCTCTTCAGCCTTTCCTTGAGCCCTCTGTTGTTGCTGCTCCTCATCTTTTAGAAAGCGCTGGAGCTGGGAACCCCGTCCAAGGCACTGGTCTATCCCTTCTATAGACGGTAGGTCTTCACCTGGGTTAATTATTGTTCGTGTAAAATTGTAATAGTAAGAATCTTTACTCCTCTGTTTCAATCCACCGTCTTCATCCTCTCCACTTTCCCCTGATGAAGAGGAGGTGCTTATATCATCTGCTCCATCCACCTGCCCCTCAGCTGACTTCTTCCGGCCACCATGTCTTCTTTTTACCAAGGCTCCAGCAGCATCTCCACTGCTATAAAAGGCAAGGTCTTCCTCACCGTAAGACCGAACCCCATAGAAAGGAGTGAGGCCAAAAAACATGTTGGAGCGAGCACGGGCACTGCGTCGGGGATAGCGTCGCTTGGCTGACCCTGATCCATCGCTGTCATCCTCGTGATGTTTATCATCCATACTTCTTTCATGGTCATCTTCCGGGCCATCACCCTCATCCTCAGTACCCTGAACGAGGAGGCCATGGTGATCTCTGAGCTCACTGCGTGAGTCCTCTTTGTGCAATTCATCATCCTCTGTTTGAGTCTGGGTGTCAGATTCAGAGCTGTCGCTGCTGCTGGCAGAGGGTGAAGAGAAGAGAGCAGGGTGGGCAGAGCGACGAGTGCCTAGGCCAGCAGGAACAACAGTGGAGGTAGTGGATGTCAGACAAGAGGAAGAAGAAATTCCACCAAGAGTGCCGGTTCCATTAGGGTCAGTCTTTAGTGGAGTTACTGCTGGGGGTTTAACCAATCTCTTTTTCTCTCTAGAGGACAACATCAGCTGGTTTGTTGTTTGTTTGGTGTGAGACTGAGAAGAGGTCTTTACTCCTTTCTCTAGACCTAAACTAGCATGCTGCATTTGCGATAAATTGTCCAAACTGGAGCTGTTCTTCCTCTCAAGACAGGAGTAATGTTCTCCTCTCTTTGAGGATGACCTGTCTCCCCCAGGGTTCTCATGCTTCTCCCCCTGAGCCTTCCCATGGGCTTTGGTGCTGTTTCCAAGCACTGGAGCTTTGCTGTTGCTGCTGTTGTGAGTACTGGAGTTTGTAGGATGTGTGTTGGAGCTGCCAGTAGCTTTAGTATTGTTGTTGAGATAGGGAATTTTGTTGCTGCTATTACTGTATTGGAGGGTCTTTTCTCTTTCACGGTCATTTGACACCTCTCTGCTGCCTGCTGTCTTAGCTTTGGGGTGTTTGTCTTTAGTAGCAGAAGCTGCAGCTGGGGAGGCCAGGTGCATTGAGCCTCGCTTGACAACATTATCTTCTGCTGGTGTCCTTGATGGCCACAGAGGCTTCAAAGCTGCTGCTGAGGATGATGAGTAATCATTTGATTTACGTGAATTGGACTTATGAAATGACGGCTGTGGGGAGCCAGATTTCCCAACAACAGAATCCTTATGGTGTGAAGCTGGCATTACATTTCCAGTGCCACTACTACTCTCCTTCCCTGAGCTAGGCTTGTCTTTAGACTGGATAACGTTGGAAACAGGGGTGGACCGGGGACGAGGCACCGAACTCAGGCTTGCAGAAAAATCCTGGTCTTTGCCTCCATGTTTCCCTTGCTTGCCTGCTTGCTTTGTGCTGCTTCCTCGGTGCTGACTTGTGAGAACAGCAGTGCCCACAGGAGGGGAGGACTGACCTGAACCTGCAGCTACCAGTCTGGGGCTTTTACCTTCACCTCCAGTCTGTTTCGACTGAGTGCCAGGGTTTCTGTCTTTCCCTGAGCCAGAGTCTTTGTTTCTCTCTGTGCTTCTATAACTGGAATCTCTGGAGGGAGGTCTACTCTTGTCAGAGTCTCTGCTAGATAGTCTGTCCTTACCTTGGCTTAAGTCAACCTTTCCTGTCTCCCTGCTATACTGTCTATGCTTCTCAGAGTCCCTGAGCCCTGCATCTCCACCATCTCTACTGACTGATCTAGTTTTTTCCATGTCCTTATAACTCTGATCTCTGGAGGATAATTTGCTCTTATCTGGTTCTCTATTGATTGACTCTCTGCTTACTTGTCTCCCCTTCTCAGAGTCTCTGTTTAAATGTCTCCCCTTTTCTATATCTCTCATGGGATCTTTAGTGAGAGGCCTCCCTTTGTCAGACTCTTTCAGACCTGAGTTTTTACTCAATTGTCTTCTCTTTTCTGGCTCTTTGGCTCCTTGTTCACTTTTATCAGAGTCTTTTTGCCCAGGTTCTCTGGATGATCTATTCTTTTCAGAATTATTAGAACCTTGATCTCGACTTGATATTCTCCCCTTGTCAGTATCTCTCAACCCTTGGTCTCTGAATGATTGCTGTCGGTTTCTGTCTGTGGAAGATAGCCTCACTCTTTCATCATCTCTCTGAAGTGGACATTTTGCTGAGTCTTTGCTGAGGTGTTTGGACTTTTCAGGGTCTCTGGCAGGGGAAGGGATGAGAGGAGGGGGTGAAGTAAGGGGTCTCAACAAAATCTGAGGTGGAGATGTCACCCCTTTCTGTCTGTTCATCTGGTGGGGAGGTGAAAGACAAGGGGAGCTGTGGCGACGTGAGTCAGTATTCCTTATACCCGGGTTCACCACAGAGTCTCCTACTGCCACAGTCTCATGGCTTTGTGGTTGACATATGCCTCCTAAAATAAAAAAAACATAAAATAAAACTGTGTGAATAAAACTTAGTGCTTAAACTGAATCTCCACCCAGGAAAAATTCCAACATTATCTGTCTGTATCATCTATAAACACAATCTTTCAAAAATGCAAAAAATAAAGAAAATAAAACAGAAAATTATTTGTACCTGGGGAAGGCCTGGGGCAGAGTGAGCGCTGACAAGGAGGGTAACTGGGATGTCGATTCCTTGTGTAAACCCTGAGTTTGGGTGTACTAGCAGGTGAAAGTGTGTCTGAGCGCCTTGGGGATTCAAATGGATCCGGAAAATCTATTTATGAAAAAGCAAAACAAAAAAAATTTCACAAAACGTTATAGTAGCAGGTATGATAACCAACACAAAACTAAATGCGGGTTAGTTGTGAGCTACTATACACAAATAATATGGAGGTTACCTGTTATAGGGGATGGGCTGTGTGCTATCGTGTGATTCTCCTCTGGAGTCATCATGCTCTTTAGGTCAGACTCCACAACTGGAGGGTGACAAACTAAGATCCTACAGGTATATACACAGCGCTTTCGAGCATCTAAAGTACTCCAGTACACCCTTGAGCACCTGGAGAGAAGATTATTTATTTTGAACTTCAATGGTTAAGGAAATTGTTGGCCCTTAGAATAGCAATAGAGGAATATCAAAATCAATTTATGAAATAAAACTCACTGGTATCCCACAGGAAAGAGTTTGCGTTTGCAGTCTGAGAGTTCAGTCAGTATCCCCAAACAATCAATCCTCATGGAGCCTGCAGTGATGATGTTTAAATCAGCATCCAAAAGACACTGGGAGTAAGTAAAATAAATGGTGTGACAGATGGATGTTTATCCACTAACGATGTACCTACCAATCATCATGTGGACATTTTCAGGCTCCAGTCCTGCCAGCCACTTCCTCCTGAGACTAATCCCCTCCAGGTCCACCAGAATCCTGCGGGTCACCTCAAATCCAGACACCACCTAGAGGAAACACAAACAAAAAATTAGAACCTTAAGTCACACAAGTTTTAGAAATTAGAACCTATTTTTAAAGGTGGCTGAATTGCATTAATGAGCATTAGTAAACCAGATTTTCTTACTTCTCCCTTGATAAGGTCCCTGTGCTTTGAACAATAGACTTTCTTATCCTCTAGGAAGACACAGTGGCACTGGCGGGCGCACATGAAGTGGTAGTTACTGGTGCAAGAGGTGAGGCAGCAGCCAACTGTGGCGCCTGGCTTTTGACACTTCTCACAGTGCTGAACACAAAACACAATAATACAACAGGTTGTACATGTCTGTCCAATAAAAATACATTAAACATACGCCAGGAATTTGTGAAGGACAAAGTGTCTCGTCTTACAAGCTGTTTTCCCCTGAGAACAGCCATATGAACATTTTTCAGTGAGCCATCGTCATCCTCAAACACCTCGGCAGACCACAGGGCACAGTTGACATGAGTCCACTCGTTCTGGCCAATGTACAGCAGCCTGCCACCCTCCTGAAACATATAGCAACATTTTAAATGACACAGATTCAGTAATATATGTGTTAAAGTGATTTCAAGTACATTTCTTACATTAGTGTTCTCGTCTCCATACTTCATACACAGAACACATTGCCTGTTGTCACTAACACCTGGCGGAGGAGGGAGTTCTGGACTGTCTTCACAGTCTGAAGAGAAGATGAAAAGCTAAGTTTATATAAATTTATATGAACAACAGTAAATAAAAAGATTTGCAAAAACAATGTTCATGTCTGTATTTGTAAACATATTCATGGTTTACCAGGTAAAATTGGGGGTGGTGGGTGTAGAGGGGGAGGGACCGGAGGAGGAGAGGCTGGAGAATCTGGTTCACCAGGGGTCTTGGGCTGGGGAGCTGGGATTATCTTTTTCATGGGGTGGTGGTGTTCAGCACGAGAAAGCTCCTGTCTCTCCTGCCACTGGGCGTAGTTGTGGTCCAGGGATGGAGGAAGCACGGCATTTGGGAGGAGCCCACTGCTAGAGAAGAACAATATACAGAGACAAGCATTATTAGTTGACATCCTATTATTGTTAACATTGATTAAAATACGAAGTTGTGGTTGTTTTATTTCCCAAAGCCTGAAGTTAATAACAACAAGAACAATCCTGAAGATCTTCAAAATAGCCTAAAGTCATTTTGTGGGCTTACAACTTCAGTGAAGTCCAAAGACATGGAAAAATACTCCAAAAACACAGTTCAGCATTACATCTGTGTAGTGGGGATTGTTTCCATATTGAAACAACATATGTTAAACCTCAGATTAATAGTTGGTAGTATGGACCTCCAAGGCTGCTTCACTTTTTCCACAAATAAGTAGTCAAGTCAGTTTTGCCTTATGATTATTGTGAGTAAATATTTTTTTTATATAAAAAAATGTTTTTGCACAGAGGTGATAACAATGTAAGAAAGTAGTGTTTGATAAAGGAAAGGGGAAATGCAAAAGAATATGATGTTAGAAAATGACTAATATTAGAAAATGGCTATAATGGATATATTCTTTCATATTACCCTGCATTGATTTACCAGTGAGTCATTCACTAATGAGCAAATATTCCAAGTTGCAGTCATCTATTTAAAAAGAAAATCAAAAGGATTCTGTTCAGGGTGAGGCTTTAAAAAAATTCAACAAGATTTAAAATTGTGCCTGAGTAGTAAGGGATAGGTGATCACATATGGTAATTGTTGTGATACTTCATAAGATAGTGGAGGCATCCATGAAATGATGGCCACAGGGTAGATGGATCATTGGTCTTCTAGATTGGAGCACTGATACAATGCAATATACCAAACTGACAAGTAAACCACAATTAGACCACAAATGTGTATCAAAGAGCCTTGAAGTGAAATGTGACACTATTACAGTTTCCCTCCCACAATGTCTGGAGATGATCCAGAATACATGGTCTGTGAAAGCTGATAGCAAAATATAAGTAAGAGAGTGAATGAGTGTATGTGGGAAAATCCCAACATGCAGAGCAGTGACACCATGCCATTCATTTACAAAATAAAGAGTATAAAATATTCAATGTGATAATTTTGTCAGCGATAAACAATTTGCTGTTTGCTTGGGCAAACTGAAGTAACAACATAATTTTGACTTCTTGCCCACTTACATTCACTGATAAGCTGCTCAGTTGGTTCATTAAATCAGACAAACTGTGGAATCAATCAATTTGTGGCCACCTCATTTATGTACATATGGGGCCAAAAATTCAGAGACACAATTCTCATTCTAATTGGCCAGTAATAGTAACTATTATATTCTGATCTTGACATTTTGCTGCTACTTGACTGCTATTTCAGAGATTGTTGGCACAGTCAGCCCACACACTGTAGAAACATTAGTTCACTGCTTTCTGGTTCCCTGATATATACAGATGATGGCAAAGCTTCTCCCGGAGAAACCACATCTTACTCCTCATTTCAATAATTACAGGCCTACATTACATGAGAACTGCTGTTCTTCTCTTTTTTTGAATGAGCTCAGATTACAAGTATTAAAAACAAATCTTCTTCCCTACAATTACAAACTTAGCTTGCGCTACAGCTTATAAAAATAATGGTACATGACACATTTTATAATAATACTGTATTAAGACTACTAAGCTAAAATTCTCTCTCTTTTTTTTTTATATTTGTCTTTTTTTTATATTTGACCAGGGTTCGATTCCCGGGGTCGGCCGGGTGCCTTTCTGTGTGGAGTTTGCATGTTCTCGTGGGTCCCACCGTCCAAAGACATGCATGTCAGGCTTTGTCTGTAGGTGTATATGTGTGCATGTCCAAATTCGGATTAAGCGGTAGAGGTGGTGTTGCGGTAGAGGTGGTATAGCGGTGTTGCTCTCTGTGACCCAGGCTCAATGAAGTCTGGACAGCAGTGAATATATATATATATATATCGTCTTTATCTTTATCTGAGGTTTATCTTTAGCTTGGCCTACCAGAGGCCTGAGAACTTGAGGGTCCTGCACAGTATCTTAGCTCTTCCTAGGATTGTGCTCTTCTGGATAGAGATCTCAGATGTCGTTACTGGAATCTGTTGGAACCACTCTCCCAGTTTGGGCGTCACTGCCCCGAGTGTTCCAGTTACCACTGGAACAACTGATTAGTTGGTATTACTTGGTATTTCTCGAGCTTCTCATGTTCCTCCTTCCTGATGTTACCATCGCTTGGGATTGCTATATCTATCACTACGGCTTTCTTCCTCTGCTTGTCCACCACTATGTCCGGTTGGTTAGCCATTAGCAGTTTGTCAGTCTGTATTTGAAAGTCTCACACACTCACAACGCGTTATCATTCTCAGCCACCTTTGGAGGTGTCTCCCATCTTGACCATGGGACTTCCAGCCCATACTTGGCACAGATGTTCCTGTACACTATGCCAGCCACTTGGTTATGGCATTCCATGTATGCCCTGCCTGCTAGCATCCTGCACCCTGCTGTTATGGGCTGGATTATTTCAGGGGCATCTTTGCACAGCCTGCACCTGGGGTCCTGCCTGGTGTGGTAGACCCCAGCCTCTATTGTTCTTGTACTTAGAGAGCTTGTTCCTGTGCTGCCATGATTAGTGCCTCTGTGCTGTCTTTCAGTCCAGCTTTGTCCAGCCACTGGTAGGATTTTTCGATGTCAGCCACTTCCTCTATCTGCCGGTGGTACATGCCGTGCAGGGGTTTGTCTTTCCACGATGGTTCCTGTTCTTGCTCCTCTTCCTTCTTGGGTTTCTGTTGCCTGAGGTATTCACTGAGCATGTCATCAGTCGGGCCCATCTACCTGATGTATTGATGGATCTTCTATGTTTCATCCTGGATAGTGGCTTTGAGGAGCACTAGTCCTTGACCTCATTTCCACTTAGTGTATAGTCTCACGGTGCTGGATTTGGGGTGAAACCCTCCATGCATTGTCAGGAGCTTCCTTGTTTTGATGTCAGTGGCTTCCATCACCTCTTTTGGCCAGCTTATAACGCCAGCGGGGTGTCTGATGACTGGTAGGGCAAAGGTATTGATTACCCGCATCTTGTTCTTCCCATTCAGCTGACTTCTCAGGACTTGCCTTACTCGTTGCAGGTGTTTGGTTGTTGCTGCTTTCCTTGTGGCCTCTTCATGGTTCCTGTTTGCCTGCGGAATTCCAAGGTACTTGTAGCTATCCTCAATGTCTGCTATGTTGCCCTCTAGAAGTGATCCACTCAGTTCTGACTATTTTCCCCTTCTTTGTTACCATCCGACTACACTTATCCAGTCCGAATGACATTCCGATGTCATTGCTGTAGATCCTGGTGGTATGGATCAGTGAATCGATGTCTCATTCACTCTTGGCATGCAGCTTGATGTTCTCCATGTAGAGGAGGTGGCTGATGTTTGCCCCATTCCATAGTCAGTATCCGTAGCCAGTCTTGTTGATGATCTGGCTAAGGGGGTTAAGGCCTATGCAGAACAGCAGTGGGGACAGGGCATCTCCTTGGTAAATCCTGCACTTGATGGTAACCTGTGCAATTGGCTTGAGGTTGGCCTCTAGAGTTGTTTTCCACAGCCCCATTGAATCATTGAATTCACCATCCTGATGAAGGCGCTTAGAACCGTGTTGATCTTGTACAGTTCCAAGCATTCTAGGATCCATGTGTGAGGCATTGAGTCATAGGCTTTCTTGTAATCAATCCAGGCGGTGCTCAGGTTGGTATGTCTGGTCTTACAGTCTTGAGTGAATGCTCTATCTACCAGTAGCTGGTGTTTTTTGGAGTCCCGCTCATGTATTGATCCATGTGCCTACTCATCTTAGCTGCTACAATGCCTGATAGGAGCTTCCATGTTGTGCAGAGGCAGGTTATTGGGTGGTAGTTGGATGTGACTGGTCCCTTCAGGGGGTCCTTCAGTATCAGGACTGTCCTGCCTTCGGTCAGCCATTCCGGGTGGGTCCCATCCATTAGCAGCTGGTTCATCTGCGCTGCCAGGCGCTCATGGAGTTAGATCCACAAGCCACTGTGCATTGTTGTTATGTTATGCCTCTTTCTTTACTTTACTTTACTTTAGTTCATTTGGCAGACGCTTTTATCCAAAGCGACTTACAAGGCAAATTACAATTCTTTCTCTCATATGCTCTTCCAGTATTGCTCAGTCTCCAGCCTTGGTGGGTCTATCTTCATGCTATTACCCTGCCACCTTGGATGGCTCAGTGGAGAAGGTCCGGTTTATTCTCCATATCTCTGGTGTACCTCTTCAGACAGGTAGGCTGTGAGTCTTTGCTTGGCAGTTTCTAAGGCCTCAGCTATGGACAGTTTGTTGTACTTCTTAGGTACCTCTTTTTTCATCACACCCTTCTGTAGTTCTGATAGCTGGCTAACTTCCCTTCCCTAACCTTCTCTTCCATGGGTTCTCAGTGACCCTTGCGGCTGTTGTTGTTCGTCTTATAGCCAAGCACCTCAAGGATCACTGTTGCTGTGGTGTAGATCAGCTAGTTGGTGTCAGTGATGGTCATAGTTGGGATTGTCCGTAGTGCTGCACTCTGAGGGTACTTCACGCATTCTTGTTAATCGGTGTCTGAGGTCCGGGGTCCAGGTTTCCAGTTTGGTCATGATCTTATTTCTCAGGTCAGCTGCTCTTGTATTCAGCTTACTAGGGCCTGTTGTTCTTGGGGCTTGGTACCCAATCTCGGAATGTGGTAATGATGATGATATTTCCCCCCTGACCTGTCATCCTGGCTGTTGTACCTCATCGATCTCTAGTTGTGATAGCAGTTGTTTCTTGTGGATGTTGGAACATTGAGCTAGATTAGGAAGAATCCATAGGTCCCACATCCGCTTCATGTAACCTCTTTCACTGGGGTTACTTGTAAAGTAGCATTCCAACATTCCCTTGTTCTCACCTCTTGTCCACTCATGTCTTGTTCTTGTTTCGGTAGCCACTTATCATCAGATTGTCCTGGTGCAGACCTTGTTAATCCGGGCATGACTCTACTTGTATGTTTCTCTCTCATATTTGAGGTAGGCACAGTATAGCGTGAGGAGGTCTTGCCGGTCACAGTCGGGATTCGAACCCCAGTCTCCCGTATGTGGCGATCTTACCACTACACTAGATTTTATAGCTTCTATTTATTTTAATTTCACAGCTATTACAACATGGAGGGCTGAGTAAAGTGTAGTGGAGCATAGCAGCACAGGGAGAGAAAGGACAGGGCAGAGAGGATTTGGATTGATTCTAAAGTTGCATTTTGTAGCTCTGAATATTGACTTTCAGACTTTGTTCATTGTTTGTTCATATTAGTTTAAGCATTTTTATCTTGTTCTTTATTATTGCCTGATATTAATGCCAAACATCTTATGCAACGTACTACACCAAATCAAATAAGTAATGTAATACCAACTGGTAAATATATAAATGTCTTACATAAGTGTGCTGAGTTACTCAGAACAGTTGGATGCTGGACACTAAACACTGTGTAATTGGTACAACTATTTGTACTGACTGTGGTGCGGGAGGCACTCACTTGGCAGAGACTTTTTTCCTTTCCCAGAACGTTGACTCTTTCACTTTGAACCACGGGAAGATTCGGTCCATTTGCTGAAACAGAGAACATTTTATGAAGTTTGCACATCAGTCTGTTAAAGCACTTGCACAGACCTGTGTTTGGGGCAAGACGGTTATTAATGACATTGTGACTCAACAGAAAGGCCTTCCTGGATTGTGCCATGACCTAAGGTAATAAAGAAATGCCTGCTGAATGCGTACACCAATCAAAGGCTTAAGAAGAAAGTTTTAAATCACAAGCATGTGTTCAAGTGTGCAAATTTGTGTGGCACAAAAAATAACACAATAAACAGCATATAAACTCATATGACCCCAAATCTTTGAAGTCTAGGTACTTGTGGAGTGCACTGTAATTTATGTTTGTTTCTGTGGTACTGGACTTATAATACAGAGTTAATTTTGTGTTCTTACTCGAATAAAGAAAGACTTGACCATGCTGTTGGCTTTCCTGCTCTCCGTCTGGCCGCTATCATTGTTGATGGCCGTCTGAATGATTCGCACAATGTCGTCACTAAACTCAAGCTGACAGAGAAACACACACACAAACACACAGAGTAATTGTTAGGGATTTTGAATACTGGTGGAAAGGTCATTACCATAGCATACCATTTCAACAACCCTAACCCTAACCCTCAACAGAACAGACACTTTTTAAAACATAACATATTTACCACTGAACTATAGCGGCCTAGATCCATCTTTTTCTCAACTGACTCCAGGTCTGGTGGGGAGTCACTGGGAGGTGTGGGAGTGACTTCAGTCAGGATTGGAGGATCTGGACCTTCTGGGGAACGACGGGATGGAAGACTCTCCTCTGTCTCTGGGTTCAGCTCTGGAGGCTTCACCGCCTGTCACAAAGTGAGAGTTACATACTGAGTAAAGCTTGCACAAAATTGTTAGCTGTGCTGTTGCTTAAGTCGTAGTCACTGAATATTCGTAATATGGTAAAAGAATAAATTTAAATCAAATTATTCTATAATTTCAAAGTTTGCAATATGGTAACAGTGGTAAATAACCACAGTGATTTGCACTGAAACCACAGAAGAAGCAGAAGAAGAAGTCAAAGTATGTGAGCCTAACCTGTCTGTAACGCAACAGGTGTGTGGATGTGCGTGAGTTGAGCAGTGCCGTAAGGACATGGCGAATGCTGCCCTGAAGCTCCTTCTTCAAAGTTGTCCTCCACTCGGCTGGATGGCGTTCAGTACATTTGGTACAAGTGTAGGCAACACACTCTGGTAGCTTTGACAGCAGCTCATACATTTCATCTGGGGGAGAGTGAAAGGCGGCAGGTCATTTTTTAACCTCTTACATTATCGTCTGTCAGAAGCTCATCAACATGACACTCAAAAAACAGGATGTCAGTCAGCTGCACAGACACTAACAACTGACATGACAAATGCTGCTAAATACTCTACACTGCTCTATTTGTGAGAACCATATAGTAAAACTGCATTTTAATCTGATTTTCTACCAGACTATTTTGTTCCTACTGACCTGTCAGATTCTCACACTTGGCATGAACCCAACGCTTGCAACGGGCACACTCCATCATCTTGCTGTCGTAGTCATCATCATTGTAGCATTTATCACACATTGGGCAGAAGTTCCCTAATAGATAAGATGGAGAAAAAGTACAGTGTGATTAAACTACTAAGTGTAATATTATTTAAATTCAAATGTTGTCTCTTTAAAAGCTTGCTCAACTAACGTAGGAAGTCTTCAAAACACAAGTCAGTTTTTTAAACCCTTTAATCTAAGAAAGAATACCAGTGCTGTATATATACTCACTACTTAACAGTGATCAACACATGCGCTTCATATGCTCATCACTTACCTTTAGCAAAGAGTTTGGCACAGTCATGACACATGGAGAAGTCATGTGACCACTGGGCATCCCAGGACTTCCCAGGTTTAGTGGCTCCACAACTCTTACACCGTACACACTTGGTACAAATCTGAAAAGAAAATATACATAAACAAGATAGTTAAAACATGATACAAAGTTCTTAGCCGTTGTTTAAAAGGTTGAGATACTGTAAAAGTGTGAGAGGCAAAATGTTTTCATAGTCACTGCCTGTGAGAAGTTGAGAATGTAGACAGCACAATCATGAGAAGTTGAAAAAAAATGTGTGAACAAAATGAAAGTTAAGGGGAAAATGTGTGAACATAATACTAAAATCTGATCAGGCAGTGGTGAAACTATGATAGATAGATGATGTCTAAAGGAAGAGTGATGTGCACTCATACCCAGACTCTCTTCTTCTTGGTGGGTCTGGTAGGGTGGTTGGGACCCAGGCACTCCGGGTGATAGCTGTTACGGCACTTATCGCACTCTAGCAGCTGCTGCTACAATGACAGAAGTCAAAAGTGACAGATATTATTAATATTAATTAATATCAAATTAGATAACATTTTGATATTTCTCACAGAAAACCAGTAACAAGAATGTCACCTGGTTTTGGCCTGTAATGGCAGTAGAAGTCATTGTATCATTATCAAAGGTATGCAGCTGTATTGTAAGTTGCATGTAAACAACTCTGTGCTAGGCCGGCAACCTGTTCAGTGCAACTGATTACACCTCCACATAACCTTCTACGAGATAAGAAGGCATAGTGAATGGATGGATGGAAGTAAGTATCTTTTACATTCAATATTTGGGAAGGGATGAAAAACTCCTTATGGTAAAAGTGCAATAAAATGTGTGATCATGCAGCAGAGAGTCTTTCATATGCCAGTAGTCTTGCCAGGAGTTAAGACTTCAGGTTTTTATGCAACGCTCTGTTGAAGAGTCCAAGAGTGCCAGAGCGCATAGACCTGTTACTGTTAAAGCAGCTGCTTGGTTGGAGATAAAGGCCAATCAGATTAATAAACTGCTTAATGTTCTTCAGGCACTGATTTGTTTTATATCCTTTCATTCCCACTATTTGCAGATTTGTAGAAAACTATAACCAGTAAGGTCACACAAGATATTAACATAAAATAACAGCAAAACAATATACATAAATCTAAAATAAGAACCATACATGGCCCACACAATGCACATTTTACACAGAACTTGAGTTAAATAATAAAAAGTGTCATCTACTGGCAAGGCTAGCAAGCTTCTTTCTAGAGAAGATCCTCCTGCCTTTGCACACTGTCACTCTAAACTAAGCTTTTTTTGTGTAAGCTTTAAAACGAACACAAATTTACTGAATAGCTCACTTTAGTTTTCTGGTGCTGGCGCCCACAGGCCTGGCAGAATCGACAACGTCGACAACACCAGTTCTCAAACTGCTCCTGGAGAGGGCGCTCTGACTCCCCCAGGCAAAAGAGATGGAAGGGTTCACAGCATACCTGGCAGAAGACAAACTGTAGATCAAGTGAAAGAGGGAAACAACAGACAAAAGGAGGGGAGAAAGACCAAGAGTATTAGAATATTAGGTTTATTTAATATTAGGTTTTATTATTGCAACAATAAAAAAAAGATGTAAAAGCAAAGTTTTTCAAGATGACAGCAATTTTCACCTCAACATTTCCACTGCTTGCACATAAGAAGCAGAGCACCCTGGGCGTGACAGGCACAGAGGTGAGCAGGCTGAGGCCACCAGCCTCCCACACCTTCTCCACATCATGGTCCCTCTTGAAATCCACTCTGATTCGATGCACTCCGTCGCAGGGCGCTCTGGACTTAGCCTGGCCCCCAGTCGAGGGAGTGCTCAGCCAGTTTAAAGTACTGCTGCTAGTGGGTTTAGTGGTCAGTGGCTTCTCGCATTAATCACACAAGAGAAGAAGAGGGTCACTATCAGAAATTATACATAATCTATACAGCCAGAATACAAAGTTTCAATTAGAAAAAAAAAGATGATGTTTATCCTGTAACTACTACCTTGTCCTTTGGTCTGTGTTTAGCCAATGGAGGAACAGTGCGAGAAGTGGGCTTCTTTAGTGGTTTTGATTCAACTGTGAAAGAGTGACACATACGAGACACATAAGAAAGCATATACAGTATATATACTGATATGAAAAAGATTTATGAATTTCATTTTTGTACCTGTATCTGAAACTGCTGTAGCTGAGCTCTGCTGCTGTGGTGACTGCTCTTGAAGCTTCTTCTTGGCCTCGCTCGGAAGAATCTTGGGTGAAGCATCTTTTTTTGAAGGTGTCTGACTATTAAAAGGCCGTTGTTGCTGCTGTGATGCTTGGTAAGACTGTGTGGACTGGCAGGGGGAATTCTGGGCTGAAGATGTTGAGGAGGAAGATGATGAGGATGAAGAAGACGAAGTGGAAGAGGAGGTTGACGAAGAGGAGGATGCTGGTACAGGCTGCTGTTGTTTGTGCCCCTTCTTTCCGCTGGCACTGCTCGTGACCGAGAGCTGTTTGGGATCTGGTGGCAGGGCTGGAGACTGAGCCTGGACTGTGCTCGGGACCTGAGCGGCTTCGACTGGTGCAGGGGAAGATGTGAGGGCTGGAGATGATTGCTTTGATGAAGGCTGTTGTCTTGACTTCTCCTCTCCCAACTTTAAAGGAGGAGTTTCACTTTTTTTGCGGAGAGGTTCCTCCTTCGGTGGTGCAGGAGCAGGTTTGGGGCCAGACTCTGAATTTGGTCCTTTAACCACACTGAGACCCTCCTTTTTCTCAGACAACTTGTTCTTTTTCTTGTCCTTCTTGCCTTTACCTTGCTTCTGAAGAAACATCTTCGAAGGCATCCACTGCAAGTTCTGACACTTTCTCATCCTACAGACACAAATGTGACACAGATTCAAGTCAAATTTAGGTTAAAGTCAGGGGCGCCAGAGTGAAACCAAATAGTCACATTTTACACTTGGGTACACTAGTGAAACTTTTTTTATTAATAATTATATATAAATGTATATCATGTGAAACAACAGGAGGGCTTGGGAATTGGTGTGTGCGTGAGTGATTAGAGAGGAGACCTAATGTCACAACAATATAGTTGGCAGCGATTCTGCAGAGGATGTCATCTACTGTAAACTTATGGGAGGTTTATTCAGATAAAGTTGTGAGAGCACAGAGGCGGTTTGTACAACTATCCACTGAGTTTACCTTGAACATCCTATTATCCACATCATTAGAATATTTATTTACTTGATAACAAACTTACAAATACCCTATACCCTCCTCCACACCTCATAGTGTAGTTTCTGCCCCATGAAGCATGACTGAGAAGATTTTGCCCTTGTACTAAGGTATATTACAATAAAATACAATACACTCTATCACTTTCTGAAGAAAGAACTGTCATTCTGTTTACATTTGTAAATTAAATATTTTCAGTTGACTTTGTGACTTTTTTCCTTTTGAAATAAAACAGTCCATTGCTATTTCTGTAAATATTAATTACCAAAGCAATTCAGTAGTATAGTTGATGAAATAAATGTGAATGTTTTGTGTTGCATGTTGATTTAAGTGGTGTGCCTATATTTTGTACTACCATTACAATAGTCCATTAAAAATTCATTTGTTAAGTAATGTTACTGATAATTTTCTCAATATTTACAATATTCAAACATAATAAATAGTTGATCAGCTTAGACTTACTTGCAGCATTGCTTTTTAATGTTTCGTCCTCCAAACTTAGGCTTGTCAAGACAGTTAGTACAGACCCCACAATCTTCTGGAACCTGGCAGCCTGAACACTGGCCACAGCGTCGAGACCGACGACCCTTCTTGGGAGGAGCTTCTTGAATGGCCTTTTGCCGTGTCTCTCGTGGCTTTATGGGGGGGGACTGAGGCTCTGCCTCCTCTGAGCCTGCTACTGAGGACTTGTCTGTAAGAAGAGGGGTGCCACAAATGCAATCATTGCTGACAAACAGTAGTATCTCACTCACTGGGGTTTAAGACATAAACCACTTTCTGGACCTGGTCATAAAATAGCACAGCAACGGTCTGTTGCAAACCTAACAACACAAAACAATACAACTTTACGGTGTATTAGAAAAACAAACTCATACATAACGGCATATAATTTATGTGTAAAGATGAATGACGTAAAGCTTGTATTGTATTGTAACAGCATTTCAGTTTCCAAACAATATATTTAGAAGTTCTTATAGTATATAGTCTTTCTATTGTACAACAGACAACAATGTTTTTGACTTGTTAGTGAAAATGGTATTATAGGGCTGTTTGGACAGCAGTCCAAAGTTAATGTCTTTAAATAGAAAAAAAATGCTTTTATCACACACACAATGCCAGAAGTCCAGAAGCTTGTTTTAAACAAAGATGTGCAAAGAATAAATGGCCAAGCAAACATGGAAACTATAACTGAGATTATACTGTTAACTTTTGATGTCACTAACATCAGGTCCTATACCCTCCCAAAAATTCCCATGATACCACATGACATGAAACTAGTCAAAATAACAGGAACACTAGCAGCCAAACTTCTCTCACTCTGTCACCACTTCACTGTGTACTTGTGCTCTCAATGATGACTGAATTTCTCTGCTCTTGTCATTACTCTGTCATCACCGCACACTGAAGAACTTTGTCAGGACTTGCACAGATGTTGTGTCACAAATAGTGCACACTCAATTTAAACTAGTCTGTAAGTCAATCACAGTGCTTTACACTGAATCTGTAGACACATCGCACAGCCGTAACTTCAACGCCAAGCAGTTATTGTTATCAATGGTTACACTCAGGCTGTGAGTTACTTTTCATTGTATTAATATCTTCTTATAGGCAGGTTATGAAGTCTAACTTCAAAAAATACAAGGAGATGTAAGATTAGTGTGCCTCACCATCATTCCCCATGGAAGATAGGATCTTCTCTCTCTCCTCCCATGGCAAGGCACTAAGTGTGGGCATGTCGTCAGGGAACACTGCCCGATTACGTCCAAGAGCCACAGCTGCACGACGACATACATGCTTGATGCGTGGTCCACGTACTGAAGTCTCTGACGAGTCACTCTCTTGACCCTGCTCACAAGTACACATAACCACAAAAAACAGTTACTTGAAATGCTTTATAACAATAACAACAAATACAAAGACAATAATAAAACAATACAAATGTACAATGCAAAAAGCTGACATGTTGGTTATCTCTCTAGAACACTATTTTATTTGTTGTGAATAAAATCTTTATCTATAAAACATGCAATAATGATGAAGATGGTGATAATGATGAAATGGCAGTGGAGAGAGGTTGGGTCGATGCAAAGGGTCAATGACAAGCTCAGCTGTGAAAGTGAAATGTTCTCCTAAAATATGCAAATACTTCCTATAAACATCTACTGTTAGGTTACCAGTAAAAGAACAGTTCAGTATATTCTGCTCAGAGAATACTTTCAGAAGTGCAGCCAGTGCTGCTTTCTGCATAATGTATGAAGTGAACAGAATTCCCCTTAAGTAACACCCTCTGTGGGACTTTCCTATTATCAGGTTTCAGTTTGAATACTAACACAGATTTCTATTTATAGCAAATATTCATAGCATCATGTTAATTTCACTCAGTTGTAGCCATATGATGAGAATGAGAGAATAGGAGAAGATCTGTGTTAACATAGTAAGGACAAAGGTAACACATTAACAGGAGAACTGACCTGGACCTTGGTCTGGTCTGCAGGTTTCAGCTTACTCTTCTTTATCTCAAAGAGCTGGGCTTTGGCCTTCTTCAGGAGTCCAACTACTCGCTTGTCAGTCACAGGCTGTTTCTCTGCTTGAGCCAACATTGATCCAAGAGAGGAGACAGGGAGCTGTTGTCTGCCTGGCTGCCCTGGAAGGCTTGCTGTCTGCTGGCTAGGAGCACTTTGTTTCTCCTTGTCCTTTTCCCCATCCTCAATCTCAGCTCCTTTCTCAGAGGATCTGCTTTTCTTAGGTACACGTTCTTTAGCAGTGGACATGGGAACAGCAGAATGGATCCCACGCACCTCTGAGGAAGCAGTGTCAGATACCATGTCAACTGGTGTTGATTTTTTTCTTCCCGGAGCCTTCTTTGGAGCAATAGATAAAAGAGCATCTTCTGAGTCCCTTCCATCCACGGTAAACAGGCTGGAAGGTGCATTGGGGGAGCCATCTGGTGTAGAAACCTTACTTCTTTTCTCCAGATCTTTCCTCCCTTCCCTCTTATTCTCCTTCTCTTTCTCACGATTTTTCTCAGAACCCCTTTCTTTTTCCTTTGGAGAAGGTTCCTGGGGAACTGATAAGCTTTTGTCTTTACCTCCTTTCCCACCTCCTCGCCCCAAGTCCTGGGCACTGGAAGGAAAGAGAGGGAAAAGTGGGGAAGAAGTGCATGATGTAGTTGACAAAGGAGGGGGGTTTCCAGCAGCCCCTCTCCTGCTATCAGGTGTCCCTTGCGAAGCCAAACCCAGAGATACATTGGAGAAGGTGCTAAAAGGAGCAGGAGTTAAGGCACTAGTGGCTAGTGGACTTGCAGAGCCCCCTGTCAAAGAGCTGGCATTACTACTGGAGACTGAGCCCATCAACACAGACATCTCAGAGGACCCTTTCCCTGCTGACATCTGTCCTCCAAACTGGCTGCTGCGTCTGGTCATTGAGTGGGAAGGAGAACGTGGATGCCCACGTATCACTCCAGAGTCCAATTGTCTCCTGCGCCGGGAGGGCCTGCCAGAGCTAGAAGATGTCTGGTGAGGGGAAAGAGAGCCAGGGCTGCTCCCAGACGATGACTGCAGGGTAACAGACTCAAATATTCGAGAATGGGCCTCACTGGGTGTAAAACGTGGAGCACGAAGCAGTGGGCTGCGCTTCTGGAGAGTTGCATCAAAGCGAGACGAAGAGGGATGCTGGTGGTGGGTGTGGGAGTGAAGAGGGGCAAATAAACGAGTCCCTGTACCTGCTCCGCTGCCTGCTGCAGGGAAAGCAACTGGAGCAGCTCCCCCAGCCCCACTTTGGGGCAAGAGCCCCACATCTTCAGCTGTGAGAGGTGGAGGACGGAAGTTGTCAAATATTGGCTTACGAATGAGTCCCTCCTTGGCATATTTAGCAGAGGAAAAGTACTGCTGTTCAGGGTGGGATGGGGATGTCCAGCGAAAGGTGGGTTCTCTCAGAATTGAGCGGCTTCGTTTGTCTTGCAAGCTGGACAGCACTGACGGTCCAGATAGAAATTGCGGAACTGGGTGAGGCATCCAGGATGACTGCGGGTGATGTTCACTGATGGCAGATGTATTAGAGGAAACTGACTGGGGAGGCTGTGGAGGGGCGAGGAGAGGGGGCGGCGGAGGCGAAGAAGGAGAAGAGGCTGTGGATGAAGCTTGCTGGGAATTTACAAGTGTAGAAGAGGGCATCAGAACACCTGTTGGTGGGCTGATAATAGGTTTTTTACCCCCAGTGGTGAGCCTGTCTCTCACCCTCTGGCTCTGATTTTCCCGGCTAACTCCATGCCCTCTCCGGCCTCGTCGACTCCTATCTGCCAACACATGCTCTGGCTCTGGCTCAGAGGGAGGGGAGTGAGGTTGTGAGCTGTGCAACAGGTTGGCCTCCCTCTCTCCCTGCGAGGACGGAGAGTGATCCTCTGCCTCTGACAATGCCTGTGTGGCCTCAGAAGCCTGAGAGTCACATGATGAGTCATCCAAGCTTGGGCTGCTGGACCTGGAAGACTCTGCAGAGGAGAGCTGGGAAGAATGCTGTGACACAGCACTTGAGCCACAAGATGCAGCACTACTGCTAAATCGCCCGTTGGCTGTATTGTTGGTGCTGCTGTTGAGCAGACTAGCAGTTGTGGATGGATCAGTGGGGACAGGGGCAGGAGGTGGAGGTGGGGGGAGGGAGTCAATGGGAGCAGTGGTACCAGTGCTAGTAACAGCAGGTGTAGAGGACGCCAGCACAAGAGATGGTGAAGAGGAGGTGGTGGAGGTCGGTTGGGCAGCTGTAGAAGCAGATGAGGGTGTTGTTTCTAGCCGTGGCATCTTTATATGTGGTTGCGGGGTTCCAAAGCTTCCCTCATCTTCAATGAAACGCTTGGGAGTTTTGATGATGCGAAGGGATACTGTGCTGACCACAGGCATGATGAATTGCCTAATGTTCTTCAATGGGGTCTTCCTGATGCCAGCTTCAATCACTGTCCCACTACCACCACTGGCTTCTTTCTCTAATCGCTTCTGCGCTCCTTTCTTAGCACGCTGCAAAAGCTGTTTAGCAATAGTTGCATCAGTGCGTTTAGAGGAGGGAACAATTCTGACAGGCTTCCTATGGCGAGGGCTTTTTCTGAGGCCCATTGTCCTACCTGGCTTGGAAGGAGAGGGGGAGGCAGGTGAATTGGCAGGGTCCTGGTCCTCAGCTCCATCCACATTTCTCATTGGCTGCTGGGGAGTGTGTGGTTCTGTGCCTCTGTCACCACCTCTGACCCTAAAAGTCTTGTGTTTCCCATCCCCACATTCAAGAGAGGTAGACAGCTGCGCAGCTGAGGCAGCAGCAGCAGCTGCTGCCTCAGCTTTGAGCCGCTCAGCCGAGGGTGGCCGTCCACGTCTGCGGCGGGGTACACCAGGCAAGGTTTTGAGCCGTGACTTGAGAGGAGCAAGTTTAGTTGCTTTCAGCCTCTTCAGGTTCGTAACTTTGGATTCACACCGCCCACCTTTGGGAGGCTTTGCCTCAGTATCATGTGGCTGAGCAGAGGCCAGTGGCATCCTTTTGATGCTCTTTCTGTCTTTGTCCTCCTCTGTGTCCATGCCAAACTCAGTCCCAGATTGATTACTAACATCCCCTGCTGCATGGCTGCCTATACTCCAAGCTTTCTTGCTACCTGAAGTTGGAGGACGACCTCTTCTCTTTTCACCTGTGCCAGGTGGCCTCCCAGGCAGTCTTTTCAGCTTCTCAGCTGGCCTTTCAGTGCCCTCAAGTTGCGCCTGTGGGGAGGAGGGAAGGGAGGAGGGGGAAGGTAGACTTGCAGCAGCTTTCTGGGCAGCCAGGGCCCGTGGTGGCCGGCCTCTGGGCTTCTTTTCCTGTATAGGTGGCCCCACTGATAAAACCAGAAAACAAAAACAGCACATTTAGTCAGCATGGGAATATGGGATATAAATGACACAGACACATGAAGACAACTGTTAGGTCCCAAAAAGAACACTAATTTTACCTGAGAAGCCTGTTGAAGGGCTCTGTATGCTTTTCTGCTCAGCAACTGTTCCGAAACCTCTAAATGCTTCATCCTAAAAAATAAAATAAAATAATCACTTTTTTGTAACCATATAAATTTTGCATGTGTAATTAAACACGTGAACAAAATACATAAATATATGGAAGAAGAAAGTGTTGGTTGGTTAACAGATCAAATTTATAGCATTCATCATGGTACATAATTGCCAGTTGGCCTAGATGTGGCTACAATGATAATGACACATCACTTTATGCCCTTTCCATTAGTGGGGATAACAATGTAAAGGTTGGCTCGAAGGAAAGACTGTGGGTAACTAAATGTATATCCTTTGTATATTTACAGTGGCAACACAGAACATCAGACTTAAAGCTTATCACACTTGTTCTACATTAGTTAGTTCACTTTATTTAAGAGTAAAAAGTAGACAAAAAACCCCCAACAACAATGGAAGTGAAAGTTAATCCACAATGTTAAAGGCTTACATAGAGGCTAAAACGTCAATAATTCCACATATTAGAATAAAACCTAAAAACGGAGCTCAGTGTGGGGTTTGTCAAAGACAAAAGTATGCTGTTTTTAGAGTCCATTAACCTACACATACAAATTCTGTAATACAGCATAACTTGTGGGCACACCAACACTAACAAACATCAAACTTGCACTTCATCATTTTTGGCATTTTAAGTATCAACCTCATTTTTAACTTTGACAGTCCCATATACTAACAATCTAGTATGGAACATTAATGAACACCATATTTAACATTAAATCTCTAACAAAAGATGCTGACAGAGGCACTGGGCATGTTATCATGCTGCATTACTAGTCTTATCCATTAAACTATGTTTAGCGAATTAAGCTGTTTGCACAATAATATGCTCTGCATGTTAGCCTGCTAAGGTCACCATTAAACTCCAAGAAAGCTGAGGCTGACAGAAATTAGTTCATTATTTTCTGAGGCACCCTAAACCAAAGAAAATATTTTGGCCTGTGATTTGTACTTAAAGGGTATCATGGAAACCATTTATTTTAATTGTTGATAAGGTATTTTACTTTTATTTGAAGTACTGAAATGACTTATCTTAGAACAAGTGCAATAAAGAACAAAGAAAGAACGAGACACTGAACTAATGATAACACATAGTCTTATAGTGTGCTAGCAAGCATTTTATTTATTTATTCTGTTTTTTTCTTCTATGTGGCTTTCTTCTGTGTGTTCAATAGTGAAATCCAGTGTAAATGCAAAATGTGATATACTTTGTGTACAGACTATACATCAATCTTTCTTCTCAATGTCTTAAATGAAGAAATCACAAGAGGATGATTAACTTCTTCAGTGTGCCACTACTTCCCGCAATCAGTGTGTGTGTTTAAGAGTGGAGGTGAGTATGTCATTTCATCATGTTTATTTATAGCAGCGTGTGGGGATGCAGTTGAGGTCTCGTTGGCCCAGTTTGTAGAGCAGCTGCTATCCCAGCTTAGTCCACACAAGTGTGTGCACATGACTGCATGCAAACTGATTTGCACCAGTTAAGTGTTAGACACATTACAATGTGAATAATTGGCTCCTAAATTGAATCAAATTAAAAAATATGAACACTAGGAATATGTACTCTCTTTCATCTGCTCTACATATAAACAAACAACAATAACAGACAGTCAATACTGCTGTTTATCCTGGCAGGCAATGCTAATCTGACCATCCTCTGCTCCTCTTAGTGCATCTTCCCCTCTTCCAGTCTCTCCTCACAGTCAAACCAGCATCTCTTCTCTCTGAGCAAGCTGCTGCTCTTGGTTGGTGGTGTTGCAGAGTGGAGGGGGCGGAGTACCAACTGAGGGCTCTGACTCGCTGTGATAGTGCGAGGAGCAGGCAATGACATCACGCGGCAAGTGCACAGAGTGGACCGCTAAGGTTCATGTAATGCACACTCATAAATGTGCACAAGTACCTCCTCCCTACACGTTTGAAAGGAAATCAAGAAAAAACACTCCCTCTGCGCGTGAACGGCACAGCAAGATGTAAACAAGCAGAACATATGAGTGAGAATGTGGGGGAGGGGAGTACAGGCGAGGCAGGCAAGCAAACGAGAGTGAGGAAAGGAGGAAGGCTGTGGGAGGAGGGAGAGGAGTAGAGAAAAAAAGATACAAGGAAGCAGCTTCTTGACCACATGCACCATCAACAACAGAGAGAGCAATGAGGATGAAAGGGGTTTGGGGTTTCAACATGCTCATGCAGAAGCTTGCCAAATCCCAATCTAAACAGACCTCCCACACATGCTCTTCCATGCTCTCAAACACATATCAGTCACTCACTCATCCTGTGCTCTCTGGCTTCCCACTGACTGGCTGATAAGTACTAGGTAGCATTGTATGAAACACAAGGTTTGTCATAAACAACACTATAAATACTATGGCATGCACAAAGAAGGTAACTTTAAAAGTAAACAAACACTGTATTAGACTAGCAAGGGACAGTTCATCCTACTTTGTCTTTCAACAAGTAAGTGATTTAAAAAGTACTGGAAAGGCATATTTCATCTTTTTCTAGATTAAAATTTTGAATCTCCTCAGCTGAATCCTGTACAAGATTTTTTTAACACAGTTGTTGTGTGTTCATCTTTTTTTGACTTTGGAGTATCTCTCACTGTGAAATCTTGAGCAGTTATACCTCCTGCTGGTGTGTCACATCTCACCTAAGTGATCAGTGCAAAAATTGAAAAGGAAACCAATATGATTCATTGCAGAAACTTTTTTGAAAAGGTGCAAGGGACTCTCCCTGAAATTTATCAGACAAATGTCAATTTGGTTTGAGGAATACTTTACCTATTAGTACTCAATAGTCTACAAGTGGAACAAATTTAAGAAAATGAAAATAAAATGAAAATTAAATAAGACCACAAAACAGCAAAAAAAGGCTTCATGATCAGTCAACTTTGTCTCTTATAAATGTCCTTTCTATGCAAATAATTATCTATAGTTCTTATAATGTGATGTCAATAATTTATGTTCCTTTCTTTTATCATGCTGTCTAACAGGTAACAGAATTCGTCATTTTATATGCTGTTATAACATACTCTAATCTCACTGGCAAGTTAATTATGTCTTTATTTTAAATACCATGATTGGCTGTGCTATTGTCTTTACCTAAACTATAGTGAATAGGTTAAAAACACACCTTGTATGATTCTTTAATACACACATATATATAAATATAAATCAGTTATTGCAGCTAGTGCCATCAAGATCTTACCAGAAAGTCTAACCTCTTCTTGTGCCATCCAAATGAGGAAACTCAGAAGTCACAGTTAATGATAGTTATTACTCTTACTATTTGTTGTGTTCTTTGGTACAAAGTTGATACAAAAGATCTAAAAATATGTGCTTGTTCTATACAGTACCAACCGTAACAAAAGCACCTTAGTGGCTGTCACAGGTCATAGGTCAGCATAATAATCCTACAAGTGTAATCTCATGTTAAACACAAAGAGAGGAAAGAAGGTAATTCTAATAAATATAGCCTACTTGTAGCGAAAAACCATCAGAAGTCATGTATGGAGATATTTTTCATTTGACTTGGATGTTCAGGGACATGTAGTTCACAGCAGTGTTTCAGGGTTTTTGTAATGAAAGGAGGAAGCACCTCAAACTTAGCCAAGTATCTAAAAGTTTGGTTTCAAGATGTTAATTTTATATACTTTTGCCCTTCTAACCAGTCAGAAAACTTTAATTATTTCTGCTTGATCATACATTTTGACCATTCTAATTTATTGTAATTTCATAATGATGACTACCTGAAACACTTGACAATGTGTGGCAGAGCAGAGCAAGGAGAGGAAGGGCTAGGAAAAACAGAGTAGATTACTTTTGAGCCTCATAAAGTGTGATTTAAATTGCATATTGTAGTTTTAACTGAAGAAAGCGTACCAATGTGTACCAGTATACTTTTGCATGAAATTATTGCTTTTATTATTTTTTAAACAATATATGAAAGATAAATAATGTGACAAATGTTTTAAGCTTGATCAGGTTATGACCTTGTCAGTCACTCTGATGCACTTAAGTAGTCTTGCCTCCTCACTACTGGGAAAAAACAACATTACCTTTTTTGTGCACACAGTCTCATGTCTCAACCCTTATGTCTTATGTCTCATTCCTTCCTGGAATGCAAATTGGTGGTGAACTCATGCTCCTATATACCCCTGGTATGACACATCTGGTGGTAGGCCACAGAGAAATTCTAATTATCACTACAACAAATACTATACACTGTACAGAGCAGCAGCTACAGGTAAAAGCAAAGTACATTTAAATTAAAGACCCGCTCTTAGTCACTGATTACAACATCCTGTTTCCTCTACCAGAGTGAATTACATAGTGGTACTGTTTTGTGACCCCTGACAGCTTCAAGCAAAAGGTGGACATATGTTTTTTCAAGTGTCCAAACACATCTCACATTTGCTCAGCAGCACACAGAACAAAACAAACACTTTTCAGGGCACGGTGCCTCCTACACCTCGCACATAAGGTGAAGAAGAAAGTCAATGGACAAAGACAAACAGATAGATTAGCACGTGTGCATGGTATCTCTCTCACTCTCACACACACCCAATAACACACACGCAGGCTGCCAAGTAGGCCCAGACACACACTCCACCTACCCTCCCCAACAGGCTGCGTGAATTGAAGTTCTAATCAAAATAAAGACAAAGAAGACACGCCTACTCCTGAGTGCCATAAGGGACATAAAGTCTGAGGGACACCCCTACTCCCACCACCACACACACACAAAGAGTAAGAAAGACGACACAATTGCCGCCTTTCTCCCCCCAGTCAGGCAACTCCTAAAGCAGAGGTGAAAGCTCCTTGCCCGCCTGCTGTAGCAGAATAAAGCCATGGATGGGAGGGTCTGTGACTAATTCTCCTCCCAGTGTTGTATCGTTGGGAGGGGGGGTCCCCCACATCCTTTGATATCCCGCCTGCGCTCTTTCAGCCGCCCGCACTTTGTGAGAGCTAGGATAAAAGCAGACACAAAGCTTCCTGCTACAATCCACACGCTGTCTCGGGGATGGGTAAGCTGGTGGGTGGGGGGGATCTTCCATTTAAATAGGCCAAACACCTGCTGGACTGAAGCCCCTTCCGCTCAAACATGCCATTTCTCTCAAACCAGTGAGGCAAAGACAGATTTGGGTGGATGCATCTATTCAGTGGCACTTTTATATGAATGATTAAACATTGGTAATAATATGTGAGTGGAATAGATGCAGCAGAAGGCAAAATTTAATGAACCAACAACAAAAAGAGAAAATGTTTCAGAGATTGATCAGGTGGAAACTGAGGAAGGGGTTAAAGTTTTAGATTTGTAGGTGCTAAGGTCACAGATTTACAAAAAAAAGTTAACATGAACAACATTCAGCATCAAAACAAGCAATGCCAATTTTGCCGGATCAAGAAAATGAATTCCCCACACACATACAAAAGCTAACAAATGCCTTCATTTGGACAGCAACAGCCGACAAGCACCCCTTTGAGCCACCCCAATAGGCTTAGTAATCCATTCCAAAGTGGCAGCTGTCAGAAGAAAAGTTGCTCTGCCTCTCAGACAGGCCTGTGTGTGTCTGAAGAGGATTTGGGTTTTTCTGCCTGGAAGGAGGAAGGAGGGGTGGCCAAGTGTCCGGCTGGCACTCTGTTCAGGGTCGCCCTGTGAGCTCAGCAGGCTGCAGTGAGCCTGAACAATCCTGCCCCAGGCTGGTCAGACAGGCACTAAACTGCTTCTCAATAAAATCACAATGCTGCATCTGCAACTTCCATAGGCTTCAGGTTCCATGGGGATTTAATGGACCAGTCTGTCTCCACACATCCTAAATACTGCTATTCACTCATTTGCCGGAGTAGGTGAAAGATGGCATTCTGGTTATGAGGACAATATTTCACATAAAATTATTGTTTGTAATGTCCTGAAGCTGAGAAAATGCACATAAAAATGTATGAAATCACTATGCTATGCCCCCAGCCTTTATATGACTAAGGTTACACTAGTATTTAATAGTCCCAAATACTGTTTTATTATCACCCATTGCCATTCTTGTAGAGTGGAGAGGAGAATGAAAAGCTGAGAAAGCTTTTTTTACCACAAAATTGACATTTCAAGTAAACGTCTGCATCTTACATGGTCTTTGACTTCCATGGTTTCTTTATATCTCCACACATGCAAAATAATACTATATTCTCACTTAATATCATAGTAAAGGGTTGGAGGTACTCTTAATTCCTTAACAGGTTAAATGTGTTGCTATTATAATTTTACCATCCAAAATACATACAAATCTGAGTAATTTTAAATCCATTATAAAAGCATAGCTAAATAACTAACTCGTATGCATGCAAATATTGCTGTGCTTCAACCAAATAAGTATTCCGTCTGTGCTCATACTAGAAGGGCTAGAACTGGTGGTAAACATCCCCACACAGTATACTCCCACTGCATTGAACGCATGCTGCTCATCATGGAGAAGGAAGATGGTAGTTCGCTAAGGCGAACACACCCCCACATCACACGGTCCGTCGAGAGGGGGCTCGTTGTTATTGTAGTCAGCCCTGCATGCGCACTGTCACTAGCAAGTCTCGTTTCTAAGCTAATTCACACACCAAACGCTGTCGATCTACTCTTACTAGCATTCCAGCACTTAACAAAGTGGTTTTCAGTATGTGGCTGTCTATCAGACGCCATCACCAAGCATTATAAACACGATGTTATATTGGTACTAGGTACGTAGTGGCTGTGTAGAGAAGGGGAAAACATGTCCACCTCCCATTTTCCTATGCATCAGCAATAGCCGCGATGGCTAGCGTGGCGTAGTGCGTAGCATGGTAGCTGTCCTAGCTTAACATTAAACATAAATTGAAATTACTTAGTTTTATGTATGAGCTTTGCTAACTTCAGTTACGACGCTTTAACTCGCTGCCTAGCACTATGCTGACCGGAGGTAAACACAACAGCCTCCGAAGAAAACCTGCTACTTTAACATCGCGTACGACAGGGCAATAATGGTGTAGTTTTAGCTGTGAGACAGTTAGCCTGCGAGCTAACCACTCAGCTATGTTAGCTAACGTTATGCCTCGCTGCAAACAGCTAGCCCTTAAGGCTATGTTGTAAATACCAAGCTGTTCAGCTGGGAGCGACCCACGAAAAGAGACCTGAAAGCAAATAACGTGAATAATTAAAAAGTCTTTCTCTGAGACATTGCAGACGCACGCTAAGTTCACGCTAGCTAAATACAAACCGCAACTGTGTACTCTCGCCTCCTTCAAGTTGACATGTCTTGTTTTCAAACACGTTACAAGCTATGTTGAAAGTCCCATGCTATTACAACACAAGAAAAAGTCACCACTATAAACACATATGTTTAAACTCTGTTAGACTCTAGGATATGAATACTAACTCTAATACGGGACTATAACTTTCACTGCGCGCTGATGTTGCGTGAATTTGAAGGCAACATGTCCAGCCTTGAAGGCTTCACATCAAGCTAATGTCAAGTAGCTAACTAGTAAACCAGTTGTAACAGCTTAGTTACACAATGTACATTAGTCACTACGTGAGCAAGTATATGTGCTACGTGTTAACTGTGTTGTATGTTTTAGTTAACATAACAACACCAGCGTTTATCTACAGTGTTGTGGTCGTGCTAGCAGACTAATGTTAGCACTAGTTCATCCAAACTGTGAGATGTAGCTAGTCCCCACACTCCACTGAGTGGGGAGAAAACTTTATTTCCGGCGGAGATAATAATTAGCCCATTAATATAATAACTAGTTGGTGGCTGTGTTGTTTCCCAACTAAACTTAGCGCTATAGTACGTTACCGAGCCAACGCAAAGTTAACTGAGCATCCTGGCAATGACAAGTTTGCTCAGAGCCTCTCTAGGAAGAAAAGACGGTCAACGTCTGGGTAGAGTAACCGTTAGCTCTACATCTAAGTGTTAGTAACGGCTCTCCACGTTCACCGACCCCCGCAGCCCCTGTGTAGCCGACGCTGGCTGGTTACCGTCAGGCTGCTCCTGTCCTGCCCTGTGCTGTGCTTACCTCCCCGCTGCTCGAGTCGCTCGATTCCCCCAAAACATCCCGAAATTTCTGCAGGTTGCTACTGATAACCGAAGAGACCTGTAGTGCAGCGTCAAACCCGGGTCCGAGCCCAGCTGCGTTGGGGTGGGCTCCCGAGCCACTTCGCAGAGAGGCAGTTATCCTGATTCGGCCCGCTCTCCTCCCGGTACCGGAGTTGCTGCTCCCTCCGGGCCGAGCGGGGAACCGCCACCGACAGCTGTGCGCCATTTTACACTCTGCCTGTCTGCCCTGCGATCAGAGATACCTCGGTGGGCGGAACCCTAACCCAGCACTCCACATAAACAACCTCTACTACAGCGCTCCGCTCTCACTAGCCGACACAGCGTTATGCATGTTACGGGGCGGCCCCGTAGAAACCCCGACAATGCATTTTCTCAGCGGCCCTATTCACACTCTGCATGGCTGAATCAAAATCAGGTTCAGGGGCTTTGCCCGGGAAAGGAGCTTCGCACTTGAATCACAAGGAAGGACAAGGCCGTTAGCTTGCAGTGTTTCTTAAAGAATGAAAGCGAGAGTCTTTCTGTAAGATGTCGTCAGACTCAGATAAGCAAACACAGGATAAAGTATTGTAGTATTATATAATATCAAAAGAGTTTTATCTATTGTAGCAGGAGCGTAGAAATTACGTACCCCATGATATTGCTCTGCTGCTCCACTGTCACATCGCCTATAAAAACTGTTTTCTTATCAGAGGAAATGTGAAAATGCATGGAAGATGGATTTTTTAAAAGACAAATAATAACAGCTGACAGACAGTAGGTCTTTATTATTCATGTGCAGTCTGTGGGTTGAAGGGTACGTGGAATCCTCAACTTACTTGATCCACTCTGTGTATAAGAATATTTTGTATTTTTATTTTTAGTAATAACTTGCAGATTATGTCGATAGTTGCCGACATAAGGTGCAATGAAGATGTATTGTGTGTGTATTACACAATAAAAGTAAAGGTTAAAAAGTCAATATTAAATGTTAGAGGTGGACCCCTAGTTACATAATAGCTATGTTATACTGTAACAAACAACATTTTGTACTGTAAGTTTTTTCTCCCTGTTAACCTAATGGACATCATCAGCTATAAAAGCAGATTAATACAGTTAGTCATCCATGTATTACATTTAGGTTGGCAGCCCTAATATACAGTCTGTATTGGATTCTTAAGGTTTGTGACAAATACAATATTTATACTCATTAATAGCAAGTAAAATAAATAATTGCGTGAATGATGTTAACTACATCTTCAGTTATGATGCTCATACAAAATCAGTTTGAGGTCTTAAAGCCATGGAAGAACTGGTATTATACAGTAGACCTTCATGGGCGGCTCAGGCTCTGAAGGATTTCACTTACAACTGCTACTATACAAGTAGTTTAGAAATGACTTGGAGACATATTGTGGCAAATTAAGAGCCTTAAAATGACACCCGAGGCACAGTCAAGATCAGCAAAGACTATATAATAGCTTGACATTCGTATTATTGTTGAGCTTAAATATGTATCTCAACCTTGTTCTAAATCAATATTTGACAAATATTTACTGATAAATAATCTACTTATATATTTCAGCTTGTCTTGTTTCTCATTTTCTGCTTGTTATCCATTTTATCACTGTGCTGCTGTGTATTTCAATAGACGTCTTGCTTTCTCAAAAAGAACATTATAATGACTTATATAACACATTATAGCACATTAACTTTATTTCTTAATCATACTGTACATTTAAAAACCTTGTATAATCACAATTAAAAGAGAACTACTGCATTATAATTTCATGTAATGTATGAGGGCATGCCAACAAACACATATTTCTTTCATATTTTCCCATAATAACCCTAACCACATAATTTCAATTAAAACCCTTTAATTAAACATCTCATCATTCTACCATACATATTTCTATGTGCTCCAAAGAAACAAACCCATCATTATGTCTCTTAACAGTATGAAATAAGACAGATCCTCATTTTACAACATTTACTGCAAGGCTCTTGGTTTTAGGCACCGATTCTATTGATCAGCTGTTTCCGCACATGTTAATACACTATGTTTGCAAACAACAAAATCTGTTCAAAATGATAACTGATACTTCAGTTATAATCTGATGAATGTTAAAGGATGAGTAACTACTTTATACACTGCCAGTCAAAGATGGCCCTTTATTTTTGACATTTTCTAATCTCAAGACACCTGATCATTATTAAGAACTTAAGAAAAAACTATACCATACAAGCACATGATATATGTAAATTATGAAAATAATATGACTTTAACCAACCTACACACATTGTAAATCCAGGTTTTTTGATGATAATGAGTTTGGACAAATGAATCTGAAAAGTTACTCAGCTCATTTAAAAACTCTAAACAAATCAGCAAATGTTTCAAAACATTTTACATATTCTTAAACATATGCACTGTGGATATGAAAATGCAACACAAAACTGCAGCTGCATGACTTATTTTTTCATCTCAGATCTCTGCTTTTGTGAATAAAAAGCAAAAACCAGTAATAGGCCAGGTAACAGGTGTAACTGGCGTTAACATGTGACGATGAGCAAATCGGAGAATAAGTCCTACTGTGCTTAAATATATAAATGCTAATGACTAGCCCTTTCTCTCTTATTTGTATCCATTCCTTTTTCTTTTATGTGTCGTTTGGCTTCATGATCACTGCTGAGTGAACAAAGAAACTAAAGTTTTATTTTCGTCTCTTTGCATTAACGAGAACCACATTACCAGGCAACTTCACTAATTCTAATTTCATACCTAAAATAAATTTGTGTTTTCACAAGGTTTTAAGATGTTTCTGAGATTTTTGAAACATCTACAATTAGTACTATTTTGTTACGGCTGTGAGCTGCTCCATCTTCATAATACATTGCCATACTGAAGTAGTGGCTTGCTCCACAACTGAGCAATAACATTATTCATCTGGCATTTAAGGTAGAATTAATTGTGTTGTGAATGCGTGTGCATGTTGCATCACAAAATGTGGTTTAAACTAATTATTGTATAATAAATGAAATGGTGTAATACTTACAACAACCTTTTAATTAGCAAATCCTAACCATGTCTTTATTTAGTGCTTGATCACAAGCTCTGTCCTTGGCCCCCTCTGTCCTTGGCCCCCTTCTTTTTTCACTATACACTCGCTCACTTGGTCATGTCATCCAATCCCATGGTTTTTCCT
>JAUYWH010000005.1:16460663-16472978 GCA_034779795.1 Ctenopoma multispine | reverse complement strand
TAATTTGCTTGTGTCTCCTTGTAAGTCGCTTTGGATAAAAGCGTCTGCCAAATGAACTAAAGTAAAGTAAAGTGATCAGAATGAGGCGAGTTTGATTTACAGAATATGGTTTTACAGATGTCTTATTACAGTGAAGAAGATATTGCATCTCTCTAGTATTGCATCTATATTATTATCATTAAATAAAAATCACACAACAATAAATTCTGTTTTACTTCGGTGTTGCTTTTAATTGCCAATTTTATTTACAGTGTTGCTTGACCCAGGGTGCTAAAATGTAGGATGTTCAAGGACTTTGAAAGGCAGTGTGTGATGTATTCTTTGTGAAGGTTAAGTCAAGGACAAATTATACCAACTCCATCCATGTACTGTCTCATGACTTCGCAAAAATACTTACCTTGCAGTATAAAATTATGTTTTGGTCAGCTGGTCAGTCAGGAGGTCATACAGTACATTCAACAAGTCCTGTTGAAACGGACACTTCTGGCCATAGTTCTGACTATGTGATTCATAGAAGTTACAAAGTATTCAGGAACAGAGGAACAAGAGATTGTAGCGCCCTGTCATTGTTTATCATAGGGCATGGTGGGAGTCAAACAGCTGCTGTGTATAGCCTTTGAAGCAGTCACTAGCTGACGAGCTACAAGTTGGCCTGGACTGTTGTCACAAGTCTAATGCAATGACCAGACCAGAGGAGTCAGAAAAAATCCACAAATGCAAGCACAACATGAATTAGCCCAGAAGCAGCGCACACAAGATGCGGGGTAGGAAAGAAAACAGGGATGTAGTTTTTGTCACAGTGAGAGATTTAGGTTAGCCACTGGGTCCCAGCTGCAGCTTTTCCTGCTTGTGCTTATCTAGCCACTGTAAGATCTGCTGTTTGAGTTCCTGGTTTGGCCTGATCTGGTCCATGGTTAAAGGACTGCGGTTAAAAGGGTCGGTCTGGTCACTGCAAAGAGGACATAATTAATGAGTGACTCCTTAATGGACTACTCCAAACAAACATTCTATACACACATCCTGCTTTCAAGTTCAATTTCTAATTTTACAGTAACAGAAGTTAATAAAGTGTTTGAACAAAGACACAGAGACAACTTATGACCACTCTAAAAGAAAAAACAGATACCAATTTTGCCCAATGGGTATTATCCTCCTTCAGATGAATTTTGGGACTTTGCATGAATTAACTAACCTGAGCAGGTGCCTTGCTATAGTTGAGCGGTCTACTGTTACATTGGAAGAAGGGAGAAGAACAGGATCCAGCATCAGAGTGGACATGATGGGGTCCAAGAACTCATCTGGAGCATCTGAATACGTCTCTTCTTCCTGCTGCTGTCTGTCTGCATGAGACTAAAGCAAAGAACCAAAAACAACAACATAATATTTCATCTAGTTGCTTTGTTCCCCCCACCCCCACCCCCTTCACACACACAAAACTCAGTGATAAGTCTAATTCTACCTTTATTTTATCAGCAAGGAGTCCAAAAGCCAAAATCATGTCGCCAGGTTTGTTGATCTTCTTTAGTACTCTAACTGTCTGGGAGAAGAGGGTGGGAGAATATGAACGTCCATCTTTTGGGACTGTGGCACAGAAATTCTCCTCGTCCCTGCCGGAAGACAGATACCGTTTTTTTTTTTAAATTGGAAAACACTAAACTGATTGTAGATTGTAGCAATGCGCTGCTGTTTTTTTTTCCTCCAGAGAACATGGCACCAATAAAAGAGCATGATAAACAAATACCAAGAAAAAAAATCAACACAGTCTGCTAAATTGTTTCTTTTTTTTTTACAATCCACCAATTTATTCACTTTGTAAAAGGAGAGTGCAACAACATACCCCAAGTTCAGGTAGATGGTGCAGATGTCAGAAACAAGTTGTTGGGGCTTGAAGTCAAACTCACTGAAGTCCTTAACTTTAAGGGCACCCATCTTAGGACCCACTAGATGCTGCAGGAAGTAGTTCAGCATGGAGATGATCCTCTCAGCCAGGAAAGGGTGCACAAAGATGCCTCTGATTTCTGGAGAAAGAATGGGAAAAGGATGGATGAAGACAATAATTCATCAATGCACAGTGTCACATGTAACAATAATTTCTACCTGACCTGAAGTAAGGAAAGCAAGTGTGCCAATGGTCTCATTAGACATGATGTTATGGAAGCGTCCCAGCTGTCCAAACATCTGCAGGCTTGACTCCTTCTCTCTTCGGGCATCGGGGGCCAGGGCTTCCCACTCTCCTCGATCTCGCTCCAGCTGCAGGATCTTGATTTTGCTTAGGTACTATGGTAAAAGATAATTTACAGATTATTTTATTCTGCCCATAAAAAGTCTGGAAATCTGCAAAGACTTCCGTTTAGTGTGCAGCATTGTTGGTTTTCTGGCTAATGTAAAAATTACACTTAGCATAAACTAAATAATTAGAGAACTCAATAATCTAAATAAGCACTAGGCACTAGAAAAACTTTATTTCTCATACAGTAATGCAATGGAAAAGGATGTTTTGCATGTACTGAAGATAGTGAACACAAAATGCCTCAAACCTGAATAGCTTCATCCAACAGAAAGATGGCATCATTCATCAATAAGTTGAGGAACCTGAGGAACAGAGGGGGGTTCATGGCCTCCAGGTTCTCAGATGCATAGTTTGCCAAATGCTGAAACATCAAATGTAAAAAAATAAAGAAATTTAAAAAAAGAATAAAATATGGACAGTTAGCAGTCCATCATAGCTATGACAGTCACTTCTCCTTCCTCAACCTTTCTATTACAACTCCACTCATACCTGCAAACAATTTGAGTGTTATGTAGTGAGAGACTGTGGGAGTTTATTTACTGCTCTGTCACCAAAAATCAATGTCTAGCTACTGAAAAAGTTGGCTCATCATAAACTCCATAACAGAAGAATGAACGGCCCCAGAAAAATATAAAAACTATGTTTTATTTCTCCTACACTACTTTGTCCTTTTCCTACCAGTGTTCATCTAATACCATTTCTGTTACACAGAACAGTATGTGGTCTAAACACACACTTATGACCTACTTTAATAATGAGTGGATTTTTAGGCAAGAATATTATTGAACAAAACGTACTACAGGATTCTGTATCTAGCTATTGGTACAGCAAGGAACATGATCAGAACCAGATTGAATTTTTGAGGATCATAAAAAAGAAGGAAAATAATTAAACCCATGATCTTAAAAACATACCACTAAATCATAGATTGTGTAGATGAAGAACCACAAAGACCCTAGTCTTTCATTACCTTGATACTTTCTCTATAGTTGTCTTTGCTCCACATGTACTTGAGGATTGGATACATGGGTCTTCTGTAGTTGAATTTCTGCTCAAACTGATGAGGATCGCCTGGAGAATCACAAAAAATAAAAAAGAAATCAAACATATAGCTTCATCACTAAATTCTATTTATTTTCCAGCTTCTGCAACTCTGCATTACTATTAAAAACACAAAGGTTAAATGATATTTCCATCTAGCACTAGCATGTCAAAACTTGAAGCTTCACCTGTGAATTCAATGTCTACAAACACAGTGATGAGAGCCTCAGCCAGTTGAGGTGCATGTCTGTAGGAGCAGAAGACTAACTCTCGCTGGAACACGATTGGCTGAGGAGCACCAGGAGCCACAGGTTCCATGTGGGGCATCACTGCCTCTAAGACCTCAGCAAGCTTTGCTCTTAAGTGTGGGTTCTTCATCCTGTTGGGATGCAGGATAAGTTAAAGGAATATGTGAAACCTCCACCTTGTAACTATAGTCATTTGCAGTCACTAATGTAATAAATGTACTACATGATCTAGCCCCATACCTCTCTACATTACCCATGAAGACAGTAATAAAGTTAAGAATCTGCTCCAGACTTTCTGCAGACGTCTCCAAAATGCTGTCTGTGAATCGCCGCAGAAAGATGAAAAAGTCTCCCAAGTTCTCCACAAAAAACTCTGACAAACACACAAAAGTCAAACATTACTCATAAATATCACATGAAGAAGTGTTCAGCGTTAATGAATTAATAATAATACAAATTACTAACTACTGCTACCTTGTATGCACAGGTGCATTAACTGTTAATAGACTAACAAACTGACAGAAATTAGCCCTCAAATTCCCCAGAACCTACCTGGTATATAGCAAAGCATAGTATTTAGTAGGGATGGCAGAGGAAAACTGAGTGCTACATGTTCAGGCCCCTGGTTTCCCATCCCAAGCTGAACCAGCAGTGCAGCAGTGGAAGCTTGGAGGTTAAGGCAGCAGTGCAGCATGGCAGGCTGTGTAGTAGCAGCTTTGGTTGACAAATAAACAATCATCAGACGTTCAAATTGCTCCAGGAGCTGGTCCGACATTGGGTTGCCTGTCCGCTGTGCCTCCTGCCATGTCACCTGAAGTCTGTGGAGAGACTGGTTCATCTTCATCATCTGCTCATGGAGTCTGCATGCGTGGAGAAGTGTATGGATACATAAAGGACAATGATGAATTAATGCTGACTTATGGTGCAAAATGACAAAAAGTATAGACTATACCGTGCTGCACTTGTTGAGGTAAGTCCCAGTTTGTGCTTTAACATCGTTGGAAGGAAGATGGTTTACCTGTGAAAGCCAAGATGCAGGGCGAGATGTGTGAGGATGAGATTTTCAGTCAGCAGGCTGTAGGACTGTGCAAACTCCACCGACTGTTGTGGGGGCACTGGGATCAGACAGGTTTCTTTGTCAAGACCTGGAACAAGACATGGGATCATCTAGTCATAAAATCCAATGTCTACTCTTGGAAAATCCTATTGCTATTGAAAAAAACTGCTGTAAACCCATTTGTAAAAGCAAAACAGACACCAAAGCTGCTGCATTAATACTGACACGAAAATGAGCAAATAACGTAGTTAAATTATTAAAGGGTTATGACATTCATTTCATATCTATTAACCTCTTGCATGCACATTGCGATTATGCCTCTCTTCTTCACTCAGCTCTTTATGGGCGCAGTAGATGGGGTTGAAGGTGAGCAGTTTGGGTGAACGTGGCCTGCAGAAGGGCTGGCACAGCTTCAGCAAAGCTGCACCCAGGTTCAAGAAGAACGCATCTGAAGCATACATCTGGAAGAAGATCTCTGGCATCTGATTGGCCCATATCTTGACTCGGCCAGCATTAGCCTGCATACAGTTGCCCAACCAAGAGAGCAGCAGGTGGCGTGTCTCACCAGATCGCTGCAACAAGTTCTTAAAAATCTGGTGCAGCTTGTCGTGAAACTGGCCCATAAACTATAATAAGGTACAAAGATCATTAGTCTCACATGTGTCTACTGCAAAAATACCAACTACTAGACATATATGTTTACCTGGTGGATATTGGCCTCCTGGACTTTTGTCTCCTGGGCACTTGAGCGAGAGGGATTCAGGAAATACCCATGTCCCTCCACCACACCTGGGGTTTTTAACAGGCAGGAGATACTCAATATTGTCCCTAGTAGGCTCTTCTGGTACTGCAAACCATTAGCTGGGTCTTTGGGCTGAATGTGTTCCACCAATACCTAGGAAGACCAAAACATTTGATTTAAAAAGTTGCTATTTGTTTATTGTTTGATAAGTAATGTACATAGTGAACAGTAATTACCTGTCATATAGTCATTGTCAGATAATACTTTAAAATAACATTTTGTGTCTCTTTATGTCTCCTGACCTTGGCAATATCTTTATTGTGGCTGAAGTAGAGGAGAACATCCAGGTAGGAGTAAAAGAGGGGTTGGCAGAGATCCAAGTCTTTCACACGTCCCTGGAAGATGTCAAACACTGGTACTATCACCTCCTCGAAGGTACGCACCTCCTGGTCAGAGAGCAGGCCGACAATGACCTCTTCCACAAACTCAACCACCTCCTCTGGCTCTGAAATACAGTGACTTTGTAAATAGAGAAAACTACACTGAATACTGCAGACAAAAATAAAAGTCAGAGGAAGGAGGAAAAAAGAACTGTCTGTCTTAAACAGGCCCAGTCCTGAACCTACGTGCTCCACTGAAACCTTCCAGCAGCAGGTCTAGAAGCTGTTCATACACATTCTGGCTGGTGTAGATCTCTGGGGTGAGCAGAACTGTACGTGTGTTAGAAACTGTCAGGTTCTTACAGCGAACAGCAAACGACAGTAACTTCTCTGGTACCTTCGTCACCTGGTGCAAAGAAAAGTCACTGAATTATGTGAATTATGAAACATTATAGGTTATTTTTATAGTCCAATTACAAAGAATAATCTATTAAAAGATGGCCATCGCTGAAAAATAGCATTAAAGTGATACAGCTCTTGTAGGAAATATTCACACCTCTTCTTTGGCTCTCTGGTAACAAGCAAAAAGGTAAGGGATGGCGCATTTCTCTCCAGCATCACGGTCAGCAGACAGGTTAACAGCGCTGCATGACGTCATGAAGATCAGGTGGTTTCCAGGCTCTAGCAGCAGCAGACGGTTAAACAGAGCCTGGTAGGAAGAGGGACACATCACACACCCAAATTAGTCCATTTAAAACTTTTTTCCACTACCGCTTAATACCTTAAAATAGTCAAACCTTCATACATCATGTGACTCATAAAATGTCTGTATCAATTTGTTACATAATTCATCTACCAACACACATTAAATGTGTTTCATAGTTCCTGCAAATTATGGTAAACTAGTTTGTGCCCAAAGGGGGGGCACTGCTTTAAGGCAGGCAACAAAAGAGTTGATATAAAGACACGCTGTTGACATTCGACCTGCTCTATGTTGTCCATGTCCAGCCAGTCCTGTCCGTCCAGATCTGCAGCCATTTCCTCCAGGTACACACAACGAGGAGGGATCCCATTACCTCCCCTTAGACTGGGGTCACCTAGGAGTGAAAATAAAACCAGGGCACATAAAATGAAGAGTGCTCAAATCACATTACACATAACAACCCAGCTTAAACCAAACCAAGCATGAATGCTGCATTGACTGTGGTCAATAAATAAGTCAACAGCCCAACATTAAAATAAACAAGACACAGGAGGATTAAACGCACAGCATGTATTTACTCTGGTTTATTCCAGACTGAGGTGGCAGAGGAATTCATTAAAGAGCTCTGTGTGAAAACAGGAGGGGGGGGGGCTTTTAGCCAGCATTTCTTAAACATCATGACTCATCTTTAAGCAGTCTCAGTGGTGGAGAGACTCAGACAACTCACAGTGAGACTTCACAGAGTGCAGGGTCTTTGTATTGTTAAAGGGTGATGAGTCATGAGCTACTTACTGGAAACTTCAAATTTGACTTTAATGTGTTACTATTTAAGACCAATACATTTATATCGACAGCCATCTGTCTCTCTAATGTCTGTCAATTTCTTTATTTGCTCTCTAATTGTAAAGGTTATTTGTTCCATGTATAGAACTGTATTGCTAAAAACAAGGAATTTAATAGTGTTGACTTTGGTTTATCTCCATGTCGAGACGACACGAGAGGCATTAGAAGCGTTATTCACCATGATATATTTCTAATTTCATAGGCTCCTTTAAAACTAAGCTAAGAATCATACTTATCTCAACTTCTCCCAAAAAAATGGTTTAAATTGGACAATAAAAATGTGTATGTGTATTTTGCCAATTCTCCTCCACATCCTATCCAGCAACTAGTACCTGCTGAGGGACAGTATGTTTAAACATTTCTTACATGTTATTATAAAATATCTCTTGCTAACTAACCAAGGGTCTCCAGTATTTTGAAGTTATCAACTAAGGAATTTTACCAATCTTCTAGTAACATGTTAAAGTCTATCTTTTTTTTCCATCTACGCTGTCTATGCAGTGGTCTGCTGGGGGAGCAGCATCACAGCAACAAAACTAGGACTACACTAGACAAACTGATAAGAAAAGCCAACTCTGTCCTGAGGTGTTTCTGGTAAATATATTTTTTTTATAATTATTGTATTTTTTGATGCTGCTGTAACACTTTAGTGATGCCCCAGGGGGAAATTAAAGTGTTAGCTTATCTTAAAAACAATAATAATAATTGGCATTTGATTAATGCCTTAAATTCTTTCAGGGTTCAGTGTTGTTGTTCAGGGACACTTCAACATGTGGCAGGAACTGGGGGAATAGGGAGTCAAACCACCCACCCCAGGGTCAGTAGATGACTGCCCTACCAACTTATTCCAGGTCGCCATATAATTTATAGACAGTTCTGTAAATTCTGCCTATGAATGGTGATGTCCCAGTTGATATTTTTGCCATTTCTTCTTCCATGCTAATCCGTTTAATCTCTGTTTTCCAATCATACATTTCATTAATGTAAGACTTTGTGGTGCACACAAATATTACTGTGGATTTGAGACACCCACACAACCTTCCTGTTTCTCTTGTAATAGCTTTTTATATTCTATGTTTAATATTATTCCATACAATCATTGAAATACCAAAATGGTAGTATCATAATTTTTATTGTTTCTACACTGTTATGCATTATTAAACACCATCCATTCATGTGAATCCCATCTTATTTTCTTTGTATCCCACTTTGTTTTATATGTATATTCCAATAAATGACTCATTTATTTTCTAATTATTATTTTCTTTATTTTCCATATTATGCAATTGTTTTCATCATTTTAGGTATTCTTCTGGAAACGTGAAACATACAATTATATGATCAGAATAAAGTGCTAATTAATGCCTTTGTTTTCGTAATTGGATTTCTGCTATGTCTTAACTGCTATTGCTAATACTTCAGCATCCTCTCACACATTTGTCAGAGTGATTACAGTCATTAATATAATTTCTATTATAAAAATAATACTGTAGTGAAAATACACCAGCAGACAGCAATGAATATGGAGCTGCTGATGTGGAAATGGTTGGTGTGCGAACAGTTTTAATCCCAGGTACTTTACCTGTGACATTTCTTATGCAGGTTGAATGTCTTGTTCTACTTTTAACAAGTAGTATTGAAATGTACAGTAATCAAAATTTTATTTAAAAAAACAACAACAAAAACAGCACAATCTAACTAAAACTAATGTAGTCTAATACAACAGTCCTGTGATAAATCCTCCTTCATGAAGCTGACAATGTTGTAAAGAGCTGTTGATGCCACCCTAAGATAATTCTAAAGGTGGTCATTTGTTGAATTGTACTGCCTCACACAGAGAAATGTTATTTAGCCTAGCTCCATTGACGAGCTGTTCAAAATAACAGAAACAATTATGCATTTTCAATAACACTATGGGAGCACACAATCAAAATAATAAAAAAGTTCAAAATAAAAAGCAGCTTGTGCTCCACGTTGTCCTGAATGATCTAATGCCAAGGTTCTATCTAAGTGACAGTCTGATCACCTTTCTCCTTTTTTTACTTACTGTTATCCAGCGTGATGAGAAATATTCGCTGAATCATGTGATTCACGTTGAGCTGTTCACACAGTTCCTGCCGGGATCGAAAGGAGCGGCTGATCTCTGCCACAGAGTCGTCATTGTCATCAACGCTGTCTGACACAGAGTTTTCTGATTCGGACTGGCTCTCTCCTGAGTCCTCCACTGTGATACCACATACAGACAATAAACATGAAACTCACTGGGACAAATTTAATCCAGGCGTTTCCTACACCAAGAAGGAAAATGTTGATGCTTTTTGAACACTGAAATTATGTTCTATATGAATTTCGTATATAGTTTTGATATTTTTAAGCATTATGATGATGTTATGAGGTTGGTAGATGTTCTGAAAACTCTACTCACATGGTGCTTCAGCAGACTTTTGTTGTGGTTTCTGGCCTGATGCAAACTGCTTGGCGTCAGCCAATGAGCTAAAGAGGGCAGCAAAGGGGTTACAGGAGATGTTCTGGTTGTTGTTGCCCTGGTCAGTCATCTCACTGGGGCTCAACACTCACTCCATGCAAGATCCCAGCCTAAAGGAGCAATATGAACACAACAAATACAAGACACACAATGACCAAGTGAGGGATTAGTGAGCATGTACAGTGTTTCCTCAATGAAACCTTTATCATGTCAATAACCTCGAACTATTCTCTCACATTTCCTTTGTTGACTGCTTGTTTAGCCAGTATGTCCACTTTCTCGTGTCTAGCAGTGCTAATACGTGCATGGACGCACATGAATGTGACCTCTTTGCCTCGATTATCACTTTTAAATGAACAAACTACACGTCATATAGCAGATCCCAAAAATTGTTGCGTGTACCTCTGGTTGCTAAAAACTCTACCGTGAACACTTCAAGCAACTCAACACAAAACCCTTAATCAGAAGAACAAGATAGGGGATTTTTAAGTATACTTTGGATCAGTGTCCTGTTGTAGGACATGGCCTCTATTCGGTTTCTTTTGGATGTGGTACTCTTTTTAACTTTTTTAAAGCAATAGTGCATTAACATTTAACAATGGCACATTTTAATGTTTCTTTGCTACAGAGGTTGTGTTTGTGCTTATTTTCACCTAAAATAATCAACAAAATATGAAATTTGCCAAAACTTAAACACAACTGTATCACTACTTTAGTTTAGTCTAATGTGTTCAACTTGTTCACCATCACGGTGACTGTAAACAGCTGTGTAAAACCTTCTTTGTCACAGTCTGTGCACCTTCAAAAGACTAGATGTGGTAAGTAACATAAGTAAGTACGTTTATTCAAGTACAGTATATAAGTACAATTTTAAGGTTTACTGGAGTATTTCCATTCTGATCAATGACAATAAAGTTGAATCTAATGTAATTTTGTGTTACCTTTACTACACTACAGTCCAAAGGGAAATACTCTTTAGCACATTAACTTTACAGCATTACTTACTATTTTCAGATATACATTCGTACACATAATACAATCAAGTAAGAAATAATTTTTATTATCACGTATGAAGCAACTATTCACATATAAATCTGTTGAAATTAGCTCCACCTTTACCAGCTGCTCTATGTAATAGCGTCTATAGTGAGAATTATTTGTCCTTACTTTTTATTGATCACCACACATTTTCTTTGCCATTTTTACTACATTACCACATCGTTTTTTTAATGTAATACTTGTAATTTTGTTCTACAAGTACATTTTAGAACATGAACTTCAACTCCAGTAAACATTTAAGTGGTACTTATATTTCTAGTTAAGTACTTCTTAAAGCAGGTACTTGAACACTAAGTATTGAGTTTGTGTAACTCTGCTCCGTCTTCGTATGGTAACATGAGACCAATAAATATACGTTTTTAAATTGGGAAAAACAAGTTCTGACTAGGAAAATAGGTAATTTGACATGTCATTCACAAAGCTTGTAGTCAACAAAACAGCTTCTTCAGACACGGATCAGTAAACATAAACGTGATCGTCTAGTGTGCTCACCTGTTCACCTGGACGTTGTGTTGTCACGGTTACTGTCAGTTCAGCACCTACACCGTTAACTTCTGTTACTTTATGGGGCTAGCTTTCCTACTAACCTCGTTACGTTATTTCAAAGTGTAACATTAGTGTCCCCTGTTAATAAATGTTATAGGCAGAAACAGCTCTAGATAAGCTAGTAGCAGGGTAGCTACTAGCTTGCACTACTTGCTAGCACTTACCGTCCTGTACTAGAGCTAGCTAGCTAGCTAGCTAGTAAGATAGCGTGCGTAATAGCAAGCTAAGCTGTCATAGGGTCACCATGACTCTATTTCTGCATTCATTTGTTGAACTGTTGTATGGATTTTATCTGATAGTAATCTTTATAATGCATACAGACGGTAAAGAGTGCTGTCGTACCTGGTTGACGGGCAAAAATATGTTTTTTTTTGGTTAAAAAATTGCTTCTATTTAACCAGTGGCAGTTCCTCAGTAAATAGAACTTGCAAACGTCATCAAAATGAGACGGAGCGCCTGATTTGCGGAATAACCTTTTACCTTTATCATGAAAACATGATGGAAAACAAACACTCTCAGACATCAACATTAGACATTGCTGTATAGCAGTATTTTAAATGGTGAACATTTAACTGTAAATAGGACGCATAAAAATAATGTAATACGAAAATACGATTTCATTATTGACAAACTATAAATATCTGTAGAAATAATCAACGTAATTAAGATTACTGGTATGAGCAGTGTAAACAAAATGGATCAGATACGATATATATGATTAAATTCATTACCTCTTCAGTCAGTTATTTCTGGGCCTTGATATTATAAACAACTAGATTTACTGAATACCAAAATAACATTTATTCTAGCTAACTTTGCATTCGGAACCAGTTAAGCTAGCTAGACGCTTCTTCTTCTTCTTCGTTGGGGTTTAACGGCAGCTTGCATCCGTTCCGTTGCATTACTGCCATCTTCTGGATC
>JAUYWH010000005.1:16389455-16457888 GCA_034779795.1 Ctenopoma multispine | reverse complement strand
GGCTGACCCCGGGAATCGAACCCGGTCCTTCTAGCTGTGAGGCGACCGTGCTAACCACTACACCACCGTGCCGCCCCATACATCGTACATATAGTGAAAAAAAAAAACAATTAAGTCACTTATTTTCTGCTTTATGTCCTGAGCTGTGGTAACACCCAAATTTCCCCGCTGTGGGATCAATAAAGTCCTATCTTATCTTATCTTATCTTAAATTGTTCATGAAATGTAATTTGACCTTCACCAAAGTTCTTAATATCAACAAACACATTATTTCCATGATGATAAAAGACAAGTCTTCGTGTCTTCAGTAAACATAGAAAATTATGGTGGAAAAAGTAATGGCAACAATGTTTTAATAACTGGTTGAACCATCTTTGGCAGAAATAACCTTCTGAGATCACACACATAAAAGAGAACATGGACCAACATGAAAACATTACCCAACAGTAAAGTATGATGGAGTCCAGTAAGAGCCTAAACCTCAACCCAATAAAGATTCTGGGGAATGACCTCCACAGAGAGATGTACACACCTGATATCCTAGCAATATAGCTGAGCTAAAGCAGTGTTTGTGTTCTCAGCTAGGAAATATTGTGTTTGTTGATATTTGTGACAATGGTGAAGATCAGATCACATTTCATGACATATGCAGAAAGTCATTGCCACTGTTGTATTATAGACTGTTGATGTGTATCATCATGCCTGTGATACGACTCTGTATCTGCACATAGAAGATATCTGCATTTGAAAAACTGTTACAAATCCCTGTGTTTTGATTATTACTAAGGGTAATTCATTATTTTAAGTGATATTTAAAACATTTTATGAATAATTTAAACCTTTCGGGCAGCACAAATACACAAACACTATAAGGTAATAGAACATGATTTCTGCAGAAAATGAATTAAATTAATTGCTTTGGTCTAAATATTCTCTGAATTATCTTCATCAAAACACAACAGATCAGACTCTGTGGCAGATGGTTTGGCTTGGCAAAGTGACTCAGCAGGAGAAGGCCTCATAGACAGAGCCACCTGTCGTTCAAACTGATGAGGCTGACATCCCCCTGAGGACACTGAACCCATGTTCACTAAAACTTTAAACAGTGCGGCTCAAAACGTGATATCAATGAGTGGTGTTTCAAAACCTATTGGCGTAAATGAAATACACTGACTGGATGGGATAGAAAGAAAGCTTTACAGTGATAAAGGATCCACACCTGCCAGGCCTCCAGCTCCTGTGACAGCTCCAGTTTACGTTGGATGGCTTCTAACAACTGGTTGTTCAGAGACATCATGTCATTTTTACTTCTCACCAACTCAGCCTCCATCAGATTTTTCCTGCAAAGTCATGATGAAACCTCGTCAGTCACATCACAGTCATTTACAAATAACTGTTTACACAAAGGATGTTAAATATCATCACAGGTAAAAATTCAACACTATAACAGCAGAAGTGACAGCAAACCAAGAGAACATTTTGTTTCGAATCAACATGTTCTGATTTATTGCTGATAGGAGCCAGGAACAAAAAATATACATATATATATATATATACACAGTATATAAACACAAAAAGTTCATATTCATGATTTGCATTAAGAATATAGAGGAAAAAATGAGCTTCTCACTTGGCTATTGCTTCGTCTCTGTCTCTGATGGCCTGTTGGACAACTTCAGCCTGTTCTTGTACACTCTGCAGGTTCTGCCTCAGGTCCGCGTTTTCTTGGAGTAGCTGAATGTTCTGTAGGAGGAAAACAAGAATTGTGTTCATACTGAATACACTGAAAAAAACAATACAACATACAGTATATATATATATATACATATATATATATATATGTATATATATACATATATAGTTGTCCATTCAGTGTTGATTGGCTTCTGGCTTCCAAGGACTTGGCAACAAAGTTTATGTTACAATCTCAATATTTTCAATAATGGTAGTAGACAGTTTAATATTGAGGACACTAAGAATATATCTCATTGAATCTGTATATGACACTAAGATGGATTACAGTGACAGCAACAAGGTCAGTACGGGCACAGACAAATCCTAAAATAATGGGCCGCTACAGGTGCTGCCTCTTCCTGACAAATATGTTTGTTCATCACTGTGTTACCTGATCTCTCAGCTCCTGTGTTACACTTGGATTCCCACAAGGATCACCCATCCTGCTGACAAAAGCCTGATTCAGCTCCTGGGACAGAGACATTAACAAAGAGATCAGGTGCCAGCCATGCGTTTCACAGAGTTTTACACCAATAAGAGTCTCTGTGGTGCTGCTCTATTTGTGTGGTGCTGCAAGGGAGGAAGAGGCCGGGCTGAAATATTTAGTTACGGTGGTAAATGCATGATACTGGTCTGAATGGAATACAAACATCCTGAGACACAACTGGACAGTTGTATAAGCTCATTCATGGCAAACAGGCTTAGCAGAGCATATAACATATCTATTGCAATAATTCATTGGCATCATTTGGATAAATAAGGACACAGTTTCTCAGTGTGATCACGCTACAGCCACAAGAGGGCAGGTAGACTAAACAAATAAATTAATGACTGAGGTATGTGAGTAGACTGCTCTCTGGATCTATGATATGTGCATTTTCTGAATAAGTGTCTGACCCATGATAACAAAGAAAAATGTGTTTATTCCACTTTGGGTACAGAGAGCACCAAATGTATAAATGTCCTGTATTGTCCCACAAATGAGAAAAATGACTGAGCACACAGTCAGTGCACACCAGTGTCTCTAGTCTTTATCTACAGTGGGTGGCTTATTTAGCACCCTCAGGATACATGGCACAAAGGATATATGGACTTTAGAACAGGAGGTTTTGCATTTCGCCTGGATACTGTAATCATATAAAATAAAAATGAAACTCAGGAGACATAAAAGTTAGTACTGTCAGGCTTTTGTGTGCATTTCCTCTCGTGCATTCCGCTCATTTTGTGCTACTGTCACTCACTTGGGAGTTAGAAGTCTGTGCCAAGGTTTGGGCCACTCCCTTCAGCCGGTGCATTATAGCCTGCAGGTCCCCTGGTTGATCCACAACCTCAGACGTCCCTAAGCTGTTCAGTTCCTTCGTTAGTGGGAGCAGCAACTGAAGGATGGCCCTCATCTCTTGTGTTATCTAACCAACAAACAGCAGAGGAGGCATGTCGATTTATGTAATTATGACTTTCAGCCTTTCCAGGTACTACACAATTACACAATGCGTAAGGTGCGAGCACTACCACATTACTTTATTTAACTTCCCTGAGTCAAAAATATCCCATGGTAATGCTGAGGTCAACCTACACACGCTAATTTTGGTCAAATGGATTGCATAATAAATAATGATAAGGTTTCAGACACAGCTGTACACATGCACTAAAACTGTAAAACAATGAAACTCTCCCACAATGTGGCCGTGACAAACAGGAAATGTGTGAATGACTCATAAGCGCGGTCATACATCACATTTTCCTGCTGACGCAATATAATAGCAGCAGACATCCAGAGAGTGAGAAGTAGAGGACATGGATTCACTGTACGTCCGTTTTCTTGTTCTCTCCTGGACATACAGTAATTCAAACTTGTCTCTCGCTCGCAAAAAGTTTTATCTAATATGTGTGAACAAAACGTGAGTGTGTCCTTGGACTGAAAACAAGTCACACTGTCAGGGAGAAAGTGGCACAAACTGTTGAGTCAGCTCGCTCCTCTCAGGAGAAACAGTTACTGTACTTTCACTACAACATTTATACATGTTTCCTTAGATTCAGCTTATAGATGATGTTTCTTCTGTGCCACTATTTTGTGAACTCACTATACACTTTAATATTCTCATTACCAGTTATCATAGGGGAGAAAAAAGTCCCTGCAAAACATATGTGAATCATCATGAGCAGGTCTACAACAGAACAAAAAGCTAACACTTGCCAACCACAGTGAGAAGAGAAGGTCATTGTGACCATTTTCAGTTTCCAATATGTTTTCTTTCTCCTATCCCCTTTCCACATACAAAACTAAGAATTGATTAACAAACAAGAAAATATCAACCAACCCTCTTGATTTTTGATAATTCTCTCTAGAACTATTCAGTATTTAGATTTAAAAGGATAACGCAGGCGTTAATCTCTATTTTTCCAAGCCTTGAAAAATGCCTCAAAAAGAGCAAAGCCAATATAACAAGGCTCAATAATGTCCTAAAAAGCTTTGAACTGAAGCTCTTGGCAAACATACCTCAAACAAGAGTAAACACATAACTGTTTAGGAACTAGTTTAGATTCTATTTTCAGCATCCATCTGGTGCTCTGGAGATTATTTATCACAGCAGGATGGTGTATGAGAGAGGGACTCGAATTGATCTACAGTGCCCATGTTCGTGATAATGAAGGAACGTGGGTTACACGGGTTTTTAACAACCACATAATCTATGGAAAAGAGGAAGAAGTTATATAAAGCTTTAGATGCAATGATAACAGTAGTCTATTAATTGAAGGTTTTGGTTTTATATAGTAGGCCACACATCTACATGTATTTTTTGTCATTTTGACTGGCAATGTTTTTAAACCAAGCCTGTTCCTTTTCTGACTTAATGTTTTACTAAACTCTGTTTACTCTGTAATCTACTGGAGTCCTGCCACATCGAGTGCCCCAAGCGTCCCATGAATCTCTACCTCGTCTCTGCTGACTCCCAGTCCCACCGTCTCCAAGCTGCTCTCCAGCTCGGACAGCAGGGAGGCTTCTCCGTAGCTCCTGCCTTCCTGCAGGGATACCTCCTCCTGTAGCTCCTCTACCTGGGCCTGCAGCTGCTGTGAGCGACCTCGAGCCACCTCCACCTCCTGCCACGCCTCTCCTAGCTGAACAGACACACATGTACATATGTAAATACAGAGCCTGCAGGCACAAATGTTAGTCTGAGGGTACTAAAAACAAATAAAACAGGTTAACATTTTATATTAATTATTAATGTCTGTTGATTAAAAGAAGGAAATGTAGATACATAAACAATGGAAGTACACTCTAATGTATTTACACAAACTCTGCTCTGCAGCTTCACTGCCTACGGTATCTGTTATTTGTTTTTATTCTGAAGATCAATGAATTATTGTTCTGTAATTCCAGCTTTTTTTTTTTTTTTTATCTCTTTCACATGTTTGTTTCAGGTACACTTATTTAAACAGCTGTCACAACACACTCAGCGTCTCAGCGTCTCAGCGTCTCAGCGTCTCAGCGTTCAGCGTGAGAGAAATCCTGACGTGCCAGATTCCTGCCCCCAACGTGAAACTAAATGAACATGAAGTGGAATCCAGAATTGCAGACAAAACCGACAATGACGAGAATGAGGTGATTGTTCTGTAATGCTTTCTACAATCCAACAGAAACCCAGACAGGGAGCAGAAAATCCCTTTATTATTGAGGCTCTTTCATTCATACATCAATGGCGCTGAGCAGTTTTGTGCTGCCTGCTGCTACAATGAAAACTTATCACTGTCTGTTTACTTTGAAGAAAAGGATGACGCTCTTAGTTTGTCTGTGTTTTTTAAGCACGAGTGTGTGATGTATTTGTGTATGTACCTGCTGGCTGTGCTGTTGGTTGAGCTGGTCGTGCAGAGCCAGGCGTGTCTGTAAAGAAGCCAAACTTGCCCTCAGCTCATCATTTTCTTTACCCACGCTTGCCAAACGCTCCTCCAGCACCTGCTCTTTCTGGGTGAGTCGCAGCACCTGGAAAAACACACACAGAAATACAGATCTTAATATGACCAAAAACATTCCCTGAAAGAACCCCAGCAATCCACTTATGTTAATATGTGTGTTGGAGAGACACTGAAAATATTTCCACTTGTTGTGCCAGAAAAAAAACATAGAAACAGCTGAAAGATAAATTAAATACATGCCATTTAATATGAGAATGTTATTTGGTTCCTCCTTTTTGGAAATGAGTAATCAAGACTGGGTGTTTACATAATCCACTGCCAAAATATTTCTACCTGTGTTACCAGCAGACAGGTCTCTTTTTTTTTGATGTGGCAGAAATTTTAATTTAAAAACACAGTAAATATGATTAGCTTTGGCTGGGATTGGTATGTATAGCATGTTTGTGCATGGTAGATACCTGCTCCCTCATGGCACTGATCACCTCCTCATCCTGTGGTCGGTTGTGGTTTCCTTTTTGTTGGAGCTCCTGTTTTAGAGCCTGCAGCTCACTGGACATAGCTCTCTCCACCTCCATCGCCTGCAAACACACATCAGGGAAAAACAGAGACACGAGACTCGTGTCTATAAATGGCGTAAATATACTGAGATATGTGGATTTGGGGGTGGTGGTGAGACCCCCAGCAGGATCCAAATAGGAAATCTGGTGGTCACCAAGACATTAAAATTTTACATTTTACACCAAACAATGTTTAACTTTAGGAAACAAACAATAAAAACAAGGAGTTTTCCAGTGCTGTTGCTGTGCCAGTTCTGACCCCCCCCCCTTCCTGTCTGTGACCCTCAGTTCCTCTTACTCAGCAGTTTGGCGGGCCCCTGTCAGGTCCCATCACTGCCACATAATAAAGATGAAAGTTCGCCCTCTGCAGCAGATGGAGCAGGCGGCATCTTGGTCTTGTCGGTGATGTCATCAGGCCACATTAGACAACAATGTGCTGAAGGATAAACTTGGACATCAGGAGGGGACAGGTTATGTGTGAGTGTTTGCCGGAGTGTACGGTGGAAGTGAGGCAAGCATGTGGACTAAAATTAGTGGGGAATGTGTGTGTCTGACAGTGAATCATGCACTGATGGACATAAACAAAACGTTGCATGCAGACACACTATGAGCAGGGGACGGGGGCAACACGGGCCTCTTCCACAATAGTGGCAGCAACCCACTGAGAAGCACTAAACCAGGAGTGGAAGAACGCTCCATTTGGTAGAGACATAAAGATGATATCCCCTGACATGGCCCCCAAGCCTCCAGCCTTCAACAGTCCAAACACTGAGGTGTCTAACAGCTGACTACCCCAGCCACAGCCGAGCCCCTGAGGGAGCACACAGAAAAGATGAGTTTTCCCCTGGGATGATGGGATGTCAGGGTACGAGGGGCAACATGAAAGCAGCAAGTGAAAGATGTATATCTCTCTTCAACGTATATTGCCTTTTCCTTTTATCTGTGAGCTGGCCGGGGGAGCAGAGGTCACGGAGGCTTGCCTCAATTTGAGCGTCTTCTTTTACAATAACGGAAATTCACAGTGACTGATTTGTCACAGCTGTCCAATAAGACAGACAGGAAAAGAGATCAAGTTACTCTAGGTGGGAAACAGGAGGTGAATTTGTTTTTCATGTGTTAACCTGACACAGAGATTAATAAATCAAATATGTATGTGACAATATGTAATATCGGTGATACAAAACTCAGGAGCTTTCTTTTGTACTGGTACAGACTAGGATTGAGAAAAAGTATCACTTGCTTTGGAGGCGTGTATGTGTGTTATCAAAGTCTCAAATCCTTAAATCAACCATTCAGTAGTTTTGCATGAAAAAAAATCACTGATTGTGAAATTATTTTTTTATAGTGTTAGATAAGTTATATTACACACAAGAACTTGAAAGACTCTGATTTAATATTGACTGTGGCATAGTGATTATATCTATTTCAACCCGACACCAATGTCCTGAACTTAACTTTAGGGATGTTTTGTTGATTTCTTCACAGCGGAGTGAAATATTCCACAGAAGAAAAAACATTTCCAGCTTAACGTTCTGTAATCAAATCCTCCCTCTCCTCTCCAGAAAATGTTTATATTTCAAATACACTGATAACATTAAAACTGTGAAACATTCTTATAAAAAAGCAAAATGTCTTCATATCTTTCACTTTCCATCAGTGTGAGTAATGTCATAACCACCACTTCTCAGAAACTCATTTCATGATTTTCCTTGTTAACACTAACTCAGAAAGGTAATAACTATACGGAAATACAGCGTGTAAGATTTAAGCAGAAGAAAAATACCCAGCTATCACTTGACACTCCCTGATATTTTAGCACATGCTTTCTTGGACTCCAGCTACTGTAAACACTCGGCATGTGACACGTCTGGCACATGTCAGACTTGTTTTTCCGCAAGTGCACCAGGAAGGAGAGTCCTGACAAAACCTTCCCCTCACATCAGAGCAGGTGCTTTGCGGTTTCACTGGTAAACACGTGGAAATTCTTTGTCCCTCTGGTTTCTGTGGTGTGACGTCCTCCTCCGGATTCCTGTCATGCTCTGGTTACACTCTCACAACTACGTTACAGTGTTTCAAGCTGCTAGAGCTTCATTATGTGGACTCACAGCCCATAAAAGACAATCGCATAACACAGAAAGAGCTTTCTGTCACACAGACTATGTCGCAGATTGTCTTAGTCTTCAGTCTTTGAGTTTTGACATTTGAAGATGTCTGGGAAGGTGTTTGACATTATTTCCAGATGTTTTATAGAGCAAACATTTATTCCAGGGAATAATCAACAGACTGGCTCATAATAAAAATAATCAGTACTACTGATCAGGACACACAGAACAAAATCTCCCCTGTTCCAGTCACAACTGAGGGAGCGCCTGTACAAACATACTCACTTTATCGCAGAAATACAAACTCTACTCTCCACACCCTTCAGAAGCAGCAGCACCCTTCACTTCACGTCTGGTAAAGACACATCAGACACATCAGCTTCTTCACTTTCTTCTCTGGCTTTTTCCACCAATATCTGGGACCAGGCAACCGAGCATTTTCTGCACTTCCTTCTCCTTGAACAGCCCAAACCAAGATATCCCTTTTATCTAAATTGACTTTTTCCTGCACTTCTAGGGAGTTTTCCACAGTCAAAGCCCTTTAGACCGGCTACAGAGGGGTCAGAGACATTCACAGTTCCTTATTCTGCGGACCTTGACTTGTGGGAGGGTGCAAGCTGTTGTCTGGATTCATTTTAACTTTGTGAGCTCAGGTCTGTTGTTCACTTTGTAACAACACAGATGACCTGCTCTACAGTTAGGACGTGATCAGAGCACTGTAGTCTGATCACTGAAATACTGATCCAAATGGTTACTTAATATTAACTGATAAGAAGCTGTAAAATATGTCACCAGTTTGATTCCAGTGTACTGAGGATCGAACCCTGAAGATCATAAATGTTGTACTCGTAACCACATGAGCTGATCATGATTCAAGTTAAGTCATATAAGAGGATTTCATGTTACTAAATAAACGTTATATAATTTGATAGATTACATTGTTTTCATGAAGAGATCCAACTAACAACTATTTACATACTCTGTCTATTTTTTCCCCTCAGTTAATGTTTGATCTATAAAGTGTTTTACATTTTCTATAGCCCAGAGATATTTTGTTTTGTTTAAACAGTCAAAAACTAAGTTTACAGGACCCATGATAGCATCTTTATAGAGACTTCATCTGTTCAACCACTAGCCCAAAAGCTCCCTTCTGTTATCAAAGACAACCAGCAAACATTCACATTTGGGCCAAGAACTGAGTGTTTGCAGCAGAACAGTTTTTGCATTTTTGCTTTGTGATTTGGATTCTCACACACTGTTACCAAACATGCCCAAATGGAACTTGTGGAAAAGTGAAACCAACATCATCCAAATATTTGCTAAGCTTCCCTCCCTCAGTCCCAGATCTAAAATCAAAGCATGGCAATAAGTTTCACTCCCTCTCTCTTGTTTCCATATCATTTCCATCCTGCTCCTCACTGGTACGGATTACTTGCCACAGACCAGCAATTCATACAACTGGATTTTTCATTGCTCCTGATTCACCAACTCTGCTTCTGTTTCTCCTGGTCAAATGAAACTTTGTCGTGTGCGTGTGTGTGTGTACAGTAGGTATATTGTCCTTGCTCTGAGCCTATAAACAGGCTGAGAGTCTGGGCTCACTCAGCTTACACTGAGTCATGCTGATACCCGAGTAGTTTACAAAAGACATTCAGTTTCACGATTGGGTGACAGCCCGTCTTATCTAGTTTGACTCAGAAGGCCTGCAGCTTTGGACACACAACAGGTGTTTGTTTCACTGCAGCTCAGTTACCTGATGGTGGTGGTGTGTGTGTGTGTGTGTGGGGGGGGTGTTCTGGGCACCAAGCTCACTGTATCACCAGTTTGTTACCAAAATAACATTAAGTTTGAAATACTGCCGCTGGACTCACAGTGTTGAGCTCCTCCCTGAGCCGCTGTGTCTGCTCGCTGTGCTCCAGCTCGGCTCGACCCTTGTCCTTATCGCTCTCGCTGAGTGCCCGGGTCAGCCGCTCCACCTGGGCGCTCAGCTCCCTCACATCCCTCTCCAGCTCGCCCACCTGGCTCTCCCACTGGGACTGGCAGCCCTCCAGCTTGAGGCGCAGCTCATGCCTGCCCTGCTCCAGCTCCTAAACGGGGCGGAAAAGATTAAGTGTCAGTGGAGATTTTAAAAAAGGTCACATTAAGCCAAAAACACCTGGGGAAACTATAAGCTAATAATTGTTAATAATTGTTATTGTTGGTAAGCAACATTATAAGATATTGTTTTGTCTGAGGGACAACATGAACCAATGAGCTTTTTCACCGTACGTTTCCGACACATCTTTATGTCACTTAGTAAAGTACTTTTTTCACCCTGTCTGTTCTGTCCTTGCTGTGATTTAATGTGCAGTCACACCTGATAAAAAACATCTGAAGGAGACATCTGCCTGCAGAAAACCAACGAGGCCATTGTTCAGCGTGTCACATCCACTCAGGTGTGTGATGCTGTGCAGCAACAGCTCAACAACAACAAGACAAACACGGGTAAAAAAAAGAACAACTTCGTTTCCCCTGCTAAATCTGACGCCACTGCTGTTGTTGTGTATACATTTATGAAATGAGGAGACTCATCACTCGTGGTGGTTAAAGTGTGTGAGCACTGAGGTGAAGGTGATCACAATGAACATCCATTGTGGAAAAACACAGAAGACATTACAAAGTCAGGACAACAGAAACACGGGCGCACAAACCAGATCACACGAAGCAACAGCTTGAAGTGGGATCAGCTGTTTACACTTCAGCTGCTTTGGTACATTTACAGTAGATTTCTATGGATATGTGTGTATCGATCTATAAATTCAGTGACACACTTTGGCACATATGAGAAGTGTATACGTCATTATGGAATAATTGTTTCAGTTTACTGTGAACTGTGTCAGTTGTTTCTCTGCAGTTTCTCTACAAGTTGATGCCACTTTTAAAGACGTAAGATGATATTTTAATGCGTTATCATTCCGTTTACATACAATCAAGGAACTATTTAACTTCATTTCAATTCGCCCACTTCAAACATTAACAGCACAACAATCTATTTTCCACCGAGTAGCTTCTTTTAAACACTGTACAGCACATGAATAAAGCGGATTAGTCTTACCTCCAGCTTGCCTGCGTATTGTTCGTGAAGATTTTCGCTCTGCTCTTTCAGCCGACGGTTTTCCAGGAGTAATGCGTTTCCCAGCTGGGCTGCCAAAATAACCTCTTCCTCCTTTTGTTTCAAAGTAGCCAGAAGTTCACTGGGGTCTTGATAATCTGTCAGCTCAATTCCCTCCTCTTCGTAGTCGAGGTAGAAATCCTCCTGCAGGTCCATTTTGGTGGACTTGAAGCTCCATTCATCCAATCGATCCATCTTCACCGGAGAGCTCATTCAAACGCAGCTCATGAATAAATGTTTGCGCACAAGTTTACGCACAAGAAACACCGCTGAAACTGCGCCGTGTACGCGGCAGTGTGTTGTCCATCAGGAACACCTGACTGTGGCTGCAGCCTCTCACTGAGAGTCTGGGTGTGAATGAAGCTCAAGGTTTGGGCTGTGCTGTGAAAATGCTCCCTCTGTCTCCAGCAGATGACTGTTTGTCTCCGGGAGGTGGAGTAAGTGTGTGCGGGAGGAGGGACACTGACACCTGTCTCAATTCACGGATCAACCTGATACTGGGTCGTAAAGGAAAAGTACGCACAGAAGAACAAATGCTATAAATACTACTTAAATGTTTGGTATCATGAAGCTACACTGTTTTTGTCTTCATCAGATTCACACCTGTTTTTTTTTACAGATTTTTTACTTGTTATTGATCATATATTATTGTCTACATATTGTCTACTTTGTGTGTCCACACTTTTATTTCCACTCCATACAGCGCTGCATTATGTGGCTTTATCTGACACCTCATTCTTTAGTATTACCTGCCACAGATTATTTTTATCCTCTGTATTTGTCCTGGTAATAATATGTGCCTTATCAGTTCAATCTTACAGATCTTTCTCCTCACTTAAATAAATAAAAACATATTTTAATTTATTTTTAAAATATAGTTTGAGTAAGTGAGGATCACCTACAAGTGGAATCAAAGTGAAGCTTCAATCTACTCAGACTACATGGTAAAGACCTGGTGTATGCTGCAGGCCTGTGAAGTACTGTGCCAAAAAAAACTTCACTCTCCTTAGAAACGTCATACTATATTGCCTTACAACTTTATATCAAAGTAGATTGTGACACTGATCAAAATAAAGGACTTATATAAAGATGAAGATAGATAAGATAAAATGAAAACAGAAAATACAAAGCGCATGCTGGCACTTTAGTATTCGCCCTCTTCTTATCAGGATTTAGCAGATACGCCACTGGCAGACATTTCAGTGGGTCTCATCGTTTATTGCAGAGCATCACTGTGTTACTCAACAGGTCTTTCTTACATGACTGCTTCCACTTGCCAGGGGTCAAAGGTCAGCTCCCACAAGCTTTCATGGAACCAGGGGGCAGTGTCAGGGGAATAAAAGGCGACGCATCCTGACGCATGTCGGGGCTTTTGTTGTCCAGAGGCCACAGCTTCTGTACATATGGCATCAGGCACCAAGCAAACGCAGAAACACTGTACATCAAGGGGGTTCAGTACGCCTCACTGCTGTTGTCCTCATTGTTGTTGCTCAGTTTATAGGCCACTTGTGCCGCGAGTGTCACGAGGTGTTCACACAGGGTCAAGCTGTGCACACACAGGAGGAGGCACCTTTTAGACTGAGCCACAACAAGACAATGAGACAAAGCTAATGAAGCACGTGCATTTGTCTGTCTGGGTGTGTGTGGATACAGTCAGACGTCAGAGGATGAGACAGCTCTGCTCAAGAGTTGAGTGTATAGTGAATATCAGCTGCTGTCACCTCTTATTACAATAAAAAAATGAGGATTTGACACACTACAAACTATATTTACATATAAATAGTAGTATAAAATGGAAATACTAAAGAAATTACTCCAGTAGATGTTTCATATTTAGAGTTATTTTACTGTTACTATTTCACAGACCTCTATTGGCATCTGGTGGACAAAAATAATAAATACGTGTTTTGTTCCCCTTTGGTGGTTTCACTACAGTTAGAGGTTACAGTAACATGGAGCACAGTGAGTTTTTTTATTTGAGAGGACCTTTGTGTTGTCACACTGGAAAAAAAGATCAAATAAATGAGAGAAAATATCTTTATGGAAGAGACTAAAGAGATCTTTAAGGGTCTTTTTAAAGGTACAGAGACATTTTGTTTATTTTCATTATTTCTCTGAAGCAGTGCCAAACAGGACAGTCAACATGAAGTGCAGAAACAAAAACCAAACTAAGTTCAAAATTTATAACACAGCAAAACACAGGATACATCTTAAGAAATAAAAGTTTCCAAATACGTACATCTAAATCGTATAAACAGATTGATTACTGTAGGTGTTTGAGGAGACAGAGGGTAGTAAGAAGAGGTACACGACAGTTAACATCACATAGTTTGTATCATGGACAGTTTCTTTAAGTCTCGCACGTAGTCATTTCTTCAAGGGCGAAGAAATGGCCTAGGTTTATGTCATTAATAGCCATTTTTATAATAGGCTACTGATTTATTTTTTTCCTTTTTACCATATGTTTTTTTTCTATATGTTTGATTTTGTTTTCAAAATTTATTTCATTACTTTGTTACTTTACTTTTTGAAGTGATAGCAATGTCGATTTTAACATATAGGCCTAAATCCCAATTTATTTTATTTATATATGTATTACTATATTATTTATATTATCATATTATTTATTATTATTTAGTCGTAATTTGATTATTGATTTTAAGTAGTTTTAAGCGCTGTGTCTTTATTGTCTGTCTCGCTGTTGGCTTAATTATTTCCTGTATAAAAGCCGCGTACAGACACACTCCGACCAGCAGGTGGAGCTGTCCGACCAGCCGACATTAAACTTCAGAAAGAGGAAGCACCAGTTGTAAACACGTTTGAACTTGTGAAGCTGAGCTGAAGCAGCAGATGTACAATTATTTTTTTCTCGTATAGTGACAATGGAGAGGAGCAGAGGGACAGTTTCAGCTATTAAGGCTTTAGGGTAAGTAATGTAAAACTACTGTTTTTGCCGCGTCGTTTCCTAGCCGCACCGTGCCCTCGTTTTATTACTCACTTCCCAGTATGTCGGCAGGTGAGCTCACCTGTCGTCCTTCTTCCCTGCTCAGGTATCCTGGAGATTGTTGCGTCTCGCAGTGTAGATGTGACGAACTCCCCTGTCCGCTGCTCACCTGGCTGTCTGCAGAGCTGAGGACTCTGTGTCCAGAGCTGCAGGGTGAGACAGAGACCAGGTTGAATTATTCTGGACCTGTATGACGCAGTAAACTATGATCCAGGCAGATAAGTTCAGGATTCTGTATAATAAACAGATCTGTTGAAGTTGTTACAATGACAGCAGGAATCTCTAATGAAGATCAATATCAGTGGTAGTAACTGTGTTTTCTTTTGTTATCGTTGGATATTTTAGTTCTTAATTTCTTGTATTGCCTATTAATATCCATGGTTACTATGTGGATTTTAAGGTAAAGCAACTTCAGTTTACTTGTAATGAATTGAGGGGTTTGTATTATTAGATAAACTGCAGGTTGTTTAAATAATTTATTTAATTTAGTTATTGTTTTATTATTTATTTCTATTATTATGTTATTTATCATCTTTTTGTTCTTCTTTTACTGTTTTCTACAGCCAGAGGTTATGTATTATTAATTTTGTCTGACCAAAAGATTCACTTGTCATTTGTCTTGTAAAAAAATAGAAAAGCAGCTCGTCCTCGCATGGGAGGAGCTGGATTGAGCAAGTGTTTGCTTCAGAAATGAATAATGCAGTTTCTCAAGCTGACGACTCTATTAATCATCTACTCCTTTTTATTCCCATTATCTAGACTCAGGCAGGACGGGTGACGTCTTGCTGGTGGGAGAGCTGAGACGTTTACTGTCAAACCTGTCTTCTCCTCTGGCTGTGCTGACCTCAGAGGTGCTGGGGCCAGACGTCCTCATCAGAGTCACTGGTGAGAGATGACCGCAGCACCTGTGGAAATGTCCATTTGCTTCCTATGGTTTTTAAATGTTCATGACATTTATTTCATCTTTCAGAGTTTCTCGTATCAGAGCTGCAAGCAGCTCGTATAATCAAACATAAGGAATCGCATCCTGAGGACAAGACAACGGAGGAGGAAAAAGAGCAGCGAGTGGAAGATCACAGCCATGAACTTGCTGAGATTTGTCAGGAGTATGAAGATAATGACGACGTCAGGAAGGCAGAGATGCAGGCTGAATGGATATTACTACTGCGTGCTCTTAACATGAACACCTCATCTGGATTTACGGATGTGCTGAGTGAGGTAAGGTTGATAAAATAAAGAATAAACTATGTATAAGTCATGCCTACAAACTGAGACGTATGGAAAAGCTTGTTTTAATATTATGTAAATGCAGGTGGAGGCGAGTCTTACTCATATAGAGTGTAGAAGCATGACGGACCCTCTTCTCAGTACCAGCCTCAGCTCAGAACAGTGGGTAAGTTCAGCGTGTTACAAGTTCATTAAACATCATATGTAACTTGAATATCCACTTTTTAGCCTTTGTTTGCTGTTTGTTTTCAAGATGCAGGTTAAAGAGATCAATGGAGTTCTGTCAAAGGATTATCAGTGTCGGCGGCAAATGATGATTAAACGCTTTCAGGTTACACTGGAGTCTTTTGCGTGGGGGGAAAAGAAAAAGGTAACACATCCGTTAAAGCTGACCCACGATTATAGTTTTCTGATTCCTTTATTTAATTAGTCCTGTATTTACAGGAGCGCAGTGAAGCACTCGCGTCAGTGCCTCCTCTTGCATCCCTGGCTGAATGCTCCCGAGTGTCCCTGTCTCTTTTGCTTGCTGCCCGAGAGGATCAGTCCTTTATCGAACCAATCAAGGCTGGAAGAAGCACCCTCGTGTACAAGGTACAGTATACCCCAAGTCTGTGGTTCTGAGTAAAGACTACTTCAGTTCAGAGCGCAGATGGTTTTTTTTTTTTTTTTGGTCTCACCAGATGTTGATGGGGAGTGTACCAGACAGAGGAGGACGACCAGGGGAAATTGAGCCACCTATGCCGGTGTGGGAAAATCAAAGAGCAAAAGGAAACCGATCTGGGCGAGGAAGTGGACAGCATCAACGACATAGATTTTCAGATAAAAAGAAAAAGGGGAAAAAAGAGTAACCTGTCTTTCTCCTTGCCTTTATTAACTAATTTTAGAAAGAGGTTTTTTTTTTTCATTTTTCTTTAAGTCCTTATTATGTGGTTTTGGAATTCTACATGATAGAATTATGTAGTTATAATTGTGTGTATTATTCTTAGTTATTGTACCAATTTCTAAAATAAATTTTCATTGGTATAACATACTGGTATGTGACCAGATATTTTTGTAAGATTTCTGTTTATATGCAAGAAGCAGACCATAAAAATAATACTTGATTGGTTTTATATGTTGGGTTGGAAAATGTATACATTGGTTTGTTTACTGACGAATAAACCTACTGAGAACAGAAATGTATTGTATTTGTGTTTAACGTTGGCAGAGTGTTTGTTTGTTAACAGTCTAGCAATGACCATTTAGTTACCAATTAATGTTAAACTCTTGTTTTGTATAAATATTAAATAAAAATTCTATAAAACTAGCTACGGCAAAATGACCAGAGTAATCAGAACAAATACTAGTCATTAAATGTCACCTACACAATTAAACAGTCTATTGAGTTACGTACAGAGGTGTATAAAGAAAACAAACTCAGGTGAAAGTGCAAGTATTTGCCTAGAAAAATTCTCAAAGGTGAAAAGGATGATAAAAATGTGTTGTTACCTACAGACTGTGGAACAGAAACAGAAGTTGGTGAAGGTGGAGCTGATTTTAACACCTTATATAGTGACTGGAGGTTAATCCATATATGATACGTCAGCCTTTTACTAATATATAATGATTATATAAGAATAATCCTGCAAAAAGGAACTAATAACTAGTAGTGATTTTACAATAAATGTATTGTAGTAAAATTACAATATATTCCTCTGATTTGTAGTGAAGTAAAAGTAACATAAAATGGAACTACTCCAGTAGAGTACAAGTAGCTATAAACTGTACTGAAGTACAGTACTTGAGTAAATGTTATTTACCTACTCTGGTTACATAATTCCAAAACATCTGAACATGGTGTAAGTTCCGCGACTGTCTGTCATACCGGAAGTTACCCGGGAGGTAAATGATGTAACACACAGAAATTTCCGGACAAGCTAAAGGTCGTTAGATATCGGCGAGTGTGACAGCAGCTCAGTGTTGTCTGGTTTGTTTAGTCCGCACACGCATTAATATACTGTAAACTTAAAATGCCGAGAGGAAGCAGAAGCCGAACATCTAGGATGGCTCCTCCTGCCAGGTAATATTTAATATTGAATGCCTGTGTTGAAACTAACGTAGTGAGGATGGTGAGTTAGCTTACATGCTAGCTGCTTTAGGTGACGTTCCCCCACCGTATGTTATCCGGGGTTTGATAGAAATAACCATTTATTTAAAGTAACTTAAAAACAGTATTTTATACACCTAAATGTCTCACTTTTTCATCAGGGTAGTAGTATATTCCTTAAAAGTTTGTGACCTTCATTACTGTTATCACTGCTTAATCGGCACCATGGTTATTTAATGTTGACTGTTAAGTGGCATCAACACCAGAAAGATAATAAAAAAAACTAACACTAGTCTACCATATCAATGTCACTTTAACCTGCAGCTAAATTGAGGTTTAATCGAGATTTCATTTTCGCTAAGACCACAGAGATATAGCGATAAATAAGATCATTAATTTGTGCAGTGCAAATTAGTTAAAACATGTTGATGTCATAATTGTTTTTGTTGTTTTTTTTTACTGAGATTTGACAGTTCACTCATGTTTAGTCTATATTGTGTTTTAATTAGCAGCGATATTAGCCAAAGAAAACCTTAGCTGCTTTAGCCCAACGTATTGTAATGCATTATGTAGCACCTCTAATGTCAAATATTCACAAAAATCTCATAACATACAGCAACATACAGCTTTGACACTGACTTGATATAAAGCTGATATTTGCAGCTGTTTTCTTTAGGTTTCTTCAGAATAATCTACAAATAAACCTTGATTATGCACTAAATCAATTCATATGTGTTTTTAATAAAAAAAAACCCACTGATATCTGCATTTGCATATAGTATCAGTTGTTTAATGGGTTTTAATAATTTTTCTTTACAGTCGGGCACGGGCACCACCATCACCTCCACCTATGGCCAGGGCTGCGCCTCCTCCCTCACATGCCCCAGTTCCGATGCAGGCCGCTCCATCTGCTGTGGGTGCTCCAGCCGCAGCACCCAGGCAGCCGGGTATGTTTGCCCAAATGGCTACTACAGCCGCTGGAGTAGCGGTGGGTTCTGCGGTAGGACACACCATCGGACATGCCATGACTGGAGGCTTTAGCGGTGGACAGTCAGAGCCTGCCAGGCCTGACGTTACGTATCAGGTAAATAAACTTCTGGTTTAACTTCTCATAGACTGAAATAGCATCGGGCCAGATTAGTAGTTCTGAGGCATGTTAGGTAGGTCACTGGTAACAAAGAGAATACATGTGTGTGTTCATTTGTGGGTGGTAACATAACAATCATCATATTTGCTGTCATGCAATTACTTTCACTTTAATAACTGAATATAATAACATAATAACCAGGTTAAGGCAGTAGCATTATTATGGCAACTTTTGTGTTCACTATTTAACAAGGTTAAGTTAATTTAATTGAGACACAGACTTTATTTAAGTCGTTTTCTTGTGTGTATTTGCTTTCTGTTGGTGTTTTTTATTATGTGTACACACGTATACCAGGAGATGTCACTTTATATTTTTTGTAACAAATTAAAACAAATGGTGGATGTTTACACTTAAACGACATTTCTCTCTTCACCTTCAGTTGTTTCTCATCACTTACCTGCTATTAAGTTACTGTATGTACAGTAGATGTGTGAATGATCCCATCATCTCTCTTCTCTGTCAGGAACAATACCAGCCCCAGCCCATGTACCAGCAGCAGGCCCCTCAGCAGCAGCAGGCCTGTTCCTATGAGTTCAAACAGTTCATCGAGTGTGCCCAAAACCAGAGCGACCTCAAACTCTGTGAGGGCTTCAGTGAGGTGCTCAAACAGTGCAGATTTGCTAATGGTGAGTGAAAAGTGTGTGTTACCATGTCTGGCTATTTGTATGAAATGAGATTCCTTAAGGATTTATAGCCTGTTAATCCATCTGTCTAGTTGTCTGAACAGTGTGATCTGTATCGCTAATGTAATTCTATCATCATATTTTATATATATTTGTTTGTTTTAAAAGCCTCAACACAGTGTACATGTGTTCCTTGCTCCTATCTGATAATGAATATCAGTTCATTTGACTACTTTCTGTTTGATATGACTTTACACTTAATGTAACATTGACGAATAAGGAGATTTTACATAAGTGCTTCGTAATTCGGACGTCATCCTCCAGTGACTCTGCAGGTCATGGTTGATGTGGGCTGCAGTGCTCAGAGTGGCCATAAGGGGGAGTCACTTGAAAGGATTCTTGCATGATTCAACATAAATGCGTTTCTTTCTTCACAGGTCTGTCCTGATACCAAGGCAAACACCTGGAGTGCGGAGCACACACAAACCGCAATAAGTAATCCTGCTGGTTCACAAAAGATCACTAAAGATGCTTTATTCTGACAGCTGATTATCATCAGACAGTTCACTGTATTCATTTCTTAGGAGAGGGATGCAGAGCTTCAGCTCAAAGTCTTATGAATAATGATTATATATTTTGTTGTTGCATTGTTTGAGTTGAATTCAGTTGTGTTTTACATTAGCTGTTATTTTAAATCTTATTTTTAGATCATGATAACTTATAAACTCCACACGTTTCCACCAGCTGGATCATAGAAATCCTGATCTTCATTGTAACAACTTTCTGTTTAAAAATAATAAAGCACTTGGATCGTAAACTGTCTGTTATTGTGTGTGTGTGTGTGTGTGTGTGTGTGTGTGTGTGATTTACTTCACTGCCTGTCCATACAGAGCACATTATTATATTAGGCCCCTTAAGAAACAACTCTTATTTTTACTTGCGCCTTCTTTAACTAGACTTGCAGAGCTACAAAGCGGGGACAACACAGGGTGCAGCACCTGTCATGTCACTCCAGCCTCCGTGCACATTCACAGACTGAATGTTTCACGTGAACTAATGTTGCCGTAGGACAGTCGTGTCACTGAGAGCAGGAGCTGCAGGGTGTTATTTCATGGATCTAGTGCGGACACGCGTTCAGAGTCTGCTGCTGCGGAAGCGACCATTTATTTTTGGCAGCTGACATTAGAGCTCACCCTTCGCGATGGCAGCGCCGGCGTTTGACTGGACCTCTCACAGCTCATGAACAGACTGAGTACAGTATAATGATGGATAACCTTCATACCAGGGACTGATCGGTACCGGACACGGTAAGCAACCGAGCATTGTTTTCTTTAATGTGCAGGTTTTGTCCTGTGTGCGTAAAGGTGCGCTGGTGCCAGGGGGATCCAGTTCACACACTCTGACATATTGCTTTATTACTCTGCACCCTGTGCTTCCTATTTATAACAACGAGGGTAAATACAAGTAACAGAATTAGCTACACACCTTGAAACCATCTTAATACTAATTCATTTTAAGACTAAGTAGAAATGTACATGAACCTATTTGTTGTTGTTGTTGTTACAGATGAACTCAGTTTATAAAGTTAGAGCTGCATTGAATTGTTATTTGAATCAGCCCATCTTCATTCCACTCTTTTCTGAATTACTGCGTATGAGAAAAAAAAAACATTTAAAGAAGCTTATAACCAATTCTTGTTGATATATTTTTGTTATCCAAGAGGAGAACAGCTCTGTACCTTTGGTGGTGAACCGCATCACTCCATCATGACCAAAGATGAGGAGATCCCTGACTGGGTGGGAGCCCAGGAGTTCTACGCCAAGTATGAAGCCAAAGATATTCTGGGAAGGTACTGTATGTCCAATAAGAGAGCCTGCAGCACAAACTACATCTGATGAGCACTGCAATTCTTCCATTCTTTGTTTCTTTCCTTGTGAAATACTGAACACATTTATTTCTTTGGCAAGGTTTGAATAAACCAGGGAAAATATCCGTTTCTCTGAAATAGTCACAAACACACATTTCATGTAGAGGATGCTCATATATGTCACTTTTTAAATGAGTATTTGTAGGAAATGTTATTAATCATTATCTTGCTAAACGTTTAAAGAGAAGATTGATGTATTTATTCTACATATGACACTATAGTCAGGAAAGGAACAAAATCTACCTACAGGTATTTCTAAAGATCACTTAAGAATATGTTATATGACATTAAAGTCATGTCTATCTTCTCAGCAAGAAGCAAATTTAAAAAAACTTTCCCCCAAATTTTAAAACTTTTCTTTAAGTCAGTCAACAGTTGAGGACCACTAGCCTACAACACGTTATCATTAGTAAGCATGGTTAAAAATAAAAAAATTTGTTATTTTGGTTTATACATTTATTTTATTTTTCCGGTTTGTAAAACGTCATTTAGCAGCACAGTGTTGTATAATACAGGTCACCACATCAGTAATGTTGATTCAGACCTTAGTTTGAATAGCTGTCACTGTTGCTGTGGACGGTATAAAAATAGGCCCAATGGTTTCCCTGAAGTTTCCCAGAAGTCCCTGAGAAATGTCAGCGGTGCCAGAGCCTGCTCATTGTCATTCCCCACCATCTGTCACGGTGGTGCTGTTACATGAGCCACAGTGTTCGATGAGACTCCATTCATTAACTCCAGCATGTTTTGGACAAAGGTTTCAGTGTTGAGAACTGCTCGGGGCTGGCCGCCACGCTGACAGGTTACGTAACTTCACTCCATTCCTCACATGTAGGTCGTACGTTTACAGGTCGTGGACATTGTGTTCAGCTGATAGTGTTGTTCACATGGCCCAGTCAGCTTCACGGAGCCTGTTGTTCTGAGACATGAAGCAAATGGTGTGTGAATAAGTTGATATTACTACCCTGAAGGACACCATCACCATTAATATAGCACAAATAAGTGTAGAATACAGGAGAAAAATGAAGGAGAAAATGCTCCTGGCTGGATCACACCAGAGTGTTTTCTGAGTCCAGCTTTCCAAACACAGACATGTAAACAGAAAATAAATAAAATGACAAAAGTGTAGGTGATAAGTGTTTTTCTGTTTCTCAGGGGTGTGAGCAGTGTGGTGCGGCGCTGCATTGACAAACGGACATCTCAGGAGTACGCCGTGAAGATCATAGACATCACCCCCTCAGACAAGATGACCCCACAGGAGATTGAGGAGATCAGAGAGGCTACGCTGAAGGAGATCGACATCCTCAAGAAAGTCTGCGGACAGGAAAACATCAGTAAATATATATACATTCCCCTGATACATTTCAATTAATAACATCCGTCTTAAATTTATGGAAAAGAGTCTGAAGCATGACAATAGTCTTTAAAAAAAACCACAGCACCTGAATGTGCACTTATTTAACCCAAATGTTTCTCACCTCTCTAGTACAGCTCAAAGACAGCTACGAGTCCAATGTCTTCTTCTTCCTGATTTTTGACCTGTAAGTGTGAAACGTCAAGTGTAAAACAGAAACTCACATTAGCTTTGACACCTAACTGATCACACAAGCAGCAGCCGTTCAAAAACCGTTTCTCGTCTTTTCCTCCAGGATGAAGAGGGGTGAACTTTTTGACTACCTCACAGAGAAAGTGACTCTGAGTGAGAAGGAAACCAGGTCTGTGACTATGTTATTGCATTATTTCGCCATTCACCTAAAAAAAAAAATCCTTAAGAGTTTGGTTTATGTTGGCTTCAGGAAGATCATGCGTGCTCTGCTGGAGGTGGTCCAGTTTCTCCACTCCCAGAACATCGTCCACCGGGATCTGAAGCCGGAGAACATCCTTTTAGACGACGAGATGAACATCAAACTGACCGACTTCGGCTTCGCTGTGCAAATCAAGCCGGAGCAGAAGCTCAAAGGTTGTATGAAAACTCACCGGCAAATCTTATCAACATTTTTCTGAATGATTAATACTTTTAAGGTAATTTCAAGTTTACTCATTCATGATCCAAAACATTGTTCACATTGCCTGAAAAACATTTAAAGTAATCCAGGTTTGACAAAAACAATCATCATTATATTTACTATGTTTGTGACCCACAGTTCACTTTGCCACTTTACCAATACACCAGCTGCTGGTGGTCGGCAAAGAATCTGGGTCTTGTTGCACGACATGCTCTCTTTGCTTTTAGCTGCTCGCACAAAGGTTAAGATGCAACAGGACACTCAGATCTATTTACTGTAGCCCCTGACACCCGGAGTGCACTGACCTTTCAAATCGACCTCTCAGATCTTTAGCTGTGAGAACTGGCGAGTCAGACGTCTAATGCAGCTGGACGTGATTGCACAATAATGCTGATGATCGTATTAACCATTTTCTGTAAGGGTAAAACATTTTTCTAATGTTTAACTCACAAATGTGAGTCTGAAGGAGAACAGATAAAAGAAACATCTGAATCCTCCCAAGAAACGTGTTTTTTTACATTAAGTGGCAGATACTGATTTGTTTTCGTCTGTAATGCAGAGGTGTGTGGGACCCCTGGTTACCTCGCTCCGGAGATTATTGAGTGCTCCATGGACGCGGGGAATGCAGGATATGATACTGCTGTGGACATGTGAGTGTCCTGAGACTAAAATCACACAACACGCTAGATGGACATCAGGACATCACATATGCATATAAGTATATTCTTGAACAATCAATAACAACAGTTATTTCAGCTGTAGCTGAACAAGGAGAATGTTGAATGAATGTTCTGTCCTGTCAGTCCTGAACAGTCCCACCTCATCTGTGCATCTCCTGATATGACAGTTTATGTTCTCTTCCACGTGACCAGTCTAATATTCTTTCTGGGTTATTGCACACTGGAAACAGACTTATTAAGCCGCACTCTCTTCTGGCTCATGTTTGCAGATGGAGTGCAGGGGTGATCATGTACACACTGCTTGCAGGCTCTCCACCGTTCTGGCACAGGAAACAGATGCTGATGCTGCGAATGATCTTGGCTGGAAACTACGACTTCTCGTCTCCAGAATGGGAAGACCGCTCAGACACAGTTAAAGATTTGGTAAGCTTTTGTTGGTTGCCTTTACTTTTACGGGTTGCTGAGCCCTCAAAATGTGGACTAAGAATTGGTATCACTTATGACAATTTGTGAAGCTTCAGTTATGTCGTACCTTCAGATCTCTCGGATGCTGGTGGTGAACCCAAAGCAGCGCTACACAGCTACAGATGCTCTCAACCACTCATTCTTCTCACAGTATGTGGTGGATGAAGTACGACAGTTCAGTCCATACAGGCGGTTCAAGGTGAGATGTAAAAGACTTTAATATTGTGCCTCAGTGGGGAGTCTTTCAGATTATCTTCCAGCCTTGCACAGGCTTGATTTCTGTGGTTCGATTGGAAACACAGCTTAAGATTTAACACAATTTGAGATCTGATGCTTAGGATTAAGTTTATTATATTATATTTAAGTCTTTCATAGAGCTATTTACTCTATTTTACATAATTTTTTGTTGATGAATAATAATAAATGTATTTTGAATAATTTAAACAATTAATTTGTTTAATGTCTAATTGACAGTAATAGACTATTTTAGACATCATTGTTGAAGCATATAAACCAATGGCTGTCTGGAAGGAATGATGATGGTAATGTGTAATATAAACAATGTGCAAGGGGGCAAAGGATGGAAACTACCAGTACAGTCAGGTAATTCTCAGGTATCATGGTGGTAAACATTACTTTCACTCTACAATTTTTACATATAAACACCAACCAGTGGCGTCTACTTTTTCCATCAGGTCATTTGCATGACTGTGCTCGCCACAATGAGGATCTACTGCAGCTACCGCCGTGCCAAGCCGGTCACCAGGGAGGTAATCAAGAGTGACCCATACGCTGTCAAGCCTATCCGTAAGCTCATTGATGCATGTGCATTCAAGATCTATGGCCACTGGGTCAAGAAGGGACAAACTCAGAACAGAGCTGCACTTTTCGAGAACACCCCCAAAGCCATCCTGCTGTCGATTGCTGCCGAGGCAGATGACCCCATCCGCCACATCTGGTAACTCGCATTTCCTCAAGGAAGAACTGTTGGAGCTTAAAGGGATTACACTTCTATTCTGTGTGGCTTTTATAGGTTTCCTCATCATAGATAAGAAAAAACGAACTAGTGGAATATGTCTGACTACTACCAGGCACTCATTTAAAGTATGTAGTTAATGTGGACAGCATGTGTTGCTTATGACGGAAGCTGTATTGATTACTTCTGTGCTATTTTACCTCAAGAACTTCATTTATTTAAGTATTTCATTTTAAATGACTTTTCTTAACTATATATATGCTGTGAACGTTTTGAGTTGTCCTTTAGTTGACAGAAGAAGGAGCCAGCAGCCACTGTATTGTTATCAAAGAGTTTTAGTAACACTACACAACAGAAGTGGACACACATTTCAACTTCAACTGACTATATTGTAAATTTGGGCACATTATTCAAATGTTCAAGTTCATAGAAACAACTAAAGAATGTCTGATATATAAATTATGCCTCGAAGCAATGTGTTGCTTTTTCCCTTATAAGGATGTTTTACAGCCAAAGTTAAATGTGCAAATAACTAAAATATGAACTGGGGAACCTGCATACTTGACATGGCACCAACTTACACATCTGTACTTTGTAATCATTATGCAGGACACATTGTACTATACCCCTCACTGTACTGGAAACCACTTCAAGGACATTTTAAAATGTATGCTATTAATATATTTATTAAAATGTTTATTTAATTCAAAAGACAAATCTTTAATGAAATGTAAAACCCACCTATCCTTTGTGCTGCTTCTCATTTTTAAGATGTTCATGTTGCAGAGCTTTAAGTCTGATGTATAAATGTATCACAGCAATACTGAACAAAGTTAAAAACTTTATTATATTAGACGCCTGAGACAAAAATTCACGTCCACATTATCTTTAATATAAAATCATCTGCGGGTGTGGAGCACTCATTTCTGGAACAAGATGCACCTTTCCATCACCAGCTGTAGGTGAGAAAGCAAAGACAAACCATTGGAAGATGAACAGATTATATATTGTGATCCAGTTATTTAAACTCATTTTCCTGTTTCAGCTGGTTTTTTTTAGGTGTTATTAATGTACTCATTTCTATACAGTTGGATGAGGTCAGAGCACTCATCCAATCATTTAATAGAAGTGAGACGAGGCTTTTGCATGGTGTCTGACTGTATCCACCACAGACTGGCTGGAACAGAATTCGTCCATGCCTCAGACATTTTTCAGTACTATGAAAAAGTATGCACAAATTACCATGCACGGGCTGTTCTTCTCCATGTGGAGGTCATTCCCAGAAGACTTCCAGCAGCACGCACTACCACACTTTGTCCATACTTTGACTCATGCTGGAACAAAAACGGTTTAACACTTTGAAAACACAAACTTGCCCCTTGTGTTTTCATCTGTCAATTCAAAGGAAACGTGTATACGCTGACTAGATGTATTTAAAGTGATTAATATTCAGCTGCAGCACTTTAGCACACACCAGTAATGCAGGTCTGTATTCACATACTGTAAAGAGGCATGTAACAAACACTCCTGTCTTTGGATGAGTGTGTGAAAATATTTTTTTGACTTAATCACTACTTCAAAAGTATTACAGTACTCGGATATTATAAAGTATGAGTTACCTCTCCGTGTTTCTACTCCTGGATTTGTACAGACCAACAATCCCTTCTTCTCAGGTTAAGACATCTGCAACATCAGTTCTCTGAGAGAAAGAAAAAGCACATGACAGTTCAGTGAGTTACTTGCCCAGGTTTAGTTGGATACTCAGGCTAATAAGTACTTGGTAGTATAGTCATAAGAATAATTTAAAGAATGGTTTCTACCTAAAAACTGAACAGTTTAAAAATATCAATATTCATTTGAAAGGATCCTCTGCTACCACACCCTCCCAGTGTTTCGTGTGTAGCCTCCAGTAAAATGACCAACAATGAGTATCTGCTGCTGCTCACCTCTGCCACGTGCTCCGTGTGCTCCCTCCACGTTGAGTAGAGACTGAAGGTCATGACGTCACTATAAGCTTTTAACACAAGTGAACAAACATTCAACAGCTGTTTTTACAGAGTGGTTCTCTAAATGTCCACTATGAGCTGAACTAGCTACACAGAAACAACTCGTCCTTCAAGCAGCGCGTCCCTCGCACTCGCCGTCACATCTCTCGGAGTGATAATAAGCGTGTCCTGCTGCAGTGCTGCACATTACATTACATGTAGCAGTTAAACTACGTTACTACTTACACACGGTTTCCAGATTACAACACGTATCTGCATGTGTCGGACCACGTGCTTCTCCGGCTGAGAAGACGCTACACATCAAGATAAAGATATACAACAGCTCGCGTATCAAAAAAAAGGCTGATCGATCTACAAAGTAAACTCACGTTTCCGTTGTTCGTTTCCGTCATGTTCTGGTGCGTCTTGACCAAGACATTACCAAGCGACATGTTTCTGCTTTACGTCGATCCGCGAGGAGCAGAACCAGCAACCATCCAGCGCCAGTTCTTCTTCTTCTTCAACCATACCTAACATCTGCAGCTTCCGGTCCGTTCAGGCCCTTTACCGCCACCATCTGGTCAGAATGCCTCATACACTAGGGAAGCAAAGTGATTTATTTGCAGGATGCCACCTTTTCATCAAGACTGCGGTTTAGGATCTAGGACCTACGTTTGCCATGTGCTGAGCTATGTTATGTTGGTAATGTGTGAGGAAGTTGTGGAGAGCGGTGTTGGTGGCTAGCACGACTTATGAGGAAATTGGTCAGAATCAAAATAACTGGGTTAGTTAACATTCAAGAAGATTCAACGGCTTACTAAATTGTGATTGGCAGCTCTTCTTTGCTCTTTCCTCTGTCCACTCACCCCAACCGTTTGAGGCAGATGGCCGCCCATCCTGAGTCTGGTTCTGCTGGAGGTTTCTTCTGTTAAAGGGAGTTTTTCCTCTCCACTGTCGCCCAGTGCTTGCTCAAGTGGGACTGATAGGTTTTCTACAATATATATATATATATATATGTATGTATACATATATATGTATATTTAGTGGACAGACGTCGTGGAAGACCTCTGTTGTGATTTGGCACTATATGAAAAAGTTGAATTGAATTGATAGGTAAAAAAGTACGTTTACCTACACAAGTATAAGTAATGAAAAACGTTTTTGTCCGTGTGATGTCTTATGAATGTGATGGAGACCTGAAGTCCAGAGCAGGACTTCAGAACAGGACATGCAGATATTAAACATTAGGAGATATATTTCAAGCCGGTGCGGTGGTGTAGTGGTAGCTCTGTCGTTTGAATTCACATGCTCTTCTATGTGGAGTTTCCATTTTCTACTTGTGTCTGCTTGGATTCTCTTTGGGTACACTGAGACCAGGGGTGGAGAGATGAACCAGTTTCAAAATGGGTCTGTTGCACCTTGGGCCAACACCAAAATCCCAAGTGGATCCCAAGTGTTCACTAACACATGAACAGCAGCAACTGCAACACCTCCTTATCAATAAGTGACATAAATAAACTTCTGTATCATTGCAATTCAACTTAAACAGTCTATAACAATAATTGGATTCTGTTAGCGATGCAAAGTCAATCAGCTTCAGTGAAGCGTTCACAATGACAAAATTAGCTGGTTTCAAGTCACTGTGGACAATTCCTACAAAGATGACATAAGATATACATGTTGGGAAGTGAGTAGTCAATATCATATTAGTTTTCTGTTTAAAGTGGATTCACACTCTTGCGGTTTCGCAACCACGTGTTCAGATCCAAGTTTCCACACTCCATCAGCATGTAGATGTAGCTGTTAGTTATTTCACTGCAAACACACATTTGCGGCAGAGATCCCAGTTACGCAGGAAAACCCGACAAATTGATAACAAATTAATTAATCATTTGTCATGAATTATTTTCTTTGCTGTCCACAACGTATTCCACGTAATGAGGATAAACTACAGCTGAACTGCAAACGTAGCTCGACGCGGTCGTCTCCTGTTGCTGCCATCTGGCCCAGAGAGCCACTATGGTGTTTTATAGTTTATATAGGAAGTGCAAGCGCTGCATGTTTCAGTGTTAGTTTGTCAGTTCTATGTGAAAACTGAACCGGAGGACTTGGTCGGTACACGGACTAGAGGGGAAACAAGTTATAAGTGGACAGCACTGTAACCAAAATCAAGTTCCCTGACCGGGAATCGAACCCGGGCCGCGGCGGTGAGAGCGCCGAATCCTAACCACTAGACCACCAGGGAGCTGCAATCATAGATAGAGACTGTGTACATATGGTCAACACGACGCCTTCTCTACATGTTCCATGATGGGGCAGAAATAGTTGATTTTACATACCGTGCTGTGTCCCCGGTCCTCGCTGCTTACTTGTAACATCTATATTTTTACTGTCTACAGTCCTTGCGTACATTTCCAGCGTTGTACAATAATGTCTGCGATTATTATAAACCATTGATTGCGCTGTGTTTGGGCGTTTTTTAATAAATATCTACAGGAGACAACGCAGCCATTAACCCGCTCCGCTGGCCGTCGCCATGGTAACAGAGGGTAGTGGGCGGTCCCTCACCGGCTTCTCTCTGATTGGTCCTGGTTCAGCACTTCGCTTCCTCGTCGGAAGGCTCACTGAAGTAGAAGGGTCGTTTAATGCTGAAGCTGCTGTTCGTGCCTTATCAACGCCGTCCCCACACGTAAGTACTGAAGGGAAAATGTCGATGTTTATTTATTTTTAAAGACGTTAACCCGGTGTTGCAGCTCGCGCTCTCACGCTGGGACAACGCGTGCACAAAGTGCTCAAATGAAGCGAGGCGTACGGCATCGGACAGGTATCCACTCAGACCCTGCGAGCTGGTAACGTAAAACCGTGACCGTTTCGTGCCCGTCGCCTGCAGCGGTGTTACACCAAGCGAGCAGAAACAGCGGCTCGTTGAATGAGATTCGTCGGTAAACACTTGCCAGCCCCGATACTCCTGTAGTGTGCAGAGGGGTGATGCAATACGGACAGAGGGTGTCAACAAAGACGCTCGTATGGTTTGTTTAGGGAAACTTATGTAATGCATTTCTGGGTCACACCGACAGGCCACAACACATGTATTTGAGATGAGGTCCGCTGATACTAAAACGTTTTCACTTGGCTATTTCATTCTCTGAATGTGTTTGTTGCTCTGCAGGATTTAAGACATTCAAACATGTCCACCGGGTTAGGTAGACAACTACAGGCTAAAATAACTGTGTGACTAAATGACTTCACTTCATACAAATGTAACTCGTGGTCCTGATGATGATAATTAAATTTACCCTCAGATGACTTCCTAATGCTGCCAGACAATATTCCTGTACACTATATTTGCCTGCTGCATTGTAAGTGTTTCTAAGTATAGAGCATGGTATAGTATAAAATGAATAAGCAAAACGCTAAATTTCACTGAGCTGATTGTCCCAATAAAATGTTTCATTTAGAGGTGATTGTACAGCAAACAGCTGTGAGCAAGTAGGTAGTAGTAGTTGTATACAATACATGATATGTTTCTTCCCATGCTAGTAGACGTTCAGAAAGTTATCTGTGAAGTGTTAAGTAATTTTGAATTTCCGCTGTTGTTTTTAAGTATCTCACACGCTGCTTTTCTTTTCCAGCATGATGATATCACTTTCACAGACAAAGGAACTCTTCCGGAGAGCAGAAGCAGTCTGTTTTGATGTGGACAGCACAGTCATTAAAGAGGAAGGCATTGATGAACTGGCCAAGTTTTGTGGTGTGGGGGATGCAGTCACTGAGATGTAAGTGTATCGTTTATCATGTGCACATATAGATACTTTTAATACATATCTGCATCTTGAAAACAAAATTTTTATTGACATTTGATAGGATTGGATTTGTTCCAAACATTAAGCCGCCCTGTGCTACTTTGATTTTTCAGGACCCGCAAGGCTATGGGCGGCTCAGTGACTTTTAAAACTGCCCTGACTGAGCGTCTCTCCATCATCCGCTGTTCAAGAGAACAAGTAAACAAACTGATAACAGACCACCCACCTCAGCTGACTCCAGGTATAAGGTGAGTGTGTGAAGATTGCAGTGTGAGTCATGTCAGATGTTCAGTGGCCATTGTAAACCACTCAATCCAGAAATACTGGTATGTACAAGTGACCCTCTGTATGTAAATCAATCACATGAACTGGTCATTTTTAAAGCACATTGTCTCTAAACCTCTAGAATAGTTCAGTCTGCAGTTTAACTATGAGGTAAAATGAGCTGCAGTCATTGCTGACTTGGCACACTACTGGTAGTTATAAACCTTCTTTATTAAGTCTGCAGAGTGCTAGCATTAATGCCACAAACGTGTTCATCATTTCAAACCCTTCTTCCTCTTTTGTGCACATCCACAAAATTGCATTGATCTGAAAGATGAGGTCTCTTTCTGCTAATGAAAACAAGGACTGTACAAAAAGGAGACTGTTTTTACATAGTGAAGACTATTAATGTCACTGTTGTTAACTGTCCATTTGTCTTTGTCTAGGGAGCTTGTGGACCATCTTCACCAGCGCAACATAAAGGTGTTCCTCATTTCAGGCGGCTTCCGCTGCATCGTTGAACACGTGGCCACTCAGCTAAACATACCTCTGCATCATGTCTATGCTAATCGACTTAAGTTCTACTTCAACGGTAAGAGACAGAGGCAGTGTTTATGAACAACTGTCTTAAAAATTAGTGAAATTAGCCCTGTGAATCAGTTGAGAAAATTTTAATCCATCTTCATAATATAAAAATATTATCAGGCTGTAAGTATTTTTTAGTCCTGAAGATCTGAAGATTTTTTTTTCCATTTAACTCTCCTGTCAGCTTGTTCTTGGGTATTGTCCTACCTCTCCTAATTTGTTTTGTAGGAGAGTATGCTGGTTTTGATGAGAGTCAGCCCACAGCTGAGAGTGGTGGAAAAGGAAAGGTGATCAGCATGCTGAAGGAACAATACGGCTTCAAGACTGTGGTGATGATTGGAGACGGAGCCACTGACCTAGAAGCTTGCCCTCCTGCTGTAAGTGTCCACATTGTGTCTTACACTTGCTCCACTTTTCAGTGTCATATGTGAACATATGTATACTTAATAAGTAATTGGGGAAAAATTGTAATGTTTTCTTTTGTTCTCAGAGCGCTTTCATTGGATTTGGTGGAAACGTGGTCAGGCAGCAGGTTAAGGAGAGGTGTTCGTGGTATGTAACAAGTTTTGAGGAGCTCCTAAAAGAACTGGAGAAGATGATTTAAATACACCAAGAGTACTGTTACTAATTTTAACATTTTATATTTGCACCTAAGGATGTGTCTCTGGTTTCATCCAGTGTAAATCTTTCCTTAGACAGTCACTAGATTTTTATAATTAATGAAAGTGTTTATACTAATGAGACCAATTTTACCTTCATGGGGATGTCGCCCTGTTGATTTTTGTACTAGAATTTAAAAGAATAACCAAACACAGTCTATGTGGAGGTCAAGAAGAGGATTTTAGTGTTTTTGCACTTTTTGCCTTTAACCTTAAGCTAATACAACTCCTTTATATTATGGTATGTGCAATGAGCATAGCAAGTGTTTTAATTCTGTGTCTACTAAGAGCTGTAACCCAACCTGTCGAGCAGTGTGGTGACTTCAGTCCTGTAAAGGACATCAGCATTAAAGATAAGAACGTGCTGTTAAAGATGTTTGAACTGCTTTAATGTGTGCTGGAGTTCCTGTCCTTTCCTGTACATTGTTCCCTAAGAACCAGTGAACAAAAAGGCAAGATTAACATGCTTCCTGTAACAATAAAATCTGATGTTACAGTATGTAGCAGCAAGGCTGCCCAGATTCACTCAGCTGCTGATAAATAGTATTTCTTTTCAGAGTTCTCATACATTATATTGTATATAACCCATTAAACATGTAAGATAAAAAGTTTTTAAAACCAGGCATGCTGACATCACATGGGAAAAAAGTAGAAGCCATAGTTACACAGTACTGTGAAATCTCAACATGACAGAGAACATAGGAACATCCACAAGCAACTGAAATGAGTAGTTTGCAAAAAAAAGAAATGTTTGATTAATAACTGATCTCAAATATAAAATTCTGAGGTTTACATTTTACACCATGTCACATTTTTTCCCAAACAAATAGTCAACATGAATATACAGATATTGTTCACTCAGCAATGGCATGGCTCCCATCAAACTGCCAAAATGTCAGCAGACTTACTGTAAAACTGATACAAGTATTGTACATCAGATAAATATATAGCCACTGCACCGTGCAGTGAGCATCAGTACTACTATTTTCTTATCAGTTCCTACACAAACGCACCACACAGCTGCTCGTCTTTTCAAGTCATTTTGGTTTGTTCTCAAGTTGACATGAGCTCTCTTCATGGAGCAGTGTTAATGTGACACAAAACTTTGGAAACAACTCATCCCACACCCAAGAAAAAAATCAATCAACAGAGTTATTTTAACTGCAGATACATGACAGATGTTGTCATTACGACAGAGTAGGTAACATCTTTGAAATAATAAAGCAGAGACAAGAAACAAGAAGGGATGTTTGGTAGCACAGACAGGACGTCGACACTGTGTGATGTTCTCGATTCATGTAACTTTCAAAATGGTGCCTCTTGATTTCAGCTTCCAGCTTGCTCCTCATTTTATTGCAGCGGGGAAGCCTTTGTCGGGATCATGATCCTGGAATCCATATACTGAATGAGAGGAACTGGAGGGAGGATAACATGAAAGGTTTAGAGCTGATGTAGTGTCATCATAGTTTATAGTCCATTTGATACCGATCATGGTTCAACGGGCCCTAGAAGTGTCTCAGTATCTCAAGTTACTCAAGACAAATGATGTACAGTCAACCAACGTCAGGTTTAAAACAGATTTTTTTCTTGCTCACCTGTGTAATACACAACCTCGTGCCAGCCCTCCTGTTGCCAGATGGCACTCCTCGTGTCTTCTCGAGACTGAAGGTCTTTGTAAGCTGAAAGCAGTCAGAGCAAGACCAGCGTTAAGTTGGAGTTATGACTGAGTCCATCTGAACCAGTTTCCTCTGTTTTGAGGTGGGGGATATCTGTCTGTGTGGCTTCCAAATGCTGCACTATGTTCCTCATCTAGTTGTTAATGTCTGCTGTTGAGCACATAGTGTACAGTGGGATTATCAGTGTTTCTTGCTGATTACAGCTGTCTGCAAAGGCTGTGAAAGGGCTGAGAATGAACTAAAACCATTATAGGCCAGAAAAAAAAAAACTGTACATCTAAGACAAACTGCAGTCAGGCGAGATATGTCAGTTTGTACAAGGGGCGCAGTTCAATGAACAGATAATTTAATAAACTTTTTCAAAATGCGAGTACAACTTTAATAAGTCTAAATGTCATACAGTGAAACTGTGAAAATGCCTACTATGCCCAGCATACTAGGGACATAGCACAAAGAAAGGAAACAAATCCTTCTATTTTAGAAACTAAAACTAAAACCAGTTATTAAAACTGTTTTTGATTCATCTTCTTTTGAGAACCTAATGATTTTAGCATGAGCATGATTATCTACATGGTGACACAGTGAGTATGTAATTGTGCAAAAAGCTGGAATTTGTTCGTACCCCAGAGGTGATGAACCATGTAGAGGTTGCCAATCTGTGAGAAAAACCCACCCACTGCTTCTCTGTTGTGCTGGCGGTATCCAATGGCTCTGGCCCTGCAGACAAGAACAACGTCAGTCACAACACAGGCCAAAAGCACCAAGGCTTCATCTGGCATAACAAGACCCGGCCTGTGCACACAAGATATTTGACCAGTCTTTAAACAAGGACATCATTAACATGATCTCTGAATTTACTTTGGACTGTTTTTGATTTACACAATTGGAGTCTGTTTTGTTAACATAAACTGGACAACAGTCATCTTCCATAGCAGAGATTATCCATAGCAACATCACATGCAACCATTAGATGTGGCGCCATAACTTACTATATGTATGTTTATGAAACTAAACACCGGCCAAGTCTATGTGAAATGAGCGGACTGAGGTAAGTGGAATTATTTTAATCTACTACGTTTTCCCCAAAAGTAAACACGCACTTGTTCAAATCACAATCACTGTCGGGATACAAAACTAGAAAGCTGTAGTACTTTGTTATTGTAACTGGAAGAAAGGGTTTGAACCTTCAACTCCACAAATCATATCGAAACTGTTTTAAATTGTTTCAAATCACATGAAAAAACATGAAGCCTCAAAAAAACAAAAAAAAACAACAAAAAAAAACAGAGAAGCCTCTCTGAAATATTATTGGATTAGTAAGTGAAAACACAAAAGCTGGTCAGACAAACTCAGATGAGCACAGACAAAAACAGTCATTGCAGAAAAGCTCTCATCTTCATTTCAGTCAACCACAATCAACTGTGTTGCACAAACAGATACGGTGACTGTGTCGTTCCATGTAGTGGATATTTGCAGACTGATTATACTCAACCCTTAAGCACACACAATATTCCACCTAAATTTGAATCTTGGCTTGAGAGCATGACAGTACAGCTTCAAAATAGGGCCTCTCTGTGGAATAGCTCTTATTAATGACAGTGTGATGAGGAAGGTTACATGTGGTGCAACTGTTCTGTAACTACAACTCTGTGAAGCAAATGAATTCAGGCTGCCTTACCAGTAATTACCCCACTCGATCATGGTTCCTGGCTGCAGGAAAGAAAACACAGTATTCTTTATTACAATAAAACACATATACTTCAGAGCTTTCCTATCAGGGTTGGATTGATTTCACTCTCTCTTCTCCTTTCCAGTGTAAATGTATTAGCAGAAATAAATAGTAAAGACATCACAAAGGTATTCTGTCATTGTGAAGATAAGCTGCAATAACAATTACACCCGAAGGTTTCTTCAATCATTCTCTGGTGCTGTTTCTAAGATGTAATCTCAGTCTGTGATGAGGGATAAAAGCTTGCATTTATCACATGTCACAAGGAGCAGTGATCTAGAATCGGTTTTGACTTTCAGATTAAGAATGAGTTAATCTGCAGCTGGTGGACTGTGGGGAAACTGTAGATGTGGGCTAAAATCATGTGACCTATGAGCTCAATATGTAGGTAGAAGAAAATCCAGTGAATATTGAAGCACCACATTTACACTAAACGCCAAAGACAAAAGATCATCACACAACAATTTGGAGGTGATGGAATAATGTGACCAGCAGTTTAACTGGAAAAATGTGAGCTGTGAAAAGTGACAGAGTCACATTCTTTGTTTCTGCAAAAACTACTGTGCAGATAAACTTTAGCCTTGAGACCAGAGCTGCTGCAGTGCAGCTGTGCTGCTGAGAAATCAGAAAGAAAGTCAGGTTTTATATGTGCTGATAGGTCCTAGTGGTGCATATGTACAATGGTATGAAGTTGTGACGCAAGAAAATGATCAGCCAACCTCGACCGAACACATGTAGATAATTAGCTCTGCCATTTGCTATGTACCATACTGAATCAGTTGGTCTACTTTAAACATTACCCTGTAGTTTTGAGGTAAACCTGTTTGTCCAGTTTCATGACTGCACAAATATGCTGACACTAGGGGTGTACCACACTCTGGATAGTACTAGAAATGATGAGATAACCCCTGGCTGTGTTACTCACCCTGAGCTGATAGGACCTGAGCTCATAGATGTTGGGACCCTCTCGAGGAACAGGCTCATTCCAGAAGCTGAACTCCAGGAGAAGCTGATTTCTGCGAGATAACAGCATCTTACCGCGCTCCATCCTGTACGCTGTGAACTCCTGACAATGGACAGAGAGAAATCAATGTGCCTCACTTTGGCTGACTGCTCTACTCTCTCCTTAGGACACAACTAAAGCATTACAAATGACAGTGAAGGAGCCTTTACCTTGTTCTGCTTCAGCTTGTTCATCACCTCTGTTAGAGCTGGGAATCCACCTCTGTAACGCCAGAGATGAACTGGAGAAAAACAAAACAAAACAAAACATAGATATCAGTTGATTTAATGCAGGACTGTTAAAAAATATGATTAAAAACATTCCTCCAGCCCTCAGCTCTTAGAGGGTTGGGGCTGTTTCTCTGACACAATATTTCTACCATTGTGGGAGGGGTTGGAGTTTCCTGGTAGATTAAATTAATTATTTATAATAAATACCTGACTCAATGGATAACTCTGTTTGTTCAAGTGAAAAAAGCTTCATTTTAATGGTGGACAGCAATTAATGCAACAGTGTATTTGAGGATTGTAAAGAATGAGAAATACTGACCCTGCAAAGCAGTTCAACTTTGCTCATATACAAAGTTGTACTATTGCTTCTCTGGATTTAAAAATAACTTTATTAATACTTTTTTCAGTATTGAAAGTGTTTTTTTTGTTGTTGTTTTTTTACTAGCAGTATAATGGTGTACTGCATGAGAAAATGCCTGATTATTAACAATCTGTGACGTCTGTGGCTGTTAAACTGCAGACTTTTGTGTGTTGATATTAGTAATCTTACCAGCTTGGTCTTGTTCTCCATACCAGGTATTCCAGGTCCCCACCAGCTCACAGGGGTAGTACTTGTCAGCATGGATTGAGGGCAAAACATCCTCACTGTGGTGAATGACAAATCCCAAACTGAACAAAATACTCAACAACAGCAGAACCACAGCTACATTTGATACTTGCAGATTTAAATCTAAATGCAGATTTAGATTTAAATCTGCATTCAAATCTCCTAAAGGCACATTTAAATTCACTTAAAAACCCAAAGCATCACATGTTTTTCCATCACGTGTCTCCTGTCTAATGTTGCAAGTCCAAAATTAGCCCCACACTACAAGCAGATGGCCTGCAGTCATCTTAGGTATGGACAAGGTTGGTCTGTGTTGGACTGAAGTCATGCCAGCCTGTCAAATCAGTTCACAGGAATAGACCGTTCTGAATTATTTGCCCTTAACACTGCACCGGGTTTTTCAGTCTCACACTACTATAGAATCACTACTTATGCTTTAGTACAAGATTAAACAGTATGTATATTTTAGCTTAGACTCACCATAGTTTGTTGTATGCATCCAGGCACTCTGGCTTGACATTATGGACTGAAAAGGAAATCTAAGTATTATTTTAGGACAGGTGCATCACCTTTAAGTGTGCATTTTGTCAAAGCTACTTACACTGAATCTTGTAGAGGTTATTTTCTTCATTTTTGGTCAGTAGGTTGGAGTGTGCATCTTTCCTGGGATCAACTTTCCTCACAAACAGGGATTTAAACCAGCTATCTTCTCTGTTTTTGTTGCTGGACGTTGCAAACCCCCTGCTAACCACAAACACAAAGTCATGATGAACAACAACTGCACGGACGACAAAGTCTCATTCATTTGTGAAAGGTGATATGAAGTATGGGCTTTATTTCCTAAAAAATGTGCTTTAAATAATGTGTGCTGAAATAAGTTTTAACACTTCGTTTAAAGTTTACAGATGTGAAGGCAGGATTGTAAAGCAGCACAGTAGAAATATATACTCAGCTTGAAATTGTAACAGTGATTATGTGAAACTGATATGTATGAAATACTGGAGGTAAAAGTAGTGGTTTATGTATAGTATATATAAGTAAACTTAAAAAATTACGTTGTATTTCCCCATAAAAACAAAGCAACAAATTGACCTTGAGCCTTTGAGATGTCCACAAACAAAACATGACAGGGAATTGTACACTTTCACTTTCGCCAGGAAACACATGAAGCTTTAATATGAGATTTACCAGAATGTATAAGTGTAAAGTGCAGCTTCTGTGTAAGTTGAAGCTGAAGGCCACCGAGGACTGGTTAGCAGTCAACGGGCTAGCTTACCCACACTCCTCGTAGCCAAAACACAAACCCGCTGATAAAACAACACACGACAGCCTTACATCAAAGTCCACAGAGATAAGCGCTAAACCTGCACACTCAACACCGCCGCACCTGCACCAGAGGACAAGCTGTCCGGCCGGTCCGGGCCTGCTTTTAGCCCGAGCCAAACCACCGGCTCTCTGCAGAAGTCCTGTCGCCATCTTCCTCACAGCGCAGGCTGCTCCCAGACCTGACCACCAGGGGGCGCTCCAGCACCACAGCGCTCACATTAGCAAGAACAAGCCCCCCACCCCCCCTCTGCAAACCTAATGTTAAAAACCACCTTTCAACTTTCTTTAAGCTTAAGTGCTCTTTCATTTCATACAGGTTCATTTATATATAGAAAAAATATATATCATATTATTATAACTAACAATAACAATAATATATTCGCTGAGAAACGACACCTGTTTTGCAGGAACGCCTTGCCATATTTTATTTATAATCACTGCAAGATTCCTAATTGTCTGCACATGTCAGTGTGGTAATAATCCCTGGTTATTATATGATTTCTCTGAAGTATAGTATTTCATTTACCAAGTCCCAAGCAGAATTTAGATTTCATTTTATCCATTTATATACTGCACTTATACATTTCATATATTAGTTTATTGTATATTGTTTATTTCCCATGTAATTTTTTTTATGAATATGAAACTAAACATTCGCAGCTTGATTTATCAATTTTTACAAAAACATAATAAGAGATGCTGATTCCTGTGTGGAAATTAGGCACATTAGGTTCATTAGGCTTTAAATGCTGATAACTGAAATTCTGTCTGTCTTCAGGAAGAGCCTTTTTACAAGTGTAGGACCGAGTTGCACATGAATGATGGAGAGTGTGGTGGGATTGCAACCATGGAGGAATTCTCTATATTTGTAATTGATTTATTATTTGACAGAGTGAATATGAAACTAACAGGGGCCATATTATTAAAGCCTAGTTGGCTTTTGGAGAAAGACAACTTACCACTGCTGGAATTCAGGAACTATGGAGGCATTTGTTTTAAGTTCAAAGACATGAATCATAAGAAAGAGTTTTCAGTGTGAAACATTTTTGAATTTCAAAAGGAAAAACGTGAACATGTCTGGGAATGCAAATATGAGAGTACCCACGGAAATGCTTTTCTTTTCGTTAGAAACCTTATCGAGGTGTTTGAGTTTGCATAGGAAACATTTATTTAACTTTCATATCTGCACATGCTTTCAGTACTTTGATGTTGCACTAATTTCCTGTTTCATTTTATTGTGTATATTTATTTAAAGGACACCTACAGTTCCTACAGTGTCAGTAATAATCTGACTGGCATGATCTGTGTTTTCTATGGACTTAGATGTGGAGTGGTCTCACAACGGGGACATTTTCATTTTCATGGAAGAAATTAGATCAGTTTTTCACAAAGTGAACTGTTTCACTGTTCCTCTTGTACATATACAAGAGGAACCTTACTATCTACTATCTTACTATCTTACTATCATACCTTACTATCGGTACAGTAAAATGTATTTTGTGGGTTTTTATCATGATTTTAAATTAACTTTTTTTTGCTTATTCTTCTTATAATAGGGTAAAATCTTTTTTTCTAATCCCTGGCAAAATTAGTGATTTAGAGACTAGAGTCTGTATTTTTAATGACCTTACATTCATTCATTTCCTTATCCTGTTATGGCTTGTAGTTGAGCTGTAGACGATAACTAAATGGGCTCATACAGTATCATCTGTGTCATATTTTGCTAGTTATTTTACCATTGTCATCATTAGTGTGCAAGGAATCCCACAGTGCTCATTTCTAGAGTCCAGTTTTATTTTTTGATGTGTTTGACCTTGGAAAAATACACTAGTTGAGTGTAATTTACAAGTAAACCACCATAAACATGCATACATTGCAAGTAAATCAGATTCAAATTCAAAAGAATGAAGGTTCATTTTTTTGTTGTTTGCTAAAACAAACCCAACTAGCTGATTCTACATGATTCCAAACGTAACAACAAAAACGTTTCTGTGTCCTAAACTACTGAACAACTGCTAAACTGTGTGATAAGGTTAAATCCCTGATTCAAAGTTAAGGGTACACTTGTATGTTTCATTAAAGTTTTGTATCCTGGCTATTTCGAGGGCACCACTTTGCATTGACATTTGACAAGAATATAAATATGATTTTAATATGATTTTTTAACAAGGTTACAGCACACAGCCTTTAAAATCACTCAGATTTCTCTTTTGGATACAGTGAATTCTCCAAACCAACCAAGGCTTCAAGAAGAACAGCTGTAAAAACAGCTGATATGAATCCTCCACTAATAGCCAGAAAATCACAGATTCCATTTATCAGGGACTTAAGAAATATTAAAAAAATGATCTTTGCTTAAGTCTCTTGAACCCACATGGCTAAATCCTCCACCCTAGTCCCTGGCATATAATATTTTCTGGGTGGATCTTCAGCAGAGTGAATATCACTAGCAACAGAGTGGCATTTTCATTATATACATGTATATACATATATATATATATATATATATGATTTACTTGCAATGTATGCATGTTTATGGTGGTTTATATATATATATATATATGTATATATTTTTAGTATATACATCATATATATATATTTATATTACAAAAAACTAAGTAGATTTAGCTCCTGGCTGTTTTACAGGTAAAGCTAAATTTGATTCACACAATACAAATAACAGGGATATCACACGTTTCATCTTTTGGTCTAAGATGTTGAAGATCATACTGATTTAAGCAAATGATACGATACATTCATACCACAGTGTGTAAATGCAGAACTACTGCATACAGTGGCACTAAAACATAAAAAAAATCTATCCAGAAATATGTGTTTATTTGTGTTTATTTTTATATAAAATATTAGACCACCACCTTAAATTTTATGAAGTGATAAATTCATCACTGACAAATCAAACGTTGACACATGATGTAATCCATTAGTGGATGTTTCTTTTTTCTTAACAGTATAGATATACAGTTATAAGAAGCTGCACTATGGTTAAAACTAATTTAGACACGATTAAAATAATAGAATGATGAATACATTGATACATTTCTTGAATTCCTCTTCTGTGTGTAACCTCTGTTTGCACGTTGGTTTATCATGTCAGAATTTTAACATGTGTACATAGATGCCCACCAGTTATGAACGACAGTATGTTACAGCTCCTGCCCTGTATGGGAAGAATTCCCATACTTAATTGAACATGTTTTCAGAGTCAAGCATCTTACTGAAAGACTAATGCTATTATTTACACAACCTAAGAACTGAGGAAAAGAGACATCATTTATAAAAGCAGAGTAGGTGACGCAAATGAAAACTTAGATTAAGCACACAAGGGCAAGTGAAACAGCAAAGCACAGAGTGTTGAAATGTTTTAAATTATACAGAAGAAGCAAGATCAATTGCTGTTGATAGTTGTTGAAAACCACTTCTCAGTGCCAAATGACCTATTGCATTTTTAAATGTCACTTGTCATTTTGATGACTCTAAAGGAAACATTTTAAATATACTATATCTTAAAAGATTTATTAACAATATATTCATCATTACAGTTATGATACATCTGAGTTTTAAACCTCTGTATTTAGTAGTTGTGTTTCCTCTGTTTCCAAAATTTAAGCTTCAGTATAGTCTCTGGCTTGTGTGATATGTTTTATCTTAAATGACCCCTCGAACAACCTTCGAGAATGAACAGAATAGGGTCCTGAGAAATAAAGGAACCCTGTGCACTTACTGTGGTATTTCATGACATCAGACTCTGTCTGTCCTATCTGTCTCAGCTGCTGCAGCATTGCACTTTTTCTCTATACAGTAATACTCAGACATAAAGTCAGAGGTGTGAATGAAAAATTAAGTGGCCAGTTCTCAGGGCCAAAAATAAGATTTTTGAAAGGGCGAGAACAGCCTTCTTGAGCCAGGTCTTCTTTCACCTATGATGTTTGCCTGGAAGCAATTTAGCCTTAACATAGAGAAAGGTATCCACAGATTACAACACTTTTTTCCTCATACGTTACAGGCTCTAAGGTCAATCCACTGATTTAAATTTTTTTTTTACAAAATGACGAACAGCATGGGCTGTCTTCCCACTGCTAAACAATAAAGCATTTGTGGGAGAACATGCGTTTAAGATTTGATGGATGAATGGTAGGCCTAAATATTTTTTCCTTTGTCCTGATGTAGTATTTCAGATAACATATTTTTGTGTGATTTTCTTGGGAGAGGTTGACAGTATAATATAATTAAATCAATCATTTTATCATCCAACCCATTGGAACTGGAACAACTAAACTAGTATCTGTTCAGGCATATTCTAATGTTTCTTGTAAAGTCAAGGCATGCAAGGGTTTGTATTCTCTCGCAAATGATAAGACGTGGACTATATCACAATAAAATACAGTGATAAGTAAAATACTCCTTATTGTTAGGCATCCTGGATCTTTTCAGAAAAAAAAATGTGCCACGGATTTGCAGCTGTTGCTTTCATACCAGTATAGTTATTCAGTTTCCACATTTCCCCTACAGGTTCACAAGGGGATGGAGTCCCCCTAACTTTTATTACTGCAATAACCCTCACATGGATCTATATAGCTAAACAAATATCTGATAGAGGTTAAGTATACATATGGATGGCTCATCATGTGATATTAGTGCTGTTTCTGTTATTTAAATCTATGTCTTTCCACTTCCAACATTTTAATGTGATGGACAAACTCATATTTATACATATTTTTTTTATTTTGCTCTCTCCACAGGGGTTATAGCCTTCTTGGCCAGCACTATCTCAGATATATAAACAGGCCTAGATAAATACTTTTGATATGGACTGTCATATTAGCTGCAGTATCATATGAAAACTAATATAACATAAACACTTTATTTTCTGTTTAAAGGGGAAATATGATTCAAGGTTTGAAAAACAAAACTTTGTCCTCAGTCTCCTGAAGTTTTGACTACATGCCCAGACTCCTAAAAGACTTCAACAGAGATGAAAAATAATGTATCAACTGGACAATAAAAAACATTTTAAAAAACAGTTTACTGTATTTATTTTCCAAGTTAAGACTTCGTTAGGCCAATAAAACCTAAGAAAAACCTTGAATTGTCAAAACTGTAAATTGAATATTATATTTATATTATATTCTATACTGTATATCTGTCACCAATGCAAAAAGTGTGCCTAACAAAGGCTTCTTTACTACAAGCTAAAGTACCACTTATTTTTAACTCAAGTAGGAGTCCAAGCTCAAATATTTACTCAAAGTACAACGGTACATTACTACACTGAGAAAACATTGTGTTTTAAGCAGTACTGAATTTGATGCTGTTTATAACTCAAATGTGCAAGTATAGTCCACATTTGTTTAACACCATTTATGGTAATTAATAAAAAAAGGAGGACAAAGACCTTGCAGCTGGTAAAGCTGGAGCTAATTTAAAGCTCTTTATGTAGTGCCAGGTGCTTAGTCCATAACATTACATCATTATTTATTTATTTATTTAAATCTTAAATTTTAAAACTTAACTAATAACTAAATCTGTAAAGTAAGTGTAGTGGATTAAGTCAAAGTAACTTTAAATGTAGACTTAGGTACAGTAATTGAGTTTATGTAGTTACCACTTCTGTCTGCCACTATAAAGCTGAATATACTATATTGTCATAATAAAGAACACATCAGTGGCTTTAATAGATCCTAAATTTAAATTATACAGAGGAACTTAAGTAATGTAATAAAATGTGCTGCATGAAAATGAGTTAATGAATCTGGGGAAAGGTGTGTGGCATTAGAAACATAAAAAAAAGGTCATCAAGTTAGTTATCTGCTATTTGTGTTTTTTCTTAAATATACCATCCTTCAAGTTTGACGTATCTTGTTCAGCGACTTAAAAGTTTATCCTGGATGTAACCAATCATCTGTTATCTCATCTTCTGAAATACCTGTTAAAAGAGATCAACATGAGGCCTGATGTATGAATAATGTGTGCAAAAGAAATATCACCTACACACTATTTCTACACATAAATTGGTATTTGCAAAAGAAGAATGTGTGGCGAGAATGTGTGCACCTCACACACGTGACCACCAGACATACAGTATGTATAGTTTTATTGAGTCAGCTGTGGGGGAAGTGACAAGCAGAAGTTTAAATATAAGATGAAAAATGTAACCTCCTATCAAATCCAGATTTTTTTTATCTACAGCACAAAGAGTCATTCAAGTATAATTTGATTCTGTTTATTTATAATCAAGTTTTTATGTCGGGTTTCTAGTAGGATCAGTCAGACTGAACCCTCTTGTCAGCAGGTATGAGGAAGACTCTGGAGCACATAGACAGAACTGGTAACTATGTATGTAGATCACACAATAGAGGTATGTTACAGTGTGAGTAGTAGCCTGTAAGTGTCAGAAGGAAAAGATAAAGGTGGTGACAGACGAGGAGACAAGGGAGGTGAGCAGACTGGTGCTGATTGTGGCGAATGCTGAGGTAGAAAAAGTGGTAGAGGTGAAGACAAGATGAAGGTGCCCGGTGGAGAGTAAACAGTAAACAGTTTGCAGAAGCACAGACAGCAGAGACTTTTACTTGAACACAGAATCACCAAAAACAGGCAGGGAAATAACATCCAAAGTCTAAGATCCAAAATTCACATCCAAAAGCCTTATAATCAATCTCTGTCCAAATCCATGTTCAATCCACATCAAACCCAATGAGCCAGAATCCAGAATCCAATCCACAATCATTCAAATCCAGGAAGGTAATCATTCAGAAAAACAATTAAAAGAGAGCGATTGCAGGCTGTGAGTCCGGCAACAAAACAGGACCAGTCATCAACAGGACATCACACAGGAATCAGGCTGGACGGCCTCTGCTATGTGCACTGAACAATCTGGCAGTGAACTGGAGCAGACAGCCTGGTTAAATAGCTCTCCAAACAGGTGCACACAATGAGACTGATTAGTCTCTGATGAAGAATATTGATTTGATTTAAAAAAAAAACTAAACAAGGGACTGAAAAAAGGTTAATGTTAAAGTAATAGTCCAGCTGCAAAATAGTTTCTGTAAATGATCTTATGATTGCATCAATATCTCTGGAGAGACGAGAGTTTTGTACCACATGTGGGCATGAATGACAATAACATGTAGCTCATAGAGTGATTAGCATATAAAGGATAAAATCTACTTGGATTTGTCACTGAATCATCAGTCAGTCATTTTATGCAGTGAGAATTACTTTACATTAGGCATTGTGTGTAGTTACTGGTAAAATTAAGACTTGTATCACACCCCAGCCTTTGTTTGGGTTTGTCCCAAGTTATAGCTGTAATAAACTGTGAATATATCCCAATACTTAGTTCGTAGTTAATTAATGTAAGTACCAATCAATTTTATCAACATTTTTTAAGACACCATATTACCTTCCTCATTGCCAAATGTTTGCAGTATTAGATCACATGCAGTAGGCTGTTCAAAAACATGGAGCCAGACTGCACATCTGAATTTTATTATCATGAAACGCTGTTTCCATGAATGAAATTGAGATGTATAGCAATAGAGTGGCATGCTGTGTATAATTCTTTACAAAAAACAAAGTAGATGTATCTTGTGGTTGTTTCACAGGTAAAGCAAAGTTTGATTGACACAATACAACTAACATATTTTGTTATTTCACCTTTTGGTCAAACTGATACCTGACAAAATGTTTTCAAAAGACATTGAAGATCATAATGATTTAAGCAAATGTGTTTGGCAAAGATATGAGAGTGCAAAACATAAAACATGCCACTAATATATTAGATATAAGGATGTTGTCAGAGGGCCCATTCATTGTGAAAGATAACAACAGATGGTTTTGCTTAAAGGAGAAATCCTGTAGGGTTTATATTTCTATGTCTTTTGCTTGGTTTGATTCTCGTGGTGTTTAGAGTTTATCATGCAGACACACGCATCTCCAAACAGGGTGTTCCAGTAAGATTATGAGAAGTTACTCCAAAAGAGATGATGCTGTCAACATAATGGAAAGATATTCTGACAGAATGTGGCAAACATTGCTTCCATATGAGAGTAATTTCCTGCTCATGTTCAAAGTCAGCAGCGTCAGAAAGAAAAAATTCCCTGAAAGTTAATGAAGCATGTTTTCTTTTTGCTTTGGTGGAGCATAGACTGATAGACATATGTCAAATTACGGCCACTGATTTTAAGAAGGTAAGACAAAGCTAATGATGCAATATTCATTTTTTTATGAATGCACTAATTATTTTGGAATTAAGTTTATGAGAAACAAAAAACAGTGTCAGATGACTCCATTGTGTTGGACTTGCTCTAGTCTGACTTCTGGTCTATTTCATCTATCAAAATATTTTATATCTTGAACGAGTTTATTGTTCAAAAATTATATTTATTAAACTTTTTTTCCAGTGGTTTTTTGAACAATAATCCCATGTTACTGTATTCTGGGAAAACTAAAACACTAATGATGATGTGCAGCATGTGTGAAAATACTCCACTAGTTGGTGTGCAACATAAATCTCTACACTAATACTTGGAAAAGGTCAATGAAGTGGGATGTAAGCTTTTTATGACTGAAGTTAGGGAAACGATCTCTCCAGATTTTTGTCTGAAAGTTGAACTAATTCAATTTGTAATGTTTGTATCCAAAAATTTAGAAGAGAAAACATGGCATGAATTGTACAGTGGCAAGAAAAAGGAAGTGAACAATATTGTTCATAAAATGTGATCTGATCTTCACCAAAGTCACAAATATCAAGAAACACAATATTGCTAAGATGATAAAACTGATGAACTAAAACTGATGATAAAACAGTTATGATATTTCATGTTTTAGTGAACACACCCATTTAACAAAGAAATAATGGAAAACGTGAAACAGTGTTTTAACAACTGATCAAACCACTTTTGTCAGCAACAACCTCAACAACCGTCCTGTAATTGTGAGGCATATGTGTGACATAAAACACAACAGTGAAGTATGGTGGGGCGAACAAGGCTGAGCTGAAGCAGTTTTGTCAGGAAGAGTGGTCCAATATTCCTCCTGGGTGTTGTATAAGTATAATCCAGGTACAGAAAATGTTCGCTTGAGGTTGTTACTGCCAAAGACGGTTCAACCAGTTACTATAAAATTGCACGCACTTTTAATACCATCCCTTTCCTATGTTTAATGGATGTGTTCAGAAAGGCTCTTTCTGTTTCATCAGTTTGGAAATGATTGTATTTGTTGATATTTGTGACTTTGGTCAAGATCAAATTATATTTCATGACCACGTTATGCAGAAAACCAGGAAATATAGTTTACTTACTTTTTTGCACTGTACATATTCTCATGACATAATAAATTGTGGCTAGTTGTATCCTAGATGGTGGTTCTCCAGAAATCCAGGAAACATATTAACATAACTATTATGTTGTGGATTTAGTTATGGGTGGCACGGGTAGAAAGAGCACCATTTTGCCATGAATTTTTTGGCCGGTGGTGACATTTGTTTAATTGTTTTTCTGTTTCCTCACTGTTATTGTTAATGATACCAAGTAATTGTGTGGGCCAGTTCACCTTGTTGGAGTAGGCACCGTTATCACTTTATTACTTTGTACAGTTATGCATTTAGTAAAGTCTGTGAGAAAATACTACCAAGTAAACCACTTTTAATTCATAACAATTTATACACAAAAGGGAACATTTTGTATTTGTATCCAAATTTGTAGAAAGCTCTCAGAACTTGTCTTAGTGACAGTCCACGTAACAGGAATGCCTTAGTGGTCTTGTTGTCATTAGTAATAACCATACAAAGAAAACAAGTCAGGTAGCTTTAAAAATATGTATTTATACTGTTAGAAATATTATAATTATTTATTTTTGTTGTTCCAAGTGTCAGTTAGTGCAAAATTGCATTTTTTTCTCTTTATTGGCACTGGAGGTGAGTTCACCCAGGTCATCATGCAAGCTAGAACCGTTACTGATTACATTAACATACGTTCATTGGCAGCTGTAAAAAAACCCAGCTCACACATTATGTGGTGTCGTGTGGCACTGTGCTCATTATGGGATGTAATACTATCCCCCCCATAATCCTACAAAGTATTTCACATTATTACAGTCCGGTTTATCAACAACATTCTTCAGCAATACTGTTGCTCGATGTTATTTGACCATATACTGGGCATTCAGCAGTGCCAACCCCTCTTTGATGTTTCCAATTCAATTATAACATTCAAAAGGCCAAACACTCAAACAGATGTAATCATTTTGTGCATGTTGTGCTAACATAACCTTGAAATTAAGGACAACTGAATCAATCTTTTGAGTTTTGATGCTACACAGATGGGAATCATTTAAGTGTTAACAGTGTCTTAGTTTTCACTAGAAAACCCGGCCTGGCATAAGTATGTTTGTCTGCTTTGTCATAAACATGATTAATGTTTTTTTTGTGCGTGTGCATCTGGGGTGTCATTAAGGTTAGATCAAGTTTTTGGTTTAAATTAGTTATTGGTATCAAAATTTATTCTCATCACGTCTAGTTTTGTTCAGTAAACAAAGACAAATTTTATTCAAATGATGAATTCGTTGTAAACATTTACATTTTTTGGTATTTTGTTTTATTTATGGTTTTTCATCTATTGTATCCACATTAGCTTTCTTTCATTGTTGAGCTGTAGTCAACAATAAAATGTTGTAGCGTAGATTGATTTCATATTTTCTAGATTGCATACAGTAAGTTAATTCTGCCAACTCAAAAAACATCAATCTACAAAAACATAATGAAAACAATGTATTGCGTGAAGCGCCTCCACGCAATACATTGTTTTCATTATGTTTTTGTATTTTTTTTTGCTATAGACTGAACTGATGGTATAAGATGCTGCTGATCTGTTTAAGTCAAATGTACATTTAGCATTTAACATAGAACAAAATTCTTAAAGTCTTCCATAATACTATCACAGCTGAAGCACGAGGCCTCCACAGACTGCTTGGGGAACCATCAGTTTATTTGGGAGAAAAGATTTTTCACCTTACTGCACATGTATCAATGCAGACTTTGTAGCAAAAAACAGAAACAGTTGCAGGTTTTGTACAATCCCATTGTGCAGTTGTGACAGTGACATATAGCTGGGGAAGTTTTTGAATGTGATCTCATATTTCTGGCACTCTAGTTCAACTTTCTTAATGTTATCCCTGCAAAATACACGAGGATTGCATTTGCTGGACGACTCTTTACTATGATATGGTCTAAGCTCTGATGAACTTACCTTACCTGGGTATCTTCATTTACAGGACACTCACTTGAGGACAATAATGTCCACATATTGAATAGAGAAGAAAAGTGGTTTGAGAGAGGGGTGATAAAAACTTTGCATGTGCTAATAAACATCCCCTCGCTCAACAGAGGTGGTAGCCTTAGTTATAACCTCTCTTCAATTTTTATAAAAAACAAACAAACAAAACATTAAAACTTAAATAAACGAGCTATACATAACAGACCGTGAGTACTGTGTATAATCTGCATTCAAGTGTAGTTTAAAAATGTTCTCTCACTCATTTACCGTGACTGAAGGATCGTGTGATGTATTTCCTGTTCCTTTGGGGCGCAAAAATCTTTACCATAGACCTATGCTATAACTGGTGCATGCGCACTGGAACCCCCTTCAATACAAAGTATAGGAGAACAGGAGAAAAGGTCTCATAAGGTCGTCGTTACAGCTCTAGACCAGGAAATTTAACCAGAAGTTCACCGCGACGCTTGTGTTTTGTTTACAGTCAGTCAGAGTAGCTGTTTTTTGTCATGAGTAAAGCTAATTCAGAAGCTAAATACTAAACTGCTTCAAAGAGCCGAAAAGCCCCACAGGAAAAGATTAAAGATTCTGGACCTCACCAGCCGGACATCAAAATGAAATAATTATCACAAGACAGAGGGAGACTGGTCTTTCTCCAGAAATCGGTCTAAGAAGAAGTCCTATAGCTAACTGTCTGTCTTGAGACCGGAGCTTTGGTTTGTTTTACCTGCCTTCTCTATCAGCTGTTAGGAAGAGTCTGAATTCAGACAGGTAACACGGATTTAATAAATGTTTCTGATAAAGTGAGAAAACATGAACGGACTAGCATCTACATTAAAAATTCTGACTGCTATGTGTCTTACAATGATAAGCAATGTAAATATCGCTATGCAGCTTAATGACAGCTACAGGATAGAGTATAATGAGATGACTTAATGAGGAGTGGGACAAAAACCCACACATTTTGTCTAAGATGACAGACTGCATTATGTTCTGTGGTGCGTTTGAGTTCATGTTGTGTGGACATGATGGAAGTTAACAAATCCTGGCATTTTCTGTGGTTGACTTTGTTGTTTCTCTTAATACAGCAGCAATTCCTGCAGACTGTTACTGTGTTTAAGGGGACATTTGAGACAGTTCAGAACGAGCTGCTTACTTTCTTTTTCTTTACTTTAGCTGCTTGACAGCATGTTCTCAGTTGAAGGAAAAGATGGGTGACATTTACTTATAAATAGTAAATGTTAATTTAATCTTTTAAAGCAGTGTGATTCATGATAATGGATGAATGATAATGATAATGAAAACAGACTTGCCACTGGTACTAAGGGATTAGATTTCACTACTATGTTTAGGGACATTTTATCATGTGGTTAGGAGGAACCAGGAGTCGAACCACTAATCCTGGGCTTGATGAACAACTGTCCTACCAGCTGATCTACAACCCCCCCAAATTATATGCGGTATCATAAATAATTAACTGTTCCTGCTTATAATGATACTTTATACATAATTTATTTGATGTTGAGTAACCCAAACAATAACTACAGGCTATATGTTGTGTGCCACTCATATTGCCAGGTCTTATATTTAATGGGAACTTCACGGCTGAGTCATGAACAGGACTTGAAAGGTTTCCATATGATGAGGTAAAGACACAGGTGTCGAAAATTAGTTGCCGTTGCCTTACTCATTGTGATGACAGAGCATTGACAGAATATGGTGTTGTATCTTCAGAGTAAAGAATAACAAACTTTAATGCAGCAGACATTTTCCTACATAAAGATAGAACACAGGTGGCGAAAAATACTCTCCAAACCTCCACCTCACTGGTGGTGTTGATGGAGCATTGACAGGTCCCAACTTCCACAGTTAGTTAGGCATTTGAATGGCAAACTTTTAAACAGCACACTTTTCCTCTGTGCTAAGATATCAGGTAGTGATATTGTGCCACTGGCACTACAAACAAACCTTTAGGTATCTGGCAATAATGAGTAAGAGTACAATAACAACCTAAATACTACCCTACAAAGTTTGCCGCTTTTATTTTGTCTTCACTTTTGGCACCTGTGAGACGTTGCTGTTAAAGTAGAATAAAGTTTAAGGTGCCTTAAGCTTTAAACTTAGTGGGTGTACACAAGCTCAACTAATTTACATATACAGTACATATGTGAAAAGTTCACTCTTATTCCTTTTGTCTGGACCCTGTTCCTCAAAATTACCGTGTTGACTTTCTAATTATCAGTTTCAGTATGTTAATGTTGATTAATTTGATATTTGGGTGCGTTGGGTGAATAACATTTGTTTTAGTGTTGTTTCATTGGGTAAAAATCTGTTGAAAGGGATTTCTTCTGTTTTGTGTATGCAATGTTGCTGCTGTGAAGGAACAAGAATTAACTCAACCAGGGGGAATGGAGACAGGTTTGCATTATTACAGTATGTACTCGCAGTAACGGGATGTTACTAACCTACTTATCTTAAAAGGATGTATGAACACCCAAAAGCATATTTTGAAGTTAGCAGTAACCGTGACCTCTTGTTGATCTAATTTCTAGTTTGTCCTTTTATCTTTACGTAGCTCTCCATGTGGTTACCTGAATAGGTGAAAACCAGTTGAGATTGAGAGGTTAAAATACCATGCGGGTGAATGAGGAGAGCATGGGGTAACAGTTTGCTGAGAGGCTGCAGCTTTTATTAATGTTTCTTTTGTTCTTGTTTTAGTTTTTGGTTGCTCTTCCCAGGAGTTTCCCTGTTTATTTAATATGTTTCTTAATAAATACTAAGGTTGGGTGAAAAAATCGATATTTATAATATCAATATTTTGTATACAAATTTAAAAAACATATCAAACTTTTTAGTTTTCAAAAAAACTGTAATTGCAGATTAGTCCACCTATTTGCATTCAATTAAGTTGGAATAAACTATAATACATACAGTCAGCAATAAAAATGATTAAAGTGAAAGTGACTGAGAACGTTTTTTATTAGATTAAATGTATTTTGACAAAGTTTACCTTTATGGACATAATTTGCAGTTGAAAAAAACGTGATATCACAATATATCATCTCACAATACTTAGCATATTGCAGAACATTTAAAATCGCAATAATAACATATCGTGAGTTAAATATTGTGATAATATCTTATCATGGGGTTTCTGGTGATTCCCACCTCTAATAAATACCATTATCTTGCATTTACTCATGTCTGTTGAGCTGCTTGTATTGTACCATATATATATATGTATTGTTAATTCCTGGTGGATATATGAAGTGGTCTTGATGCCTCAATTTCTGTTGAGGGAGCGATTCTTACTGTAGATTACAGCGAAGCATATCAGGATGAGGTTGTTTACATCTAAGATTATTGGACAAGTTGTTCCTATAGTCTTCTGCTTTTCTTGCCGTCATTTCATAATCCCACACAAACTTCAGGAGACCTAGTCAAAAATGTGCAATATGTAATGACGTTTCTCAGCCATCCAGGAGACGTTATCTGGAAGTTGAATAATGACAACTGGACTTTTTTCTTGTTAGGTCAAAATGTTTCTCTACTTATCCAAGAAGCCTCTTCAGTCTGAGGAACGTTGATGGGAGACCTCAGATTTATTCTCCAGGCTCGTTTTACTTTACTTCACTGGACTCAGTACAGTAAAATACTTTAACTATAACTATCAATTCTGTGTATTTCTGTGTGCAGTTCTCCTACAGCAGAGAAAAGGATAAATAAGGATAAATGCCATTTGATCTCTTTTATTTGATACTGATCCATTAAAATATGTCTGGATCAGCACTGATACTGAAACCTTAGAATTGGCTTGGGACATATATGTGTTTTGATCATAGACCTATTGAATAAATGACCTCAGTGCCTTGAATTCTTGTAAACCACTCTTTATATTTAGTGGCAAGCACTTGTCTTTAGTCAAAATTAGATCATCAACTATCACTTTCTATACATTTCTGCACATAATGACAAAACAGTTGAATTACCTAGAAAGTCAGTGAGACTGTGATGTTTTCTCTACAACAGTTTGTTAATAACTGTACAAACAGAGCTTCGTATCATAATGAAGGACCTTAACCTAAACAAGGAAGAACACCACAAATGGTGCAACCACCTACACGTATGGTGTAAAATGGCCACGTCTAATAATTGCATAAATAACCAAGATGCAATGTGAAATTCAAAACCATGAACATGACAAACAAAAAGTAGAAGTTATAACTTAGACAATGTGACATGAAAGGCATGGAATATGCTCATCTTTAAAGTACCCAGAAGCCCCCAAAACACGCCCACTTCTCCCAGGTTACTATAATATGGAACAGATAATGTTAATGAATAAATAAAAAGTGTTACTGCACTGTTTACCTACAGGATCTCCCTGTTGGAACCATACAGGTTTATTTTAGATCATTTTCTAATTAGTATTTTACTGTAATTTAATGGTAACTGTATAGTAATCTGTATAGTAATTTACCTTTTAGAACCATATAAAAAACAGTAGATTCTTACTGATTTACTGTGTTTTCACAGCATATGCTTGCAAAACAAAAATATCTGTATTTTTTCATGGCACATTTCTGTAAAAAACTTTTTTTACAATGTAGTCACAGAGGTATGACTAAATGTGCATATTTCTTTGATGTTTAAATGGAAGTGACTCTAAGGTTAAGATGCTCTGGGTGCAAGAATTCAGATTAGATCATTGAACCCTATTGATATTGATATTGATATATATAGTCCCATCTGTCTGGTCCCAAGGAAATTCCAGGGGTATTGTTTGTCGTTTTAGTGGTGATAAAGAGGTGAAATGATGTCAACTGATGTGAATGTACTCAAATTTACTTTAAATTGAAAAGCACAGTAAAGGATGTGAAAATGTTCAAATAGTAACATATCATATCCTCTTTGATTGTTGTTTCAAATGTTTGCCAATTACCTAAGACATCTCTAGGCTTACAGTCACCATGTGTCTGCATTACTGTGATTTTACAAATTCCAAGCAAAAGACACTCTGCCAGCATGGTGACAGACAGGATATACTGCAGCACAGCTAAATTCCTATCATTTTACTGTTTTTACTGTGTTTAGCTTTCCCATGTTTCTTTATGCTATTAGGAGTGATTAATTAACATCTGAACCAGAGGTCATGTGAAATTATTTGTATTTGCCTGAGATCCTGTACTTTGATTCCCAACCTGTTTCAATCAGAATGGCTGAATTTGGTCATCACTGAAAAATAAATAATAATTGAAAATCGAATGTTTATATTATATACTGGGTCCAATAGTAACACCTGCCAAACACCAAATAAGGGTAGAGAATCTGTTCCAAAGTGCTGCGTTCAGAGACGGTACAGAGCGTAGATCTTCCATGAGGCCCCAGCCCTCCCAAAAAACAAGAAATACTGAGATTTGAACCGAATTGTGGCTAAAAAAGCAAGCACTACATCAAACCATGAATTTGGAGAACCATTACACCCCTAATGATACCTTACAACTTCAATAAAATATTGAGACAAATGTATATGTGACACAAACATGGCCTATGCTATTCGGACAGTGGATTCCTACCACAAGCTACCAACCACCTTTGCTGATGGGCCTTAATTATCTCAAAAATGATCAAAATAAAAAATTATTATTTATTGATCCCCTTGGAGAAATTGTTGTTGGACAACTGACAGACAGACAGTGCCATGCTGGCACTTGTATGAGGTTTCGGTGTGTTTTCCAAGGACACCTCAACATATAGCTAAAAGGAATTCTACTGAATTCAGTGACTTCCTTAATTTGTTTTGTTACAGTTGTCATGGCAACTCGAGATTTATCTTGGACAAAGATAATAAAACTTTTCAACCCCATTGTAAAAAGAATTTTAACGCATGTAGACATCTCCATAAAGATAATGAATCTTAATTTTAAAAAAAATCATATTGCTTATCTGAGTTGCCAAGATTAGGTTCTGTTTAAAATCAGTCTAGTAAAAAAAAAAACATTACAGAAAAGAAAACAAATCACATCATCTTTATGGCTGTCTCACTGTAAGCATTTTTTTTTTCGCTTGCTTACAGTATGTTTGTTCCTGTCTATCATTTGGCAGCTATGGGTCATACACTGTTTCTGGCCTCCATTCCGTCTAGAGATAATTTTTTTTAACATTGATCTAACTATTTTAAACACCATATATATTTATTTCCATACACTGTGTGGAAAGTGTATCATTGTATAACACAGTGTGCAATTATTGATGACAGTGTGAGTAACAGAAAGAGTTTGAACATTAAGATTCTGGTTTAAGTAATAGTAGAAAAAAACAAACGGAGCTCCTGATCCATAGTCCTCATCCTCATCATGTACAAATAAATGCCACATTTTCAGGCCCCGTTCTGTTACTGATAACCAGAAAAGAGGAGCAGGTGATGCCATTTGTATCCAAAGAACAAGTCTGCACTGAAAAAGTTTCCCTAAACCTAAGTCATGTTTGGTTTAGGGAAAGCACATGATTGTGCTTTGAGACACTAGTAGCAGGGAAACAAGAGTTACATAAATAAAAAAAAGAAAGAAAAACAAATAGTAACAGTAGGGTAGTGCCCAGCAACAAGCTTTCTTGCTTCAAAACATTCAGTTCTGCTGTTTGCCTACTTGTTACTTCACTTACTTCACTTTTGCCCTCTCTGACTCTTTTAAAATAAACCAAATGTTGGGATATTACTTTTTACAGTCATCCAAAGTACATGTATTTAGTTCTGTTTCTGCAAATACACATACATGCAAAAACCTGTTAAAAAGTCATGTATTCATCCACCATCAAATTCCAGTATCTGTGTTCTTACAGATGTAACTAGACACTCGATAGTGAATCAGGAGCTCTCAGGGTTGCCAAGTTTCATCAAATGTTTCTCCTCCATGCCAGCAGTTTGATGCATTAGGTACATGCTATGCCATAGTTGCACCAAAAGCATTTTTGTATTATTTTCCTGGAACTGTCTGTGGAAACGGATTTTACTGTTTTCTTTCAGTAACACAGTTTGCTCTGCCTGTCAAACCTCCTGACAAGACATCCATTCTGCTCTGACAATTTATGAGCCAGTGACACAAAATCTTGATAAATTAGCTCTTATTTTGCTTGTATTTTATCTCCATTTTGACAGAAGGTGTTCATGACTGTGACTTTATATCACATTGACATTTTATATCACATCCCTTGAGATTATAACAGCCAGCTGTAGTGCGCCTTACTTTGTGATTAATGGCTTTAAAATGGAGTCACACTGTGGTAGACATGATGTAGAGCGACTTGGAATTTCCATTTATGTTTTATATTTTTCAGGCTAGTTCAGTAACCTACCAAAAGTAATTAGCAGTTATTGCTTTTTACAGCATGTACATAGAATATCATGAATCTCAAGCAGCTGTTCTTTTTTTTATTAACATCTATGGGATTTTAATTGATTTCTTATGATCATATTACAAACAAAACCAAGCAGTTTATGTTAGACAGCTTGTATTTTTCTTTTTTCTTTAAAAACTGGCAGTTGAGCAAACAGGCTGTTATAAGGGTTTGTACTGATAATGTGCCATGTGCTGTAATCAGTCAGCCAAAAATCCTTCACTCTGTCACGAGTTTCTACTGCCTCTCAGATGTGAGCGGTCCTGACAGCTCAAGCTGCAAAAGCCGAGGGCACTGATTAGAACAGATTTAAAGTAGTCAAACTACACCAATGATAAAATTGTGAGTATCGGAGAAGGCATGGCAGGAGCAAGCCAAAGGAAAAAAGTCAATGAGCCTAATAAATTAGACCCGAACAGCAGACAGTGACCCATGTTTAGAGTCTGCTGTGAACCCGTTGACTGAAAATCTCGAGATGCTTTTGAACTACTTACTCTCGTCTCATATTTGCATTACTTCATTATATTAAAGGATGTAAATTAGAATTCGTCTGAGAATCTGTGGATATCTGTGAGGCTAGTATAAATACTTGTCTTTGCTGCATATATCTGTCCAAATCACGAGTTGAATTTGTAATTAGCCATTTTCTCTTTGTGTGTTTTCAGGTTATTCTTGTAACAGAGAGGTTAAGACTCAACAGTTGTTAAAACGTTGAATTTAATAAGTAATTAAATGAAGCCCCAGGTGCTCTGGTTTTGTGCCACACTATAGAGACATAAATATTAACAGTTGAATTATAGTCACCAAAGGTGGATAGTTCAAGGCATTGTCTGGTCTGGGCTGCTAAGTGGCCATTGATTACATTTTAAATTTCGTGTAAATATAGTTTTTGCCATCTGTACTAAGCTCATATTTATATGAGAGAGTGTCCACTTCATGGTCATCATCTTTCATTGTACAAAAATGCAGTCTTATTTTGTTTGGGTTTGTTGATTCCTTGATAGTTAATTGTGTAACTGAATAGTTATTTAGTTACATTCTTTTATTACATGTAATGACATTGTCTTGAATTTTCTTTGTGGTTTATTTCACAACATGCTGGGGAATATTTTATTTTATCCATAATATGCCTGTCAGGCTGTATTTGCTGAGAGATGCATTGTCAGGAAATGAGTCAGTTGAGTTCCACCACTCACTCTGAGACGAGCTATTAAGTGATTTACTGACCCTCTGGTAGATATTAAGCTGACATACAGTGAAATCGCTTTGCTCTTACTTCAAAATATGGCATTGATCAGACAAAATGAATATTATGCAAGACTCCTAGGGACCTGTCACCTACTGATGCTCATCATTAAGAAAACTGAATGCTTTATTATTGCCAGAAGTTACATGTAGAGGCTACAGAGACAGAAATTCTCGTTTGTTTAAAACACATACTGTATATTTCTAGTGTAAATGATTAACACATATCTATATAACATTAGAACAGAAATGACATGTTAAACATTAACAGCCATAGAAATTTTTAACCAGAAAACCATCAACTGCAATCTGCATATAAATCACGATAAATAAAACTGCTGCTAAATTACTCATCAAGCAGTGATCACTGAAATTGTCTGGTTGGTAGGAAAGGGTAAGCCTAGACATTTAAAAGTTAGAAGGGAATATTTCACTGTGACACGGTGGTGTAGTGGTTAGAAACGTCACTTCACAATAAGAACGACCTGGGTTTGAGTGAAATGTCCTGAAAATGTTATTGTAGATAGATGTTAAACTACTATCATACTCTCCCAGGCTCAATTGCCGCTTTAGTCTGTTGAAGCTGTAGTTCTGGTGATGTGTGTGTGTTGACATTTGTGTACTTGCTATAATGTGACTGGACTGTTTCCACCACTGCCAGACACACCAGACAACAATGTTTGCTTGCTAGTCTCTTTTTTTCTGTCCTGGTAAGTTACATTACATACGGTGCTATGAAATGTATAATCAGGAAGGTGAGATGAGCTTTTCCTCTGTTTAATTCTCATTAGGTAATAAACTGTCTGTGCTTTGATTTCCACTGGAATCAAAATGATCCTGACTAGTTCTTGCATGACTGGTGCTTAAGTCCGTCACAGCATATTGGTGAGCTTTTCCAGCTTTCATGTCACTGTGGACCTTTTGCCTCTGTCTCACACTAGGGGGTGTACAGAGTGACTAAGCCCGGTTTCCACTCACAGTGAATGGTAGCTGTCACTGCACCAGGTATTTGTCCAAACGTAGTGTAAGAGGTATGTTGGTTCCAGGCCACTTGAGGACCATGCGTGTCTATTTAGGTTGAGCTTCCTTGTTGACAAATAATGTATAATAATGAGTGCATTCATACATAAAGAAGAAAAGAACAAAAGTACTAAAACATCCCAGATTTAAAAAAAAGAAGAAGTAGAAATGGAATTGATAGTGTATGTAAATGAACTAAAGCGGTTTGACTTTTCCAAACACAGGTATTGCCTCTTTAGATTAACCCCCTTCTTAAACTGAGATCATTTCCAAAAGTGCATTTTGAGCATCAGTTATTGATAAAGTGACTAAACAAACAATGTGAGTATAAACTTACATATAAGCAGCTGTTGCTTATTTTAAAGTATGAAATCATAGCAATGCATAATTATTGTGTACTGTAGCGAGTGCCACAACTTTGCTAGGGCTAAACCTTTGCATGTTCAAAATCTATGAGAATAGCCAGATGCACGCAGTACTGCTCCAGGCCACCCAGCACATGTTAGATAAGATTTAAAAAAACAAAAACAAATGTAGAAGCAACCACTGAAGAAATTCTGTACTTTCCTACAAGTGTAGATAATTGTGTTCAAGCTATGTACCTACTGATAATTGATGATTCAAAAGCTGTTGTCCATTAACAAAGCATTTTTGCTGTCTTCTCAGCTCGCTCCTGATTGGCTTAGGGTGATGTCAAACAGGACTATTGCCAGTTGTCAAAAATCACAGACAGAAATAGCATCCAGCTGGAAAGAGACAGTGATGACATGAACAATCATATCTTCACTGAAAACCCTCCATCTGCATTCCTGGATATGGTTTTGGAAATTACTTAAGTTAGCGTGATGCTACTGCAGCATTTTGGGCAATGGTTCTGTTTAATGGCACGTCTTGTGCCTCATCTACCTTACTGCCATAGTTTTACAGAACTTTGGTTTTGGAGTCATTTTCTCTTGTACTGTGCTGCAGTGATGTACATTCACACAAATGTGCCAGCGTTCATTTGGATGTATGCTGTTCAGGACTTTAAAAGCAAGATAATATCTAAATATGTTTTTACTTTTGAACTAGGACAATTGTTTTCGACTTATGTGGCAATTCGGATCTATTGAGCCTGCCCCATTTTGATTCACACCCGCCTAGGGTAGCATAAAGTTTTTATCTCTTGTTCAAAACATCTGTAAACAGTCAAGAAATGAGTTCCTGATGCAACCTTAGCCAAAAAATATTGTAATTTACTCAGATTTAAAAACTTAAAACTCCCTTTGAGTACAAAGTTGTAGGCTGTTCTCGAAATCATCATTTGGGATAAACGCAAACACATTCCCAGTACAATACCTGCAAGAGGCCACAAGGTACAAGCATCTGTGAATCTTTTTTAAGAAGGCTTCTTTTGATATTGCTGGCCTTACTGAGGCTTCTGGTGGGATCTGACCTAGTTGTTGTAAATAGCACTTTGAGAAAATATGCAGTAAATTATGCTTTTACTTTTGGCAAAATTTATAGAGTTGGACATTTTAATTCTTAAATCAGAAGGGAAAGATGTCGGAGGTTCAAGTCATCTGCCTACAAAATAGTAGTTTGTTCAAAGGGCAACACATGGAGTGGCCGCTGATATGTGAGAAAGTCTAAGTAAGTCTGATATTAAACATAGTAAACTGCAGGAAATAGAGATAATGCACCTAAAACATTTACAGGTGTTAGAGTATAATGTCGTCACCTGTCACATAAGTCTGTGGTGATACTCACAGAACATGACAAACTAAGGAGAATATCTAGAAGACATCAGTTACTTCCTACAAAGAACATAGAAAAAAAACTGGCACATTATGGGTACATCTTAGTTCACATTTTCCTTTCGTCATTCCCTTACAGGCGTGCACAGCTGCTGCAAAACAAGAGAACAAGAGGCACTTCAGGAAAACTGGACTAACAGAGTAAGAGGGGGATGTTTTTGTTTCCTTAGTGCCTAGTCTGACCAAGCTGGCAGTGCTTAATTAGCTCACATACAGAACAATAACGCCAAACCCTTCCTGAGCATGTTAAGTGGACATATCACAGACATTACGCAGTGGTTTTGCCCCATTAACCATCCATATTTTCATGCCAAGAACCACACAGAAATGAACAGGGTAGCTTATACTGTAGCTATATGAACATGGGACAGCTGCAACAATGTGCCAAAGGGATTGTCAGGAAAGGGCCCGTGTTGTTGAATAGAGCACTTGTGTCATAAGGAAGTGATCATTCTTTTCTTTCACTGCCACCTCGAGTGAACAGAACTAATGTGTATAAAAACAGCAATGCCAGTAATTATTATGTGCTTGGACACAGGAAGAAATTCATTAGAAAAGTTTGCAAGTCTGGCCGAACAGCATTGTGCTGCAGTCATATAAACATTTTAAATATGATGTACTGCATGTCAGATTTCAAATATAATGGAGTCTCCTGAAAGTTTATGGAACCAATGGAAAATGTGACTTTAGCACAAAAAGGTGAGAAAAACAGTACTTTACACAATAAAGGTGCAGCTGATGATCACAGACATAGATTGTGTGTCTGTGATTGATTGGTGTCTCAGAAACAGGCTCACAAATCTGTTCTGAAAATGCTATTAAATAGTTGTCACTTAGTTTTTCACATTATAAAGTAATTGCTTAGCAGATAAATTAATGCAATTGCCATAATCTAACTATATTTGCTTATATCTAAACGTATCTAGGCTTGTCGGACCTCACTGTCTTAGTTGAGATAACTTTATCCACACAGTACTCTGTGCGGCTGTCTGTCATGGAGTTGATGTTGCCACAGAATATATTCCAGTCTCTGGTTTCAAAACACCTGCAAATTCTCAGTAATTTCCTGAGACCACCTCCTTGCAGCTCCTGCGGTCACTATCTGCTGTTTAACAATGGGAGTGTAGGAGGGGGTCCAGATGTCCAAACTCTTGTCTCTAAGTCTAAGCGTGACCAGCCCTTGATCTGTGGTGGGAGTAAAAGACCTCGTGCACACATTCAGCCAGGAATTCCCAGTTTTTTCTCACTACATGTTTGGGTTTACCAGGTCTGTCCAGCAGCCTTTCCCACCACATGACACATCTCACCACCAGGTGGTGATCAGTTGACAGTACTGCTCCTCCTCTTTGCCCAAGTGTCCAAGATACACAACTGGAGATCTGACGATACGGACACAAAGTCGGTTTAAGTCCTAGAGTTTTGTGGAACTAAGTACACTTGTGTTACTCTTTGCTTGATCATGGTGTTTGTAATTGTCAATCATGCAAAGAAGTGCAATAACCAAATGTCTCACAGAAACAGGGTCATTACTTGAAAAATAAAATAGAATTTAAAGATTACATGTACATGCGTTTACAGTGAAGAAGAGCAGGGACCCCAGCAATCTAGATGTGGATATGGTAGCAGCATTAGAGCGTTCTCTTTAATCATCACTCTCATTATTTACCCCATGTTTCTTATTTAATGAGACAAGAGGGAACTGAAAGGAAATACATACTTTGTGAATGAAACTGAATACCAAAGATAGACTTAAGCCCTAGTATCTTATTTTTAAAGCCGATAATCCATCAATTAAATGTTTTATTGGAGACCTTCCTGTACAACGCAGCTGTTTGTGAGTCCATACTAAGTCAGACACTGAGCACACTAGATGATGTACAGCACACCCTTATTCTTCAGTATGATATAAATTATGCATGACATCTCATGGGGAAATTTGGGAAGATGGGACATAATTAACCACAGGGCTGCAGCATCAGTTTTAGGCCACATATTTTGCAATGCTAAGCTGTGCAAATTGGAATTATTACAAGTTTATTATTTATTATTACAATTATATCTTTCATCACTTGACCATTCTCCATGAATATTCAGCTCTAAATAGGAGTTATTATTGCACAAACAGACTGTGCTGGTCTGACTATGATTAGAATTCCTAAACTTTTCCTCTGTTGTGTTAATGGTTAAGTTTAGATTTATTATTGTTTATTTATTATTTATAAGTGTGTCTTATGTTTTATATTAGATATATGCCATGTATGACATAACTACTCGTCATCGTATCATCATCATTCCTCCATTTTTATTGCAAAAATGCATTCTTTCCCAGTCAAATGCACCAGATCTCAGCATTAAAGTTAAGTCAAGTTACTCAAACTGGGTTCTAAAGATGGGATCGTCTGAGGATTATATTCCATATTTACATCCATGCACAGCTGAGCTGCAGTAATGAGGGATTTCCTGTGAGTTGGCAGTAAACCACCATGCAATGATGAGGACTAACTGATTGAACTGCTGAAACTTAAAAAAATCTATTTTTACAGTGCAGAATATGGAATGTGTATTTTATCCTTTCAGGTATCAGATTATTACATGACAACTAAATGACTGTTGTCCTGAATTCCACATTGCCTTTCTCTCTAACATTCTTCAGTGTTATTTCTGTTTGAAATGCTTATATCTTATATTATTTTAAGATGCTCTTATGCTAAACAAATTTCACTCCAGTGGATTATGTACCAGGTTAAAAGTGCATGGCAAATCTGTAACCTAAAAAGACAGACAGCAGTACCAACAGTATAGACAATGATCATTGTTGGGCTTGTGAATTCAAGGATCACGTACAATGGATATACAGTAATTACAAAAAATAAAGCACTGATTATAAACTAACTCAACAGTCAAGTACACATAATAACTTTAACACACACTTCATGCTTTATGATAAGAGTGCCAAAAAAACTCAAACCTGTGTGGTCAGAGTATGCTAAGCAAATCATCTGCTCCTGTTTTCTCTTTGCTATGTTGTCTTTTTTTTTAGCTCCAAACCTTGTACGCTCTTTTATATGACTCCATGTTCCTGATTTGTAAATCTCTGTAATTGTTTTTTATCTCATAAGTGAATAACAGCTGACCCACTCTGTGCTGCACAGAGAGTGGCTTTTTGTTCTGCTGAAAGCAAACACGGGTTCATATCTTACGGCAACACTTGAAAGTTTTTTATTTTTCCGTGTGTACTGTTACATCAAACCATCTGTCTTGTTATATGTTGTAAATGCAGTTAATAGCACAGGAGACGTATTTCTTTCCTCGTTTTGATGTGTATGATGGCTCAGCTTCAAAACAAAATATGTCTTAACATACATTTGAGCAAGAGAACAAGTGATGTAATTAAAAGACACGAAAAACATTTTCAGCATGAGACAGACTCAGATAAACCATTTTTTAAACATTTACGTGGAATGAATTTGAAAGAAATGTACTGTACAGGCAGCTTGTAATTTCCCATGTTAAATCAATTAAAAGGGACATTTTGCTAAATGAAATGTTAACTACTAGCAAACCCATTTACATTTTATCTAAATTGTCAAGGTTTTTATCAGCATTACATAAAGAGATCTAGTAAATTACTAAATTTACTACAGTAGACAAACAAATGGGTTTATGATTAAATACAAAAAACTGTGTTCATTTACATGAAATTATTGGTCTTTGACTTTTGCATAACCCTTTCTTTTTCAAAATAGTGCTTATTTGTTTTTAATGCCTGTAGTGCTTATTCAAGGTTGATAGTCCTCATTTAGTGTGTTTACACTGAAACCTGGCTGCCATCATCCAGTATGCTGTTATCGCTCATTAAGTGCCATTAAGTTGGGTTACTTTTGCTTAGATTTCAGTGTTCATGATAATGATCTATGGCAAAATATAATGGCACAGAGCAATATGTGCACCAGCATTGCATTGCATTGCATATTCACCTGGAACTTAATAAAATTAAATTAACTTGTGAAGCAATGCCATGAATTTTGTTTAGTTGTGTTTGTAATTTAACATTTATCATTATATCAAATTACTTTCTGCATTTTGAAAGGAAATGAAAATGAGGATTGCAGGGTGCAGTTCTCTGCCATGTACAGCAGCTTCCAGCTCCTTGTTTTAGTCTGATCCCAAAGGTGCTGTTCAGTGGCAAGTGGACTTTCTCGAGGTTCTTGAAGATGTTTCAGCTGTCATCCAAAAGGATTCATTAGGTGTGAGTGACTGGTTCAGGAGTCTAAGGCTTTTAAACTTGTTAACACCTTGAGGGTTATTAAGGACCCTGCACCACCAAGCTGATAATGTGCTTATGAGGGTGGAGGGAAAGGAGTGAAAACACCAACACATCAAAGAAGCACCTGTTGCTATGCAAAGTGGGCTGTTGAGATATCTACAAAACAATCTACACAGACTTCTACAGTATAATAACAACAACTGAAATTGTCATTGCATATGTTCTAGTAATATCTAAAAAACAAAAAAGATGTGTGATGGCAACAACCATGAACAACAACCCACAGGTGTTAATGACGTACTATAATAAGTCTACTCCAGTTTAAAAGCCTGGCACTTCCAAACCACTTTATTTTGGGCTATTTCTCCCTTTTATTGGTTACATGCAGCAATTTAACTAATCTTCGTTGTGTTCTTTTAGAAATTTGTCAGATACTGTCTCCAGAGATTCTACTGCATTTGTCATACCTTTATCTGAAACTACTTCTCATGCAGACCCAAATGGCACAACTAGAGTATTCCAGTTTCTGGTGTTACAAAGAGTACAAAGAAACATCACAAACATGTGGAGATACACGTGTTTCTATGTTCTGGTACAACCTGAATACTATTTCTACTCAATGTTTCAGATGAGGCGTGGACAGAGAGTGGGAGGCAGAAGCAGAGGGAGTGCTGCATTTGGTTGCAAAAGTAGATATCTTGAATGATTTAGTAAGTAAGTTCCTAAAATGGATGTTGTCGTTCCTTTTGACTGTTTGAACAACCCCATTTTTTGGAAAGTATCTGGTTTGAAGCTTTGAGGCATTTTAGTCTGGTGTGAGAACTTGCTGGCTTATCTATGGGTTGGGTTTGTCAGGTCAATCTTTCCTCCTTGGGTATTTGTGTAAATGCTATTAATTCACATTCACACACTAAGCAAACTGAGGTACTTACATAGTACCTAACACGTGTGGTGAACTCCCTTCTGCTGGACACAAAGCTGGTCTCAGCCATTTTATTGTGGGGACATAAGGAAGTTCTAACAATGTCGAGGAAGTGTATTAATGTGCACGACATGTCAGAGGTTAAACTAACAGCAGCTGAGTTTTACATAAAGGTAGTTTGTATATATGGACCTTTGATCTGTAGAAGCAATACATTTCACTTTTATTGCCCCTTGATGACCTCAGGGTTGACTTTAAAGTGGTGAGAAGTGAATTGTATAGGAATGCTAAAAATGTTGGCCTCATTAATTGCTTTTCTCACATATTAGGTACAACCACAGCAACATGGTAATATCTCACTAGTTATGACATACTAACCATATCTGCCAGATATCATGTGATTTTCATCAGTATTTTTTGTGCCCATGAGTTCTGTAGCCTACAGTCTTTCTCACGCCTAAAGGGGCAGATTGTTGGAATTACTCAAAGTGTTTCTCAAAGAAAACTCACAGGTATGAAATTCAACATTCTACAAATATTTAAGCGTCGCTTTTCAACTGTCATTAACTTAAACTGTAAACCATTAAGCAAATTTAGAACTTTACTTTATACACAAATAACTATGTTTTTGCTCAAGTCCATTTTGTAATATTTATTGAGAATTTTTTTCAAGTCCATTGTCTTAAAATTACCAAATTATCAATGGTACTGCAATTTCATAAAGTTGATTTGTTATTTCTATTTGGAAACTATTGTAATAGTTGATAAAGTACAGTATTTGACAATAACTTTCCCACTACAGAGAATTCACCAAGCTACTTCCTATAGTTTAAATTTATGACCACAGTGTTGCTTAATGATTGATGCACTTAAGCACTAATGTCTTGATGCAGCCAAAACTGTGCATAACACTCTAGCACATTGCACAGCCAAAAGCTTTGCAAATAAACCCATAAAGAACACACACACACACACACACACACACACACACACACACACACACACACAAACACACACACACACACACACACACACA
>JAUYWH010000005.1:16351602-16389424 GCA_034779795.1 Ctenopoma multispine | reverse complement strand
ACACACACACACACACACACACAAACACACACACACACACACACACACACACACACACACACACACACACACACACAGCTTTTATGGTGGTGCTCCTCCCAAACAACTAATAATGGAAACAACTGTATCAGTACTTTAGTCATGCTAAAGGGATGGTGTGACAAATTATTGTTTATTGTTAATCCCAATATTTATATTCTGTCATAAGGTTTTCTATGAAACAGAAAAGTTACACATGTAAGATAAACTGAGTAATAATGGTCATAATGAAGCCTAATTGAAACCCATATAGTAAATTAATCACTTCAAGGTTTAAAGGAGATTGGCTAGTGGCTTGAATGTTTTACTTGAGTGCATGCAAAGCTCTCTTAAAGTTTGAGTCTTCGAGATTTTAATGCCAAATGTGAGTCAGCCTGCTGCCTGTTCTGGTCCTTACCAGAACTCATCAGTTTCCCCTGGGTGCCTGGGCTTGGATGTGATGTTCACTTGAACCTGCACATGCAGAGCAATGTTAACTGCAGAGAAACCACATCTGGAGTGTGGTCTGGATGTGTGTATCACACTTTGGAGGCAGGCCAGTCTGCTAGTGTGTGTTTTGGTGACAGCACAGACCATTAAAAGAATGATGTTTGTACTCCACCAGAGAACTCTTCATCTACCAATCTGTGATGATGTTCACTCTTAAGTGTCTGACTTCGCGAAGATGACGACAGCAGACACAGGCTTAAAAGATGCCTTCATCTGCGGTAATGTGTGCCTACTGTGGTACTTTTTCATGTTCATTGGTATCTTAAACAAATTCAGCATAATTGGGCCTCAAAACTCCTGAATACTGTCAGCTGTAGGATAAATCAACTACATGCCATGATGAACCACCCACCACAGCTCACCAACTTCACTCTGTGATCATTGCATGATAATGACCTCAGAGCTGATCCAATGCAGCACCCCACAGCAAGATGTAAACACTTACCCAGTGAACAAAGGTTCATTGTACCAATAGTAGTCCATGTGTAGAGTATTACACAGTAATTTCCCCTCATGCCACAAAAAATACACAATAAAACAACACCAGCTCTAAAGGCGTTTTTTAACAGGCTGCCAAATCAGGTCGCTGTGGATGACGTCAATAAAGACAACACTTTTCTTATCACACGTCACATGACGTCATGTGACGTGATGTCGGTAAGGTATGAGTTGGTCAGAGAGGAGTGGGTTGGTTGATGCCATAATCACAATTTACATATAACTAATAGTGCTAGGTGGTTTAAATCTATTGAAAATTATCTGTCAGCATTGCAGACAAGTAATAATTAGTCTATTATTTCTGCATCTGATCAATGTAGATGCACTTTATTTGTTTCTCTCTTTATTAGGATCCCTGTTAGCACCAGCCTAGGTGTTGGCTATTATTCCTGAAGAAAACCACACATACATATGCATACATATATACATTGGTGAAGGATCTCAGCCAGATAGCCACACATTACACGTACACAACTTTCTCTAAAGCACTAGACCAAGTCTTAGTCAAGTCATCCATTTTACTCACTATTACTAATTTGCTTCCTATAAGAAAATGTTATACCAAGACGTTTTATCTCTTATAGTTTTATCTGTAGTTGTATTGTCTCCTATTTTTCAGGTGACGCTCTATCAATTTCAGTGCAGGAGAGGTAAAACCACATTATTTTAATTCATCTAACAGCAATGACAATGATCTATAACATCAAAAGCTGAGCTGAAATCTAATAATACCGCACCCACCCACTTAATTACTTCTTACTCCTTATGTCAGTCAACTTTATTTTGTCAGTCACTGGCGTTTCTTCTATATTCTGTCACTAGTTCATATAACTACACTTATGTATACTAATTTATATTTTTGTTATTGCCAACAAACTCCATAATAAGACTAAAACCAACTATAAATTATCTACTAACATCCGTCAAGCCAGAATCTGATTTATTTTAATGCTGTGTTGTGTTGTAGTGTTTGAACACCGCAAACTATTTGAGTTCACCAGCGAGAGTGAATCAAGTCCTGAGTCTAGTAGTGTAGAAATCAATCTATTTTGCTCTGATTGTAACTGTTGTTGGTTAAAGTGTCAGATAGCAGCACAAACATATCAGGCATTGCTAACTAACAATAATTCTTTAAATTCACTTGATTACAGGACAAAATTAAACTTGCTGTTGTCAGTTTATCAGTTCAACCACTGTAAATCAGGGATTGTTTCTAGGGTGAGAAGGGTCAGTCTGTAAAAACACTAAATACTCATATTAATGAATCCAGAAGATTCTGAATGAAGATCATCAGTATTTAAAACAAACAGCGATTGGAAAACAATGTCTACTAAGCCAGTAGGCTGTAAAAGCATATTTACAGATTAGAAAATCACCAGCTGTATCCATTAACTATTGAATCATTATCTAGATTGCAGCTAGATAATGTCTTTTTTGAACAACACTTATATATTATACATGTAAAACCACGTTAGTAATTGAGACTAAGATAGATCAGTATGTTGACTCAAATTAAATTTAGAACAATGCTGTTGTTTGTGGTGCCAGGTCATTTTGATATTGCTTGCATCGCTGGTTTTAAATTGGTTAGCGAAGAAACTACATCATCAAGTTTTAGAGGAGAGAAGTAGTTAGTCTTCTATATCTAGTAGTAAAAGCCTCTACTGCCTTGGAATTTAAGATACTTCTACCTCAGTGACTTGATGTGTTTTTTGGCAAACTGTCTTTATAGATTAAATTTCTTTTCTACCAAGGTCAAAAGTACTTGGAAGGTTGAAGTGGATTATAATGTGATCCTCTGCCAACTGCGCCTGCAGATCCCACTTCATTAGAGCAATGGTCTTTTGTAATCATTGATTACAAAAGGGACTTGGTTCCAAAGTGAATTATGTGTTGGGGAGCGTATTGTTGGGGAGCGTATTGTGACAAGACAAAGAACGTCTAGACTCTCAAAGAGGTGTGTTATATGTTTGAAGAAAACCATGAAGTTAAGTGTCACCACGTTTATAAGCGGATATGATGGGTGAGTTACCTGGTGAAGGAACCACTTTGATTTTATAAATGTTTGTCTAGATTTGCTTAATTTAAGGTATTTTAAATTTGATAGTGTTAGTAGTGAGGCAGATAGGAAACATGGGAAAAGACAGAGGTGTCAAGTGAGAGACTGACATGCAGCACAGGTCCCCAGCTGGACTCAAACTGGGGAAGCTGCGGTTACGTGGCATGTGCTGTAACCATTCGGCTACCAAGGCGCTTTTTGCCTAGCAATTTTTAACCACAAATTTACACAGCTGCTGAAATGATCTTTAGGCCAAGATACTAGACACAGACATCACCAGTGTGGTGAAATACCCCTTAATTTGAAAACAGAATGTGCATTTGGTTGCCGTGTACAGTTAAAACTACTTGATAAGATGAATTGATGATTCTATTCAATGTTGACCGTTAAAGTTATACCAGCTAATTGAAGATATACTACTGATGACTAACACAAGCTATATATCTCAAATAAATTTTTCAAAATAAAACAAAACCTCAAACCAGCAACATAATTGTGATAAGGAACCCTCAAGCTATAGTTTAATTAATAACAAGTCCTGTGTGACCTCACCACAGCTTTCACGAATGTCTACTGTATGTTCAATCTCAGTCGTTTTGGCAAAAACACCATTAAACTCAGCCCAAAGGGGAGTACCAGACATGAGCTAAAATAGACATTTAGACTTGCAAATACATGGAGAAAAACACAGCTCTGATCCAGGATACACTTTTGCTTCCCAAACAGACTAGTCAGCTGGGGTTTTTGGTCTTAAATCAAACACTGAAAGAATAGTACCATGCAGGACACAGCATTAGGTCAGTGTCCTCCTAATGTTTGGATTGTAACTAATGATTTACTGTAATCAGCCAAGAGCAGTTCAAATGTTTCCTTGTTATTCATTGTAATAGATTTTTTTGACTTATTGAGGGTGATGTTCATTCTGATGCATTCACTGAGAAAAACAGATGTTTCACTCATTGCTGAAATCATCATTGCAGCGTAGCATATAGAAACATTGTAAGTAACCATTTGCTATTATTTGCAAAGTACAATTACGCAACGGTATCCCAGATGTACCCTGATAAAACGAATGAAGTGTTTTATGAAATTCAAACTATCCAGTAAGCTTATAATCAAACCTGTTTCATTAAATTAATAATCAAGTCTGGCAGGTCATTGTATTTACTTACTGTCCTATTATATTTGTTTACATACAGTTATGTGACATGTGTTAACATATTGCAGCCTCACCTGTAAATCCAGTTGAAAGAATTTTTCAGTGTAATTAATTACATATGCTGTCATCTCTCACTTGGTCTAGTCAGTTACATCATGCATGCTAGCATGTGGTAGAAACAAAGCAATTTCCTACTGTCATGAAAGAAATAACTTGATTTATGATTCCCTAACTAACTGGAAAAAGAATTGATGTATGCCGTACACAGGTTTACAGCAATTATTATATTGTTGGCAAATGAAAAAGTCAAGCTTTTCTATAGGTGTGACTGAAAATGTGCTTCAGTTTCAGTCTGAAAAAAATCTGATATTATTTCAGTGGCTGACCTAACTTTGAGGAAGTCAGCGTTAGGAAATAAGAACACTAATGGCAGACATCACTACTATGAAGGATACTTTGTGTCTTGGAAAACAGAACCCATTAGCATGCGTGCAACAGTCCAGTCTGTCAGGTTTGTGTCTGAGAGAGTAATGACTTTGGCTGCAGCTCTTGAAGTAAAAAGTACCTCTGCTCAACCTCTTCAACTTGAAATCCCCAAAATGTATTCTGGGGCAGAACAAAAAGATGGACAACAGCCCTGTCAGCCGTGAGGTGTTTCCTAAGTAATGCCTTGATATGTTGATCCAAGATTAATGTGCAGACAGGTGTCTGGAAGAGGATGTGTCCTGTTAGTGATTAGGCTGCAGGACTTATCCTGTATTGACAAAAAATACAGTTCTTTCATTTGTAGCAGTTCTTTTAAAAATATGTTTTCACACCAGACCGTTGGGCAAATATTGTAGTTTTATCAATGAAATATATTTGCTGTATAGAAGCATATTAAAATATGATTGGTGGTCCAGAGATTAAGTCTTCTAACCAACCAACCAACCAACCAGCTGAACGATGGAGTTACAGGGAACAGGTAAATATCAGGGTTTGAGGTTTGCTCTTCCTCCATCTCTCTTGACTTTTACAGATAACTACTCTCTGTATCCATGCAAATGCTTGGCAGACAGTTCAATTCCTTCTGGTTAGAGAGAAGAGTTGGGGGGTTGTCTCTCAGTCTCTCCTCTCTCTCTCTCTGTCTCTCTCTCTCAGTCTCAGTGTGTGTCTCTTTCTCTCTCTCTCACTTTCCTTGCTGCCAGTAGCGTCTGCACTATTGGCAGGAGTCACCAGAATGAAAACAGCAACACCAGACTTAGAGGAGGAAAAAAAGCTGAGTGATCCATTGAAACGGGGTCTCTGCCCTATCCTAATTACGTCGAGACTCGTATCTTTTCCTTTTTTTACCCTTTTCCCCTCCCTTTAAGAGTTCGAGTTAGTGGTTAGTAATTAGCAAGAAGAGAATAAAACCAGCTGATCGGCAGAGGGGTGGTGCATTTTTGAGCGAGATGGCTAACAGAAACATTCTGTTGCTCCTCTGTGGACTCTTCCTCTTAGCACTGATTCAGCCCTCTCTTCAAGGAGGTAAGTGTGTGCTACAGGTGAAGTGAGCCATGATATTTGCTGCATCAATTACAAACTTAGAACAGGTGCAATAGTTTGGTCGGTGCCTCTTTGACCACATGAGACTTAAACATCTAGACTAAATATTTTAATTTTTATTTATTAATGGTACCAAGGAGTGCTTTCACATATTTACCGGAAACATTAACACCAAAGAAGTTTGCATGTCCAGTGTTAGAAGTGAGTTTTAGCATTGTACACATATTTACCAGATTTCTTTATCCCATTGTATTTATTATAAGAGACACCCCTTTAAGTTAGCTTTTTGACTGTATGAGTGAACTGTATAATATAAGCAACCATTTATTTTGAGGCTCCCCATACTTGTTTGTCATGGCTATGTATTTCTAATGTATATCGGACAGTTGAATTGCATGCTGCACACACAGCTGTGCATACTGTTCTCTTATCACTTAGAAACAAACTCAAAGCTTTACTTCATCTCTGATGAACTTCCAGCTGGGGCACACTGTATGCGAGTGTGACCTGGACCAGCTTCTCTTGAAGTTGGAGGACTCGTCTGCCCAGAATCTATCAAGCAGCAACATGCAGATTTGATGGGTTAGCTTCAAGTGCCCTTTAGAGTTGGAGCTTATCTGTCTCAGACAGAGGTTGTGAGCATGCCTTTCCTCCCACTCTCATTCAGCCTGTAAGTTTAGTTTTTCTCCCCTTTCTCATTACTTTGATTTTATTTTTTTTGCCTGTGTTTTGGCTGAGATTGTCTGATTTTTTTTAAGCCCCAAACTGGAAAACATGTTTAGCATCTGGGTCTGGGTATGCTGGAGTCAAATCCATTTTTTGTTTTATTTGTTTGCTCAAAAGTCACAGCTGTTTACATATGATCCTCATCTTCCTTTTTCCAAGTGTCCTTTCAGATTCATTACGGTTAGATTGTTAGACTCCTAAAAGAAATATTTTGTCCATATAAAGCTGTAGATGTTTTGTTAGCCTCCTCTGACTCCATCATGTTGACATAGTCTAAGTCTGCATTTTTTAGGCCATAGATTAAATCATTCAAAATGTCTTTGCCCCCTTTAAAACACATTAATCCTTTCTTCTCTGTGCCAGTCACATTTCAGTTGAGATTTCGAGGTGCATTCATGCAAAATATAAAGCAGGTTAAGGAGCCAGCAAATATCAACACTGTCTTAGCAGCGCTACTTTGAACTCAAGTGAGTGTTGAATCCATCCATATCAAACCCTTCTGTGGTCATTAAACTAGTTCCATCTGTATCTGTGCACTGTGATTTGGAAAAGAAATTGCTCGCTTGGCCCAGTGGTCAATTATCTGTGAGAAACATAAACTTCATCAACACTCAATACACTCATCAGATGCCTTTGCACAGAAAACTTGCAGAATTCATGTTTGAATTATGACTGCAGTGCCTGTATGAATGTTTTCCATCTACATGTTTAAGTGAATTATGGTCCTAGAGGAAACATCTGGGAAGGAGTTTGTTAATAAATATTCTGTTATGTGTTATATATGTTACCCCATGACCATGTGAAGGTACTGTATGTTTGTTGTTTCACCCTTGTACGTAAAAGTAGAAAGGCTATATATTCTACAAACAAACAACATCTGCTACATGGATACAGTGAGCTGAATGTTATTCTTATCTAAATATATTTGTGTTGAGGCAGCTTGGGCTCTGTGACATCTTTTTTTATTGCTCTATTTGAAATCTGAATCAAAACTGGCCCCAGATTTTGGTTGATAAATTTTTTTTAAATAAATTCCCCAACAGAGGAATTTAAACAGTCTTCACCGCACCAATAAAAGGAAAGTGTGCGGCTCCTAAAAATCTTTGGAAATTAGTTCAGCCTTTTATTATTAATATTTACTTTTGCACAGTAAACAGCATGCATCAAGTATCCCTCTGGGAGTTATATGTCATATTCCTCGAGACATTCTTAACAACCAACTGGTGGACTTGTGCCAAAGTAATTCGTTTTTTATGACGGACACAGTTAATGGCTCAGTTCTGAAAGCCAGAAACTAGCTGCTCTGTTCCTTCACAGACGATAAAGAATTGTGTGATGTTTTCTTTAAAACTGCTGGAAGACAGTTTGCCTCATTTGGCATTTGCCATGTTCAGGCTGGAGACTGCAGGGGAACTTAATACAGTGACACTCCTCTGGCTGAAGGTGCAGACTGGATGGCATGCCTTCACTGTTGCAACACACTAGTAATTAATTGCAGCGTTACCCCAGGATTTGCTGGTGGATACTGTAGCTAAAGTGATTGTCTTGACTTCCCGAACAAGTGGTGGTTCAAGGCTTTATCAGTAGCACGTGTTATGAACACTTTGTGTAGCAAGGTTGATTGCAATCCACAGTATGCTGTATTAATGTGACACAAAATCATCCCAGCGCTCAATAACTCTACCCTGCAATTAAACAGACTCTTTGAAGCACCATCTGAGCAAGACACAGAGGTTATTCTTCAGTGAGGGTTTTGTTCAGTTTCATCAGCTTTATTGCTGGAACCAGAGACTTTCATTTTAAGTTGTTGATGTTGAACGGTTTGGTGTAATTTGCAGTGAGGTGACCTCATTCAGTACTCATTTGGGCAGGAGCCTTTTGGTTACAAGCATCAGGGTTTGCTATTGTGAAATAACTGTTATCCCATGTATTCATTTGGACGCACGTCCTGGGAAAGTGTTAAAATAGTGAACAATTCAAGCCACAGTTTGCAGATTTACATTACAACACGTTACCACTATGTTTAGTGTCACCAGAGATTTGAGATAGACACATAGTGTATAGAGGTAAAGAGTACAGAACACTTACCTTTGAGATCTGCAGAGCTGTTTAATGCAGATTGAATATTGACTTCGCCATGGCTAAAAACACACATCAGTTAATAATGTGTTTATGTTTTACACTTGGGCTGTAAAAAAATGTCAGTGCTAGCATCTCCCAGTCAGATGTTTGGTCTACACTCAACCAGTGTCAAGTGTTCAACAAAGAAGCACATTAACTCAGATGATTCATTCCAGACACTCTGCGAACAGCCCTCACCAACCTGTGAGCTGCCAGGAGCAGCAATCTGAAATAGCTCCTGTCAGGAATGTTTTCATCTTGACTCACCACTGATGTCCAAACTCCTCCGCTGTAGGTTAACAAACAACCTGACAACATGCGCACATTAGTATAAAAATATATGTATTTTAATCAGTCTCAAAACTGATTAAAAAAGATGGGAATAAAATGAAATGATTAAACACATTACGTCATTTTAATCAAAATCTGCTGGCATGAAAACATTGTATCCTGTGTTCTGTTAGTTTCAGTGCGCTTTTTTTATGGGAGGAGGCCCGGGTATACATGGCACCTCTAGGCCTTTTGCATCAATCATCTAAACCAAACAAAACTGCATTCTTGTTAGTCTTAGTGTTAGATTTAGCAACACAACTACTTGAGAACATGGCCAGTTCCCACATACTCTTTATAAATTGTCTGCAGACTGAGCTGAACTCGTACGATTTTGTTCTTGTTGACATAAATCACAGTTTTTATGGATTCCCCTTCAACTATGTATATTGCTTTTGTCTTTATTACTCTACAATAAAGTGGGAATATCAGTGTCTTGTATATATATATATATATATATATGATAATTCAGGTGAAGAGCCAGCACTCAGATATTTGATTTATGCCCTCTACTTAATACTTCTGATGCCTGCACTAGTGAGTCATATTGCTGCTACTTCCAGGTGTCATATCAGTTAATTTCACTTGTACTTTAAAGAATAAAAGCTAAATTATGTTGTATTTGCTCTGACACATCTGACGGATGATTTTTTTTTACAAAGGCATGAAGAGTGCAGTCTGTGCCGTGTGAATGTTGTCCTTATATTTCAACCATAACTATGTTGTGCAGTTGTTGTCAGTTGTTCTGTGCGATATGATCACAAAAATAGGTTTCTGGAATGAAGTTGTCATATGAAGTGTTTGTTCCACTAGCTTGTAGTGATTTCACTTCGTTGATGGTTATCTTCGACCGTGGCTTATTCTTTCATCATGTTCAGTTCTGCAATACTTAGACGGGGGAGACCACAGCTGTTCCAAACCCTTATTTTGTTACAAAGGCATGTCTTTCCAATTCTTGTAATGATTCCCTGTCGGCTTCCAGTGGTAAAGCTGCACCCAAGACACCCAAACAATGACAAGATTAGAATCTGGTCTTAGTTATTAGACTGTTGCCATGTGAGTGCTGCAAGTCTGTTTGCCAGTGCATACCTCACAATGCCTTAGTGTCACTGAGACAAAGTTGGGCAAGTGTACAAAGGGGAGGTGAAGTGAGGTTGACGTGGGTGTAAGAGTTAGATGGATTTTCCCATTAAAATTTTTATTTTCTGGACTGCTCCTCACACTTTCCTTCTCCACCCTCCAGCATGCTATGGAAACTAGACGGTGCAAGGCTTGATGGATAGTAGGTCAGCTGTCACATGTCAGATAACAGGAGATGTCAGGACGCCAGCAACCACTTTGTTTGCTTTCCGTAAAGGCAGATTGTGGATATGTGTATGAATATAGCAAACAGTTGTTTTATTTTGATGGACATTGTGGTGTGGAATTGTATTTATGTTATGGGTTTTCTTCAGGACTTCCCAGACTGCAGTATGTGTATTGCAACACTGTGATCAGGATGGTAATGGTACTGTAAGTCTTTTGTTAAGGATGAATACAATTATTACATTTTGTGAACTTGTGTGTGAGATGTATGTACAGTACTTGAGTGTTTGTTTTGCATGGCTAAACACTATGTAAATTGTTCCATCAACTCAATGCATTTAATTATTTAGTCAAAGACCAATTATTAAAAGAACACAGTTGTGGAAATGTCACATTACTCACCAGCTTGTTGTAAATGAAGTGAGACTAAAGTCTTTCAAGTCACAAAGAGCCATTGTAATAACTGTCATTAACATGTGAGGTACTATGGAAAAATCTGTCATTGGTTTGGTTTGATCCAATAACAAAACAAGTTTTGACTTCAAATTTCCTAACTTCTCTGCTATTCAGTCATTATTTGTGGGCCCAGTAACCCATATCCCCTATAAAATGTAGTGTTTAAGGCCAACATAAATGTCCACCTACTGTAGACTGTAACTTGTCAAGAAACACTTTAATCATATTGATGTTCCTCTGAATCTGTAACAGCATTAACATCATATATACTCATACACATATGTTGCTTATGAAAAAACGTTTTATCTGTGTTTTTGAACTTTTCACACATTGTTCTCTTTGTGTTATATAAACACAATTTTAAATTGTTTGGAACCTGAATTCAAATTATGAAAATATCTCAGCAATTGTGTTGCCTTCAGATTTGGGATTTAATAACAATGTGAATGTGTCAAGGAAAACAGTAAGAAGAGTGGAATTTTTAAAAGACTGTAACGAGGTTGTAAGAAAGTGGTATAAAAACTGCCTTGTCAAATAAACAGTGTCAAATAAACACTGTTACTCTTGCACTTTATCTTAAAGCCTCATTTAACAGCAGTTCAGATAGTTTTTGTGGGCATGTCGTAAAGTACATATTGAAATACATTTAATACAAGATGTGTTTAAAAAATGTCATTACATGAGATTTTCATTTGCATCAAAATGTGTCTTAACTCAGCCACCATGGTTTTCACGTGGGCTCACATTTGCAATCCGAGTAGTAGTAGTGTGGTCTACCCGCTTCATAAGGGACATTGGGCAACCGTGGTTTAGATAGTAGAATAGTCACCTACGAGTCCCAGGGCTTGTGCTTCAGTTCCTGGTTCCCCAATTCCTGGCCACATGTCAAAGTGTCCCTGGACAAGACACTGAACCCCTCACATTGTAATCAACATGGAAACATAACAGGAGGTGTCAGCATATCACTACCGGGCCATGTACCTTAAATATCCATATTTCTCTTCTGCTGATGACTGACTGCATTCCTGGATACTGTAAGTCTCACAGTTAAACCACATTCAAGTCCAAAGTTGAGTGGTGATAAATTCAAATCACCAGAATTCCCGTGAGTGAATGTACATCATCACCCTCTTAATGCGCTCAGAGCCACTCTGGGCTCAAACCACAAAAGCAGAAAATTCAGTCATTGTATGTGGCCGACAGCTTGTTACGTGCTTGAGTGTGTAACAGGCAGTGATTTATTGATGCTTTATTGTCTGCCCTGTAACATATTGTTTGTCATAAAAAGTTTTTAAATTCTCTCACTTTAATTTGCTCTGCTTCAGTGGAATAAACCTGCTCCAAGCTGGGGAATATAGTTCTAAGCAATAACTTGTCATCCTCTAGTTTGCTAGGTTTGCACACATAAGGCTGTATTTAACATTCTTACCTTCTTATCTTTTAGTAGATCACAGAATTATTGTTTTGGCAAAATCAGATCTCTAATAAAAGTCACTACATTGTAATAAATGTTCAAATCTTCTTTCCCGGGTTTTTTATCCACCAATATTAATCATATCACAGACACTCAGGTCAATCTCTTGACTGAAGTCAGCAGTGTAATAAATTCTGCCTCATTTAATCCCATGTACTCTGCAAGTCAGTCTTGTCATTCATTCACATTCCAGCACATTCTCATGACCTGGCTAAGTTCACTTGGAGCGTAAGCACATGGTGATGATGACGTTAATTTGGACAATCATGAATAAATCTTTGAATTTACTGAGACAGGAGAGTTCACTGGGCAGAGGTCGTTGCGTGTCTTTTTTGCATGCATGGTCTGAATGAACCTAATGAACTCAGAAAAAACGGTACAGTAGCATGTTGGGTTTCTAAGAAAAGGGAAAACTGGAGCAGACACACATTCCTGCTTGCCTTGGTTTCAGTGCAGAGACAGGAAATCCTCCTTTTGATTGTGAAATAAGTTGAGAACAATCACTCCACCCCCGTTGTTTGGTGCCTGCAACTGAGAACTTTGCCATGAAGGCAATGGCGAGACAAAGTGACAGACATGCACTGCCTACTCAGATACAGGAGCCTCAACATTAATATTAATTCCTTATATTCCTGCAGGGTTTTGAGTTTTCTTCAGCCAGTCCTCAGCATTACAAGGTCAGACCTCCAGAGACCTGATCATTTCTGCTTAGTTCTACTAAGTTCCCTGTTTTCCTACTCAGGATGAGTTAAAAGTCAACCTCCTTTGCATTTGTTCATTGATGGTGTCACAGAGAATCATAAATGTTCCCGTTTACATTGTCTTTGAAACTTGAAACATAGCAAATTCTTCTACATTGCACATGACCTCACTCTGTGGACCACTGTTGGCACTTGACTCCTAGCACTACAAAATACATTTCCCTTAAATAAAAACAGACAAAAGTTTTTTTTTCTTGTTAGAGTCTGATTATGAGGGCAATTTTGGAGCACTATGTAAGTAAATATTGTCCTTGCTAACGTAAATCACTCACAGTTGTATCAATACTTTTAGATTCTGCAGTGAGGACTTTCAATTTATTTTGCGTTTTAGAACCAGTGAAAAGTTCAGGCACATTTTCTCTACAATCATGTCTCACTTTGGTTTATTCTAGTATCCTGTACGTGTTATACTATCTTAACAACTCACTCCAACAGTGACTTGTTGCATTATGTTCCTGGATTTTGCTCTTCACTAGTTTACTCCATTGATTGGCGCTGACTGCTCATTTTCCTTTAATGTTTATTTTAGTTGTACGATAGAAAAAATACTCATTAAACATGTCACAGCTGGTTATTTATTGGGTCAAAGCCTTCTTCAGTGAAAAGTTTTGGTTTGGGGAATTGTTCAGTTCAATTCATGTGTCATGAATTTTCATTGAACTAGATCGGACAGTAATACCTTGTAATGTTCTTCCCCTAATGGACACAGTCAGTGGACAGGACTCAAAGCAAAGTGTTCGCACAGAATTTGCTAATAAACACATGAACGCCTTTGACATGTGGTTCAAATTAATTGCCCTCCCAACACATGTAAGAACCATTAAACATAATCTTTGGGGTCCTGCAGTCCCATTCTCTCCATTGTATTGTGTTTTTAGTGATATAAACCAGGTTTTCCCCTCAAAAAATATAATGCTGTAATTTTGGCCTTAGCTCACCAGTCCCGTTGGATTTAGCTGTTAGTCGTCCCAGAACAACTGGAGTCATTTTTTCGTCCTCCCTTCCTTTTATTTCTGTTGTTGTTCTTCGCACACATGAGGCCACCATGTCTGGGATCCAGAACGACCATCTCAGGAATTACTCTGAGTTGCAGCCAGAAATCAGAAATGAGGCTGGGGGGTGTAGGTGGGGGGCAGGAGGGGAGGTGGCCACAGTACTACAGCAGCTTTCTGAAAGGTGTCCAACTGCAATACCTCATCAGAATGAAAACAATTGGAATTTTCTCCTCATCAAGCCTACAGAGTTTTTTCTTTCCGGCTTTAGCTGAGGCCACTCTGCACGTTTGATTGGGTGCTCTGTCGTCCCTGCGACGTGGGGCAGATTGTTTTTTTCTGTCTGGATCACAGATGATAAAAGTGTGTGAAAATGTTACGGTGTAATTAACGGACTCATTGCTTTGCTCTTAGATGCTGTTACAAACGCTGCAGTTTGTCACATGGTAAAATACCTTTTTTCTTCTCTGCTGTGTGTTGCAGGTGTGTATATACCACCTGGTGCTGCGACTGGACCAGGAACTGGATTCTTTCCAGGTATCAGACCTGATCTTGATACAGTAGGCAACTGAAGTGACTACAGCATTTATTTAAGTTTTTGTTCTGGTTATGTGTAAGCAGATAAATGTGATAAAGAATGTGTGCTTGGTCTAATACTTAAAAATTTTAATGTGACTTTAGATACAAAGTGTTTAAGTTTAAACAAAACCACTTTTTCATCTTAGCCAATGTCCTTTTGTTGCCTGAACCCAACTACAGACATGTCTCTCTGTGTGTGTGACCAGTCTCTGATGTGTGTTGTGTGCTTTGTGCAGCTTTGTTCATTTAAAAAGACATTATCTCTGTCCATAATCTAGTCAAAGATTATGTTTCCATAAAACATATTTGCTGTTGCTATCTAGTTGTATACTGATGCATTTTATAGTAGACAGGATTGAATAAACAGCAATGAAATGCCAACTTTCTAAAAATGATTATTGTCACATCAAAAGATTTCTGCTGCTCCCTGCATGTTGTGTGTACTGACATACTATACTGTGTCTTTTCACTTAGTCAAATGAAAATGATCACTAGCAGCATTTCTCCCATGTGTAAATATGTCTGTTTTAGATTTCATGATTGATCTAAATGGATAGAAGTTAATGAAAAATGTTAATATTAAACTGCTTAATATTAATAGTGCAGGTTGTATTCCTGTAGCTCAGGTTGTGTTGATTGTTGTGTAAATGAGCAGAGACGTATACGCTGTACATGTATACATAACACAACATCACGGTCACATATAAAACATACATTTTAAACTAAACAATGGACCACTGCTCTGTCATGATATAAAAACTGCCACACTCTCCTGATGTACTTATAGAAACGAGTGCGAGATGAAAGTCATCTGGTGCAATGATTAATTTCTAGGCCAGAAAACTGTCCATTACATTGCTACATGTAGCATAGCATAACTCAATACTGTGTATGATTGTTGTTTTACAAGGGTCTGCTGGAGGAGTCCCTGTGGGCTACAAGCCAGGTAAGGCTGCAGGTGAGTAGCAGAGACATTAGATTTATAACTTTTCCCCTATAATGTGCCGAAAAATATGTTTTTAAGAATCACATCTGGATTATCATGAAGTGGTTCATGCACTACTATTTCACTGATTTGGAGACAAAAAAAAGTTTTTTATCTAGTATTTTGCTTCTTCATCACTTGATACATGATTTGTGGATAGATGACAAATGTTTGACGTAATTTACTGCTTTATGATTGATCATTAATTTTAAAGGTTTGAGTAAACTGATGGTTTTCCATATTGTAATCTCTCAGTCACAGCAGCAGTGTCACTTTCTCAGTGTTCTGATTGTTTGTCCAAAAGGCCATGGCCTCCATCAGGTTTAACGCATGGCCACAGATATACAGATCTGTTTTTTGTCATTTCACACATCCATAGCAGATACACTCCAGTGCTCTGCAAGCATGACCCACTACTTCAGCAACAGTTCACCAGCTGTGTCTTGGCCTGGCTTCTGCTCCCGTTTGCTGAACACTGAAAACGTGTGCACCATTTTTTAGCTAACCCTAACCCTATGACTTATGAAGCCATGAACCCACAAATAACTAATGTGACGAGACTTGACTTACAATATTTTATACAGTTAGTAGAAATGTGTTGGTTTATAAGTTGAACTTGAGTTCTACATGCAGATTAAAGGAGCACCCAACACTGTAACATTTACTTTAAGAAAAATGGGAAGAAACAGATTGCTGTACTGAAGACAAACTTCCCTGTCAACACTCAGCTTTAGTTTGGCCAGATCTAAGGGAAACACATGGTGAGACTTCCTTGTCACACCACCGCAAACTAAGAATAATTAAATCCTAGGGATATTACTCTGGCAATAAACAATGTGTGTGGGACCACCCACTTTTGTTAAGCCAGTTTATTTGAAGACATTATGAGGTTTAGAAGTTTGAGGCTGACTACACCTTTCTCTGATTACAAGCTTAGTATTCAGTGTTAATGATTAGCATGTGCTTAATAATTAACTCTACCTCATGATGAGAAGGACATGACAGCATGACATAAACATTGTTAGGACGTGATGAATATGAATGTTGACAACAACAACAAGGACAATAACAACACTGATCACAATAATACCTGTCTCTGTTGACCCTCCCAGGTCTGGGCCACGGTGGTTTGGTGCCAGGGGGCGTTGGACCTGGAGGCTTGGGCATTGCAGGTACGCTTGTTTGTTCTCGTCAGTACACTAAGGCTGTCCACATCCAGATCATTTTTCAACAACACTGTTGTTGGCGTAGACGAATGGGTACATTGCAATGGAACACAAGCAAAACTTTCACACTTAAGTTCTGTCTGGGTGCGTTTATTTCAAGTCTCCCCTGCCTGTTTCCCTCAGCTTTACCATTGACTGTCCACTTCCTTTAAAAATGCAGCTGTTTCACAGTGTTTGAAAACTATGTAAAGTAGTACCAGTAATACGTGTACAGTGTCTTTTGACATTTTTTGGAAAATGTATTCACACACATTTTATTTTGTTTAACTTGTTTTCACCCACAGGACAAGGTGGAAAAGCCCCTAAACCTGGTAAGTTGGAACGTTAACAGAACAGATGTTGTTTTGCTCTGTAAAGTGATAGAAGAGACAGGTTTTATGTAAAATCTGTAAAACATTTGTTTTATATGTGAACATTTTCTTTACTTTCTGTCAAAGAAAGGAAGGAAACCCGATGTATTAGGGGGTGGATAACTATTAAGTAGATTAATGTATTAACTATATTAATTTCACACAACGGAGATAATGGAGAAATCTGGGCACGGGGCAATGGCTAAATGGAAACAGTCTTTTGACTGAGTTATCATCAAGTTTTCCTTATCACGCCTGTGTTTTTGTCAGGGTTGGTTTACCCTGGCTTGGCAGCTGTCTGGGGTGACCTGACTAGGTGGGATTACACAGTGGTTCCACCACTCCTACACCTTTGCTGTATTATAGCGTGATGATTGGCAGAGTACAAACATGCATCAACAGCTGCCAAACAATGGTGCCAGACTACTGATTAATGTTATTGTAATGTTTGACATTTACAATATCTGGAAACCTCTGTGTTGAAATTTATCATGGTCCTTCTCTCTGATACTGTACAGTAAATATTTTCCTTTACGGTGTTTCAGTTTTGCACTGCAGTTTTGCGCTTTGCTTTAGCAACGTTTAACCTTCATTTAATTTCCGTAAGCACTGCTGATACAATCTTAACGATCTACAGTAACTCTGTGTGTTTAGGAAGATAAGGAGCCAAGCAATCGTACTATAGTCCTGATAACTTATGGAGCGGGTTACACAAGGGTCCCTGTGGAGTGCCATTCCCCCACCCTCTAACAAGAGTTGCTGCGGAGCCATTCTGTAAAATATGAGTTAATATCCCCTATTTGGTGGAAGTTTATTTTGGCCGGGATAAGCAGGGCATTGCTTTTGTATGCATGGATTCTCCCTCTATCACACCAGGTGCACATGGCACAAATTACGTTGGTGAGAAAAAGGGAAGCAAACAATGTCAAATACAGCTCCTCATGTTGTTTTAATTAGTGCAACATGTTTCTGACAGGTCTCTCCCATACCCTGTACTATTCAACAGTAAATCTTGAACACATAGAGAACAACTATGGGTCAGCTAGGGGCTTGCACATTTTTTAAATGAAAGGAGAAACTTTAATTCACTAAGGGGTTGTAATGTGTTCTGCTTTGTGGCTTTAATTGCATTCAGTAATCTCTGGAGATTGGTTTCCATTAGTGATGACTTTTCATATCAGCAGTTCTCATTCTATCACAAGAATATTGCCTGAAGCTCTCCAAATTTGGAAAAGAGACCTTTCTACATGCCTTACAAGTATGAAGTTTCAATTATTGCACAAATGTACATCTACAGTTTGCCAGTAGGTAGGTGTCATACAATGGCAGGTCAAGTCTATCTGCATAAGTTAGTCAGTATTTGGCTTGTACCGCAAAAAACATGCCAGAAGAAATTATATTGCACCAGAAAATGAAAAATCATTGACCTTTTTTAATTAGCCTTTAATATGAGCAGGATTCTGTTGCTAAAGAGACATAAATGCAAACAGTGGTAAACTATTCACACACATCATGCAAGCTGCTGTTCGTTGTTACGTGAAAGCCAAGCAGTGACATTGCATTCCACAGATACGCTCCTTGCCTGGGCAGTAATGGAGAACAGCAGCTGGCTATGTGAGTAGCGTGACTGCAGTGAAATGCAGCACAGCTCATGCAAGACCTTGTAAATGTTACACTAATTGTGAAGGCTGTCAGCATCAAGGTTTGACAATACACTGAAAGCTGGAAAAAGGAAGTTTCTGTTTATGAACAGCTGTTGGACACCGTCTCCTTTCCTCTGTTCCCTCAAGCAAAGGTGGATTCAATCCTCATGGTGTGATCGCCAAAACTTGGCTTTCACAGGCTAGCTTCTTGTCATTTTCAGGCAATATGAAGGGAGCTAAAAGGAAACACAGAGGTTACTGTTTTCACTGATGGTTCATTTGCACTGTACCATTACAACAGTTTGTTTTAAGTTGGGAAGGGCTGTGTCTAGGCAGGATGTCTACGGGATGCATACATCTTGCCAGTTGAGAGCAATACAAATCAAAGATGATAGACAAACTGCGTGCTCTCCTTTTTCTCACTGTCTGAAAAATATATGAACAGTCAGCATCTATAAGCAATTTCATTTATCATTTATTTGTTTAGATTATATACAGTATATTATATGTAGAGATGAATGACATGTAATCACTGTAGTCACCTTTATGATTCCTAATATTTTGTCAGCGAGAGCCCACCCAACTACATATTAAAAACACGTATTGTTTTGAGAATGGCAGTTTTATTGGTGTCTAATCTCATAAAGTTATTTGGCAGACTTGCCACTTGTATGAGCAGCCAGCACAAAAGGTGTTTGTCATAGATGTTTCTGTAAAAGTTTTGCTATTTGTGACTGGTCCAAAATGGAAAACAAACCTGAATGTGATCATTTATATAGTTCTCAGCAAAAGATAAGTTGGTAAAAAGACATAAGCTGTCTTTTGGGTCATTGGAAGTTCTGCAAGGTTAAGGACCCAAAAGAACACTTTAAATGACCAGCTAATGTGCTTGGTCTATGAGGTGGTACCATCCAAAACCAGCCAGCTAAAAGAAAAAAGTAAATGTCCAGCTGATAATACGAGCCTCATTCTCAACCTAATATTATAATGTAATCCAAGTATGATGCACCATTGCAGGAAAGATTTACTTCAGAGCTATTGCATAACATTTGCATTACAGTGCATAAGTTTAAGATAAGTAAACCAAACTGACTGACCATCTCACCTTTTTTTTGTCTCCCCATTGCCAACATAAGAGTCAAATGGAAAAATTGTGAAAAAAGTCCCAACAGTTCAGTGCAAGATAAAATCATGCTTGATAAAACTGCAATACATGTATAATTTAGAATTATGAATTATATTTGTCAATGCAGCAACACGTCTTAGTGATTATTTTTGACAGTGTTTTGAAATCTTGGATCCTATAACTTCTGTGATGGCCGGCCAACCTGTAGTCAGAGTTGTAGCTTTTGATTGCAGAAAATACATAGGTGGGTTTGGTTTTAAAAGACGTGCTATAAATATTTATCATATGCAGTTTGCCCAGTAACTAAGATTTTTCCACACAAGGTTTTTAAATTGCAAATTTTTAATCTTACTCAATATTACGTATATCCCCTCTACGCTTTAAGATGCACAGCCCATCTACACACTTTTTTGGGGGGTTCATCCTCTTCTGTGGTTCATATCAGGGTCATTGTTTAAAGAAGCACCTAGAGTACTTGTCTGCTTCACAACAGAAGGCACAGAGGTGGAAAGACAGAGTGGATATAGGGAGGACAGAGAGGAGACAGAGTGAAGTAAGGAGGGCGGAAAGAGCCAATAATTCTTGTGAACTTACCGTATACACTATAAGTCATTCTCATTCACTGCCACTTACAAACACACAAAATTGTATGCACATTGATTCACACAACACACATGCTCAGAGAGCTTGCTGAAAGGACGGAGACTGATAAATTGAGGTGTGGATGAAAGTGTTTAGCCAAAAGAAGATGAGTTTGGAAGAAATTTTGTCTCCTGGAGCACATATGCTTTTCATTACTGGAGCTCAGACCTGTCATCTGAACTGTCAGAGACTGAAAGCATCTGCATGTGCATGACTGTGGATATATGTAAATATGTTTATGGTCTTCATATGTGGGCAATTACCTAAGTGAGAGTACATGTGCACACACACGGACATAGAAAAAGAAACACATAAATGCAAAATATGTATCCAGACATTGGTTTGGACACTTAAACATCACATCTCCAGCGCACAGGCACTGTCTGAAGAGGAAAATATTTAATATTAGAACCTCATCACCCCCAGACTAGCTTCAGCCCAACACAGCTTGTTTGTTCCCACTGGAAATGTGTGTTGCTTCCAAAACAATTTCTCTTGGATGATATCACCAGATGCTGTTGTTGTTAGCCTTTTCAATAATCCTGGTGATTCACCTCAAGAATTAAATTTATATTAGAGTCAAGCAAGATAAGATAAGAGCTTTATTAGTTTTTATTGGTGTCTAATGATTCACACATACCACACTTTACACAACTGTAGTATTTCCTCAATAACACTGAACCAATATTTTCACGATGACTCAGAACAGCTCCGTGGCCTGTGACTATGCAGTTATTCTCTGGTGTGCATGCTACCACCATTGTAGTGTTTTTTTTCCATGTTTACTGTTTTAGTTGATGAGCCATCCCTTGGCATGCTCTCACAACCTCTCCCTTGCTTCATTTGTCAGCAGGTCTGAAGCACAGACCACTATCCTTGTCCATCTGGCAGGACAACTTTAATGTTTTTTGTATAGTGATGGAGAAAGTTGCTTTTATTTCCCTGAGAGTCCATAAAGACAGATGGTCTTGTTACAGTCATTGGTAGAAGTAGTAGACTTGTGCATTTGTGGCTACAAGCTCACCAGTTCAGAGTTCTGTGCAGTCGATTATTAATTTTGCTGCTTGATTATTCAGTATGTGTTCCACATGTGTAAGTGTAGAACACATGGTGCAAGCAGTAATTTATTATGTTTTTTATTTATTTAGTCAATCTTCTGTTCTCAGCAAGGCCGCCGACAGGAGGTGACAAAAGGGGTCACTTGTCCCAGGCCCACTGTAGAAATGAAGGGCCCAGTTCCTCCTCTTCATTATAGAGGAATCATTTTTCAAAATGGACCTATTTGTGGCAAAAAGTATGTAACATTTAAGTGACAAAGCGTCATTATAGGCCAAGCCAGCACGTAAGCGTTTAACAGCCTTTAACATGACCCAACTGTCAAGTCCAGCTCTAAACGTGATTAAAAACACAACATGTTCTCTCTGACATGAACAGCTGAGTGTGGTGGCTCCATCAGCGATGAGGGAGGTCCGACTCCAGCAGCACTCTGCACCCAGCTGAGGCGTGTTGTTCAGGTGACAGAGAGAGAGGAGGAGAACCAATCAAGCAGAGGGACAGATTCAGGCTGAGAGAGAGGCAGCAGACTGAGCTGACGAGCTCAGCGCCCCGTCGGAGAGCAGGAGACTATATACTAGATCTAAAATGACACTGATAGAGTGAATGTCATATATGGGACGGCAAAACTAATGCTAAAGTCACGTTACAATGTTACTAGTTTAAAAAGAACTTTTTTTGATAATCTTTATCTACGATTATGTTGTCCCGGGTCCAGCCAACACTGTGAGCTGGCCTGGTTCTCAGTATCATTTGGCTCATTTTTAAATTGCTCCTATATTGAAATAGTGTTAGTAGAAATTATCTCACCTCACTGAAATTTCTCTTCTGGATTTCTCAATACTAACCAAGACCCAGTGCTGGACTGAATGACTTGTGAAGATCAATCGCTTTTTAATTACTTCAGCATTTGCTGTTTAGGCCATACATTAAAATTGATGTATTAGGTGATGTAGTAATATCTCTACATACATGTAATGTACAATTTGCTAAATAGCTTTTTCCACCGTCTGTGACACAATTGGCCTCTCGAAGATCACAACTTTTGTAATGACAGAGGAACTTGGAAAATGCCTTTGAGGCTCTACGAATCATCAGCGTTTCAATTTGCAAGCTTTAAGAGGAGCCAACCTGTTGAACACTGTGCTTTTTTTTCAACCCCGAGTTGTCAGAAAAGTATTGAGTGGAACTGCAGTTAGTTGCACATGTGGACCATCTGTGATAGGAAACACACTAGGCCAACTATACATACCATGGCCACAAGCTGTGTTTCTTGATTTTTTCACCATGTGCATAATTTGCACAATGGAACATTTAGCTAGAAATGGAACAGATTGATCAGAAAGGAGCAGTTTTTGTGCACATGCATCCAGTATACTTCTGTATAATGCTTGCAGTGTGTTTCTGTCTTGTCTGCATACCTTTACAGTACATGCTGTGAGTGTGTGTGCCAAGCTAAAATGGGATATGGTACGAGCTCTGGGTTAGGAAAACTCTTCAGACATATTCAGGGGCTCACTGTTGGCAGAGCAACAGTGACATTCTTTTAGAAGTGGATAAAAAGTAGACTAGCAGGCGCTCTCAGCTCTCACAGAAACAAGCTAAAGGGAGAATAGTTTTCAACTTGAAAGCTTATAGGATACAGTGTTCTTCTCCATATGACCTGTAGCATAAACTGACATCACAAAACCCACCGAATGTGGTGTCACGCATGGTGCAACAATTAGCACAGTTTGAATTAATGGGCTGCTTTAGGTTTGTTTGAAATAAGGCATGTATTTGCCAGGGTGAGAGACTAGAACAAGAACTCAGGCTGGTGAAATCATACAGCAGCAACATCAGCATTGTTAATTCAAAGCATTGGAGAAACTCAGTAGTCAGTAGTTTAAATTTAACACAAGTCACCATAGATTGATGTTGTTATGCAGTGTACAGTAAGACCATTGGTGTATTTTTCTAGACACTAAATAGAATTAATGTCATATTAACACTATAAAGGATTTAAATATAACAACATTTAACTTTTTAGAGTTGTTTTGTGTTAACGAAAACACACTAGGGAATCAATATATGATGCTGTATTTGTTCTTAACAGAGAGTAGTTTGACTAAGTGCTGTTGCCCTGTTCAATCCAGTATCCACTAAATACTTTCAAAGCACATTTCCCATGTCTAGTTGTGCACACTGCTATAAATATCACACCACTTCTTATCAAGTTTTGTGAGTTTGATGTCATTTGACTTCCTCTGCATGACACTTGGCTCATGGTGCCGACACATTGCACAGATGAACTGAAATGTGTGGGTGGAGTCTAAACGTATCTCAAAGGAATTCAACTAACACTGGTGGGATCAACGGGCGACCATGGCACAGTTAGTGGGACAGTCAGCAGTCGCTTCCTGGATCCCCCTAATTCCTGGCCGCATGTCATAGTTAATGTGGTTATGGGGCTGCCTGTCCACAAAAAAAATCCCCAAAGGGATTATTAAAAGATCAATTATTATAATTTTACTTTAAAAGTTTTAGTGTTTTCAAAACTACAGTTTTTGCTGTGAACTGGGCAGATAACTGCACAGCTCCAAGGCCATGCACAGAAAGGTACAGAGAGCGAGAGAAAGACAGGAAGAAGGAAAAGTTTGGACTTGTAAATGGATTAAACTGATTTGACCTTTCCCAAAAGCATTAAATGTGGCATCCTTAGACCCTTTCCCTGTTTGTCTGTAAGAGCTCTGACACTTCTGCTGTTGGGGTCATCTGGCAAAGAGGGAGGATGAGGCTTTGGGACCACTCATTGATAGTGTCAATGACTCCATGGAAAAGGAAAGTGAAAACAATAAAAGGCTTGCCGCCAGAGTCGGCTGGCTCAGACCAGCCAGCAAGGGAGAGAGTTTGTGTGCTGTGGTGTGACTGTGTGAATACTTAATTAGTCCAACATGTGACTAGTCCTCCTTCTCACAACTTGGTGCCTGTGAGTGACAGCACAGACAACCTGAAAGTGACAAGGAGCAGTGGAGGTCACAGGAGAGGGAGGGTGACGTTCAGTGTGTCCACTTGTCTCACGCGATCTGGAATCACTGCAGCACCTTGCATCATTCTGCTTTCATCCAGCCTGTCCTGCATCACCTCGTAAGAATGCAGTCTATCCACCAACTTGGAAGTAGAACAGTGTGATAATTTGATACTGATAAAAATCTGGTGTCATGACAGTGGAGGACATAATGATGGGCTTAGCTTTCAAAGTGAAAATTTTATATGGGACCACAGCCGAAGAAGATAATCTGTCTGTCAATTTCAATGAAATGCTGTATCTCTGGGGACTACCAAAGAGTCTTTTAATATGAAGTTATTATCAAGATTTCCCATCATATTAAAGACAATTGCTGCATTTATTCTGTCATAGCAAACTCCCGTGCTTCTTGCAACTACCCTTTATTCAAAATAAATATTTGTGGTTTGTCTAGAAAAAACTGTGTCTAGCTGACGCAATTTATCATTTTTCTGTGACCCTCCTGTCATGCTTGCATATCGACACTTGTTCTCAGACAACTCAGACAACAGTGTTTGAGATGTTTATAAGGTGTAATCTTCTCCCTCAGCTGGTCTGAAAACAAGCATTTGTTCTTAGACCACTTTGCTGATTAAATATGACCTAAAACAAAGATTATGATGAGAAGTAAGTCCCAAAAATTTCCTGGACATTCCAGTGCTCCAGCTTCGAGGTCTGCTTTCTGCGGGTCTGCCGTCAGTTACAGTGGATCCCTGCCATGGAATTCTTAGCTCTCTTAAATTAAACCCTTCACCAGGCCCAGCTGGTTTACAAAGTAGAAAAGAAGGGAGGGAGGAAGGAAAAAGAAGGAGATGGAAAGGAGCGAGCAAATCCCTTACTTCTCATGTTTGGCGTCCTTTGGTTTGCTGCTATTAACACCTCATGTCTGGTCAAAAGAGTAAAAGAAAAGAGAAAAGGATGGAGAAATGGGGAGAACAAGACTAAGACAAAGAGACAGCCGAAGACAATATTTTGATTAATGTCTCTTGTATTACCTTGCCTAACCCCAACGGAGAATGAGCAAGATGTTTCAGTGGAGAGATTGAAACCAGATCCTTCTGTTCACACTGGCTCATGTCCATCACTTGTACTGGACCTGAGTTTGAGAACATGACTGGTGACTGAAAGAACTAGCCATGCTGTCTGGCCAGTTTTATTCCAGTGTCAATCTTCAGTTTAAATACCATTGAACATGACATGGTGCACCAGGAGGCAATGAACATGGCAGCCTGTCCCTCATCACATTTTAATTCCTCTGAAAACAAGGCTCACTCTTTTTCAGAGAAGGTCTAGACATGCATTTGCTTCACTTGTGTACCCTCACTGACATCATCCTCAAACTAGCCACCACAAATGAATCACAGGTGATGCCCAATTAATCAATGCTAAGTCATCCCAAACTTGCTGGTGTTCTACGTAGCTGTGAAAGACACAAATCTTTTCCTGAATGGAAACTGAACTGTAACTTTTTTTTTAAACCTAAGTGGAAGAAACTGTGATGTATTGCAGTACTGCATGACTTACCTTCCAATTTCCTTGGCTACCAGTCCTCCCTCCTGTGTACTATTGGGTTTCTTTCCCCTCCATGTATTAGTATTGACCTTTTTTAAGGTTCCTTTGGTCCAAGGTAGCTCAAGTAGTCTCTCAGGTTTCTCCTAAGGCCTTTAGGGTCACAGAGAAAATTATCCACTACATTACTGCACGGATGTCCGTCAGCTTGTCAACAATCTGCTAAACACTGGGAGTAGCACCAAAGAAATGTGATTATGTGATATCAGCTTCACGGTGCAGAATTTCATTGTGTGTGGTTCGTGACATCAAACAAAACTGGTGTAGACATCCCATAATGTGTGAGCTAAGACGGGTCTATTTGTGTGATCTGACATGCGATAATGATGTTAGTCCAACAAAAGCTTGCTTGTTTGAGCTGTCAAGTTGGTGTAAATATGACTAAACAGAGAGCTCTCGTACAAAAACTCTCTGTCCCTCATAAATACAATCAGTGGATGGATGCCCAGACCGACAAACGTCCAGTATTTGTTAGTATTCTCACTTTGACCCTGAAAATATAGCACACAACCCCCTGGGTGGCACTTTTTATGTGAGAACATTTTATTTTCCCAGTGACTGGTGGCGCTAGAACTACAGAAATTTTTCTTTTCTTTGTTTTCTAAATCTTGCATCTGCCCAAAGTATGCACTCATGGTCATAAACACGCACAAGCTTTCAGGCTGATGTCGGCATGTCTGCACCTTGTCTCCTGATCTCAAATCAGAGAGCTCAGCTCCACGTGGCAGGTGCTGGTCGACCCAGAGCACAACTGCCAGAGCCAGGTTGGGTCAGGCACACGTGAGCCAGATGATGGATGAAAAAGCTCTCCCCAGTCTTGTCTATCTTCACTCTCTTCATGTTTGTCTTCTATTGTAATGCATAATTGCACAGGCTGTGCTGCAGATCACTCACAGTGACATACTGTACACCTCAGACTGGCGACTATGCAATCTGGAGTCTAATCCAGACAGTACAGTTTTAATGAAATGTTTAAAGCTAGACTTAATAATTTAAATGGTTTAAGCATCAGTGCATCTGTTAAATCCTTAGTTTTGTGCCAGTTTTCTGTTGATTCCTTAATGATTTTATGGTATATAAAGAGAAAAATGAGACAAACGACACCACTGGGAAAGCCCCAGATCTGTCTGATTTATATAAGAATTGATTACCATTGTTTTTACTTTGAGGTGTGTTTCTGGGATGGTTAAGCAATTGTGGAGAATTGAAGAAGATGGATTATCACAAGGACGCTTAGCTTAGTGTCTGGGCTCGCATTGCATGCTCAGTGTGTTTGCCAAGCCCTTGGCAAGGTCAGTGCCCACATTTGTTTTGACTAGATCATGAAACACACTTACATCTTTTTCACTTTCCCTCCCAGCACATTCCTCCTTTCCTCCTCAGTATCATTACCTGCACTCTCCAATTTGCTGAATTGGCTCCAAGCTCTCACCCTCCAGTCTGATTGCTCTCTTCCCCCTGTGTGCAGCTTGTTTCCCATACTTAGTTGTTCTCACCCCAGATTTTTGGCTTACAAGTATTGATTATTCCTTGGTGGACTAGCTTGTTGGCAGCATTCAAATTTCTTGTTGTTGAAAAACAGTCATTACTCCAATATGCTTGTCTCAGACTGGGAAACTTGTTCAACTCACAGATTCGTTTAATACAAGTCTAAAAAATATAACTCAGAGAATCACTTGTCTAACATATATAAAAATTGATTTTTATAAGCTGGCCCTAGAAATTTGGCTTATGTCTCTTTGGCAGTTAACTGGAGATCCTTCATACTTGAATATTTGAATCACTTCCCACTTTCACTCGATTTTTCATACAGTATACTTCATCTCAACATGTTTGGCACCTAAATTCTACTGCATGATGCATTTGGGTTTTCACCACATATTTGTTTTTCTAGTTAATACTGTCCACTAAACCACGGTAACGCAAGATTTAGATAAAGGTAAAGGTATTTAGCAATTTTATGTTTCCTAATTGCATTTATTCAATTTTTCTATCTCCTTCTTACATGTTTTGTGAAAATCCCAAGCTGGGATATGACTTTATTCATCGATAAAGTCAAGCCAAAGATTTTGCCGCCCTTAGATTATCCTGGATTTTTAGATCTTAGAAAGAAAAGTGGAGTGTTTATAATACAGCATGACCATTTTTAATGATATGTATATCATGTTTCTTGTTTGGATCACCTTTTTCCCCTGTGCCCAAGGTGCAGTCCTTATTGGCTCTAGAATTATAAATGTGTTTTCAAGTAAACCTAATTAAACGCGCATGACACTGTGTCATATTTCATTTCATTAATTTTTTCAATCTGCACTATGTTGTTGTGGCAGGTCCTGGAAAATATTTTGATGAAAATCTGAGTGATGACTCATTAATATTGAAGGATAATTACTGCTGAATAAATTACTGAGAAATGACTGCAATACAGTTTTTCCTGACTACTTATTATGGCAATTCTCAAATGATTTCTTTACCTCTGCTCTGTCATTTTTTTCTTATCCAGGATATGGCAATCTAGGAGTTGGTGCTCTTGGAGGTGGTGAGTCCGTTACTTTATATTCTCAGTAAAAACATACATTGAATCCTCTCTTGTAAAGCTTCACAGAAAAGTCTAAAATGTCCTTTGACATTTTAGATTACACCTCCACACACTGCCTCATGTTTGTCCCTGTGATTCATTTAGGTGGTTATGGTGGTTATGGTGGATATGGTGGAGGTACTGGGGGCTTTTACCCAGGCGCTGCACAGAAAGCTGCAAAAATAGGTAAAGCAGACGGCAGAAAATGTCCATATATAAATGTGTCATACATTTCCTGTAAAGGTTGTGCATTGATTGATATATTTGAATACATATTATATATTTAAACACACAGTTCATCGTCTGTTAAGCCTACCATGTAATTTAAGCTTTTACATACTAGAGTAGAGTCTTTACCAACTTAAAACTTAGTTTATTCCTGTTTTTACTAACTGATGAACATTTCCAAGCCTAGGTCCTTTGTGTCCTAAAAGAAATGGAGGTTATTATTAATGCCTTCATTTCATCATTTCACTACTGTAATTTCCTTGTCACCTGCATTAATAAGACCTCCCTGGATCACTTACAGGTGTTGCATAATGCTGCAGTCAAGTTCATGAAAAAGTCCTATAGAAGGTCTTATGTCACACCTAATTTGATTTCTTTACACCGGCTTCCAGTCAACTTCAGAAACCAGTTTGAAAGTTTCCGTGATTGCATTTTGAGCCTTGTATGGTCAGACACCTGCCTAATACAAAAATGAGCTACTGCAGCCCTACATCGCCCGTAGAAATTTGAACTGAGTTGGATCAGGACCTCTTTGTTGTCCTCAAGACAAAAGTAAACTGTGCCTTTCAAGTTGTAGCTCCTCCACTCTGGCACCCTCTCCCTTTGAATTTAAGGTCTGTGGACACCTTTAAAGTGTTATTGTAAAGCACTTTGTGACATGTACTCTTGAAAGGTACAGTATAAATCAAATTATATATACTATATTGCACTGCCATTTCGCCCTGTGGTGGTCCTCTGCCTGCCTGGATTAGGAAGTAATCAACTGAACAACTTGAAATAGGTTTATGTTGTGTCACTAAGAAGTGCTGACAAAACATAAAAAAACAATTCTGATAAGACTCACTGGTGACTATTTTCTAAATCTCTCATATTGCAGAATACTGCTGAAATCCTTGTCCTAATCACAGTTGCAGAAGGCCATCTGCTACTACAGGGTGGCAAGCTGATTCAGTCACAGACTACTGTACAAACTTGTCGTCTGCTGAAGTCCCACACAGAACATTTCTAGTCTTTGAAAGATCTGCATGTTAGGGGAATGCCAAAATGACTGTTTCTCATTAATGGTAACTCAGCAACAAACACTTTTTGGCAAACACATGTACATTCTTATCATGTACCTGCAGTACCGCTTGAACTTCAGCAGAACAACTTAGGCAAGCCGATTAAGCATGGCCTGAGGAGAACCCAGTGATGATCAGGACCACAGACTGTAGCACAACGGCAAAGAACCTACTCATAAGTGCTGTTTGGCAATGACAGAATTTTAGTCCCTAGAGTGAATCTGTACTATTTTCATGACACACAAAATAACATCTCATTACTCTGAAAGAGCACAGATAAAACAAAACATTCTCTTGCCAAACTTTTGCTCACCAAATCTTTCAGGCCACATACTTACAGGCAGTGCGCAATGTCTGTCCAGCAACAGACATGGGGAATTTAAGATTAAAAATAAAAAAAAAAGTTTAAACAAATAAACAAATGTGTTTTATTCTTTTGCCAAGTCCCTGACAAATGAAGCTGACAGCTCATTTCCTCCATGAAAGGGTTGAGCCAAAGAAATTAGGCATTTCATGAGGCAAGGCAAATGCCATGCATGCTGGCTGCCTCTACTGATTAGATTAAATGTCAGCCATGTTGCTTTTGATCACAGGGTGATGACAGACTGGTAGGATCAGATTAGCTACTCTCAATACCAGTGATGCGGTCAGAACCTGGCTCCCTGCTAAAGAGGTCAAGTCTGGCACAAGCCACAGACCTTTCCAGTATTGCAGGGCCCTCTGGTGGTCATGGGATGTGCAACTGTAGAATCCCCACATTTCAAGGTTTTCATTATTCATTTTCAACAGTCATTGTGAGTTTAGCAACAAACCTGTAATTATATATTCATGTATGTTGAATGAAATTATATCCAGATACTGTTTCTATATAAACAGGAGCTGGAGGAACTCTCCCCGGGACAGTAGGAGGTGCTGGAGGCACAGGTACTGGAGCAAGACACACATACGCAACATTTCATTCCCTTATTGGTTCTGTCTCAGGTACAGTGGAATAGATTTTTCTGATAACCAGCCAATTTGGACTTCAAACACAGTACTTTTCTTTATGTAAAATACAATGAATATTAAAAGAGAGCTATTAACATTGTCCTTAGAGGGCAGGAATCGTACAGTTGTTTAGATTCAACACCTGGACATCAAAGATGTGTGTATATTCTTATATACTGTAGTTTTTGCCGTCAGTGAACCTAATAACATTTAACTTATTTTATTATTTTCAGTGCCTGTTATTCCTCAGACAGGCCTTCCTGGAGGGGGTGTTGGTGGAGCAGGAAAGAAAGCTGCCAAAGTGCCAGGTTTTGTAGACTCAACTATAAACTCATAAAGCTGAAAGCAGATGGGATGCAGTTCACTAGGCAGCAGAGACACATCAGATTATTTTTCCACTGAATAAAGGACCATTATATCAGTGTACTCTAGATCAAATAAAGTGAACAGACATTTAGACAATACAGAGGAGTTCACAGACAAATAAAAAACAAAAACAATACATTCATTATTGGGACTAGATGCAGGTGAAGAACCAGATGTTAGAATCACCTGTCTGACTTTTCTTCATCCAGTCTGACTTCACTTCACAGTTTTGTGGCAGTGTTTTGTCATAATGATTTGCAGGCATGTTCCTAGTTAACCTTAACAGATTCAAATAAAACACATCATTGCTGCTCATGCATGCTAGCTAGACGCCTTCCACATATTGTAAATGTGAATGTGAATACAGAAGTGCAGTACTGTCCTCTCATTGGATGTGGCAGGTGTGGGTGTGCCTGGACTTTACCAAGGTGGACTGGTGCCGGGAACTGGTTAGTCTCACTCAATGTCAGGCACTATTTGTCGAGTGTTTTGTCATGTGAAAGGTCACTGTGTTTGCAAACAAATAGTTTACCTGAACTTAATGCATCGGTTTTCTGGTTTCATATGGTTCATCTAGGATTTGGTGGACGGGGTGTTCTGCCTGGGGTGGCCACAGGCACTGGCTTGAATCCAAAGTCAAGTAAGTTTTAGTTTTTACTTCTAAAGTAGAATTTATTTTATCATTGCAGAATACAACTTATATTTCTTTTTAATTCCTTTTTTAAAAAAATGTGGTTTCAGTTTTCACACATTGTATATCCAAAAATATTAGTGGTCACTGGACTGCACTGGAAGGGGGGTGATTAGATTACTTAGTTTCAAGGCCAGTGTTGAGTCTGCTGAGTTTGTTTTTGTTACTCCAGCTCTGCATAGCATTTGCATTCAACAAACTGATACCGTTTCATCTCTGTGTCTAATTTAATGCTGGTTTTTCTCTCATGCAGTTGGAGGTGGAGGAGCAGGAACAGGTATAGGAACAGTCAACTTTATTTATGATTGTTGTATTACAAACCAAAACGTATTTTTGTATTTTTTTTCAGTTACTGGTATTAACTGATCTAAAGTTAAATGTATTTCTCCATCACAGGAGGCCGTGGGCCTATGCAGCCAGGAGTGTTCCACGGATACCCCCTAAAGTCACCCAAAGTACAAGGTGTGAGCTAAAGCACGAAGGCAACTGTTTCTTGTATTCATGTTATATGTTCATGGCAACTATTTGAACTTTGACAACGTTGTAGGTTTTTTTCCAGCATACAAACACATTTACTCACCTCATGGCCTGATGACTATCTATATCCATAACCGGGAAAGTCAGAGAGGTTCTTTTAATTTTGTTTAACTTTTTTATTTTGTGTTTCAGACCCCATAAAATGTCATCCTCTGCTTTTCTGTTGTAAATTGATCAATAACAAAACAATATAAAACTTTTATTCTCTACGCTCTTGTATATTATGCATTAGAATGAAGAAGTGAATTACTCTTCCTTAGGTTTTATCATCTTCATAACATAATCACCGCTGTGTGTTCACTGCAAAGACAATTCTGCTTTAAACATACTGTTATATGCATATTTGATGGCTAATAAAAAAATGACAAGAGAGAGTTGCCAGATATTTGACTCCAGTCTTCAACCTTACTTAATCCAAATAACTTCTGGGTAGAGGATACATTTTTACTTATAAAAGTTTTTATGTTCAGACATCAGAAAAATCTGGTATACTACAAATCAAAAAATTCATAATGCATGAAAAACATAATTCTGCAACAGCAATTAGCTCCTTGGCTTATAGATCTGAGCTGTCAATGTATTTCAAAATATTTCTGCATTTCAGTCTATTCTCTATGTTCTTAGTATCATCTCAAGACATTTTTTTCTCTTCAGGTGGTTATGGTGTAAAACCTGGAGGAGGAAAACTCCCCTTTGGTACAACTACGTTTTCATTTTTTTTTTAATGTAAATGTTGCCATCAGTGTATATTCAGGAGTTTATGATGTGTTAAAATGTCTCAGGTTATGGTGGCTTTGGTAATGGCGGAGCTGGACTTCCAGGAGGAAAAGGTGGCCCTGGCTCAAGGCCTGGATATCCTATTGGAACTGGTGAGTGTTCTTATGAATGTCCTGACAGCCAGTAATTTTTTCTATTTGCAGGAGTGGGGCCTGGGGCAATCTCACCTGCTCAGGCTAAGGCTAAGGCTTCCAAATATGGTAGCCTACCACATTCATTACCAATAGTTTCATATTCTTACTTTTATTTTTCCTGTTAAAAAAATCTAAAATAATTAGCACGTGGAATTGACTCTAATGTATTGTATCCAGGGAAGGTGCCAGGAAATATGATTAGTGCTGGCTAACAGTTAAAAATTTTTATTGCGATTAATCGCATGATTTTTTTGCAATTAATCACGATTAATCGCAGTGTTACAGGAGAAATGTAATAATACTTTTTACTTTTATTTTAAAAGTACTGCTTTACTAACAACATTTCAATAATATTTAGTCTTCAAACACTTAAAACAAATTTTTAAAACAAAAATGTTTTTTCAAGGCAATATTCCCTTTATACAGTAGCACATAAATATTTCTCGTGAATCCTAACTTAAACATTAATGTAATCGAATTAAATTGAAGACCAAAACTATTTGCCAGGAAATTAACGCCCATCTAGTTTATTATAGAAAAACTAGTTGTTCTCAGAATCCACCTGTGTGTAACAACAGGTCTGTACCTTGTCCTTTTATTGAACTAACTAAACAGCCTTATGTTATTTATCCTATGTAATTTCTGCCTCTACATGGTCGCGTTTATTTTTCTGCTCTGATCTCTGTGTCACGCACAGCACAATTTGACTACTGTCATTAAAAGAAACACATGAGCGCCATGATGAGTGCCGGTGTCTGTTGTTTGGGTGACTTACTGCATCAACGTGTGTATTCTATTTAAGTGATATGTCAGACTCCAAGTTCTCCTGTGACAACTGTGGAGTGGTTACAAATAATAATAATATTCCTCTGTGTGGGAGAGATTTAAAATGAGAATGTCCTCCAGGTTTTTTCCGTTGCAGAACGCTGCAGCAGTCTTAGGCCTACCCCCATACGCTCTCATTGGTTGAGACGCACGACGACGTCAATCCAAAGCCAGTACTGATCAACATCCCACCCTTCCTGTGACCCATTGTTTATCCATATGTGTATTTAGACCCAGTGAGCAACAGACTTTCATATTCATAATATTAATAATAAAAAAAACTGCGTTAACGCGCGTTAAAATAATTAACAGCATTAATTAATTAACATGTTAACGTGCCCAGCCATAGATATGATACCTAAAAAAAGTAATTAGAAAATATCTATAACTACTCTAGCGTACTCCTGACTAAAAAGCTCATTATACCATAAACAAAATGATTTCCCACCCAATATGCAAGGTGAAAAAAAGAGACACATTAACTGATCATCGATCCTTATGTCTACTTATTTAGTCAGCTTCCATGTGTCAGTGAACTGGCCAAATATAACAAAAACAAACAAAGTTTTGTTAAACTATGCTCAGACACACCAGCATAGTTTAAAAATAAGTGTATTCTCCATTTCAATTCAGTTTTTGCCTGTGTACTTTAGTTCTTAAAATACAAAAATACAACAATTTAAATGCTTATTTATTATTTTACTGCAGGATATGGAACTGCGTCTAAGGCTGCTAAATATGGTGGGTTTATGATTGCATATAATTAATTTTAGTATACATTTTACTGTCTGTTCACTTAGTGCTTAAGTTATTGAACATTTTCATATCTATATATAAATATATATGCTGTACCAGGTGCTGTACCAGGAGGAGTACCAGGAGGAGTACCAGGAGGAGTACCGGGAGGAGTACCAGGTGGTGCACCCATCGGAGGAGTTCCAGGCTTACCAGTGGTTGGTGGATATTCACCAGCAGCCAAAGCAGCTAAATATGGTACGGTGTACAAATAGTGAGAATATGTCACTATGTGTACTTAAATTACACAGGTCAACATAATATTTGCCATCTGGGCAAGACAATACTATTCTTATGGAATTCACCCTGCTGATCACAAAATGGCATCCATTTTGTTTACATACAGTCTTAATGATAATGATGTAGTTTCTGTACTTCTAAAGTAGAGTAGATTTGTTTGATGTGATGCGTATCAATATTCTCCACCAACAGAAAGAGAGGGCGTATCAACCAACTTATCAACCAGTTTCCTATTGTTTTTTACGCTGACAGAAACGTGAACCACCCTATGCAGTTAAAATCCAGTTAAATACAAAATGCTGTTGTCTCTGTAGAACCTCACGTGATAGATGAATTCTGATTTTACCATTGTGTTCAGCGAGTAAACCAAAGCCGCTCAGTTTGAACATTTGTTGACCGGTGTTATAAGCTCTCCAATATGTACACAGGTCATAAAGAGTACAAAATACCCATACACAGAATATGTATTAGTTATAATTCTGTTTCATTTTTCCTGTCTATAGGTGGAGAAATAGGCGATGTGAAAGAGTCATTGCTAGTTTTCACTAACGCGTGATTGCAGTTGTTGTCGCCAAGTGTGGCACAAGGGTTATTTATTTACTAACTAAAGCAAAAGTGCAATAAAAATCAGAAACATTTATGGCTCTTATAAAAGAGATTTGATCTCACTGAGTTTTTGTTTCACAGTTGTTTTCAGTTCATGTTCACTTTTAAGAAAAATAAATTGCAAAACCAAAAGAGAAGAATTTACATTTGATATTTTTTTATTTACGCATGACTCAACTTATTAAATTAATTTGTTAGAATACTGTTGCTTTTTTCCCTGAAACCAATCATATAGTGTTATTTTAAACCACAATGGGTAAACTTGATTTCCACAGGACTAGGAGGCATAGGAGGACTGGGAGGCACAGGAGGACTTGGAGGAGCAGGAGGACTGGGAGGACTGGGAGGCATAGGAGGAGCAGGAGGATACCCTGCTGCTGCCAAAGCTGCTAAATATGGTATAACACACTACTAATTATCAAATCCAAGAACTTATGGGCTTTTAACCCTGGTTCCTGTGGGTGGATCTGGATCTTTTAGCAGCAATGTCCAGTAATGTGTGAGACAGATGATACCAAAAATGGCAAAGCCATTGAAATGGATGTGATATTATACATATCATATATGTATATATATAATATATATGTGTGTGTGTGTGTTTATGCAGATAAAAAGGGGAAGGCTCACTTTGACTGAAGTTGTAAACACAACATAGTGTAAACAGTAGCAATTTTAAGGTTGTAGAGAAAAAAACATGGCATACTAGTGGTTAGCTGTTCTCAATACATTTGTTTGACAGCAAACTAACTTCAAATTTACTACATTTAACAACACCAACAATTTTACATGAAATAAATTTGTCTACTGCAGGAGTAGGGGGAGTAGGAGGCACATTTGGAGGACTTGGAGGTGGAGCAGGACAGATTGCCGCTGCTAAAGCTGCTAAAGCTGCTAAATATGGTAACTGGAATTAAATAGCATTTTAGGTAGTGTTTAAGTTTAATGTGAATGTTTACATCAACACATTTCCGCTTTAAAGGTCCAGGTGGAGCAGGAGTAGTCCCTGGTGGTGGTGCAAGTGGAGGAGCAATTCCTGGAGGAGTTCCATTTTTGCCCGGATATGGATGTAAGCAAGCTACACAAATAAAAAAAAAGAACTAATTTTGTTAATTAGTAAAATTGTGAGATCATTTTTTAATCTAACTTGATTTGTGCTACAGCTTTGACTGCTGGTGTCAAACCTCCTAAATATGGTGAGTCACAAAAATAAATAATGTTACAGTGCAGAAAACTGCACCTTAAATGCATCGATAGAGTGAACTGATAATGGGAGTAACAGCAGATGCAAATAAATCCTAGGAATAGTGGTCTTTCAGTCGGAGAGATAAGATGGATAAGTTCTTTATTTACTCCACAACAGTACTCCCGGGAGCAGGAGGAGGAGGACTTCCAGGAGGAGCAGGACAGCTACTACCTGGTGGTGGCTTGGGTGGTAAATTGTTAAGCTAATACATGAGTATTTTCTGCTGTTTCTTTTATGGTAATTCAGTTAATCTAATAAAGTGTCTTTCTAACAGGTTATGGAGCTGGTGTCAGACCACCAAAATATGGTAAATTTTTAGTTAATCTGACAAATTCACCTTTGACTTTTTTGTTTCATTGGACTTTGGATATGGTTGGTGAAATGAGCGCATAACAAGTCCTACACATTTACAGACATTCCTGATAAATAAACTGATCTAAAGGGTACAATTTAAAATAATACAAATGGGTTTCTCACTTGATCTTATTATTGATTATTTACCACAAACTAAGGATGCAGCCTGCTCTGTTTCCCTGAATCAGGAGTTGCAGGAGTTGGTGCAGGATTAGGAACAGGAGTTCCAGGGGGAGTAGGAGGAGTAC
>JAUYWH010000005.1:16329404-16351242 GCA_034779795.1 Ctenopoma multispine | reverse complement strand
GTGAAATGAGCATACAAGTACTACACATTCACAGACATCTACTGGTGAATAAACTGATCTGAAGAGCACAATTTAAAGTACAAGTGCATTTCTCACTTGCAAAATATGGTATAGTAATTCAGTACTGAACTATCAAAAATATAGTAAAATTTACACAAAAATTTGTAAACATTTAGAACATTTTTTTACCACTTTATTTATGTAGCCTATTTTTTATTAGATTGTATTTGTTTGTATAAATATGAAGTTTTACACATTTTGTTGTGTATAAAATAATCTTAATTTTATCTTATTGTTCAATTGGTTCAATTTTTCGCTCTTAATTAGATGTTACAGGAGGAGCAGGGTTAGGAACAGGAGTTCGTGGTGTACCCACAGGAGTTGGGGCCAGAGGTACTACATGTCTTTGAAGAAACAGTAGTAGTACTATTCCTTAATATCTGTCTAGGTTCTCAGTCATCTAGGTCATGGTTATCTCAAGAAAGGTTTATCCAGTAGCAACTGGACTTGTTTTTGGTTCCTTGACAACGTTTCACCCTTCATTCCAGTGGGCTTTTTCTAGTCTGACTGACTGGTAGGAGTGGAAGGTTTATAAACCCTGTGGAATCCTCAAGTTGGTGATTGGTGGTCACCTGTGGGCTGTCCTTCCCCCTGGCTTACACATATATTAATGTCGTCACCTGAGCCAGAGTGTGAGTGTGAACGACTGTGAAACTTCCTGGATTACAGTTGCAAGAACTGCATTGTAAGTGGGTGATAGATTGTGCCTGAGCTTCTCTCACACCTCGTTTGAACCAATCAAATTCACGGTCCAGAATTCTGACTTCATTGTCCTCAAACGAGTGGCCTTTGTCTTTCAGATGTAGATGGACTGCCGAGTCCTGACCTGATGAGCTGGCTCTCCTGTGTTGGGCCATGTGTTTATGAAGTTGTTGCTTTTTTTCTCCTATGTACAGATCTGTATAGAGCTTATTTTTAGCCTTTACTGCTGTCTAGTTTCCTGATCTTATGTGTGCCTCTCACAGGCATTACTGGAGAAGGACTTGCTGTGCCAAGAGCAACTACAGATACAAGTGTCAGTGGTGTTCCAGACGGTTCTGTTGTTGGTTTACCAGGTGGAACAGGTGTTCCTATAAAACCAGGTAAACCTTAAAAAAAAGTCTATTTTATATTTATTATAGAATCTATGTTCTATAATGTATTTTCTCAGATGATCCTTTGATAACATACATGTTGCATCGTGAATGAAGTTATTGTTTTTACAGGAAAGGATGTAGGTCTTGCTGGAACTCCTCAACCAGGTACAATGAAATGCTTTATACATGTGTTTTGTTTTTTTGTAGCATACTGAGCTGTACTCTATGATCAACTGAATCAACATTTACAATGGGTGACTGCTGAAAAAGTTAGATTTTCAAAGACCAACCCTGTGTGTAACATGTCCAGTGGAATGCAGTAAGATAAGCTTTTAGCATTTATATTGATTTTGTTGCATACAGCTATACAAGTGAGCCTCCGTAGATTTTGTGAGGCTGGAGGTGAGCATGCAGATATTCTACTGGATGCTTACCACATGGGAAAACTGCAGGGGAGCTACAACCAAATCACATTGTGAATTGGAACCTGTATTACTTACATTACTTTATATTTAAATTTGGCAACAACACCACCACACAAGTGCTGTGCCGTTATTTAGTTCTTCTAGATTTTTAAAACTTTCAAAACCAGCTACTGAATTACAGCCTCCCAGCTGTGATAGTATCCGCTTTATAGCTTCTGCTTTTTCTCTCTCTTTCGGTGCTGTGCACAACCAATGAAATTGTGGTCTTTTGGCAGGGCCCACACCTATTGCTGCAATTGGCAAGGCCCCCGAGGGCATGCAGCCCAGTCAGACTTGCAGTTTTCATGAAATTACTTTACTGTGAAAGCATTTTATCACTGACTGATTAAGTGAAATCTGCTGTTTTTAATAAATATCACTTTATAGTTGAGTAGTATTTGTTACTGTGATGTACAGTAGTATGGAACAGTCCACTCAGCTTTTATGAATGCATCTCTTTCTCCCGAAAGAGGTATTTAATGGTTACAGATTCAAATCTTAATAGCTGTGTGTAAATGTAAACACAAGTGTATTTGATTAATTCTTTATTATATTTCTTATACTTCACTGTAAAGGCACTCTTCTGGGGTTTTTTTCATATCACAGTTTTGTTTTAGACTCAATCCTTGTATTGCAGGCTGCTGAAAGCGAGAGTTTATTTACATGTAGCCTGTCTGGCCCCTACTATTCCACCATTATTATTTCAGCTGCAACTACCAATTGTCTCCATTTTCCTTGTCATGGTCAAGCTTCTCTTTTTTACCAACAGCGTATTGTCAGATTATTTTACAGGGGTTTTTTTTGTCAATACCAGCGTACACATGTACTACATTCAGCAATATTCATATCCATAACATTTTGAAGACTTTATCGTTTCTTGATTTTTCTAAAAGGTAACCATGAAAAAATTTAAATGGATATTTTTGCCATCAGTCTTCACCCAAAATCCCATAATTACACATTCAAAGCATATTTTTAAAAACACTTTCAAATGTATTAACATCTCTGAAGCTGAAATCTCTCGTAAATGGATTATTGCTGTGGCAATCCAAATCGTGGTCAGTTGTATCCGGTTTGCTTTGATTTGTCTTGATATGTGTCTAGAACTACTGGAGTCCACCAATGCCAAACTGAAGTGAGCACATACTGTATTCCCCTTACAAAAGTATTGTAACATCAAGGCTAGTTCACTTGTTTTGTTGATGGTGTTCACACTTCAATGTGTTAAACAATATAGAACGTAGTTAAATGAGCTAAATTATTGGAACAAGTGACTTCACAAAGTGAAGATTGATTTACAAATAATAACTAGCTCTAAATGAGCACTCTTAGTTTTAGTCTTGAGAAGATTCAATTTCAACAAAAAACAGAAGAAAGAAAGGTTTAATTAAAACAAAAAAAACAATCGCCAATATACTGTATCAATTTGAAATGTGCTAAAAAACAAGGAAACCACTGGTGCACTTAGCAGAATGCACAAAACAGGTCAGCATAGATAAAGGACAGCAGCAGAAAAACCCCAAAACAACAGTGACATTGCCAACAAGACTTGAACAACACTTCAGCAGAAATATAGAGGCCACACAACAAGATACAAACCCCTCATCAGCAGGAAGAATCTGAAAGCCAGGTTGGAATTTGCAGAAATGTACAATGAGAAGGAAAAAAAAGGTCAACGTGTGGAGGATGAAAATGATCAGCTCATGGTCCAAACCATACAGTACATCCAGCTGCACGGCTATATGTTTAACTCATTACTCTTCATAGACGATATAACTCACAACTCACAATGGTAGCAACAGAATTAGATCAGATTTGTACAGGAACATTTTATCTGCCAATTTATAGAGAAATGCAACAAAACTAATGGGGAGGAGCTTCATCATGCAAGACAGTGATCAAAAACACACCGCCAACTCAAGATACAATATATCAACAATTTGGCGATGTCAACGAATCACAGATTTGATGCAGTTATAAACAAGAAATTTACAAATCAAATATGAAGTTTTAATTTACTGCAACACAATCTGTTCCAATATTTTTGCTCATTTAAAAAATGGGTTATAGGAAACAAAGTGTTGTGTTCAATGTCGTTCAATGTATCTTAGTTTAAGCAGAAATCCTGAATTTATATCTCGTAAGACAAATGTCTTCAGTGTACAGAAAAAATAAATGAATTAGCCTTACTATTTGAAGGGGACTGTTTGTCAGAAGACGTAACCGAACCTCAAATTCCAAGTTAGTCTCTGTAGACCTCTGCAATAAAATTATGGCAAGGCATAGATCAAGGCAAGGATATAAAATCATTTCTAAAGTGTTGAGTGATCCCAGGAGCACCGTAGTCTTAATAATTGTGAAATGGAAGACGTTTGGAACCACCAGGACTCTTCCTAGAGTTGGCCATCCAGCCAAACTGAGTAACCTGGCAAAAACTCTGTGTTTTTATGTTATTTGGATAGAGAGTTTTATGCATTAATGTCCTGTTGTTCCCATACTTTCATTTTCCAACATGTAAAATGAATTTACAGTTTTGCTACTGTATATACAGCAACTGTATATTTAGTTATTTTATATGTATACAAATTTAGACCATAATTGCACAAAATGTGTCTTCTGAAACATTTTATTAAAGATGAATGACTAATTGCATTTGACTAATTTTCCTTTTTTTTCTGCACTACTCGTGGTCGATGTATGAAAACAGGAGGTGGGTTCAAATTCAGTGGATATTCCTTCACTTAATATTGTGCTATGTCTCAATGCCTAATGTTTATTCCTGTCTTTTTTACAGTTGCTGGTAGAATTAATCTTCCCAGTGGTGAGTAGTACATGCAGATATTTTATATTCATACTATGACAATTATTATTATGTACCTTAACTTGATGATACTTTTTTTTATTCCACAGCTGGCACAAGTGTTGGTAAATACGTAAAAATGTTCTTTTAAAATATAATAAAGAGCTGTTTTTGTATTAAGACATTAGATTAAGTGCATATTTACTGTATATGTTACAGGTGGTGCAGGTGTTGGAGCACCCCCTGGTGGTAAGTGCAGTTTTGCTTTACTTTTGCTTATTTGTTGTATATTCCAGTAATCAACTCACAATATTCTGTGAGATGTAAAAAATAAATACATCTGTACCAGATGTATTTATTTTTAGTGTCTGATCTCACTTATTCTCATTGAGGTTAATGTATGTTATGCTGGATGTTAATTTGTGTAACCTCTGTGCATGTTTTTAGTTGGCCAAGTTCAACCTGGTAAATGTCTCTTAGCAATGTAGGAGCAAGTAGATCACTACATGTGCTGGTCCAGAGTCAGTGGCTGGTACACCACACAAAGATGTCTGACTGAAGGATTTAACTGATGAAGGGAAAGAGCCTGGGCTTTCCTACATAAGTGACAAGACTGACAGGAGCACAAATAAAGACCTCTGTTTTATCAATAAGCTCCAGAAGATTATTTACAAAGCTTGAATGAACTCTTCTATAGTATCTACGAATGATCATGGCATTATTTCAAATCTATGTTTTAATGGTAGTTTTATTGCAGTCATTTACTTATTTGTACTTGAGTCCTAAAAAAAGATTTTTTAATGCTTAAATGTCATTAAAGTAACTGCAGTGTTTGCCTTTATATTGGGTGTATTGTGCTGTGTTTTTGTTATTAAAATGTGATACGGTACACACCTTTAACCACATGGTGGAGACAAAGACAGATACAACAGCTACGGCTTGTGTGTTTGGTGTCTGTGACTGTTATGTTGACTGTTCACATACAGTAGGTTCTGAATATTCATATATGTGATTCAGTAGCACAGACGAGTAATTACAAAGACACAATGCTATCCCTTTTTCCTTTTCCCCAAAAGGTCCGAATCATAACAGAATCTATTTTTTGTTTAGCATAATACATGTTGCAAATATAATTCATTTGAGGTAAGTCTATAGCATATGGAGCTTTAATCTTACTTAAGAGTAGGTTTATAGATTATTCTCCTGCAGCATCTTACCATGCACATTCTGTTTGAGGAAGTTAATGACTTGAATCAATAAAACCAACAGTAAAGAAAAAGCTGTATCAGGCCTTTCTGTACTTAACTGTACCTCAGATAGACTGAGCAGTTATTGGTTTTGTGCACCTGCTGGTTAGTTGTATTTGCTGTTTTGCTTTTGCTGTTCTGCACATGTTCCTGATAATAAGATTCAATTTAAATTAAGATAATGACAAACAAAGATCAGCATAGAGACACATTTGATCCTCTTTGCCATTAAGAATCTTATTTTAATTGTCAATCTTTAGAAGACAGTGTTACTAGCCTTGGTTTAAACTGTAGTGGTACTGTTTCCTATTCTTCAGGTCCTGGAGCTGTAACTCTGCCCGGAGCAAAGCCTCTGAAACCTCCAGGTATTCTGCTCCAAACAAACCACTCTATTCAAAGTTCATCCATAGGGTCATTTGTTCTTGCATATTTATGTTTCTTTATATATTTTTACGTTTTTGAATGTGTAGCCTCATACACTGTTGTGTTGTACTTTTTTTGTAGCTGTGGGTGGAGCAGCAGGAAGAGTAGGAATTCCACTGGCAGCAGGAGGTCAGAGAGCACATAAAGAGAAACATAAAGCTCGAGTACAACATAGTTTTCTTTCCACTGCAACATTTGTGCTTTAAATTGTATTTTTGTCACAATTAGAATTCAAATTAGCAATTAACACTCAAACCGGAGCCAATGAAATCAAGCAGACAGTGATGCTACTTTTCAGGGAGCTACAGCTCTTATCATCATGGTTGCGGACACTGTGTACATTTAGGAGGAGAGGTGGATGCCAGCACTAATGTTTCACTTACTTAAAAAAGGGATAGGAATGTCCTGCCTGCTCACAGTTGGTCAGGAGATGCCATCCATTTGCACTTCCTGTACAGGAAATCGGCCAATATGCTGATAAGTATCTGTGTGGGGCGTAGTGTATCAGGAATGAGAAGCCAAATGAATACTTTGATGAGAGAAGTCAACTGATGTTTTTTAGTCTTTTTGTGTTTTGTCTGTACACTATTTGACGGTCTTTATCGTGATATCTAAGTTAGTCGTCTGTCTGTTGTGACAGGTGGGTTGACGTATCCTTCTGCAGTTGGACTGGGAGGTGCTGGTGCTGGAGCTAAAGCACCCAAACCAGGTAGTATAACAGGCCAGTAACTGTTACAGCATCATGTACAGCAAATGTGTTGTTACATATCTTCACTTCTTATAAAGTCTTAAAAAACACAGAACTTGCTTTGGTCAAAAAAAGATTTAAAAGGTTAAAAAAGATTTCCCCCTCCTTGCTATAGGCCTTAATGTTATTTATGAAATGTTTTTATTTTTCATGTCAAATGGCTAAAAACTCAAAGCAGGATTGGTATGACAATGGATTTTATGGTGCTTCAGTGGCGCTTCAGTGACCACTATCAACCTATTACTGCTAACCTCAGAAATTTGGGAGCTCACTGTCCCAAACTGGACAGAGTCACTTTTTAACTAACACATAAATTAACTTTAATCAATTTTGCACCTTTGCAACGGTTTGGTTCAAATTTTTATTTTTATTTGGTTTTTGGGAATTTTGAAACAAGTTGTGATTTGAAGCACAGCAACTTATACCAATGAAAAAAGACAAAAATCATAAATCATAAAGTCATAAATATAGACAGACATTAAGATTTGATTTATTTGAAAGGTACCTGATTGAGCAATTTAGTGTACTCATGCGACTCCTTTAGCAAGCGGCCATCCACAGATATTTAATTTATGTATCCAGTTTATACATTTTTATTAATTATATCATTAGCAATAGTTTTATATACCGCTGGGAAATTCAGCAAATTCAGCCTGCAGTAGAAATTTAAATGACTGAGTTGATTGTCCTATACAGAACAGGCAATCTACTGAGACTGAGAAACTGAGGGAAATCACTTCTGTATAAATCAAATTATATACCCAAACATTTTACAACATCCAGCTCCACCAAAGATCTTTGCAGTGTTATAAGATAAGATAAGATAAGATAAGATAAGATAATCCTTTATTAGTCCCACAAGTGGGAAATTTGCATTGTCACGGCAGAAAGTGGACAGTACAAAATAAGAAAGCAGCAAAGATTTTAAACAATAGAATAAAAAACTATACAAACAGTCTAAAAAATATTAATATGTATAGTACCGTTAGGAGTTTGTAAATGGAGCAACTCAACAACATAGCACTTCCCGATGGAGACTGATTACTGTTAATATTGCTGTGAACAACATCAAAGTGTGACTGTTTGAAGATAACACAAACTCCCTGGAGAGTCCTGCCCAGAAAAGGCAGGGGGAAGGGGGGAAGTCAAATGGGCTTGTTACTGTGAGTTCAGTTGTGCCACTGGCTATTTGTATCCTCAGAGAGTGGAATGACAACACTGTACCTATAGAAACTAAAAATGCTGATAACAATTCATGTTTGTTGTACATCACAAGAGCGGACACACTGCCATGATTGATGTTTTGGTTTTAAATTTCAACAGGTTACGGCAATCTTGGAGTTGGTGGATATCAGCCAGGTGAGACCACACTGTCCATGCTTTGTTCCTATTAAGGTCACCAGTCTTTCACAGGGCTGACACAGTTGTGTACTAATATGGCTCACGTATAATTTCAGCAGTTCAGCACGCTTGGCATTTAGTTGTAGAGTAGCCTCCTCCTGTCTTCTATCCACATGTAGGATGAGTGTAATCACACAACAGCAGCCTCCTCTCACTTCTACTGTACATGTCCGTCAGAAAAATGTATGACCATAATCTTCCTCTTAGTTGCCAGAGTCGTATCCATCTCTGTGACATCTGTGTGACAGGCTATGACAGATAGTTTAATAACTTTCATTTATCTGCAGTGTTTTTCCAAAGGAGAAGCTGGCCAGAAATTCAATTGTGTAATATTAACACTGAGTCTTAAAAATGAAGCCAAGTTGTCATATTCACATCTTTATTCTGTCAGTGTGTTTATTGCGTCTCCATGGTAACCGGTATTTAATATTGCAGGTGTGGTTCCTGTTGCTCCTGGTTATGGAGGAGGTTACCCCCAACAGTACTACCAAGGTACTAGTCCCCTTTCTGTGCATTTGTGTTTCTTTGCACAAATCAATCTATCACACAAACTACCACACTGCTGATGAGTCAGTGACAGACACAGGTACGTTACAGTATGTAACAAAATGTAGATTTGTGCGGCGTTATGCACAGCATTTTGTGCAATGACCTTTGAAGAGCATCTGTGATGTCATAAATCAGTGGAAACGACCCAAACATGGCGGGATAGAGTCATTTATCTTAAAGAGAAAGAAGATCGTTTAAAGTGTGCATCTTAGTATGTGCAAGCACTAGGCAACAGTGGAGAAACAAATGCTGCCTTTAACCTGGGAGAAGGATAGAGTGCAGACAAGGAGAGAGAAAAAACAGGGAGATTTTATATTCTCACTCTTCTTCCCTCTATGCAGGCATTTTATTAATGTTTAACCCTTTTTGGATCCTGACAAACAGATTAAAATAGAAAAGTTGTAAATTTTTGTGATGAATCCTTTGAATCCTTTATGTCTAATTATATGTCAGAATTTACCCTAATCAAATTTGTGCATCTTTATTCAAGAGGAAATCAAATGTTCTTTACTGTGTTTCAAATAAAATATGTATCTGTCTGAAGGTGCAAAATGCTGACAAGAAAAAACTACTGTCTGAGTAAGATCTAGTTACTTGAGCACATTAGCTCTGTATCAGACAGCTCAGCACCAGATTTACTGTAAGTGCATCCCATGTGATTTACTCTAACGGGTTCATTCTTACCATGTACTGGCCAAAGGAAGTACTGTACATCAACCACTGCGACAGATACAAAGTGGTTTCATCTTAGCATTAGTCTGCTGGCATCAGCTCACCTTTCATTTGTCTTTGTCTGTAATGTTCTCTAGGTGGATATGTACCAGCCCCACTGACTCCTCAACAAGGTATCAAACACATCCTCACATCCCTCCATTAACCAAAAACACAATTTGAAGAGGGGAGAATAAGCTATTTGATGATGCAGAAATCTCCTCCTCCACCTCAGCTCGCTTTTCAGTTTCTCTCTGATAAATTCTGCTCTTTGGCAAAGGTTAGCAACATGTCAGATTATATGGATGAGATTGAAAAAGAATTCTTGGTTGGAACTGTGTGTGCTTGTCAGTGCAGATGGCACAGCACACGCAGTATGCTGAACTCATGATAATCTGCATTTTCCTGAACATAGGAGATTACTACTGGTGCGATTACGTCAAAGAAAGCATGTCTGCTTTCTTAGATAATTATTAATTTAAATTTTACTTATTTAGACTCTCGCAGAGCCTGACGTACTGCAAGCCAGCATGTGCCTTTAAATAGAAAGAAACTAGATGGTTGATGAGGTTTTAAAATTCAGAGGAATGAAAGAAGAGTCAGTCTTTCCTGAAGTTAGAAACTGAGAAACTAAGATAAGAAATCTACCGTTGCTTTTCAGCCCCGATGTTTGCAGCTGTCAGCATTGTTAACAAAAAACATTGAGATCAACAAATTTTGACTTGACTTATTGCATAAACATTTATATGACAGCTTTTTATGTGCTGTCACAATAAGCTAGTCTCATTCTGTCAAACTCTACCTGCTGATAACGTCTGAAACGTGATTGAAAGCTTAGTAGACCTTATGTTAGGATTGTAATGCCAAACAAATTTCCATGGTTAAAATTAGCTCATATTCATGGGACAACTTTATATGACGTCTGGGCAGCATGTTGTTTCTTTTTTACAACTGTAGAACAGATGAGATCAGACAAAACAAAACAACCACAGAAATCAGCACAGTTACAGCTCGTAATACAAAACCCAGACAGAAAATACAAAAGTTACTAAAAAGTCTGCACTGTGTAATTATAGATATCCTATTTGTTCCAGTATCTGTCCCTCTTCTCCTTTTGAAGTTTGAGTTTAAGAGCTGAGCGAATAGAACCGATTAAATTGGTTAATAGGACCATGGCGAGAACGTTCCTCTGTAGACAGCGTTTTGTAATAGTTTTGTTTTTTACCTGAAGACATAAGAATCTTCAAAAGATATGAAGTTGTTCATCCCTCTTACCGAGGGCTTTTCTTGGATTATTTCCAGGAATCTAAATTTCAGGTTCACAACTTTGTAGTTGTTGGAGACTTTGGAGAGGTCTGAACAGAGCCAGATTACATGAGCGGTCCACTGAAAGTCCTGCGGTCTACTGAGACCCACAGAAGTTTTATTTCTACCTAAAGAAGTGAACCAGGAGAAGTCCGGTCGGCATCTTGTTTCATCAAAATGACCTACAAGCGATATTTTATCAATAGATGTCAGTATGCTTGTTGTATTAACCAATCAGTAGCTTATTAAGAGTATTAAACCTCATACACATGCTGTGATGTGACCTTTACCTGCCACCTTCATCAATAAATCTGTCAGTTAATTCACAGCACAACATCAGAAGCCGTCAAACACCCCATGTTCAATAAAATACACGCAGCCAGGCAGGGAAGCCTCCACAAGACAAGAGCATTTTGGATGAAAGTAAATTACTCATGTTGTTTGTTCCTTTTGTTGTGTTGCAGCCAAAGCAGCCAAGTATGGTCCATTGCAGGGTTTCCTTGGTGCAGGGGGAGTCTACAGAGGTACAATGATTAAATACTCAGTAATAATGGATGAATCATACAAATTCAAGTGGTTCTCGTGTAATGACGCTACAGCCTTGCTGCTTACGAACATTATTTACTATTCATAACTGTAATTCTGATGATCTTTGCTGCAGGTGGAGCTGTGGGATGCCAGGGAAAATACTGCGGGAGGAGGAAGTAGAAGATCTCTAGAGGATCTCTTGAGATCCGGCGTGACCTCAAGAAACCATGGTGCTACTGCATGATCTAGAATGTACATTTTATATGCAAACAAACACCCATTAGAAAACATGTAAAGACGTTTTATTTACTTGACTTAAAGGTCTGTTTTTATACAAACCCACCGACCCAGAATTTTGTACACGTCCTGATGTGACATAAGTTACTGATGCTGCCTTTAATCATTAGATGTGGCCAAGTTAATCAGCTTTATCTCATCGTGCTGCATCTCCCTTCTTAAAGCTGAGAAAGTGTTTTTGTGTTGCCGTGTGTGTGTGTGTGTGTGTGTGTGTGTGTGTGTGTGTTTTGGGCATATGGTTGTACTGTTGTGTGAAAGACTGTCCTATGAATGTGACCTACACATGATTTCCATTTACTTTTAATCCTAAAGTGAGGAGAACTGTCCTTAGTGTTACAGCCCACAGTGTCACATCTCACTGTACAGAGCTTGTCGTCTCTCTGTCTTGTCAGAGGGGCTGGGTTGGCCGAGGCTCGTCCAAAAACCGACAAAATCCGGCCAATCCCAGCATCGTTTCTGGCTCCCCGTCTCTTCTGTTGCTATTTTTAGGCCTGCTGGGTGTAAGGCAGCGGGAATCGGGGCTCCGGCCAACCCATCTGCTCTCAGTAACTTTGCTGATTCTAGTTGCCATGCAGTTCAGTTTTCTCAGCAATTTTATTGTTGCCAAAGTTGTGATGTATGAAGAGCAGTGTTTGCTCTGAGAAACGGTGTAATGCAGAAGACAATCAAAAAGCGTTTGATTCATCACAGGATGTTTAAAACCGTGAGTGTTGCCTTTTAGTTCCAAGTAGATAGAAATGTCATGCAGACACTGACCTGGCATGTGCATAATGTATGTATGAATGTTCAGCTACGTGCCACTGTCAAGTCTGAGATTCAGTAGAGCGCTTTAGTGTGCTTCAAATGTTTAGTTTCATTGCAGAAGATATTTACATGTATGTAACGTGTCATTACGTGATTATTCAAGTTTTTCTGCACCATACTTTGACTCATAGCTTTATCGTTATCAGGAATATGTGAACATAAAACAAGAACAATCCTTCGCTCTTGCATTTATTCACTGTTAAGAATTGTAATACATCATAAACCTACAGTATGTGTTTATGTGAGGCATAAGCTCCCATTGTTCTTCATTTACTTGAGCTGCTTTTAAAAAAGGCTTTAGTGACCTAAGGTTCATGAGCGCTGTTGCCACGTGACCCCATCTCTTTCTGTAATTGTGTACTGTATTTTGTACTAATTTGATGTTAGCTGGCTTCCGTTCCTTCACTCGACCCTGTGTAAGAACTGTCTTTGAGCCTCGCTGGGTCAGACCTTGTTTTATGTGCCGTGGGATACTCTTCATCTTTATTTAAAACTGTTTTTATAAGGAGGAACAGTGTGGTTTTGCACTTTTTATTTCCATGACAAACATGTGACTTGTTCCCGGATATCCCGGCATTTTATTTGCTTCATTAAGTAACGAAATAAATCCTGTTTAAAGAATTTGTTTTTCCTTATTCATTCCTTATCTATCTTAGCACATTACAAAGCAGCAGCTTGTCCTGTCAGAGCTGATCAAAACCACCTGGCCCAGGATGTCCTGGTGGATCAGTTTGCTGTAAGCCACATACCACAAAGTGATTATATTCTGGGTTTGAGTCCTGCCTTTGAGGCATCTCAGTTCTGCCCCTGTCTCTCCTACTGGGTGAAAGTAATGATGGACTGTCAGATTTAGTGTATTTTAAAACCAAGTATATGTATGATTTGGCAAAGTTCTTCCCTGTAATGAAAACAAGCTCCAGATTAAGGACATTTTTGCCAGTGCACTGATTATGAACTCTTCGTGTTGTGCCAGCTGGAGATAATGAACTCATACTGCTGTGCTCTGGAGATCTCCTGGGAGAGTCGCTGACCCATGATCTACATCCTGTAAAAGTAGCTTACACTGTTGTTCCATCAGCAGATGCTTTAGTCCCACTTTAGACATACCACTGTGTCATTGTGGAAAAGTAGCATAATGCCACAATATTTGTGTTTCAGTGCTTCAACAAAACCACAACCCCTTCATCATAAGAATAGTTTAACTAACAACAAAGAAGATGCCATGACTTCTTAATTTCATGTCTCCAGAAAGTAGTTTGGAGCCTATTGTAACTGTGTCACATAGTAAATGGCAAACGTTGTACATTTGTATTTGTTTTTACTGCATAATTGTTCAATTGAGCTCTTATTGACAGCTTTCTTGTGCTGTCTTGTGCTTTCTCTGTACTCTTTTAGTTGCTTCAGGCCCCTTTTGTCTGTATGGACCCCCACGTCGTCCCCATTAGTTTCTTTATTCAGAATGTGCCTTTTAGCCTTCGGTGTTTCCAGTGGACAAGACACTGAAACCCTGCAGTAGCGCTGATATGTACTATAGGACTGCTGTCCAACAACAATTTCCTCAAGGGGATCAGTAAAGTATGTCGTTATTATTATTAACTTAAACTGAACTTTTACAGCTGCTTTCGCCAGTTATAGACTCACATCAGCTCACTATTCATCTGCCTTAGCTCCATCTTTGATTTGTGCAACTACACTTCCCAAAACAAATGTAAAAATGTCAAATAAACATTTCCTAGTTGAAGCAGGAAGACAGCTGGGAAATAAACGTGGCTACATTACTAAGAAGTTTTGTGATTAGTGACCCCACAGAGCTGATTAGTGCTCTGCATGGTGCTCCTCCTGACCCCTCCCCCTGAAAATGCATTAATTACACAGGGAGTGCTGCTGGTTGGCCGGTCCGTGTCTTCCTCTCGCCGGCTCCGGAAACTCATTGGTCAAACAGCTCCCTTGAATGAAGCGCCGCAGAAACGTGCAGGCAGCAGGCAGGAGGAAGCTGTGTGGCCGCCGCAGGGAGCGACCGACGCACAGCAACACGACCGCCGGGCGGGCTGCGGTGGTGGTCGGACACCGGTTATCTGTCGACCAGAGACGGCTGGCTCTCTCCCGGAGCTCAGAGTCGGAGAGTGAATGAGGTTGATGCTGCTTTGTTGCACCTGGAAGGACGAACGCATGGGAGAGGAGGAAGGTGAGGAGCTGCGGGGTCTTCAGAGCCGCTGGCTGCAGGCAGCGACGGGGCGGGAGATGCGGAGACCGAGGAGCATCCTCTGCTGCTCGAAAACACGGAGGATGCTCCGACAGAAACGGACCTAAACAAAATGCTTCGCGCTATTTTCGCACACTTTGGGTGTTGTTTATTGTCAGTCAGAAACAGACGAGGGTGCAGCATCGGTGTATCTGCAGGGAGTGTCGGGCTTGATGTCCGTATTGTGTTTTAACTGAAGCCATGTTTTCCTCTCCGAGCTGATCCACCCAGCATGTTTGGATGCAGTGTGTCATGCACACTCTTTATTTGCAAGCAGTGGTCAAAATTAGCTTGATATTCTGCTCATGAACAGATTGTTACACTGACAAACTATAATGCTGTGTTTAGTGCAAACGTACACCTTTAAATGAGGAGCAGCTTCAGGCTGCAGGCTCACAAAGGTCCTACAAAGTTTAACTTAAATGAACAACATATTAGCAGCATCTAGTTGTTTAAATATTAAAATCTTCCCAGCATGCGCTTGTGCTTTACATGTACAGATTAATAATTTAAACTATAGCATGATATAAAAAAAAACACTAAATGGAGAAATGACTGTAGAATAGTGAGTCCCAGCCAGAGGTTACAGCTGTAAAATATACTTAAGCATCAACATTCAGGTTCATTTCTTATTCGGATGTGATGTTATGTACATTTTAGTTGAGGTGCTGTGCACTGTGACGGTCAGGTTCACTGAACTTAACAATAGTCCTTTTATGTGATGACTCACTTTGCATAGTGAGTTTACGTTAGTTGGAGGAAAGAAAAACAGGAGTGGTGAGGGGTGCGGCACGTATTCCTGCTCCTACACAAATTATACAGTGTGTTTGCGAATGTTTTCGTGTTTGTCTTTGCTGAGGTGTCTTATCTGAGACCCGTGCAGACAGCAGAGGTCAAGAGGACACAGTTGTCCGGGTGAGAAATGCTCCATAATGAAGAGACAAGGTGAAAAATATGAATTAATAAAGAGCTAAAGTGAAAGGAGAGGAGAACAGAGACACTAGAAGGAACGAGACCTCTTAGCCAGTTTGATCAATACAACTACAGTGAGGCTGCTCACTCAGGCTTTACAGAAAGGAGCCGACCACACAAAACCCAGACCAACACGTCTGTCATGTGAGGGTCTGATGAGTAATGGGAGCGTATTGTGACGTATGATATATATGATCGATACACTGGCACCAGTCTCCACATGGTGAGATGTGTACTTGTATAGGTACAGACATTTGTAGGATTAACTGTATTCCCCAAACTATAATATCATAGTAACCAAATCTATCAACTTTCAGGTGTAACATCTGCTGTATGTTGAAAAAGTGACCAAATAAAAATAATGAAAGAGTTTGGGATTAGTATATGCTCCAGCTTATTTTTCTCTTATAGATTAAAGCCCTGCTAATATCAGCCTCTACCTGACTATTTGCAAACAGGATCACTACTGATGAAATGCACATAACCGGCCGCCATTGTTTATTTTTGTTGTTACTTTGCATCTCAGCTTATCAACGACCTTCAGCTCAGCTCATGTGAAAGTGCGTGTGATCTGATCGTAGGCAAATGAACGGAGGCAACAATAATATCTACTGTAATGTTGCGTTTGCTGTTTTGTGCAGCCGCCACCTCCTTCATGACTCTCACTGATGCTGTCTCTTTTATGTATTACAGAATAAATTGTCCCATCTCTGCCAAATTGCTTTTTCCCTGAAACTCTCTAATCATAATTAACATTTCCCTCATTAGAGAATTGGAGGAGGGATTTGTGGTCTGCAGCTAATGGTGGTTTCATGGAAACAAGTCTTATCAGACCATGAGTTCAAAGTTTTTTTATTTTTTCACAAGGACCAAAAGTTTTTATATTCTACTTCTTAGCAGTTACACAGATGCTTCTGTTGTTGGCACCTTTAAACACTGCTATTAACCGTGAAAGTTTAGAAGATAATGGAGTGTGTCTGTAAATGTACAGATGTGTTGATATATACATGCAGATATACTGTATATGAGCGGTGTGATCCAGTCACACCGGACACATTTAACATTCAGTATAGTCAGAGTCTGTTGTAACAGGTGAATTTGGATCAGTTTGTGGTGCGGTCGCTTGGTTGGTTCCACCTTCTTCTGTAGCATTTCAGAACATGTTGAAGGACTTTGTAGTAATATTGTACTGTACGCTCTTCATAACAGAACATTCTTGATATGCTGACTTTTGAACTGAGCTTCTTCTTGGTCTGCTGTGGATTGGAGTTTACAATCTCAATTGTACGTCACTTATGACACAAACGAAAATTAAATTTAAAATGCCAAATGATGTATTTCATTTGGGGTACACTTGAGTATTGTTTGTTTGTAATTGAAAATCCTGAAATAAATAGCAGTGTTGTTACCTATATTCAGCCATTATACTCCAGTGCAACGTTAGCCAGTAGAGTTTACAAAAAATCCTATTATATCACCTCACATACAGTATCACAATATATTGAATTGTTAGTTTAATGCGTATCACAGTGGTTATCATATCACCAGACCCTCGACAAACAGTGTTTCAGTAATGTAGCAATAAAACTATCACATCTTATTTTGACCACAGTGTTTTATCTTAAAAACTGATTTAAATAATTATAATAATGCCTAAATTTCTTCTAATGTGATTTATAAGGGGCAAATGAATCAGATGGTAAGACAGTCGTTATTATTAGTGTTGTTATTATTATTAGAGATTCGTTCAGTAACAATTAGACATTTTCCTTTCTTTACTTTACTTTACTCGGCAGACGCTTTTATTCATAGCGACTTACAAGCAGAACCCACAAGTTATTACCATTCGGACATCATTGTTGTTAAATAAAATATGTTACCCTGATTCTACAGAATAACACACGTCAGTGGTTACACCCCTGCTGAGTAATACTCATTAAAACTGCCCTTTGAACACCAACATACAGGGAAAAACTCCTGATATTCATGTAGTTTTGCTGGTGTGCCACTAATGAAGGATTTCAGAGACGCTGTGGGTCGTGTGGATTATTAACCAGCACTGGTGATATGCACTGAAGGCAAGATAAGATAACATGCAAACACATGGCAATTAGTTCATTTCACCAAACAACCTGGTTTTGATTTCCTGTGTAATGAGCCATAAAACCTGGACATTGTGTACGTACTGTACAGTACCATCTTTTACATTTTGTGTTACTGTCGTTACAGCTGGGGGAAGTTTGCCCGTTTGTGCGGGATGCAAACAGAGGATCTACGATGAGCAGTACCTCCAGGCCCTCAACAGTGACTGGCACACCGTCTGCTTCAGGTACTGTTCAAAACAAATGAAACAAATAGCTCAGTGTTAATATCTGTGAAGCAGAGAGAGCTGCAGTTTCACATTCATGTGATCTCATTCTTTACACTGCATCACATTGATATTGTACACTGGTATTATAAAAATATTGACCATTGACAAGTCTCCTTGCTGCATGTCCATTAATGGATTAATTGCTTGACAGAAAGTTAAGGCAGCTTGTTTGTCTTTTGCTTAATTTTATTCTCATCTCTCTCACATCTTATTCAGTCATGTTGCCGTGTTTACCCTTTAAACAACCAGTTCATACGTATGTTTCACTCTCAATCCTGGGAAACTGTAATGAACCTTCTGTCCCTCCAGGAAGTTGCAATGTTGCAAACACAGCTTCAGCCAGTGGCAGAATTTAGGGCAGGTTTTCCAAAAAAGTGCAGTGCATGTTTGATGTTTTTGGGCGGTTGCATCTTTTTCTTTATTCATTTATTGAGAATAGACCTCACTGTATTCATTGGCTTAACTTATATTTGCAACTTTGCAACGTCCTGGAGGGAACTGGTTAAAACATAAAATAATCTGAAGATTAATCAACAAGGAAAAATCGTCTTTAGCCTCAGAGTGTTGTAAGCTAGAATAATATCTGTTTTCCTAGTGAAACTGGAAATGTAGTCAGCCCTGTTTTCCTTCTGCGTGAGATCAGGCATGTTTGTACCTGCTTATCCTTTCAAAGTTTCAGTGAGTTCACATGTCTGTGAGTGGAGGTGTATCAATGTCTGTGGTATAGGTTGTTTTCTAAAGTTTAGTTGTGGACTAATCATTTCTGGCTTCTCTGGTGCTCAGTGCTCAACGAGTTCATATTAAACCACTGAAATAGTCAGACATCTTCATCATCCCTCAAACTAATCAGTGCAGTTGGTAAACATGACACATTACCCAACTCCTGTGACTCATTTTTATTACCTGCAAACATTACAACACACGAAGCAGATAATCAGAAGCAGAAACACAACAGTGGCTTTGGAACAGGTCTTAACTAGCCCACAATAAACTACAAACGTATAACAGGTGCATTATCACAGGAAAGTTTTTTGGGACTTTTCTTTCCCAGGAACTGAAGTCAAGGGATAAAGCCCTGGAAGGGTTAAACAAATTAGACCATTGACATTTGTCGCTGAGGCAATGTGTTGATGTAATCGATTACACTGAGTACGTAAATGTTGATTTGCAATGTAATATCGATTTGCATGAAGTTCATCAATGCTTCACAGTGTTTACATTCATTCCAAATTATGGCAGCTCCACCTACCCGGCATGCTGAAAATACGTTATCCCAAAAGACCCAAACAGCACCCTCAAAATGATGAGCCTGTGCAGCCTGAGTATTTATTAGTGAGTTTTGTCTGAGTGTTGGTTGGTATCAGTCCCTATAATGACACTAATTAGGCCTTGTCACAGAATCTGACTTCTCTGGCACTGATGAGCATAGAAAATAACCTTACCTTAAGTGTAGTCTGATGTTAAATGCTAAAAGAAGACGATAACACACAGGATGGTGCAGGTGCAGAAACAGGTGAGGGTGAATGTTTACCTCTATATGAAATGTCCAGGGTTTACCCTCTCTCGCCCAATGACAGCTGGCGAAGTGGTTAGGATGATGGAAGAAAGGAAGTTGTATATTTTGTGTTTGATCCAAATGATATGGGGCAAGTTATGGGCTAAGTTACCAAAAGCAGATATGCAGATGACTCAGAGTTGTGGCAGTGAACCTACGTAACACTGGCGTTTGTAAACTGTGACACATCTGTTGGATCAATGCTCCACACAACGTCCACAGAGGCTAATATTTGTTTGTTTAGGTGTGCGATATTTATTATTTGCATTTTTTATATTTGCACCATAAAATAGTTTTTACCATGTTATCGAAATTTATATTGAGTATCTTAGTATTTCAGTGATACTGGTACCAACTACTGCCCCCATAATTAACATTTTCACTGTAGTCAGTGTGTTTGGTTTTACTTTCCAAAGGTTTTGTTTGGGGAGAAGAATAGGCAGGTTTGTGTTTCAGTCTGAGGGAGGTGACTGTCCACATGAGGTAGAAGACCGAGTGCAGTAAATATCTGACACACTACAACTGAAGAATAGAGTCTGTAGATCAATTGGAAAGTTGATATGCAGAGTGTGAATATGGAGACCACACATGTCCCCTGTTAAATTTTGTTAAATTGTGCTGCAGCACGTCGTGTGTGGGCAGTGAGACTACACGTCTCTCTGTGTGAAAGAAATCTATCCACATTTTTGAATTTCAACAAGAATCACAACGCAGACCTGGTGTGGGGAACAGATCTGATCTCAGTAGACAAACAAGAGCCTTCTCAACAGCACTGCATAAAACCGTTTAATCTTTTCAGTATTACAGTTTCACCAGACTAATTGGTAGGGTTATGAGGTTCACTCTGTAGCCATAGCTTGCACACACATCCTACAATCTTCCATAAACATAACCATTGACCATTGTCTTATAACTGCCCGATGTTCTCTCTGCAGACATCTTTTGTTTAGAGCTGACCATGGAGCTCTTTACCTCCTTTTTGACCTTGTGCTGTGTCTGTGTGTGAATCAGATTCGAGAAGAAGTTCAGGCATCACAAAATCTTCAGATCAATGCAGTCAGCTCAAATAACAAAATACATTTGAGCATGTGCATAAAACGAGATTCACAGATGGTTGAAACACACTAATAGCCACTGATCCTTTCAGCAAAGCAAAATGCAATTTTTTGACGGCTTGATGCACGTCTCATCATGCAAGATCTTTACATACAGTATAAATGTTTTTATTCTCAGATAACATTTAGAAGTACATGTTTTGCTAAGGGAGATTTATCATTTATTTAATGGAAGAAATGTTTAAACAAAAGTTTAAAAAGTTTTTAAAGAGTTTAAAGAGTCTTTTAGGGATACAGCAGCAAAAACATGAGATCTATGCTTTGTAGGTCCCATTAGATAATCTCATTAAGTTATTTACTTTGAAAATGGGGCAGTTTTTACAGGGCTGTTCTATATATATTATTAACAAGGACACAGTTGCTGACATTGCTGCAGCTTTAGTTACTGAGGATCTTATGCAATATCTCCTCCTCTGTATGCCCTCTCTGTCTCTCACATCTTTCATCGAGTTAAGTTGATCAAACAGCCTCTGAAACATGTAGCAGGTCGTTCACCTATGACAGCATCTGCTTGGTACTCTTATAATAAGAGTATAATAAAAAACTTTATTTACAGAACGCCATTCAAAAGCCACGTTACAAAGCGTTTGCACAGGGCAGCAAGTTAAAACAGAGGAATCTTTTAAACTTTTTAAAAGCATTAAAACCAGTGAAAACATCTCCAGAAGAGAAGACATTACGTCATCGTTGAACATTATAAAAAAAAATACTGCAGCAGAAAGAGACACATGCATGTAGACACCTGTACACTGACAAATTAAACTTAAAAAAAATGAAATAGCTATTGCTGTCAACTGCCACTAGATGTTACAAAAGAGCCACATTTTAATGAGAGCACATTTCATGTGACTGTTGTGAGCAGTTAAAACATGGTATTTTATTTAATTTTGTCAAGGCGATGATTTGAAGTGTCCGGCTACATCATACTTATCACTCATCCTTTCATTCTGTTACTGTGAGCTGCTTGTCAGGTTGGCTGTCGGTGTGTGGAAAACTCACCACACCACACCACAGTGTGCTATTAATGATTTCCCCCCGGCCTGATGTCTGAATGGGAAATCTGAGGAGAGTTTCTGGGCACAGGGCAGTGTACAATGGTTGTGTGTGTGTGTGTGTGTGTGTGTGTGTGTGTGTGTGTGTGTGTGTGTGTGTGTGTGTGTGTGTGTGTGT
>JAUYWH010000005.1:16282666-16329347 GCA_034779795.1 Ctenopoma multispine | reverse complement strand
GTGTGTGTGTGTGTGTGTGTGTGTGTGTGTGTGTGTGTGTGTGTGTGTGTGTGTGTGTGTGTGTGTGTGTGTGATAGTACACCCTGCCTCCACCTCGCCTCACTCTGTCACAGTGTGAGTAACAAAGTCTGCCTCCTCTAAGGGTTGCATCCTTCCAGAAATCAGTGTGATGTTTTTTCTAAGATGATCTTGTGTCTGGAAGTTTTACTTTTACTGACCCAGATCCAAATCCTCAGGGAGAGCAGGATTGTCATGGAAAGGGAGGATTTATGATGGCTTCCTTTGTCAGACAAGACTTTCATGGAAAATTGACTAGTAGGAGACTGGGGAACGGAGCTTAAATCCAAACAAATGTTGTCCCGACTGCAGGGCCAGTGCAGGAGATGAGAGGAGAAGAGGGAAGGATGCAAAATGAAAGTGCCCACAGTGTTATTCAGTGTTATTTGGAGACTGCAGGGAATCCCCTGGGTGGAGAGAAAAAAAACTCTTCAGAAAATAGCAGCATCTCGCTCTACTGTAGATTTCATGGGAAAGTATAGCCGTGATCTCACATCGGGATGTTGTTGTTTTTTTGTGTCTTTTTAAATATTCACAGAGATCCGCTGAGTTTGGGTTTGAAAAATAAAAAGTCAGGAGCTCAGGTGAGGGGATGGTGTCACCCATCTGCTTTTTAATGACTTCTGTTTTCCCAAGCTCTACTGTAAAGACTGCAAAACACAGCAGGAACTCTTTGAATGCATCCATAGCATTCATTCATCGGCAAGAATGAACACTACATTATCAACATGGTTTGCATTGATCCGACGCATCATTCAATAAAACATATTGATTTTTGTAGTGCAGTTTTAGACTTATATGGTGTAGGTTACTTTGTTTTAATCACATTGCATTGTGGTAAAAACAAGCGTAAGAGGACCATAAAGGACACAAGAGTTACTATGTGGAACTTAGTGTGATATTCTGAATATCACATGCACATAGTGTGAGTCTTTCCACAGTGACCATGTGTTATTACAGCAACTCATGAAAGAAACTTTCATGTTGAAGTCACCCTTGCCTAAATAATTCTGAGCTGTAGCTTTGATGGCTGGATGAAGCCCAAGAATTTAAGTTACAACACTTATCATAAACAACAGAAACCCACAGTGTAATTAAACTGAAACTCAGATGTTTGTCTCTTACAGTCCTGTTTTGTTGAGTTGATGTGCTTCTCTAATTTGATCTCGTAGTGAATAAAAACCTACTTTCCTGATAAGTGACACAGTGTTTCATTATTTTAATTAAAAAGGCCACGAAGAGACTGAAGACTCTTCAGGTACTTCACTGTGAGAGCTCTTGTCAGGGAGCTGCTGAGTGACTTATTGCTGTCATTGAGGATTGGAGGGGATTAGATTACAGTAGCTCTTAACATTTGAGAAAAGACACACACCTCTGTAGTAGGAAGATGCATAGCATCGTTATGGAGTCAGCCTCAAGCACTTCCTGCCTCCTGGGAATGAGGAATAAGTGGATTTCTAGTGTTAGGATTTTTACCATTCTGTATGATCCATTTGGTGTTTTGGTTTTTATTCAGTGTGTGAAATTAGCATTTTATGTTCTTGTTCTTTTATCCTTGGATATTATGTCAATTAGACACTGTAGTCTAAATCTTTAGCTTACAGTTATTCAAAATAATGATCTGTTCTGTAATGAAACAGATTTACAAATTAGCATAAACCTGGAAAAAGCTATTTTGAAAACCAACATCTTTTCAGTAAATATTTTGACTCCTGCTCTTAAAATTCAGCCCATGCTGCAGTCTCACTGCAGCAGAGTGCAGCACTGTCCTGCTCTCAGTAAAACTATTTCTGTTTGACAGTCGTCTCAAAGGATTAAAGACCTTTTTACATCCAGTGTGAGTCACCCGAAGACGCCTAGAAGTATATTTTCTAATCGTGTGTGGATCCAGTTTTCTAACATTACTGATGTATAAACACTTATCCATGCCCGTTTCATGCAGACATACACAGAACTGTCATGAAAAACAATGTGAGAGGGACAGTAGTTCAGACAACACTGCCCCTTCTCAAGGACAAGCTGGCACGCACCCTGCAGCTCCCCGTCTGCCTTCCTGTGCTGTAGGACACGTCTCTGTCTCCATCTGTTCCGCTGCACTCTGACTCACGTCTGCAGGACCAGCATTACTGCCACCGTCTTGAGAAAAATCACGTCTGATAAGTTGTTTGACGACTGCAAGTCTGAAAAGTTGAAACAAAACGATTTAAGCAGCCCCGAGATGAAAAACAACAATCACGACGCAGATGCGGATCGTTTTGTTAATATGCACCTTCTGGCTCTGTGCGGCAACAAAGTTTTGCTTAATAACAGACAATATAGAGGACTGCAGTGACTCAGCTGTTTCTACCTGCAGACGAACTCTGCCTGGAAACAAGCTGCAGGACACGATGGAGGCAGATGAAGATGATTTGTGGAGCCTTTGCGTAGGACTCTATGAGCTGAGGTCGAAAATAAATCTCAGTGTGTAATGTCGACACAGAATCATAGAGGTTTTATATCATAACAAAGTAGCGAGTGAGAATGTGATGCTTTTCTTCTTCGTCTTCATATTTTCTGGGCTTTGAACTGATGCTGACACATCGACGACGTGTTTCTGTAATTCTGTTTGACGTTTTATAGACAAATATATTAATCAAACAGTAATAACAATCAGCAAAGTATGATAATGAAAAAAGGATTTGGAGAGCTAGTTATTAGTCTTATATTTCAAATATGACCCTGTGAGTCACTGAGATAAAATTAAAATGTTTGTACTGTATATAATGGTCTGATTTAATCTACAGAGATTGTTGCCATGGTGACGTGGCTGAGAGATATATGTGAGACGCTATAAGTCAGTGTAAATAGCAAAATACCATAAGTAGTGGAAAGAGTTCCCAGACACATAAGAAAAAATACCAATATATTATTATATTAATAAGTAAGTCCTGTATGACTAATAACAAATGTATTGAAAGTATCAAAGGTATTTATTCTGTGGACAGATTTCCTAAGGCTGATATATTAATATGTACTACATTATTAGATTGTTAATAATGAAGCATTTACTAGTAAAATAACTTAAATAAGGGAAAGATCTCTGTCTCTGTAGAACAAGAACAGAACCCAGGTAAAGGTGTAGATGATTTTAATCACTATATGTACTCACAGCTGGTAATCAGCATTTTTAGTTACTGCTATTTTTGTTATAAGAGGCTGCATCTGAACAAAGTAGCTAGTAACGAAAGCTGTTAAATAAACGTGGACAAAATTTACCTCTGAAGTACAAATACATTAAAAACGTGCAAACATTTAAAATATTTTTCCCTTAAATTATGATACTATGGTTGTTTTAGAGCTGAAAACAGTTTACAGTGATAGTTTCATAACTACCTCTATCTCTGTACAGGAATTTATTTTTTGCTCATTTGCCCACATATACACTATCACCAGTATCTGGTCAGTGTGTCAGCTCTACTGTGTTTCTGGGTCAAGATGTGGCGTTTGCATCAGTCCCAACAGAGTGTTGATGACAGAAGCGTAGGAGTCATACGATTTGTCTGAGGCGGTTTCATCAGATTGTTTATGCAGATGTTACCACCTACAATAAATCAGGTTTCACGGTAACACGTCACCTCATGTGGTAATAGAGGAGTTGCTGCCTCACTTGAACCTTTCATCCTTTAGAAAACACCTCGGGGGTTAGGGGGATGAGGAGTTTGGTGAATCTAATAATAAGCTGGGAGCTTGGGAGGTTTAATAGATGATGAATAATAGGAAAAGCTTTAGCTACCAGTTCACATTTTTATTAGTGTGGCTTTTAGTAGTGTCTTCATGAGGCTTAAAAAGAAGAAATGAGCTTCCATGAAGTGGGTGGGGCTGCCGTGTGATGTCACAGGGTCACGTCTGCTCCCGCAGGACGGACAGAAGACAGGAAATACTTGATAAAGTTGCGTGACCCCTCTGTGCAGCTGCACTGAGGGAGGAAGCAGAGGAAGGGAGAGACAGAGTACAGAGAGATCGTGTCATTGATGGTTGTGACAGCAAGTTTGTGAGGCCGCTCAAACTGTTGAACATCAGAGCTGCTGACATGATTCTGTCTTCTGGCTGTCAAAACAAGATCCTCGCTCCCACAGGTGACATGTCAGCAAAGCACCAACGGCGCAACAAGAGACAGTAAGTGACTGAGTGAACCTATGTCATGGAAGTAAACTTAGCTTATAAGATAAAGTTTTTAACTTTATATATCTGAAAGAAAAGTAGCAAAGTCTCACATTTAACAACTTGGGACCATCAGATCAAAGGTATTTTAGCTGAAACAGCCTGATTAATTTTCTCTGATTTAATCCACTAAATCCTCGAAGTTCTACTGTGAAACCTCAGAGGTAATAAAGATTAAATTGATAGAAAATCATTTTGTCACAGCTTCATGCACTGTTTCCGTCAAATATGTGAAGTAAAGAAAGCTAACTTGTCTTATTTTTGATATATACAAATTAGAACAAGAATTATAATAAGAAAAAGAATTTAAGAGTTAGAACAAATTAGAGTTTTATCTTGTTTCTTATAAAATTTGCAACTTATGATTATGATCATTAATAATTGATTTGCCAGTTATTCTTTAAATTAACCAGTGAATCATTTGGTATATAAAATAGTTTGATTATGAATTTTTGTTTTTATTTTATGTTTATTATGTATGGATGATGTGTTTTTTGTGGAGTTTGTTATTTCCTCTCTCTTCTTCTCTAATTTGGGAATGTCCATGGTTTTGACCTAGGGCTGCTTGACCTTGTGCCTTGGTTTTAAGCTGCTGTACTGATCTGCTCTGAATGTTTAGACCAGATCACTTCCCATTTTTTTACCACAAACACAAACTGAAATTATTGTAAAAAGCAACAGCTTCATCATTCATCGTCATTGTGGTTTATCAGGTAATAAACAGTACCTGTCAGAGGGATGTAGTTACTGAAATTCGACTAAACTTATTTGTTCATTTCTCTTTAAGCTATCTCTCACTTCCCTATATATGTTATACACATCAGACCTCTGTGTCGATCACAAGTCTGTCTCTTTGTACTTGTTATTAACTTCTCTCTTTTCACTGCAAGACAATGAATCAATCCCTATTGCCGTACACGTGATATGTCTGTGTGACGTTAACTTCACCGTTATCATCTGATAATATTAGACAACATATATTTTCTAACTAACATGTACAGTATGTGTGTTCCCATAAGTCAAAATACAGCTTTCACTACAGAGAGTTCAGTGTTTGTTTTAAAATAGTTGCTTCTCATGCAGTAACATGTGTGTGTGGCAGATAAGCGTGTTGTCCAGCTGTCAGGCTGTCAAAGAGGAAAACACATTTGTTCATCACATAAGATGTGTAGTTTGACTTCTGCAATTCCAAAGAACCCAGAAATAGCATAGTACTTGGAGATTATTAATGTCTATTTATTGATTAAAAACTGTTTAACTCCCATTTCAAATTAGGTGTAAAATTTACAAACTTTTAGCTCTTTGCAATAATGTTGAGCATTTTAAGCTAAAATGCTAGTCGCTATCACCACCAGCTGCTACTCACAGACATACACCAAGCCTGACACACAGTGAAAGTGCAAGGTTGTTCAACTGTTGCTCACAGTTGAACAACCTTGCACTCAAACAGTTTCTGATAAGGCATCATTTGTGTCAAGTGTTTACTGCAAATAATTAAATTACTCATGCTTTATAGAACAATAAAGGCTAGGTTTGCTAGGTTGTGCAAAATCTTTTTCCAGCAACATCATTTTGTTATGACTGTTTTCATACAAACAAAGTTTAATTTTAAGTAATCCCTATTGAAACCTCTTAGTCACATATTTTCACATGTGAAAATCCATGTTATTTCATGTTTTTAGTCATAATTTCCTTTCATATTTCGAATCATGTTTGCTGCTATAAAAGAAGATGTAAATTATTTAGTTTTAGTGGTCTGAGAAAAGTCTTCTTTTACATAGTTATATATTTGTGCAATTAGTCGTTGAATGTTTTTTCCAACTCTGTCTCCTAAATATTACGTTCGCATACAACTAAACTGCAATCCCGGGTAACATTTAAACATTTTTGTGAATGGATGACGCGCTACTATTATAAACGCAAAGCAATGCTGTTTGCTGTGCATGATGGAGATGCAGGAGACCCAAGTTCCACACCAAAGTCCACCGTAGGTTTGGGTTTAGGCAAGAAAAGTTCTGAGGCTAATTAGAGAAAAGATTGTTTTGTTTTCATTTTTAATGCAGACGTTGTGTGTGTATGAAGTGACATTTTTATCTGTTAACCCAGCCCACAGTCTTTTACTGACACTAACCCACTACTGTGATGCCTCATTCCAAACACAAAATACTTTAATATCTCTACACTCACATACCTGGTGCTGAAATGTAATGTCGGATATTTTCTCAGACAGAAAACCTGATGTTGTAGATTGGATATTTTAGCGACATGAAATGTTGTGGACATTTTATTCATATGTTAAGTATCAACGTGTCACATATTTACATTGTGAATATATGATCATGGAAAACGTAATCTGGTCGCAATTATTTAGTTGTATACTAACATAATTTTTAGGAGACATAGTTGTTGTTTTTTTATTAATCACTAGTGCTGCCACAGTATCTATCTCTGCACTCAGTACACACATTAAGTACTGAAGATGACACAACACTCCTCTTCCTCTGTGCCATCATTCACTACAGCCTGCATGTGTCTGCTCAGTCCCACTGAGGAGCAGTATTTGTGCTGACGGTCGCACTGAAGGCAAAGGAGAGAAAGTATCGATACAATCATGCTAGTATCGATCCGATTATGATACCAACTTGATATCGATATTTTGAATTGATCCGCCCATCACTACTGAATGAATCACTTTCTGCAAACACAGACCTATTTCAGTGTAAACATCTTATTGTCATCCTGGAGCAGTTAATACTTAAGTGTTAATTACTTATTATTAATTAAATCTAACTTCACGTAAGCTGCTGTTTAATTTGATCTGTGCTGGTTATCAAAATAATATTAATATTCTTCTAACGTTGTCTGTGCCTGAGTGGTCCTCCTGACCCTAATGTCCCAGGGTTCATACTGTTCCTGCTGATAGTATTTGCAGAGAGATAAAATGAGTTATCTTGTGTGTTGGAGGGTTTTCATTAATCACCTGGTCCTGAGCTCTAACCTTTGGGTTTCCCTACAATATTTTAATCATACTTTGAAATTTCAATTTTGTCGCATTTTGAGCAGATAGAGTCCAGACTTAAACCCTGAATATGATTAAAGAAAGGAAGATTATCGTCCTCCTTTTCTTTCTAGTTAGTAAGTCCTGTCACTTTCGTATTTGACCTTCCTTACTGCAGTCTTTGCAACTTATTCAACTTTTGTGCTTACTTGTAAAACTAAACCGTTAGTGATGAACTTAAGCACTAACTCTTAATGTGACTAGAACAAGACTAAAGCTAATATAAATAATATAATATAATGTCTAATTTGACATTTAGACTTCAAATAGGTTCAATTTTGAAGGTTTTTCCACTGTTGCAGTCCATGTCCATGTCATCATATTGAGGTTTCACAAAGCAAATTCTACTATAATCATCACACTGCAATTATCCTTTAACTATAGTTATGAATGTATTATGCTTAGTGTTATCAGTTGATGCTCGGATGTGTTTGTCCATTAGGTGGGATGAGTTCCCTGTTTCTGTGCTGGTGTTTAAACTGTCAATCACCAGAATAACTGAGGCAGAAAGGCTGAAAAGGTTTCATCTGCAGTTTGTTAAAGGATGTGACACCAAAGCAGTCCAGCCACAACCAGACTGTGTGGTGATTCTAACATGAATTCAAAAGCTAAACTGTAAAATCCTTCTTCTGGCTGAGGAGGAATAAGAATATCTATATTTATTCGATCTTTTATAACCATGGTAACTCAGAAGCGTGTCAGCGCTGATACATCAGAAAAGGACATGGTTAAACCAGGGTTCTGTGGAGCGCGTGTCCTTCTCTGTCTGTTAGCATACAAATGTGTTGAACACAAACCACTGTGAGTCACAAAATGACCCATTTCTGTTTGCCCTGGTTCAGTCGTGACTAGAAGTCTCATCATAATCAGTTTTTTCTTTGTGACATGAGGTGTAGTAAAGTGCTGTGGTTCACCATGTGGCTGCGTGTAGCACTGAGGATGCAGGTTGATGTCCAGTCACTGAGCTACCTGTCAGTCCATATAACTGCATTCTTACAGCTCTAGGTGTAAGAGTAAGAGTAAGAGTCTAGCTGTGTGTAAAAAAAAACAGTGTAAGCACAAAATAAACTTTTACCCTGATCAGAAAACAACAGAGTAAACAGTTTTCACCTTAGATATTTCAACTTCAGCAGAGAGCACAGATGTAAACTATAACATTAATGGTGGTTTCATTGCATCAAGTGCTTTAGTAAGTGAACATGCATAATACCTGAGCCCTGGAACTGTCTCACCTGATAGATAACCAAGAGTTTCACTTCATGCATTAGTGTCCCCCCTCTTTGAGTTTAAGCCTGGAGCTGGAGAAACGGACTGTTCTGTAAAAGAGACCTGATAATAAGAGGGAGCTTAGCTGTCTCTAATAAATTCTGCTGAACAACATGGTTCCCAGAGCTCACTGAAACCTTTTGTCATTTCCCTTCAGTGGAACAAGTGAGAAGTCCCCAGACTGACTGTGCTGACGGTCAGTCAGTCAGGCCGGCTTAACGGTCACAAAGGAAACTGCTGTCGAGCACATCATTTACTCACAGTCTGCCCAGGCTCCTGTTTATCAGCTGAATAGACCACTGGGCCTCAAATAAACACTGTCTCCCACTGTCTGAAACATTCGGAGGGCACAGACCTGTTTAAAATGCCCGCCCTTTTTTCCTCTACTTCAATTTGAAGGGTTAATACTGGTGTAAATTGGGATGAGGGAACATAAAGTAGAGGTGCTGTCAACATAAGTACTGTACCAGCATAGATGCTCCATATCTGTAAATAAACTGGTTTAAAACGTTATATGGAAAAACAAAACTCTCCCAATTGTAGTAAATAATAATCCATTTGAGGTGAAACTATGAATTAAACATTTAAAATTGAAAGGATTCAATTAAATTAAGTTAATCAAAACTTCAGAGTGAAGAAGTTTTAATTTAGCAAAGACTTAATAATAATTAATCAATTGCTGGTTGTTCAGTCCACATAGGTGTATCCAGACGTGGATGGAGACAGAAGGCCCCCGGGTATAGGGACAAGCAAAAGAAACTAAAGGATAAAAATGTTGTTTGTGGTTATTTTGTGTCTCGTTGGGTTTCTTTGCTTGTCTTGAAACAGATGGAGGACCATATAAATTGCTTAATTATGTTACTGTGATTCATTGTTGTGTCTGTGTTGCATTGCAGTTTTACATTTAAACCCTGCTGCTGCTCTCATATGAGCTGAACCTTCGAGCACCATAGCAAAATCTTTTTAGCTTCTGTTTCTGTCGTTTGTTCCCCTTCTCTTTTCTCTGCGACTTTATTGTAATTCAAGCTTTATCAGTAAAATAAAAGGGAAAGTTCAGACTGAAGCCTGACTGGCTGAGGGATTTCCCAGTAGAGTTCGGAGCAGGAACCGATGATGTAACATTTCTTTTCTTTATGTGACATGGTGACATCATCGCCGTTGCATTCCCTGTTGCCATGGAGAGGGGCGCGGGAGGGGTGGGGGTGGGGGTGGGGGGTTTAATGGGGGGCACCAAAAGGGGTATGTGGGAATGAGACGAATGTGTCTGTGTTAATGAACCGGAGCAGACGCAGTGTAAGTGAGAACAACAAAGCTGAGGAACCAGGTGGTTTATTCTTTTGTTTCGTCGACTGTGCGTCCTTCACGTCATTTAACCTGAGATGTGATTTTCTTTACAGCTGAATACAGAAAAAAATGCCAACCAAATTATCACAGTTTCTCTTTGTTTGATTCAAGCTCATTATCAATCAGTGTACTGTGTTTCAAATACCTTTAAATAACAATACAAAACCTGTAAATATCTATATTTACCTATACCTATATTTAAAACTTAAATATCTATAAAACTTGTTTTGTTGAATTAATGTGTATGGAGCACATTTGTCAGTATTTATGAGGTTGTTTCCCCGTTGGTGTCAGAATCCTTTCTCTTCTTTTTCTGTAAAAAATCTGCCGTGGAAATCTTGGCTCTGGACCAGGAATCCCAGTCTATTTATGTCTCCTGGGGGGCAGGAGAGGCGTCTCCACCAGACAGTCTGACATTTCCTCAGTAGCTGTGACTTTTCACCCAATCTGTGTCTGTGTCCATCCCCTCTTTCCCAGAGGTTGTATTTTCTCTTTGTCTGTGAGCTAAGCCTGCAGTACAGTAACCACGGAGCGCTCTGGCGGAGACACATTTGTCTCTGTCACCATCAGATTTAAAATACGCTCAATATTTATTGTCTGATTTCTCTGACTGGGCCGATCAGTGTATTGGTTTATTGATCAGAGCTACATCAATGCTAAAGCATTTCTGCTGTCTTTGCAGATAGAAAGAAAGATGTATGTCCTCCGGATGATGGAAGATTCAATAATTAATGAGGATTAATTGTGTGTGTGTGTGTGTGTGTGTGTGTGTGTGTGTGTTTGAGAGGTGTGGTTCCTCGTCAGTCTTTCAACTTTGCACCTGTCAGTAATTTAGTAATGATCGCCTTCCTCACCTCTACAAGAACACACAGACTATTTCCTTTTGACCCTTCCTGCTTCCTGTAGCAGTGTCAGTCTCAGTTTTCTTTGTCCTGTATTGTTTAAATAAAGTTTCTTTGGGTTTGAACTGATAGACATTTTCAGACATTAACTTCAGCTACAGTTGCGTTGTGTAATCACAACATGAAATGATAACATTTAATGAAATTAAATGGTTGCAGATCTAGTTCAGATGTGTCAGAAATTTTAATTTGCATAATCTTTGTAAGGTTTAGTTAAGAAGATCATTCAAAGCTGATTCATAGTTGAGACGACACATCAGAGCTCAGCTTCACCAAGACATGGCGGAAACAATGGAAACATTTAGCCTTCATGAATATTCAATGGTCTATCTGCTTGTCTGGAGGACTTAAACCCCATTTCATTAAGCAGGTATCTGTTGTTGACCTGCAACTTACTTTTTTTAATTGTCATTAATATGCAGATTTTTTTTTTAAATCTCTAAATTTAGCTCAAATATATTTGATTCACTGTCACAAATAGGAGAGAAGCAGAAAAGTCGCAGTACTTATTCACTGTAGAAGCAAAAAATATGTTTTTGCTGGAAAAACTATTAAATGTATTTATCAAAATAGTTACAAATTAATATTCTGTTGATTAACTAATTGTTTTAGCTTTAATCTAAAGAAATATAAGCAAAAAGTAATGTAGTAATATAATTTAGTGTCATGAAATGTTTTTGTTTCTACCATCATACCTGTAGTTCACCATGTCTCCTACAATATATTCACATTGTCATCATCTTCAGGAGTTCAGTCCCTCGGGGGGGTTAATTCAATTCGTTCACTCAGGCCTAATGTTTTTTCATTCAACCTGGATTTGTTCATATCAGCTGGGACAAATTAGTCATGTCATGAATACTGACCCGGGTCAGAGTGTCAAGAGTGATAAACGCAGAGTCGCTCAAAAACATTTTATATCATGAAACTGTCCAATGAGATCTTCACGCTGGGAATAATAAATATGAAGAATAGCAGACAAAGAACAGCAGGTAGACTGTTCATCTGTTGTTCTTCTTCTGCTGACCCCCAAAATGGAAAAAAAAAAGTCTCCTTGTTTTCCCTTGTCAGACATTAAACATGGTGTAAGATTGATTGTCTACAGATTTAATTTGAGTAGTTTAAAACAATTCAGTATTTTACAAGACAAATCTAAGACTTGAGAAATGTCAATAAAATGATGGAAAAACTTTTTTTGCCTTTTAATGTCAGTCCACCATTTTAGTCAAGACTGAAATATCTCAACAGCTGCTGGACGGATTGCAGTAAAATCTTCTTTTTTTGTAAAGACTGCTGTGATTCCTGACCTTAAAACTGATTATTGTGTCATAAATTAAATTTGTTCAATACTTTCTGTTAGCATTACCTCACATATTTGTTGCTAATTGACAAACACTAACATCCTAAATTAATATGATAATAGTAATAATATACAAAACATGCTGCCACAATAGTATATGACCTGAATGCAGAGTTATATTGTTTGAACTGATACTGGAAAATTTCCAGTTTACAGACACGAGTGACACAATAAATGTGATATGATTCAGCTGGAGAGATGTTTTAGTGGAGGGGTAGAGGCTGGGTAAAAGGCTTCCTCCCTTTGACCTGGTAAAGGAATTTATTGCTCTCTCAGACACTTTTAGCTAATTCCATCAGGGATTTGAGCAGGAGGGGGGACAGTTGCCAAACTCTCCTCCTTCTTCTCTGTCATTGGTTGATTCCTGACCATCTGGGGGAATCCGGCTGTGTTTCCCGGTGTCTGAAATCTGTTCTGCTCCCTCTTAACATGCTAGTTATTTATGTCTGAACACACAGAGCCACCTTTCCTTTCCGTTTTTTCTTGTCTTCCAGGATGTTGTATCTTAAATTACTGAAACCATCCAAACCGTCTGTCTTTTTTTATATTGCTTTATCCATATTCTCTCTTTCTGATTTTCCCCAGCTCATTTCATTATGTTCTATATCATTATATCATTTCTGATTTCGTTTTTCCAAAGGGGCATGTAATATATACTGCACTTTTTGTTTGAGACTAGGGTGTCGGAGTTTCGGTAACAGCATGTGAGAAACTGATTTTTGAAACGCCATAGGAGAGTGAGGAAAGACTCTCTCTGAGTCTTTCACAGTGATAATCCTCTTACTCCTCCATACTAACGCACACATACACAGCCACACAAAAATGCTCAGATGTGTGCTCACACATACACTCATTGTGTAGCCCCCCCCCGCCCTAACCGCTGAGAGAAGATTATTGTGCTAAAGGCAGAAATTTCTGGGAGTCACTAATGTATTCACTCATCTCTTTAATACTCTGCCGCCACTCCCACCTCTGCTCAGAGACACATTTCTATGTTGCTGAACCTCGGTGCATTAAAATCACTCCCGCCTGTGTGAGTGAGCAGAGTACTCCTGCCTGTATCCTCCCCAGGTATGACATTGCCGCAGCAGAGGTTTACAGGATGTGTGTAGGTGTGTGAGCGATAAAAGACAGTTATTGAGCGGCTGAGTGCCAAGACAGCTGAGTTGCTCCTGGCTCGGTGCTGCGGACGTCTTCTGAAAGCCTTGACCCACTTCCAAGACTCCCCATCACCCTCCTGCTCACCCTCACCCAAACACGCTGCATATGGAAGCAGCTCATCCACAATCTGCTGAGCTGCAGTGAAGCCCTGCATACTGACACTGGGAAGAGTGGGGTGTGTCTAATAAATAAATTGTACGTGTGGGTCTGTATGTGCTGCAAGGTTTTGTGTGTGTGCATGTGTGTAGTTGTATTCATAAGCTCACAGTAGGCGCAAGACCTTGGGCAAAGTCATACTGAGTTGCTGCCTCAGCTCAGTAAATCCGTGAGTCCTTCACTAGTTGTTCCTTTACTAACCGGCCACACACAAATTTAACAGCAGACATCTAAGTAGTGTTAGATATGTAACTGCATAGGTTCAGGTTAGATTTAACCCCTGAGGAGACTAAATGATGATGAAAGTGACAAAAAATATTATACAATAATAAGAGTAAATACAAAATGCACGTCCAACAACCTCAAAAGTCAGCAGTGTCACTAAAATGAAGAAATTTAAATTCTGTGGCAGTGGAAACAGCAGGAAGTTGGAACAAGATGAGTGACAAAGTGAATTATTCTGCTCCAGCCTTTGAAGCCTTGCACACTCTTTAATATTTTCAGAGCAAACAGGCCTTGTTTTAAGCTGCCCTCAGCGGGGACGGGGGGGACGGGGGGAGAAGATCCACTGGAAAGGACTGGAGACACCCACTTAGTCATGACTGTTAGACAGAGAGATTTACACAGATTACAAACAAGCACACACAAGCCTGCAAGCACGTAAGCAGTCCACTAACTCAATACTGCATGAATGTTTATATCATACGCAAGGGGATTAGCACATGCAGTATTTTGATTTATGGACACGCGCGGCGCAAATGTGCCTATGTACATGAAGACAAAGTGTTTAGAAGTTAGAACTGGATGTGGGCAGAAAGTGACACGCTGTCTAATCAGGAGGAGCATCAGTAAGGTGCCACCTGGTTCCTGAGTAATACTGGATTGTTAATGCCCAATTTCCTCTGAAGTAGAGATTTCCATCTGTCATAACTTACCAGGAAATAACCTTCACTCACCATCGCTGTATTTCAAACCAACAAGTGCAGCAGTCTGTCTGTGAGCCCTGCATCCTCCACACATGTTCTGTTATTGTGTTATCACCTTCTGTTTCAGTCTCTTCATTCTCAGTACCAGGCTGACGTCACTCTTCATTTTTGATAATTGATGAAAACAGCTAGTACATAATGCCAACCTTACAACACCGTGGTTGGACGAAACACGCAAATGTGTAACGTTTTCACAGTATTCACTTGTGAAAAATTCCTCTTGTTGCACAAAAACATACCTCATACATTCAGTTACCGTTATAAACGGCTTCTGTGAAAATGTTGACTGAAAACAAGGTTGTTTTTTTACTCTTTACTATTATGCATTTTGAATCCATGGAGGTTTTGTTCTAAAACTTACTGTTTTCTTTGCATGATCTCAGCCAGTGGGAAAAACACTGCTGTGCATGAGCTGCACAGTGTGGAAGCAAACCTGGAGGCTAAAAATATTGGCTCATGCACGAGTTGAGCATTTTTTTAAATTCAAATTGCTTGTTGCTATCTTTGAGTCTGTATTCAGCTCCTATAATACATATTCAGAGAAGCAAAGCACATCATGCTGCTTCCTGCTGTGAAAACCTGGTCTTTTGTAATTCACATTTTGTGCACAGTCATGTCAAAGCAAACACAGAGAATCTACAGTACTGTGCAAATATACATTTGTACAAGACACTTGTCTTTTAGATTGTTGCAAGTAACTTCTACAGGTGTACGTATTGATTTCTTGGTAAAATAATAATAATTTCAGTTTGATTTCTAAAACTACAAAATCTAGTGAAAGTGATGGCTGTAGTCTACCCGGAGCCCACAGACTGATGCTGGTTTGTATAACGTTAAACTGCTAAACATGATGCACACAATCTGCACTGAAAACAATGTTGTTTTGTCTTTGTGTTCTTCAGTTTTTCAAAGTCATAGTTGTGTGTTATGATGTGATCTCATTTCTCTGCTCCACCTCCTTTAGGGTGGTTTGTGATAGATCCACAAAGGGACTTATTATCACCATGAAAACTATAATTTAGGGCTCATCAGGGTGTCATTAGGAGGCTTAGTGTACAGTTTACAGAGCGCAGTACAACATAATGTGTCAACACAATAACAACTTCATTCTGATTCACTGACATAGTGAAGGTATTCTGTGCTATATGATATTCTGTGAGCTTTCTGCTCACTCGAATGTTGAACATAAGCAGTAATTATTGTGAGAGACAACTAATCAGTTATTATTATGAATGAGTGAGTTGTGCAATCTAAATATCACTTTGTGCTCTGTAACCTTAAGATAAGTGTTTGTGACATTACAGGAATAAACGATCAATTGAAAATGAGGATACAATAATTAGCTGTAAATATGACACTGCTGTACGCTAGATTGTGTTGCATCATTCATTGTTTGCATATTTCTGACTTTTTCACGTGTTTCCATTAACGTGTCTGGACATTCTTGTTCAGTGTTGATGCAAAGGAAATAATTAGATGATTTCTTTTCAGTAAAAACTGTTAATTGCTCATCTGCTCATATGTCTCCTTCCATCTATTCTTCTGTTAGGTGTTGTGAGTGCAGCGCTTCACTGTCTCACTGGTATTATGAAAAAGATGGACAGCTCTTCTGCAAGAAGGACTACTGGGCCAAATTTGGGGAGCTGTGCCACGGCTGCAACGACCCCATCACCACCGGCCTCATCATGGTAAGAGGATCCATCCACTGACTCTCACCTCTCATCACATCCCTGCTTCTTTGTTTGCCGATAAACCTCAAGTTACTGCTTGGAGCTGTGATACTTAATGCATGCACAACACTCACACACCATACATTCACAGTCTCACGGTTTGGTGAGTGCCAGCCTGCATTCATGCACGTAGGATCTGTGCCAGACGTGTAAGTGACCCTTATGCCGTCGGCTGCTGTGTCAGATTGTCTTACAGACCACCAGGGAAAGTCAGAGCTGTTCAAGAGGGTTCACGTGCAGACTAGATGTGGTCGCTCCGTGGAAAGCAGATAAAGGACAGGCTCAGGCCGTGCTGATAAGTGCTGCTGCATTATACAAAAGACAGAAGATACCAGCATCAAATGATGCTTGTGTCTATGTGTTGATTAGTGATGGAATCACAGAAGTGCACAGCTTGAAGTAACAGATTAATACTGTATGTGGGCATAATAAAGAATATTGTCTTTACATACTGTATCTTAGAGACTTACTGCAAAGCCCGTGGTAACATCTGTGCAGGTCCAATGCAATTTACATTAGGAAGAACATGTTTGTTGGTGCCTATTTGTAGTCTGGTGCTGTGTTTAAGATGATTAGTTGATGCCCTATTGTACTCTTCATTAAAGGGTTTATTAATGTACAACATTAATAGAGTTAAGCCATCAATCATCTTGAGTGGTTAATCAGTCTGTAGTCATTCAAGTCATTTTTGAGCAAATAGTGTCAAGATGAAACATTGAATATACAGCTCTGGAAAAAATGAAGAGACCTCTGCAAATCTTGACCTTGTCATGGCCAGTCCAGTCTCCAGACCTGAACCCCTTTGAAAACCTCTGGAGTCTTGAATCAAACAAAGCTTAACTGCTTGAATTCATGCACCAGGAATGAAATAAAGTCATGAGCATGCCAGTACGCATGAAAGCTGTCATTTCATGTCATTTGTATTTAGGGTTATATTGGATTAGTGTTGTAGTGAGACTCATTTCTCATGTTTGTTTGTTTGTTTGTTTGTATTAGGGTTAGAAATCAGTATTTACTGTTTATCGATGTTAAACAACAGCTGAATTTATTAGGTACATATTCGTCTCTGTACAGTTGGTTTTGGTGATTGTTGTTGTGTTCACACGTCCATGTAATGTCAAATTTGAATTATCTGCCATCTGCTGTGTGTAGAAATATGTGAGGCTCATGTTCAGTAAAACTAAAGCCTGTCTACTTTGCATGAAGCTCATATGACACTGAAATGAACTTATCTAACTAACCATTTCCATTTTAGGTGTCCTGAGGTCAGTTGTCTATTGTGTGCAGTTATAAGTATTAAACTTACATTATAATGTTTTATTATTTTTAATGAAGAAAAATGTGGTAGTTGAGAAATAAACTGCTTCAGATACCTCCCAGAAACCAGACTAGTGACTAAATCAGCAATTCACTGACCACTGTTGGTGGTCGTTTGGTAGAGGAAAATAAAAACCTTGGTCTATTCATTGCACATAAAATCTCCTCTGACACATCTGCCTCTGGGTCACATTCTGCAGTCAGCTGCATCTGGCAGGTCATGTGTCATGGTCACGATGAGCAGAAATCATTGATGGCTCTGCCTTTCTCTGCATTTGTGTGTGTGTGTGTGTGTGTGTGTGTGTGTGTGTGTGTGTGTGTGTGTGTGTGTGTGTGTGTGTGTATTCTATCATTTACACTGGCTCCAGACAGCTTGCCCTTTGCAGTGCAATCTCAGTAATGAAATATGTGGTAGACTCTAAAGTGAATGAAGTAAAGAGATTGAAGCAGCACATCTTTCTTTATTCTTCTCAGGTTTTATTGCTCCTTACAATGCAAAGACACTGACTGACCATCTCTTTAGTTAAGTTTAAATACATTTGTGATCAGTTAGACTTTATTACCAAAATGGCCAGACCATTTGTATTTCTGTGTAACTATACAGATCAGCTCAGTACATCTGTGCCACACCCAGGAAGAAAGAGAAGCAGAAGGATCCCACTGAAGTCCTGCACAGTCACCTGTGCAGATTAGCAGGGAAACATAATCCTATTTTTAAAAACTGACCGATGCAGCTGCACCAGATAAAGCGTTTGTCACAGTGGGTGAAAACACTTCAAACTTCATGATGCAGTGATGAGTCACAGTCTGCAGGCAGAAGCGTAGAACTGATGGTCAGCCGGAGACAAATAAGTGAGTAGGGTCACTAAGAATGAGCTGTGTTTGCAAGCAAGGGGACATTGACTGATTATTCCACCAGCATCAGCAGATGCTTCCAAGGTTAAGACTGTGAATTATCAAGCGGTGAAGATGTTTCTACATCTTTTACTGTGACAGCAGCTGCCCTATGGGATGGGTGTTGTCCTGATTCACTATGGAATAAAACATGCTGTTGTGTATCTGCAGCTTCATCTTCTGCCCCTGTCAGCACTTTCATCCGTACTAATGGTAACTAAGCCAGAGGATGTTACTCTGCTATTTACTACCTTTCCTGTGACTAACTTATTCACCCAACACCAACCTAACTTTTTTTTGAGTTTATGCAGCTCATGCAAAGCTGAGCATTTTTGTGACTACTTATACTGAGCTCAGGTTGGTTTGTGAATCAAATTGACGAGTGAAAAATAGATTAGAGATTATTTTGATGTTTGACGGCAAATGTGGGGTTGAAAAAGCTGACCATCGCAGAAAGCAGCAAGGTTTGATCCAAATGTGTTTTTTTGTCAGTCTCATCATATAATCTAGTGTTTATGCATTTGGTCATTGTTGGCTTTATGTTACCTTACTAAAGATGATTGCAGTCTTTCTGAGTATTCTCATCATGTTAGTGCTTACAGAAAACTTGGCCTGACTGTTGAATCTTAGGGAATTTCTTTTTTTCGTTTCTGTCTTGTTTTTCCTTGTTTCTGAAAATGCAAGAAGAATGAAAACAGATGAAGGTGAATTCCCTGAAATCAAAAGTGTGTATAATTCTTGGACACTTGTGCTAATTCACATCACAAGTTCTGAATGTCACCTCATATACAGCACCTCTCCGGTCACCTTGCCTACAGATACTAGTGACTGTTTTTGATGTCAGTCTGGTGGATACAGTGTAAGACTGGAATTATACATAAAAACATATAGAACAAGCAAACACACACTGAAAAGCAAGAGAAGGGAAGAAACGAAAAAAGAATGGACATCAATGGGTATTACCATAAATAGCCCTGACTTTGAATGGCTTTTACTCATTTTGTGGTGCTCTTATGGATAATTAACTTTAGTTACTTCATACTTCAACTGTATAGCCTGTGAAACAAGTGGTTGTATTCTGACTTCATGAGTGGTATAAAAATACTTTCTATATATGTCATTAACATTGTGAAATACAGATATTTTTTGGGTGGTCACCAAACCAATGGAAAGTCCCAGCCTTGGAGTGTACTTTATCAACTCCTACTTGTGGGAGGTAGCTCACTGTTTGAGTGGGAATCAGCCAGTTGTTTCTGGAAACGCCTGATGATTATTTTGTCTCTAAGTGAGCACAGATTCTTACATAATAACTGTCGGAAACTTTTATTTGTTAAGCTCTTGTTTCAGTTCAGGATGTGTTATTGTCAATGTTCACAGTGGGTTCAGCTGCTGATCTTTAAATGCAGTGCTATGTCACAGTGTAGGGACTTGTTTTGCTTGATACTGTGGATAAGACTGAGTTGCTTTTCATCAAAACACACTGAGGAGACCGACATTCTTGCTGGTGATGCTATACTATAGGTTCAAACTTCAGGCTTTATGTTATATTGTGTTTTCTATTTTTAATATTTCGGTGAGATTCTCATAACCTTACCAATGATCTTTAGCTAAATATATTTAGACACTTGTTTAACATTTCCTCTTTCCAGTACGGTAACAATGACGAAAGCAGCCGTCTCTGTAAACTTAAATTTCCCCACACGAAAGCTGTGGGCTATTGGGTTTCACTTCTGGGCTGAATGCATGCAGGTTTGACTGAACTCAAATATGTCGTTCACCACATACTCAGGTAGAGATACCACCTTTCACTACCACCTCTCACTTTCAGAGTTTGAAGCTTTAAAGCCAGTGCTCATCATCAAACAAACGTGTGATGTTAACTGTAACATTAAAATATAATGTTACAGTAGAAATAGGAATAATTTAACAAAGAGAGTTTTACAGCAGTTTCTTGTTAAAGTTGGCCACACCAGCAAACACTGTAAGCCTTTGGTGATGCGATGTTATAAAAATATCAAATATACAAAATATCTGAGTTCATCATACTTGTTCCTAGCATTGCCTCACTTTAGAGGGAAGTTGCATTAATAACAAAAAACTGTTATATTACAAGTAATAATCATAACACCGACCATCTTTCTGTCTCCTCTGCTTCAACGAAAGAACCAAAAGGCAGAGCAGAGAGTGCATCTGGTCGTCTATTAATATCTGCCCACTCAGATGGCCCCTCCAGTGCTGGCTGGTAATGAAGGGAGGGGGTCAACATGTATTGGCATGCAGGAAAAAGTCACACAACAGGGACAAGCGAGACACAGAGTTAGAGAGTGCAGCGAAGAAGAACAGGGGTGACAGCAGCGAAATTAAATCTGGGAACATATACTGTGTGAGGCAGGAGAGGATAAAGAAGAAGAATCACATACACATATCATACATGTTCAGTGTTTTGTTGTTGCAGCCTGCACAGTGTACCAGCATTACGCATATTCTACATGTGACTGTCTCTGATCAAAGTGGGGGAATTTGGTATTTTGTTTGTTTCACTTTCATGTCTTTTTATCTGATCAGTGTCGAACTGTTCTTAGCTCTTAATCTATTGGCTGATCAGTTGACTGTATAATTTATTTCTGTAGTCCAAAACCTCAAATTTGCCTTAAGGCCTTTAACATATGACATCCTCCGTCCTAATACCACTCATGAGAAGAAACTCACCTGAAAACCACTTAACAATAGGTCAAAGAAGGTGACACATGAGATGTGCATTTGAGAAAGATCCAGCTCATGTAAACTCTCTTGTAACTTTAATCAAGGACCATGCTGGAACATATAATCAATGGTTAGGAGATTGATCATGATAACGATTGTGATATTTATTCTAATTGTTTAGTTCCCTGGTGAAGCAGAAATGTCATCATCCACTTTACTTCAAAAATAAAGATAACTTGTTTTTATATCATTGCACATTAAAAAATGTTGGGTTTATGTTTGTCATTTATTCAAAACACATGGAAATGTGTTGGGCACTTTCAGATATTTCTCACTATTTTTTGTGACATTTATATTATTATTATGCTCGGTTTCACTTTAACAAAAGATCTGATGACATAAACTAGTGAAGAACATTATTCCCCTGTTGCTGTTACTTAGTGTTAGTTTGTGGACATGTGATTACAACATGGAAGCAAAGGAGGGGGGAGGAATCTGCTGAAGACGCCTGAGCGCTGGGGCTTGTGGTGGAGGGGCGTGTGTGTGTCTGAAGCAGCCAGTTGCCGCGTGTGCAGGAGTAGGCAGGGCCAAACAGGAAACGATGAGGTCATAGCAAAACGAGGAGGTGGGGGGAGCGAGGAGAGGTGACATTGATTCAGAGATGAGCTCAGCTGCAGAGGCGTGGGCTCCTCTCTTTCTCACTCTCTATCTCTCTCTCTCCCTCTCTCTCTCCACTCCCTCCCCCTGCTGCTGTGCCTCTCCACACCGGTTTGGCCGCTGCCAGTGTTTTGTTGTGACGAGGGAATGCCTCAGTAGAATGAACTAGAGCAGCCAAGAGAGACGCTGGCTCTCGCTGACATGGTGGGAGACTTGTTTTTCTGGAGCTTCTGCTGTCTCAGGTTGTGGAAAAGGGATAAGAAGGTGAGGCTGCTGCTGCTGCTGCTGCTGCTGCTGCTCTGTGTTACTGGGTGTCTATTGATGGTGTCTATGATTCGGTCATACATGTGCCGGCGAGGAGGCAGTGGCTGGCCGACATGGTTTTTCAGTTGCTTCTGCAGAGTCTTTCTCTTTCATTTTTTAACTAAAGCATGTCACTGTACGCTGCCGTGTCTCATTTTAAACTGGGTCAGTGTATTTGTTGACTTACTTCTCGATTCTTGTACAGTGCTCCAGCTTTTTCATGAAAAACTGATGAGCCATCACACATCACATGGGCTTTTTTTAGAAGGCATTCTTTCCCAGATAAAAGTAGGATTTAAAGTGTGTGAGTGCGGTCAGAGATGGACAACACTTGTCTAATAACTGTGTCACTGCTGTTATTTTTATTTACCGCCTACGTGCCGACCACGCTGTGAACAGTTTTACAACAGTAGATATGATACTTGTAAAGATGAGTGGAAAGCTGAATACATTAAGAGCATTTCTAAAACGGCGGCCTGTGTATACTGTGGTACTGTACAGCATGTGGTGGGGGGGGGTCCATTTAGACAGCATCAATGTGACCTACTGTCTTCAATCTCAGCCTTTCAGTCTAATTGTATTTGCTTAAATGATGTGTACTGTAGCTGGAAAGTCTATGAGGGGTTCTGGCAAACAGGTTTGTGTCTTCTTTTGACTTTATTTCTGCTTCGATTGCAGCTTTGTGCCACATCATGATAATGCAGAGTGTCTTTAAGCTTTAGCAATGCCCTTTGACACAAGAATCAGACCCAGTTGTCTCTAAATAAGATTCTGTCCTCATGTTGTTTCTCTTGGACATAGTTAGCCTGGTTTTAACACCAGGATGAGATTTCACTCAATGCTTCTGTAATGTAGCTCTTAGGAAATAATGTCTCATTCTGATACTTTTCTGAGCTCTGTACGATGTGCAAGGTTATTTTATTATACATTTTATCTGACGCAAGTATCTAAAAACCTTTTTAGCAATTTGTGTTAGATGTTATTTACAGATTCTTTCTTTGTGATTCACATAATGGACAGGAACTGACAATTATTCAAGATGTTTTTTGTCAGGCTATAATGTGACTGTGGATATAATCTGACCCAAATAGAAATTGTTTTTTTTTTTTTTTTTACAAATTTGAAGCAAAGGTCTAACAAGAGATGCACACTGGCATCTCACACCAATTTAATGGGTCAGTGTTTTGAGTTAACAGAGATCATTAGGTATTGGCAGCAGAGCAGCAGGAAGCAAAACAGTCAATATAAAGACAGAACACATTCGTCATTTGGGTGGTTCTAATCTCTGTGGCTGAAAGTCGGTCTACTCTCACACTGGATCAGGCAGAGGCGTCTGATTCTTTTTTATTGAGACCAAACAAGCATCTGTGATCAAAAATAAATTAAAATCCATACAAAAAGCAAATATTGTTTTATTATTTTTTCAAAACATTGGCGTGCTGTCATTTTTTAACAGAAAGCAAAAAAAAAACCCAGACTGATGGTTTGAGTTTAGCCAATGAAGGAGTTTTTGGAGTAAAGTTCATTATGTCAGACGTGAAGTTAAGCAGAGCCAGATCTCCCACTATTTAGTCATCCCCTTCAGAAGCACCTTTAGCAGTGTTGATATGAGGTCATTGTTCCGACTGGTGTTTATAGATGTGAAGGTAAAGGGACCACGCAGCAAGCAGAGGTTTATAAATACATGTGCATCACACATGTACTGCATGTACAGAAGATGTTCATGTTTAAGAAATCATATGTAATCTACATTGTTTACAAGCTATGTGTGTTTAATGACTGTAAACAGAGATATCGAATGTTAAAAAAAGAGAGTGCACAAGAAAACATGGTTTAGTTGCTTTACATTGGGTCTACAAAACACCAGATTAATCAATGAGGATCAGTGACTTGGTAAAAAAAATGTTCATCATAGTTTCCCAAAGCTGAAGGTTGACAACTTCAGATTCTGACCAACAGTCAAAAACCCAAGATATTCAGTAAAATATCATACAGGGCTCCTGCAGCACCCCACAAGCAACAGATGTCTTTTAAATCAGATGTATAACTGAATAAATAACACATAAAAACTCAATGTTTTTTTATATATTTCTACAAACAATTAAAATGATAATTTTATTCATTATTGTGTTTGGTTAATAGATGAGTCATTTTCACAGTTTTCAGTCTACCTGACATTATGTGATTGTAATTATAATGTCAACAGTACCAGTCATTAGCTCAAGCAAAGTCAACATGGGTAACTGTCAATGGCCTGAAGGAACCGTCAAGGATCTCTGACTTACTACCAACATATTTCTTAACTATTTAGTGTTGCAGAGAGCAATAGACGTCATAAATTCCTTTAAACGACTTAAAACTCTCTCTTCACATTCCACGGCCAACTTAAGGTCACACACATAAATCATACAAAACAAATGAAGCCAACAGCTGCTGTCTGTCCTACACCATTAGCTTCATTATTTTAAGATTTGAGCATATTAAATGTAGGAGGCAATCAGACAAGTGACTAAACTGTTTTTAAAGTCACAGTTGCACCATTAGTTCAGAGTCAGCCAGGTTAAGTGTTTACTGAAGTGGAGAGTTACAGAGACCAAAGACGTACCTGTCTTTGTTAAGTTTGACTCTGCAAAACTGTGATTTTTGTTCCAGCATGCAGAAAACAGCAACAGTAAAAATAAATCAAATGTTAATATAAAGAAGAAAAAAGAGTAGCAATTAATCAGAAGAAGAAGAAGAAGGAGAAGAGCAGTATACCACAAGGTGCAGGCGTTTGTACCTCAGCTGCAGGTTAATGAGTTATCTGCTCTGTGAATCTGCTTCTGCATTGTACAGAATAATAACTCATAGACATAAAAATGTTATAATAGTAGATTTGTATTAAGGAATCATCAGCAAAAAGCTTGGGAAATACTGGACTAAGACGTGTTTTGCACAAAAGCTGCAAAAACTATTATTTCTTATCTGTCAGTTGTCCCATAAACTGGGGGGGGGCACATTATACTGCGTCTTAAGCCAAAGTATGTATGTAACTTTGATCCTGTCACACACTGCATAGCAATGCAATTTGACCCAGTTACTCCTGGACCCCATCAACCTACTCACCCTTCCATTGGGGAGACATGTGCAGATGGTTTGGTTTGTTGTCACTGGAAAAGACCACAAGGCTACATGACCGCTGGCTAACATGCAGTCACACACTCATGAGCATGATGAGCTAATACAGAAATAATGAAACACACTCTGTGAGCGGGGCTTGAAGACGTTCACATACAGATCGTCCTTGTTGTGTGGGGATAAGAAGTGGAACCAGTGATGCATTAATACATGTGATGTTCCTTGACTTGTCTTTTGAAAGGCGTCAAGCAGTCACATGTTTTGACATCACATCGAGTGACAATTTATTTTATTACACTGGGACAGTTTCTTTCGCCCTATCTGTTTTTATATCTGCACTTTGAGGAAGCATATGAGGGCAGCAGCTGTCGCCTGTCAGATCTGGTTTTAAAGAGGGTGTGGGTGATGGTGGGTGGGTGGTGGACATGCAAGTGTGTGTTTGTGGGTGTGTGGGTGTGTGTGTGTGTGTGTGTGTGTGTGTGTGTGTGTGTGTGTGTGTGTGTGTTTGCTACTTGGCAAGCAAATGGCCACCACAGTGTCAGGCTGAGCAGAGCCACACACCCTTTTCATCTCCATCCAGCTGTCCTCTTTTCCTGTCTATCCCATTTGTAAGGCTGCACCTAAGTGACACACACAAACACACACGCACATTCTGCCAAAAATCTCCGCTATCCACGTCCATACTTGTGTCTTATACTTTCTACTCTCATGTTTTGTCGATGTCGATGTCTGACAGTAATTGTTTGTGGCTCCTTTTTACAAGGCTGCATAACAAAGCATCCTACTCCTTGTGTCAAAGCCAAGTGGTGGCATCTTTTCCTGGTATTTAACCGGAAGAAGCTGCTCAAATCAATTATTTAAAAATGTGTTAATTAATAAGTTTGTACAGTGTCTCCCCCCTGCAGCCTGAGGGTCCTCTGTATGTGTGTATCTATTTGTATGCGCTTTCGCTGCTGCTCTCTCAGGAAGGTGGGGCAGCAGACATATGGCTCGAGCCAATGATTTTATTGATTTTCTTTTCATGTTTTCTCCCTTCTTGTCACAGTTTAACCATTTTGTTTCAGTTTTACTGACCTTTTTAAAAACATTTGTTGCTGGGTCAATATAAGCTGTATAGTTTTTATTTAACATATAAAAAACATAAAGATGTTTTCTAAATTTACCATAGGAGTGCAGCTTTTTTCATTTAATCTGCTGATTGTATTTAGGATTAATTCAGTCATTCTTGTGATATGCAGCAGCACAAGGTGATTTTTGGTAGTTTTGCTCATTTATTCAATCAACCATCCAAACATAAAAGATATTCAGTTAAAGTAACACAGAAAACAATACTCAATTGGAAACCGTCGAAGTTTGGCATTTTCGATTGGAATAATATACAACATATCTGATTTTCATTCAGCTTAACTATTAAGAAAGTTGAATAGTGATATCTTCTAATTGTGCCTTTTAAAGACATATTATACAGGGTTCCTAAGTGTTAAATAATGCTACTCCAGAATAGAAAAATTGCAGTTTCCTTGATTCTCCTTTGCATTTACTTGATTATTCTTTGTTCAGCAGTCCTCCGTGCCATGCCCATCCTCAGTCCTGGTGTACTGAATTAGCATTGCAGATGATTGCAGCTGAAAAGTGCTGTCGGAGTACCCACTACCAAATATTTCTGCCACTCAAAGCATAAAATGAAACCACAAGCACAGCCTCTTGGGAGTGAAGACACTGCTGGAGTCGACCTTTGCTGCTTAACATCGTAGCTGATGTTTATTCATAGATGCCATTAGATGTTTGAGTGGGTGGGTCATTTGCATCGTCAGGGGAAAAATCACCTGAAGGTGGGGGCCAGTTAATCAATTTCTCAATCTGACTCAGAAGCAGCAAGGATGCACAGATTAAACAAACAGCAATAAAAGTGGGGAGCTCAATGAAGATGATACAGCAGAAATATAATTTTTTTTTGTTACGCATCTGATCATTTTAACAGCCTTTGGTTGTTTCCTGTTGACCGAAGAACACCCAGACCGGAAAACTCCAGCAGGAGTATCAACCTCAGATCTGCCGGCGTGATTAATGTGCTCATTGCCTTCTCTGTTTTTGGCCATAACTCAATTCCCTCGCTTATTTGCAAAACTGCCCTAAGCTCAGGAGGGGATCTGGCAACAGCAAACCAAATCTCCCAGCTTGTAACTCAGTATTACCCTCAGTGACCAGACCTCGCCCTATTTCTCAGCCCACTTATTAAAGCCTTGTGTGGCCTGTTGCTCCGGTCACATCAGGAACGCTGTTGTGAATTCCTGCCTTTAAGTGATTTCCTTCTAGATCAGAGAACAACCTGTTTGACATCACTTGTTGACTGATGAAGCAAATAGGCAACTAAGTGTTTATATGTATTTTCTCTTTTGTATTTTTTCTAACAGGTCGCAGGGGAACAGAAATATCACCCAGAATGCTTCACCTGTCTAAACTGCAGGACATTTATCGGTGATGGAGATACATATGCTCTGGTGGAGAGATCCAAACTCTACTGGTGAGTTTCAGTAACAAATAACAGAAAACAGATGCACTGTAACATGTCTGGAGTGCTTTGCAAGAGTGACACATGCTGTATTTAAATGGTTTTCAATCATCCAGTTTAACACTGGAGCCATTAGATAATGTAATTCGTGCTGCTTTGCTTTTTGTGGTGTTTCCACCCTAACTTACCCAACTATTACTTGTTATAGTTAGTTTTCCTAATTCCATCTTGTGCCACAAGCTTATCCACTTGAAAGCACTTTGAAGTTAAGCAAAAGCTGGCACTGACTGACTACATCTTAAAATTATCCAGCTTATTCTGGGCTTCAAAGGGTTTGCTGTCACCCTTATGACAAACTGTGGTGACAACTGACACAATACATGGTGGGAATTTATTGCGACCACACTGCACTGCACTTCAGATACATACAAGAGGCTCCCGAAAGTACAGTTATTCAAGGTTTGTGGCAGAGAATTTGTAGTTTTCTTCAGTTGTAAACATGTAGGTTGAAATCAGCAACACTACGAAGATCAGATTGTTAGCTGCTATTTCTTGTTAGTTCTGATTGTTGTAGACTCGTGTTGCTCCAGGGTTGTGCTGATGTGCCTCAGGCTTGACGAAAACCAGAAGGGTGACAGCAGGAAAGAAACTCAGGAATTACGTAAATTACTTGTCTTACAATGGAGGTGAAGCATAACTGAGTGTGACCTCTGGTGTGTTCATTTTGAAACATGTCACAGTTATTTTGTGAGTCATTCTCAGATTCCCAGCATTCTTCATGTTTTAAAGAATAGTGTTGTTTGTAAGCAGAGCTTGTGAAATAGATTTTGACTGCGCAGTGTTTCCACAAAGCAACGTCTTGAACATGTTGCAATGAGATTTTGACATTATTCTCATGGTAGCATAGACTTTTTCCATTTCCTTTGCTTAACTGCCTCTTATTTATACCTGCCTTCTCTCATTTCTTCTGTCCCCCACTCACCCTGTTCTCCTCTTCGTTTATAACTCCAGTGGCCACTGCTACTACCAGACCATCGTCACCCCGGTGTCCTTGCTGGATTCACCATGCTCACGAATCCCTCACACCGTCACGCTGGTGTCCATCCCAGCCTCCGCCGAGGGCAACAACGGGCGCAGAGGTCGAGGTTTCTCAGTGGCCATCGACCAGCCACTCAGCCCCACCAATGGCTACAGCCCTGAACATGGTCATACTGTCAGAGTCTCCCAGTGAGTCTCCAATGTTGTGTGTGTGTTTGCATAATTTGTGGATGTTGTATGTGTGTGGAAGTAAGAAAGGGGGTGAGAAGAATAGCACAGGCTGAAAATGAAGAGAAAAATGGGAATTAGTGAACAGAGGTCAGTGTGGAGGACAAAGGACAAAGGATTAAAAATGCAGGACAGGGTGATATATGAGATTCATTTAAAATGTATAATAGTACGGAAAGAAAAGGAGATGAGCAGAAATCTAAGTCACTGTTATTCAAATGAGCTGAGACGTTATCAGCTCTCAGCTCTGTGTCCTAATGAAAATGATTCAGTGTCTACAGAAAGGTGTTTGAGGAATTCTTGATACATTTTTTTTTTTGCTTATTCTTCATCTTCATTCAGGGTGGATGCAGACTGCATCAGTCCAGATGTGAAAAATTCCATTCATGTTGGAGATAGGATCCTGGAAATCAATGGGACGCCCATCCACAATGTTCCTCTGGATGAGGTATTGACCACTCTGTCCCCGAGTCATTGTCACTGATAGATTACTTTATTTTAAATATGTAAATGAAACCAAAACGCATTGAATTCTCCTTTTATGAGAAGAAAACTGGGACAATATTTATTTTATAGCTTTTGTAGAAAGATGCTTTTAAGGTTTTCCTGTGGGTTAAAGGATAAATGTTACAAAAACTATATATGATTATGAACTGATGAACTTAAAACTTCCACCTGAAGAAGGGTTTTGATGTATTACAGTATAAAAAAATCTCTTAGCTCTAAGTTTGGACCAACAGACCCACTGAACCCCTTTCTCTTCAGATCGACCTGCTGATCCAGGAGACAAGCCGGCTGCTACAGCTCACCATTGAACACGACCCTCACAGTCAGGGGGGAGAAGGAGGCTCTCCAGAGGCTGAAGACCATTTGGACGGTCCCCTGTCCACCCCTCTGTCCGAGGGTCCCAGCCCCATCCTGCCCATCACCCAGCCCCCTAACCCTGACATCAGCAACCTGAGATCCCGCATTATCACGTAAGAACATATTTACTTTACAAAGGGCAGATTTTTTTATTGCAACATAAATGTGCAAGAGTTGTTTAATGGAGATGACAACGTGGTGATAAACATTTTTGCTCAGCCTGAAGTTACATCATCAGAATTGTCAGCAGTTTCATGTCTTTGTCTTTTCTTACTCACATTAGTAAAGTGCATGTGCTAACACCTTAAACACCATCTCTAGTTTACCCTTTCCTTCTCTCTCCCTCTCCAGGAGAAGCTACAGCATTGATAAGTCACCAGGCTCCAGCAACACAGCTTCCCCCATCTCCCAGAGGAAGGAAATCAATCGATCAGAGTCACTGCGAGTAGTTTCAAATCGTACTCACCGCATCTTCCGCCCATCTGACCTGATCCATGGAGAGGTGCTGGGAAAGGGCTGCTTTGGACAGGCCATCAAGGTAGAGTTGAGGATTAGCATTTAATGTAGTTATAATGACCGACAGATGGCAGTATTGAAATTAATAAGATGGTGGGAAAAAAGCATGAGTTTAAATGTTTGTGCTTTTAGCATGTTGGACTTAAAATCTTTCTATACTGACAGCAGAGGGAATTAAACTTAATTAAATGTTCAACGTTGCACAAGAGTTGCTCATTTTTAATTCACTACATCATTGTGTCTTGTTGTAGGTGACCCACAGGGAGACGGGGGAAGTTATGGTGATGAAGGAGTTGATTCGTTTTGATGATGAGACACAGAAAACATTCCTGAAAGAGGTAAGTGACGGAGGACAATCCAAGATGTTCAGATAATCATTAACTGAGTAAAATTTACTTGGTTTTCACTAAAACAAACTCTGGAATCAATAAGTGTTCAAATCATAAAATGATTTGTAAATTTATAATGGATAAAAAGCACAATTTAAGTCATTTCATATTGATCCACTGATGAGCCAGGTGTTCAGATGAGAGCAGCCAGTATGTTATACTTTAGTTTGCCACTTGAAAGTTGCAGCTTTGAATTCCTGGACCACCTGAAAAAGCCAACGCAGAGAAAGCGATAAAAAAAATGTCTTTGTGCATTGCCAGAAACTGAAGATTGTGGTTAAAATTAGCAGCTCCTCTGCTTGAATGTAGGGCATGAGTGAATAAAAAAAAAGGAAGAATTCTCTCACCCGAATAAATGAAAGTGAAATACATAAGAATTATCTCTGAAATGGATAACAGAATGACTCATATACAGACGTTCAGACTTTAAGAGTTTTTGAGTTATTGTTAGCACTGAATAGATCCAAATAACATCTGATTGTCCTGTTTGATGTTCACTATCACAGACTCACTCATCCAGTTTACAGACCATTAATTAAGACATTTAAAGTTCACATAAATTGTTTTGTGTATGTATGTGTGAGGCTTTCGTTTCATTATTGGGTTAAGGTAATTCTAAGTCTTTGCTTTGTAATTGATGGGGATGACGGGTGATTAAAAAGATATATAGCTGTAAAACAAACCCCAACTACAATTAAACATGATTATTACTCCCACTGGATTATTACTCCCACTGGATTGTTTGTAGGTGGCCCACATGTCTTACTGAGTCCTTCTGGAGAACATAAGCAAAGAATGCACCTAACATTTCACACAAAGACATCATGAGTGTTGAAGGGTAATATTTTAGGTTTACGTGTATGTAATAGTGTCCTGCCTCCTCCTCCGCAGCCCGACCTTTAGGGAGGAAAATGTTTTATGAGGTGTCAGACTTTGGTTCTCAGCAATAACCTTTTAAACCACATGTGCAGCATTTAATGCAGGAAACTTCCCAGTTACCTTTAAAAATTTAAACGAACAGAAATATTATCAACTTCTTTTTTTACATTTTTCTTTTTGTACGGCTTAAATAAAGGCTATAATATGTTTGTTTGAGAGTTTTAGATTAGATGGACAGTGGATGTTGTTGCCTTTGGGCAGAGCCAGACTAGCTGTTTTGTCTTTGTGCTAAGCTCAACTTAACCTTTACATTTAAAACTATGTTAAAAGCAGTGGTTATGCGAGCTTGAGCAGTAACATTTAGCTGTCCAAATAAGTGTCAGTCTTGATAACAAGTTAGCAAGATGTTTTCTTATTCCACAGATGTCAGACTGGGCTGATTCATTTCACCAGATATACAGTAATACTCTTCTTGTTGTTGTTTCATCAGGTGAAGGTCATGCGTTGCCTGGATCACCCCAACGTTCTCAAATTTATTGGAGTCCTGTACAAAGACAAGAGGCTCAACTTCATTGCAGAGTACATAAAGGGAGGCACTTTGAGGGAAATCATCAAGAAAATGGTAAGAGGGGAGTGTGTATCTGGAGGGGTATGAGTGTGTCTGTCTGTTTCTTGTTTGGTATTCAAAATGCAGTCAGTACAACTATTAGTAATGGAGAAAATGGTTTTATATTGCGTTGCCTCAGGTGAAGTCTTTGTAGTTCTAAACTGTAACGTGGATGATTGTGGTTTTTTGCTCACAGGACAGCAACTATCCCTGGAACCAGCGGGTCAGTTTTGCCAAGGACATAGCTGCTGGGATGGTGAGTTCAAAGAGAAAATAATTTATTTAAATATAGTAGTTTATGTTTATTAAAATGTATTTTTTGTGGAATTCATTGGCTACAGTAAAGGAAAAAGCTTTGGCTCCAGTTATCTATGGTGCTGTCTCCCTTTAGTGGCCATGCTAGTGAGCTACACCACTTCTCTTAACATTGTATTTTTATCTCTGTCTTGTGGAAATTACAGTAAAAATTCCTGCAGGATTACACCCCCACAATCTAATCTTTCTTCATGTCTCTCTTGATATGAACACCGTGATTAATGTTGTCGATCAATGGAAATCAGCTACTTGACATGCCACAAGGCATCACTGTTGCTCTTGGCAAATATTTTACATAATCACTAAAGGTTTCTGTTTTTTCTGTTCATATTTTATTCTTCCTGCTTTTTTGTCCTCTCCTCTTCTCTATCTGTCATTCAGTCATATCTGCACTCCATGAACATAATCCACCGGGATCTGAACTCACACAACTGTCTTGTCCGAGAGGTAGGTACTTTTCTGTACATGTACGCGTGTCTGTTTGAGGGTTTAACATAGTGCACCTGTCATTTTCTGAGGCATCTGTTACGTTGGCAGTTTTTTAACACTGTTACCTTGAAGCCATTGTAATTGTAATTTTCTGCGTGTAGGACAACACTGTGGTGGTGGCAGACTTCGGGCTGGCTCGGCTCATGGTCGATGACAAGCACGAAGAGATGTTAACACAGGGTAAACTGTCGGGTCTGAAGAAGCCGGACCGCAGGAAGAGATACACTGTGGTGGGAAACCCGTACTGGATGGCTCCTGAGATGATTCACGGTATGATCTACAGAGAGACATTGTCTGTATTAATGAGCTACATAAAGAAAACTAAAGTCACTGCTGTTGTTTATTGAACTCAAGTTTCTTGAACTCGTGTTAAAAGTGAACAACAGCCTAATGTTGTCCGTTTCCTTTACTAGGGAAAAGTTACGATGAAAGAGTAGACATCTTTTCCTTTGGTATCATGCTCTGTGAGGTAAGTCACTCTCCACTCTCTTTAGTAATAAACCTAGTCAATATGTTTTTACTGTCTTAGTTTGCTAAATCTACCAAATTTATAAAAAGACATGTTTTTCCCTAGTAGCATACTTAACTGTCACTTCTAAAAGTAGCTTTCTCTGTCTCTCCTGTAGTTGAAGGTGTTTGCCGTTTTACTCCACATTGAATCAAAAAAGTTCAATTTCTTTTGCTCATTATTTGTGTGCATCTCCACTACTTATTCTGTTATGTATTAGAGTCTGCATTTTCCACAGTTGAATATGTTTCTACTAAAATACATAAGTCATTCCTATGAGGAACTTTTCCCAAATTTCTTTCTGCAAGGGCTTTTCAGAGCTCCAAAAAGTAAGTGTGGTAGGCTTTGGGCTTGGCCACACACTATTCACATACAGTAATTTGGGTTTAACAGTTTGCTTCATTTACTTAGAAACCCCAGAATATGACTTCTCCACATGGACACCATTAGCCAGCAAATACTGCCGGGATTAGAGAGTACAGAAAAACAAAGTGGCCTTCATGTGGCTTCTGACAGGCAGGCTTCAGTTTTGAGGGTTTGCTGGTTTCGGCAGATCAGCACAAGAGGTTGGCTTCGACAGGCTCTTCTGACACTTCTGACAATGTTCAACTCTTCTTAATTTTTCTCTATTTTTATCTCGCTGGGCGTCGTGTGTTTTTAGGGATGACAGTGGTTCAGTTTGTAGGACATTTGTCTATAAACCTCAGGGCTAGTGGTTTGACTCCCAGTTTCCCTTGATTTCTGGCCACATGTCGAACTGTCCCTGGACAACACACTGATCCTTGGCGCCTAAAGGGGGCTGTCTGTCCACAAGAATTTCCCCAAGGGCATTAATAAAGTATCAATTCAAAATTATTTTTGTTTTTCCTGCTCTCCACAGGTAATTGGCAGAGTGAATGCAGATCCAGACTACCTCCCCAGGGCAATGGATTTTGGACTGAATGTGTCTGGTTTCCTTGAGCACTATTGTCCCCCAGATTGTCCACCTGCTTTCTTCCCTATGGCTGCTGTGTGCTGTGATCTTGACGCAGACAAACGGTCAGACATCAACAACAGATTCATACTGATAATTACCTAGAGAGAAATATCATCCAGCATAAAACTTTTAAAGTTAATTTGTCAAGTTTTGTATCTGCTGGCTACAGATATTGATGTCTTATTGTCCAAGTAATAAAAATGTAAGGATTTTAATTGAGTGATTTTATTGTGAAACATTTCATCGAGAACTACTTTTTACTACTATTTTTCCTGAGAAACATAAAACAACAAGTTCTATGGATTATTTGGATTATATGGAAATTATATTTGAAAACACAGTTTTTTACTGTATTTTTAATGGTTTGCGCAGCATAAATAAGATGCCTTTCCCAGTATTGAGTGAGATAAAACTATTAGTTTTAAAACTTGAAACTATGTGGAAGAATAGTTTAAAGTCTGGGTTCTATATATTTTGGGATGAACTGTCCTTTAAGGTATGACATGCAAAGTTGAGAATCTATATAAATTAAATGCCCCTGTCTGTTTTCTTAATTTTAGCCCTGCTTTCTCCAAGTTGGAGCAGTGGCTGGAGAACCTGAAAATGCACTTGGACATCGGTCTGCCCCTGGTGTCTGAACTAGACCAGCTGCACAAGGCCTTCTGGGATAACCACAGCGTCACATGTGCCGAAAACAGCCTGCACACCCACCCTGAACAGCCGGAGTAGGACTAAACACGACAGGAGCAGTGGGAAATTACTCCCGCAAAGGCACCAGCTGCTTTTCTTCAGCAGTGCAATGGCTGGAGAAGTCGTGTAAATATCCCGCCATGTTTGAAGCAGATGGAGCGGGCTCCGGCTGGCTCAGGCTTAATGAACAGACTCAGGGGGGAAATGTGGATCAAAAAAGCCACCTGTGTAAGATGCACACACACATTCGAAGTTAAATCTAAATCAAGACATTAATTGCTGCACACCAAGAGGAACATGTCATATGCAATCAGATCAAACGTTCAAATCATGACTCAAAGAGTGAATCGTAGATTTAGCGTTAGCAGTCATACCTTTCAAAATACTTACTGTACCTACTGTAGTGTGTATATTCATGTGCATAAAGTAGTCCAAAAACAAGGTGTAAAGTGAACCTTTGGCCTCCTAACTTTGGGCCTCTACAGATTACATAGTGCAGTATGTGTTTGCAGGTGTTTCTGTGTGAGTTTGGTTTGATTTTGCCTTTTGGTTCAGATCTCAAAACTGAACTTGCAAAAGACAGAGGAGATGGCTCCATCTGTTACTTAATGTGCAAAGGTTGAGATCAACTTGCTGTCTACTTGTATAAGTCAAACAAAACATTTTAAGCTTTAAAGAGCTCACTGAAGAGTGCATGACTGCAGATGAGCTGTCAGGTCATATCCTGGTTCATTGTGTCCCTCTGGCCTCAGACCTACGTGCGTCTGTGGTGCAGCTCCTCTCCCTCATTTGTTGTGTAGCACTAACTTACGGTTGACGTACACATCTTCAGCATAGATTGGGTACAAATATAAAGAGCTGTATCTTATTCATATTAACATACATTAAAAACACATACTAGTGTACATAGCTGGCCACACTGTAAATGTTTTAAATAGTGTAAATGTACAGACATATTTTATATTTGTATGCTACATTGCCATATTTTTATTGGCTGACCAGTTGAAATGAGGAGAGTAAAGGTTTGACTGCAGTTAAAAGGGCACAGCTGAAAGTTTTTTTTTTTTTGTTTTTTTTTACATTGTCACCACTGTAGCAAATAAGGGGCTTTTTAGCATTTGAAAAATTAGGACTCTTGTCGCCATCAAACATCTCCAACCCTCATTTTGGACTCAGTAAATGTTACATTCAGTCATTTCCCTCTATCCAAAAAGTATTTCTTAACATTTAAGGGGTCCTCTTGGATTTTATTTTTATGTAGATGTGCTGGATTAAACTTAATCACAAAACTGGATCATCTAACAATTCAAATTGTTTTTAAAGGGGTAATTACTCTTTGAAACTGAACCCTTCAGCTAATCTAAATCTGAATAATCAACTTTAATTATATGTGATATGAGAGTTTTGAGGGCAATCAATTTGTTATTAGCTATTCACGTTATCTCATGTACTGTACTGTACTTCAGCTGTGAGGAGAACATCACCAGGTACTGCCTCATCATGTCTGCCCACACATCTGTCCCTTCTCCTGTGGATGACCCACTGTTTGTTTACATGTAAATGCTAGCTGTAAATATCACTGTTTATGCGTGTGTCTGTTCTCACTTCTGTCCGCGTGCATTGCATAAAAATGTGCACTGTTCAAAATGATCTTTTTGCCCTTCAGATTTTCTCTCACAGGATTGCTGTCTCTTTCTTTGTTTCCAGCTGTTGTTCTCACGAGCTGCATAATGTGCTAGCTAAGTCTGTCCAGCTTTTAAACTATTTTTGTCTCTAAATGTTATGATTTTAAATAAGAAAACAAAGAATGAAAGACAAAAAAAGCAAATAGAGAAAACCAGGCTAAAACGAGAAGAAAAAAAAACGCACTGCATCTGTTTTCACTGAAATCTTTTTTCTATAGATTTGAGTCCTTTAATTTGCACTATAATACCAAATGGCTGTTTTTAAGCCATGTTTGTTAATTTCCTTTCTCGGGCTACTTGTGATAAGGAAATTATGTCAGTTCAGGTTGATACATGAATGCAAGACACTGATAGAGCCTTTTTATCTGTGAACAATGAGATCTGGGAAATTCATCCTCTTGATAGCAAAGTCGTCTGTGTAACGATTAATGACATTTCTGATTATTTAATTACATTTTTCTGCATGTTTCAACTTTTAAATCCAGATTTGCCTGTTTTATCAATCTCTGATCTTAGTAGAAGTGAAGTCATACATTTGTTACAATACTGACTATATCATTGCTACCAGGAGGATACGGAGTCCCAGCTCTGCCTGCTGCCTACAGACTGGTCCTATGTGAAAGATGTTCTGTGTTGTTTCCCACTGCTTGGTTTTACACGTGATCCCCACAAAGGCTGTAACCGCTTTTTGATAATAGAGCACTTAAAATAGCCTGTGTCACCTCTCACTTTCATGGCATACTCTTTTTGGCTCAGGGCTGTAATTTTCTGGAGCTTACTTCACAATTCAGTTAATTCAGCAGCATAATAGGAAAATACTATTCACCAGTAATAGTGACACTTCAAGAGTATGTGAGCTTCTGTCAGTATATAGGAATCTGCTTCTGTAAAACAAGCCCCTCCTGGTTGATGTGTTGATCCGTGGGCATGTAGTGTACACGAGTGGTTTTCTGTTTTCTGTTTGTGTCTCCATTCTCATCTGAGCCATGTTGAGCATGTTAGATGTATCTGTGAGGATGTCTTGATGATCTATGAGAATGTGTCCGCAGCACTTCTTTGCAAAGGATCGTTACCTCTGAACAATGCTGTGCCTTTGTTGTAAGCTAGCCTTGCCAACGACTCGAAAACGTGAACTGTTTCCTTTTTTATGTATCATAAGCGCAGGCCTGATTCAAGTGGATTGAATATCATTGCTGATACTATGTTATATGAGATTTCATCTTGTTCTGTATCATATTTATATCTCCATTGTGAGTTTTGATATTTTAATATTATACTTTTTGTCTTATTTAATTTTTTACACAAGCTGTGAAAACAATTCTGCACTTTAATCCTGAACATGAACATTTAGACTCTGAGGAGGCGACTGTTTTTTTTCCCCCTTTTGTCACAGCTAAAAATAAAACTGTTGCTCCCAAAACAAACCCGAGATTCTAAGTGTGTATTTACTGTCATTATGATTAAGAATAAAAAGCCATAAAAAGCTTACAGCCTTAGCTGCCTACATAACTATGGCAACTCAAGTATTTTGTGTTTTCCTTGCTGGATTCACAGTAGAAGAGTACTACATTTTTTTCTGCCTGGGTAATCCAGGCAGAAAAAAATGGCTACGTAAAGTGGTAAAAATAGTTCTTGCTTCTGCTTCAAATTTCTAAATAGAAATGTTTACAATTTGTCCACCAGATGTCACTGTCCATCCCTGCTCTTTATATTTGTAGTGAATTAAAAAGGGTAAGAATCTTAAACTGTAGTACCTGTGGTGGCCACGATTTCAGATCCACAACTAAAAAACACAAAACCACTGTATAATTTTAACACTCAAAGTATAAAGTCAGTAAAAATACAATTTTATTATAAAGCATAAACATTAAGTTACTAAGGTACAAGTATTCTTTCTAAAGACTGTAGTACAATCTTGTGCTCAGGAAGTATTCAGATACTTGAAAAAATGTATTAATACTGTATGGTAAAAATACTTGTACTTAGTGTTAGTTTTATAACAAAATATTATCATTCATAAGTAATGTATATGTTGTTTATGCCAGAATTCTCATTTGCAAAGTAACTAGTAACTTGAGCTGGTAAATAGCATATATTTGTTGGAGAAAAAGTATTTCAAAAAGAGTATTTTCCTCTGAAATATAGTGGAGTAGAAGCAGAAAGTTGGACCTGGGTTTGAATCGTTTTGCGTTTACATGTTCTCCATGTAGTTGTGTAGGTTTCCTCCAGGTACTCCGGCTTCCTACCACAGTCCAAAGACTTGCAGTTTAGGTTAACTGGTGCCTCTAAACTGGTGTGAATGTTTAGCCACTGTCCATCCCTGCTCTTTATATTTGGTTGAAAGTTGCATTCCACCTACATTTTGATCACAATATGCACTGAATATGGCATTGACCAGCCGTAAAATAAACTGGACAAACTGTGCAACCGAGGCAGTGTTTTAAAACTGCACAATGAAATGGTTTGACAAACAATTAATAATCTGTAACTATTTTGATAAACAAGTAGTTTTTAATAAATTTTTAATCAAAACGTAGCAAACAATCCTCTGTTCCTGTGAAACTTGTATAGCTAATAATATGTATGGACTTGAACTGTCATAAGACAAAACAAGACATTTTAAGAAATCCGTATACAATATACATATGATATGTAAAGAAATTGTTAACTGAAGCAGTCACAATAATGTATTGGAGTGAAAAATACATGAAATACATTTACATGAGAAGCAAAGTCAAGCAAGATACACAAGTATGGATTCTAATTATGTATTCAAATAAATTCTTAAGCACAGCAGACGAGTAAATAAAAGTTACAGTCCATCACTTATGCAATCTTAATTTGTAAAGTAACTATAGTAACTCAATGTAGTGTAACATTCAACATTTTTTATTGGAAATATTTAAATACAGTCATTCCTATCACATTGCATCACATTTAATATTTGTTTACTGGTAAACATTACCTGACCGTCTCTTTTATTATTTATCGCATGCGTGTGCACATGATGCACCCCCCCACCCCCCCTTCGCCTCCACGTGCGATTGTTTTCATTCCGACGCTGCCGCTGTAACGGCTGACGGCTCGTGACGTCAGCGGCCTGGCAGCAGGAGGTAGGATCGTCGTCGCTGCTGCTGCTGCTGCTGCTGCTGGGACCAAACATACACACACACACTTACACCGGGGGGACGGGTTTGTCTGGTCCAACACAACACACCGCCTGACATTTCAGCGCAGGTGTGTTCAGACTGAGAGGGGAAATTGAGGAAACATCACAGGAGAGGAAGCAAAAAGAGAAGACAGAGGAGGTCGCAGCCGTTGGCGCTAGCTGAAACTTTGAGAGATGGAAAATTCGTCCAGCAACAACCGGTTTCGGTCCGCAGTGTTCAACCACGGTGAGTACCGCATCTGACTCTGCATGTGGGATGTTTTATTGATCTGGTGAATCTTCTCCATTGCCTTAAATTACGTGTTGCTCGGACTGACCCGCAGTTAAACTTCTGTTTACCCTTTAAATCGTGTTTGGACGTTTGGGTCAGTAGCTGGCACCATTAAAATAAACATCGGACCTGTTTAGCTATAAGTCACGTTATTCAGTTGTTTAAACCGACGATAATTAGAGTAAATATTACACCGTTTTTTTTGTCGATGCAGAGAAATTACACTTTAACATGACATGAGGGTACATTTCGTCCTGCTAAAGAAAATCCCTGAAAAGCCTGGCTGTTTGAGGTCCACTCGGGACACAGCAGCACACTGTAATTCTGTAGTTATGCAAGAGCGGTACCGAGACTCGCCACACTAAACTATTTCTGGACGACGAAGATATAGCTGGACGGCACCGATAAACCGATGGCTGCAGCGGGATACAAAGCGTGCCAAGGTTTGCATCCCGCAAGGACTCAGTTTGCTCAACAGCAGTCGTCACACAAGCAATTCCGGCTCAGTTTGTTTTTCCAAGGAACTCAGGCCAGTGAGAGGTTTTTACAGCCTTTATTTTTGTCTCAGGTGTAGCTAGGAGAACCAAGAATCACCCCCCAAAAAAATCAGGTTAAAAAATGTATAATGATGAGGGCTTGATTCTCAAGTAGTCGTTGAAGCTGAGTAGTATAATAGTAGGCTATGAAAGCTTGTTGCTGCCAGCTCCTATTCTAGAGCCTGACCAATGAATTGATTACCTGCCACATGCCCAGGGCCCCAAAATGCCATGGGGGGCATAGTTCAGAGCCTCTCTATGAAGTGAGTGTTAGTATTTATTGTTAGAAAATCACAGAGATGCAAAGTGGCTACAGAGAGTCGAATCAACAATAAAATGACAAAAAAGAGAAACCGCATGAGTACAAGTAATATGGCAGCTTCATTTATAGTTTTGTTAGTCTGGGGGTCCTATACAGGAGTGGTGTCTGCCTTTAACCTGTCTGTGCGCTGACCAATATTTTTTTTAATCAAATAATGGTTTCAGTATTTGAGCATTTTAAATAGGCTCCTGAAATACTTTACCCTAAGGTTATTTCAAATACTTATGATCTCAATATGTCGAAAATGCAACTGCATGACCAAAGTTTCACCTTTAACATGTCCACACTGATTTAACATCTGGGTGATAAGTTCAAATGTTAGTTTTTCCATGTCTGACTTTTCTGTGTTACCTATGACAGTTTCATGTCTTTTCTAAATGTTTTTAGTGATATTTCTTTGCAGAACTGTTGGCACATATAAGTCAAGGACTATAAAACCGTGCGTCCCATTAAACCAAACTGACTTGTTATAACTTTAGTTGGAACTAGACCTGCTCTATTAAGAACACATAAACTATTTAGCCAAGAAGGCAACCCATATATTTTCGACACCAGGCAGCATCAGGCCAGACTCAGTTAAAAACAAAGTCTAATTTTGAAAGGCGCCCAGTAGGAAAATAAGTGGTATGGATGGGTGGCACAGTCAGCAGTGTCTAACATTCCTCAGAGAAAGCCATGTGGAGAGATACTACCATCTTCACTGCTAGCTGTGGCTGCACTGACATCATCACTGGTAAAAGTTGACCTTTAAATGAAGGTCAATAGAGGAACCACAAGAAAAAATAACAAGTCAAGCGACTAGCCATTATAGCAATTTAACATTGATCACACGTTCTGCATCTTTGTAATAAGATGTTTTGTGCTCTAAGTGCCTGTGGGTGTTTAATTTATCTGTTCATTTGTTTGCTCTGTCAACAGTGCACTGGAGTGTTGTCCGTGTTTCATCCTACTATAGTCATTTCACTCAAAGTGCATCTGGAGTAATGCATAGTGTATTTGGTTTTAAAGAGCAACAATGAATGACTCATACATTATATATTGTCCATATGCAGGGACTACTAAAACACTGCCTATCAGCTATATCATTTCTACTGTTCCTGAAGTGCCTGTTAATGGTAGCAGAGGCTAGAATGATATTTCAGTCCACTAATGATGCATCTCATCATAGTCTGTCACAGTCTGTTCCGTGAGCTTACAGTGATGGCAGTGATGGGCCAGGGTTTAGAGTAGTCAGTCAAAATTTACAAGACAGCTTGTGAGCCAGGACAGGCAACTTAGTTTGGTTTTGCCTCTTAAGAACTGAAGACATCGGAAAATTGCAAACATCATTAATAATTTGGACTAGCATCTGTTCTTGACTAATTACTGTAGAAGCTGACTGATCTGAAAGTGCCAGACTTTGAGATGAGTGCCAGTCTCATTACCAAGCATGCCACACTCCTGGTGTTTTCTTTGTGTGGAAATTTTAGTTTTACAAATTATCCAGTAATAATTAATGTCTTGTATTGCTGCAAACTCCTTGTTTTCAGTGAAGGCAAATGACTGATCTGGCCTTTGCACTCTGAAAACTAAACTTCATGCAAGAAACATTCATACAACTGCATAAGAACAACAAAAGAAACTTGCATATACCTTTTACAGAGCTTTGTATACATTGCGGTGTTTATTGCATCCCAAAATCTGGACTTTCTAATAAAAAAGGGGTCATTACCTGTTGCTTGTATTAAATGTCAAAACATAGCTGATTGGTTTAATTTAAACATTTTTTTCATGCAAAAGACCTAAATTCTAGGCCTGCGAACACTGTGCAGTTAGTAAAAAAAAAAGATGTCAGGCAAATTCTAAAACTGGATGATTTTGTTGACGAACAAAAATGTTACCATACTGTCAGCAACAATTATTTGTCTTTCTGAGTATTACTAACATTTTCTTTGCTTAATAAATATTAACCTAACTGTTTAAGTCTATGTAACTGTTGCTTCATACAGTGTTGTTAATTCCATGAGCTATTTGTTCAACATTCTGATAATGTGCTTCTGTTCCTCTCCTATGTGTTTGACCTCTGTTGATCATGGACTTTTGAAAATCAACCACTGTCTGACCAGATGATGAGGTAAGAAATTTGAAGTTTTCCTCAGTCCTGCTGCTGAATATAAAGTAGGTCATTGGTGAAGGGAGATTTAGCCTCAATTATCACATCGAAATGAGGACATTGTGGTTTGTTGATGTCTGCCGATTTTACCCGCAGCTGCTTTTTCTGTTTGTTGTGAATTTTGTGTTTGAAAGGTATGTTTACATTAGTTAAAATTAGGTGAAAAGTCACTGCATATGAAATATGTTATAATTATGCATGTGACAAATGTTTCCTATAAACCGATCAAACTGATCTTGTGATTTTTGCTGTTATTACTCTAAGCTTGCATCTTTTCTGTTTGCCTGTGCTTCGGAGTTTTACGTGGCACCACAGAGAAACAGCTGCATCACAATAGGTGTTTTCACATAGCCCAGATTTTCTTGTTCCTTGCTTAGCAAAGTGACAGCTCAGAATCTGCTGTCTGTTGGTTACTGCTGTTTTTTCTTCAATTTTATAGGTTATAGCTGCCTTTTCTGCTCAACCATCTGTCAGCAGAGTCAGGAGCTCTCCTGTTGCGTATTATAGTTTCAGAGTGATGGTGGTCATCTGCAGCCTGTCACCTTTGTGTCAAAACCCTCAAAATCCCTCCCTCTTTTTACTCTTCTGCTTGATGTCACTGTCTGCATCCCCAACTTCCGCAGCTGTGTTTGGCCTGTCACAGTGGGGATGAAAATGTGTTTGTTTTCTAGCCCAATCAGTTCACATATGGGTGGTGAGGTGTAGGTCTGAATGGGTGTGACAAACCCTGGTTCCTTCCTTAGCAGCATTCCAAGCATATGTAACAAAGCTGCAGTTTATATTTACGGATGAAACACCTTGTGAAGAAACTGTTGACATCTGTCCCAGGGCCCAGAGGCTGCTGCTGGCTCTCGGCTAGGCGACATTAGCTTGTTACTTGTGATGGTTTGAAACATACTGTATTTCATTCAGTATGTGACTGAATAAGCAGATGTCAACGTAAATCTAGTCACTGCCAACCACACCTACTGTGTGATTCTCAGTAAACACAGTGCATCTCTTTTGGTGGAAGTGATCATTCACTGCAGGTTGACATAAGTGAAGTGCCTTTCCCTTGAGTTACACACCCAATGGCTGAAAACTACGCAGCGCTCTGGGGTGTGGTGAGCAAGAGGGTGAGTGTGGCTTTCTTTTGTTAGTCTAAAAATGCCACTTAACCTCAAAACACATGTGATCACACAGACATTTCCACACACAGAACCATGTCACTGTTCATGGGCAGTGCCAGCTATGGACATGGAAGCACCGAGTAGGGGACGTTGTCTGTCTTGAGACACATTCTCCCCATGGTGCATTCCTCTGTGGCTTTCACTCATCTAACCATTAGCTTCTTTGGGTTGCTTTTTGCCTCTGCTGCCAAATGTAGGCAGTCTTTAAATTATTAGCCCATTAGCTTGCCAGATATTGCAATGCCTGCTGGTTTTCCCCTTTCCCCTGTTTCTTTCCTGTATTTGTGTCTGTTTTTCTCATTTGGTGTCACTGCCAGTATTGGTGCGCTCATTGCATTCATATGCATGCAAACTGGAATGGCAGAATATGCAGATATGCTCACCACACCCGTCTGTTCAATGACTGACATTTCATTGTTGAAGAAACACATTCAGTACATATTATTGTAGATTAAAACACTGCAAGCAAGAAAAGCCAATGGAATGCCAAACAATGGGTGTGAAACATGCTCTAAAGTTTACTGACAGTACGTCCATTGTTCAACACATTTTGTGTTAAATGAGGAGGAATCGACACAGACCCAAACGGTCCTGTGCAGTTGTACTTAATTCCAGGTTCTGTCTCTTCTCTTATATAGACAGTGTTATGTTCTTGTGAATCTTAATCACGACATAGTATCAAATGTTAACATTATACTGCGGCTTCAATCAATCCATTCCATTATCTCACTGAATCCACACACTATCAGTAGTGACACTCTTCTCTGTGAGCTCTTCAGTGGGAGAGGGTGGTGTGCCACCCATCAGTGAAACCTGACCCATCATTTTGTATAACTCTGCACTGAGTGAAGTGTGTGGACTTTATTCCCTGAACACGTAGCGAAATTCACTATGTGATGGCACAGTGATGATGTACACACTGGGCATGTAGAGGTGGGGTTTTAGCCTGTGGGTTTGGCTTTGACAGGCAGCCCTCTGGGCTTTTTTAGTTTGATGTGAGGGCAGACAATTGGGTTAGGTAGCAGGCATGTAACACTTCACTGGATATGAGGCTGCCATAAGACAACAATAAAGAGATGGTGAAAGATGAATGTTTCAAAAGGGATTTTCTGTGAATGTTAGACACCATTGTGTGTTAAGAGTTCTTTTGTATGTGCCAGATTTTCCACAGGAAGATAAGTTGTATTATAAGACAGTTGTGCTTTTGTCAATTATACAGTCCATACAGTATATAATATAATATAGTTCAATAAGCCTTTCTCACAAGGGATATTTTGTCATGTCACAACAGGAAAAAGACATGTGAATCATAAAGTTAATGGTGGCTGGAGTACATTTAGTTGCTCTATTTTAGGGGGCATGTTGGCTCACTGTCACACTGTTGTGACTTAAAGAGATACTTTTAACATCTTATTAGCAGCATCTGTGCTGAAGGTCTGATTTTTTGTTACACTGCAAAAATGCAGTACTTTAATCAAAAGACAGCTGAATGTAATATTATTTACCGCGTCAATGGCTAGCTTTAAAAATGCTTACTTAGTTGCCCTATTCGGTCCTCGACTGACATCTCAACTTCCTATGCTCACCACTTCCTTCCTGTTCCTGCTGGGCCTGCTCACCAGAACCCTAGCGTAATTGGCTATCTGTAGATGTCCCACGTCAGCCCGTTCTAGCCTCCCAACCTCTTGCTTCAGCACTGTGCAGACGTTTTGGTCAGAGGGCGACCTTAGACATTCCTCTAAAGCCTCATAGAAGTAGCCCCAGCCAACCCCCCCCACACACACACACACCACTATAAATAATCTCAGCCTAGTTCCCATGGCCCCCACTGAGGTCCCAGAACTCTGTTAGAAATGCACAATATGCTACGGCTGCAGAAGGAGAGTGCCACCCTGTTCCACCAAGGATTATCAGCTTTCTTTCTGGGAGAAATTGGGACAGGGAGTAAAGGAACCTTCACTGTATGAGCATAATATGTGCTCTGCCCCAGTTGTTTTTTGAGAGTCTTGGAATTCTCCATCTAAGGATTGTCTTGACAAAATACATGATTCACTGTTGTTCTATTGTGCTCAGTGATATATAGTACAGGCCAAAAGTTTGGACACATTCAATTCATTCAATGTTGTTTTCTTTATTTTCATGACCATTTACATTGGTA
>JAUYWH010000005.1:16221287-16282566 GCA_034779795.1 Ctenopoma multispine | reverse complement strand
GTGTTTAGCTCTTGTTGGCCCCTTTGCCTTCACTCTGCGGTCCAGCTCACCCCAAAACACATTGAATGAGAAGGTGTGTCCAAAGTTTTGGCCTGTACTGTACTTGTGAAGCTGCCATCACATTTAAATGTTGGGAAAATTGGTTATTTCTATTTTTGACACACTCACATTATGTGTTTACATTACACAGTTATGTATGTGCAGGATAAATTTTTACCCTCTAATGGGACAATTCTCAAATTCCTTCAGCTTTCAGTGTGCAGTCATGCCTGACCTTTCTAGAATCAGATTATTCAACATTAAGAGATGTATTCACTGTATAATTTAGCTTATGTGTGTATAGTTCAGTGTTATTTTTGTCAATAAAAACTTTGACTATATATATTTGTCATGACAAAAAAAGACGATACAAAATAATTGCTTATTTTTAGTCGATGACCTCGATCACAGTCATCATTTGCACCACCATCGAGCACCAATGTTGTTTTCTTTATTATTTGCATGGATCAATTTGAACCTGAAAATGCTGTTTGTGTCCATGTATCTTATATTTTGCACAGGCCCAGTTCTGCCAAACCACAACTACAAGGTTTAGTACTGGACCTGCACTTATCCCACACAACTCATACCTGTAATTTATACTAACGTTAGTTAAACACATACACCAATCAACCACATTTTTAATACTACTTGGTAGTCTTAATGCTGGGGTGGACCTGTGTCAATATGAGCTCTCTGACAGGTCTGCAGCTACACAGCCCCATGTTATGCACTGTGTGTTGTTGTTCTGACACCTGTCGGTCACAGCATCATTGTAATTATACCACACTGTCAAACAACCACTTTGTGATACTGTTTTGGCTGATCGCTGTAATCACTCATGTTAGTCAGTAAGTCGGACATACACTGAAGGATACATTGTTACTGTTGATTCTGTCCCGGTCATATGTGAAAACACTTGCACAGTCAGTTGCAAAGTGACACACGTTCAAGTGAAATGTAAGAAATATCTGAGTTTTCTCCTACTGCAACTTCCCATGTTTCATGTGTTAGAAATTGACTCAGCATGGATAGTGTATCAACCAGACTGATGTTTGTCAGGATGGACTGGGCTGGGCTGAGAGCCAAGATGCCTTGATCTAATCTTTGTAGTCTTGGGAGTCAAATAGTTTACTCTAAATGAAGGCACTGTAAATACACAGCTATGTATCAGACAAATACCAAATTAAGACAAGCATTGAAGTTTCAGAAGCAGAAAAGCTACATAATGTACTTTTATTTGAGAGCATTTCATGTTTTTGATATGACACGATGTGAGTGATCTGCAACTGTTTTCTTGACTAATGAAATGATGCTATCAAAACTAGGGATGTTTGATATTGGCTTTTTTACCGATATCCGATATACCGATATTGTCTAACTCTTAATTTCCGATAGCGATATAAACCGATACCAATATATGCGGGCTCTCCCCTCATAAAAAAAGAAGAACTAAATGATTTTAGATAACTAACATCACATATCTCCTATCATGCATACTTAAACTTTAAACATGCAAACATTGCAAGGTGTGCCAAACTAACAAAAATATCTCAAAAACTACACCTAGGATTTGTCATATTTTGACATTTTGAGAGGGAGCAGAAGTAGCTGAAGAGTTTGATGTATAATATGTGCATGGTACTGTATGTAAAAGCTGTGTCATAAGAGTAAAAACCATGAAAAACAACATTTTCCGATATTACATTTTAATGCTGATTTTGGCCGATAATATCGGACATCCCTAAACAAAACATATTGTGAACAATTTTAAATGTAATGTGTGGATTTCTTTTAGGTGTTTCAAATGTCAGCTCACAAAAGTACTCACCATTTTATCTAACTCTTAACCCATCAGCCTTCAGCCTTAAGTTATTTTTGGTACTCGAGATTGAATTTTACATGAGTGTGACATGTTCTGGCGATAGTCATAGGTGCTGAAGTCGGTGTGTATGCATGCTAATGCATTCTGCTGAGATGACAGTTCAGAACCAGCACGATTTCTCAGCTGCAGCACCCACTACTCCCTTTAAGAAAACACTTCCCATCCCATGATGTTCCCATCATGCTGCAGGACAGCTATAGGAAATGCCAAGAAGTCAAAAGGAAGAGCAGGAGAGATGGTGGAGATCATATTGACAACAGGGGATGTAGAAAAAAATAGTTAACTTCCCTGGAGAACGTGAAACGTGTATCTTGATGTAATCTGCCAGTGGATAGATAAAAAAAAAACATGCAGTCTAGAATGGATATTGGATAATTAGATATAATGGTGGAAGAAGAGAAAAGGAAATATTACAATGTTAAGAGGAGCATGAATATGAGAAAATAACTAAGTCAAATGTCGGTAGTGTTAAAAATAAGGAAATGGCTGATAGATTTGTATAAAAAATGCTGATGAGAAAAGATAAGAAAGCTCACAGATATGCGCTGTCTCATTGAAGCAGCAACGACAGGCATCCACTTTGCCCATATCTAAATTATAAAACACCAGCAAGTATACAATGTTGATTGCCCAGCCTGCTGTTTTCTTTCATTTGCACCATCAGTATCGATACAACCAGCAGGCACCCACAGACAAAACACACACAGATGGTGGTATCATATTTAAGCACTTGGGTGTAAGTAAAGCATGGAATGTGTTAGCATGCTGTGACATGATGATAGATGGTGGAGTGTTGCGAGGCTGGACGTTTAAGACACAACCACTGTATTTGGGGAAATTTACTGTTTTTGGATTTAGTGTATAGTTGAGTGATAGAGAAAGAGGAAATAGGTGTGAGTGACTTAATCAGTCAAAGTCACATTTGTCATTTAGCGTAGCCTTTTGAATCTGCTGTTCCCTTAAGCTCACAGGTCTCCAGACCATATTTCCACCCTAAGCAGGAGACCCCAGCTGCAGCAGATAGACACTACACAAAGACACAGACTCGCTGCTCGCTCAGTTTGAGTAACAAGTGTCTTTGTCTGTGTCTGTACATGTGTGCAATTCAATCCATACTTCTCTTCAGCCAACCTTTTTGAAATCAGACACTGAAGCCATAACCACAGTACTGACACACTGCAATATAGTAAATATTTACTATTATTTGAGTGGTTTTATGGAAATGTTTTCTGGAGTTCTGTATTACAGAATGTTGCTATTTTCTGCTGTTTTTCTTGATCTGGAAACAGATTTAGTATATTTGGTATCCAGCTGACCTGCAGATGACCCAGCAGTGAATTGGCACCGTGTACAAATATCACTGGCAGATAATATCCAGATGAGACTGTGAATGAGTTGTGATCTGGTCCGCTCATTCTGCATAGTGATGTTGCTATATGTGATAAAATCTCTTTCATCTTCATTGGCACAGTCTGTTTTCTGTTGGTGATCAGGACAGGCAAGTTTGAAATCTACTTAAGTCTCCCTATTGAGACTTGTCTTTAATTTTTGTAATAGATAGATAAATAGATCTTTGTAATTTCTATTTACACAAGATGTCTTAAGTAAATCAGGTCAGATAATTCTAAATAGTAATACTCTGGGTATTGTTAGGTTTCCTTCTGCTCAGTGACATTTCAACCATGATCATAATGGTTTGTTTTGAGTCATGACACTACAAGGTAACTTGAATGACTCCTCTGTATTGTGGTAAATGCTTTTGAAGATTAAGTGTTTTGGGATTCAGCATTTGAACATGGTAGTGCTTTAAGTGTTGTGTATTGGGACGGAAGTGGATGTAGTGTGCTTGTGTGAGAATAAGGACTCTACGAACTGGGTGAACACCACAACATATGCGTCTCATTGAAGGATCAAAGAGGAGACATGTGGCTCCTGCCTCCCTCGATGCCTGCTCCCTGTTTACCCTTCATCTCTCTCCCCCCTTATATATGTTCCCTCTTTGTCTTCCAGTGTTCAAAGAAGCTCCATCATCTGTCTAAAACATTTTGTCTCATTTACAGGACTTCAGGCTTTCTCTTTTTAACCTCTACATGAACACACTTGCATATCTGTGGTACAATGACCTCCCTATTATCCAGGGGCTCAAACCACACCAGGTTCCCTCTGCATACCAATCTCTCTCCATGTGTCCACTCTCGCTGCCAAGTTTCTTAATGTAAAGGAAGGTATACACTGAGTGATTTTGGGCTGGCCCAGGCAAAAGATCACCAGATGTAGTGATATCTTTGGTCACGGCTCCACACTGTGAGAGAGCTTAAAAAGGGCCACTGTAAGAAAAGACTATTTCAACTCGACTTTTTTCCTTCAGGTTCAAATATCAAGATCCTGTTTCATGTCACATGTATGTTTTTTTTATGAAGTCACAAACATTTCTTGCCTGTAATTCTAATTATATTTAAGTGAAGGGTATTTACAGTGATAGTCCTTAAATTGAGTTTTCCTAACTCTGGCTGGTAGTAGCCCAACAAGAAACCAAATACTTATTTACTGTTGCTCTGTGTGAGGTAATTTTAATTACACATGCCCATTCTATGGTGTGTGTGTGTGTGTGTGTGTGTGTGTATCTTCAAAGGTTAAGAGGACTCACAACATATATGCCCATTACTGACTGCTTTATAGAGCTGTGGTTGGTATTTAAGCAGTTAATTACTTCCTTATTTTTACTGTTAAACCTATTTCAGTCTCTTTTTAGACTCTTGGTCATTGTAAGGAAACAAGAAAAACATCTGGTAGTTTTAGCAGATTAACAGGTTGCCAAGAGCAACTCTTTATGAGGTGATGCACACTGGCAGTGCTTATTCAGAATTCTCTCTGCCTAGTATTGGTTTTTATTGTTTTAATAAGACATGTTGACAAAGACACAGACTATTAGGTTTTCACAGCAGGTGGAATGCTACTCTTGTAACTTTTCCTAAAATATACAAAAGAACAGCGTTTGGTTTACCTCTGCCGATATTTTTAGGTAAATTAATGGTAAATTAGAAACTGAAGATGACAGATACAAAATATCTGTATTGCAGGGGGCAACTGCATTATTTCATGCTGTATCTATCAAATCAATGTCTCCTACAATCTGGATTCTTTAAGACAAGCTCCTATATTACTATAATGAGTCATGCACATCTGTGTAGACTGTAGAGGAATTTTGGCCCACTCTCCTTTGCAGAATTGTTTTAATTCAGCCTCAATGAAGGGTTTTTGAGCATGAACAGCCTGCTTAACCTCTAAGATGCCCCATATACGAATTAGATTTAAATCTGAACTTTGATTAGGCTACTCTAAAATTCATTTAGTTTTGTTTGTTTGTTTGTTTTTGAGCCATTCAGAAGTGGACTTGCTGGTGTGTTTTGGAACATTGATCTTCTGCATAAGTGCATGGAATGCATAGAATTTAAAGAGTTCAAAAGCCTTCTTGTGCTCTTATAGTTTTCCACCACAGAACAGACTACTGGGCACTAAATAAACACCCTCAGCTTCCACCTGTTCACCACTACAACAGCCTGTTGCCCACTCGGGCTGCCTATGATAATTATGTTTATGAGAAATGTGACATATTTTAGCTACTGAAAGAGGAGCATAACGTATTGGTTTATTATTTTTAAAACTATATACCATAATTATAAAACACACTCATCGTCCGCAATCACCCATCAATGCATCAGAATTCACATCCAAAAACCTTCAGCAGCACTATTAAAGACATTTTTTTTATGTAACCCTGTACAGGATTAGCTGTATAGTAACTTCCCATTTAAGCAGCTGCAAGACATAGCGACTGTATCCCAGTTGTGAAGCAAACTAGTGTGTATTTCAGGCATTAAAAAGCACTGTACTGTAGTTTATTGGTGATTTTGTTTCCAAGACAATAGGGAGATACTACTAAGATGTAGATCTGAGACCATGTTTATTTAAAATGACAGTTGTGACCTTTTCCACTTAGCCACTTCAGTTATGACATTGTTTACAATGGGAATACAGCAGCGTGAGTAGGTTGGGGAAAAGATGACAATGTGAACCAATCGTCCCGTGCTTTTAAAGAAAGCAAACCTCACACAGACAGCAGTAGGAATTCCTCTGACATGATGAAGCTTGAAAGTAAATTTTTGTCACCATAAAACACACAAAGTCATAGTTTATAGCATGGCAGAAGTTTGGCATGTCTAAAAGAATATTTCAGAAGCCTGTCAGAAACTGTTAACCTTTTGCTGAATTTAGGCAAGTTTTCAACTGATTTACGGCTAGTTCTTGTTAGTGTTGGAGCTGCAACACGCAAATATTTCCTATCTACTGTTGTATTTTATAAAGCCTGTGGGGACAAAGGCCCAGTTTCTTCAGTCTGAATGAGTAATCTGGTTATGATATAGCAGTGTCTCTCTCAAATTGCTGCCCAGTTTCCATGGGAGCCATGCCAAATGGGGTGCCCCTTTTCCTGCATTATCATTAGAGGCAAATGTTGAATGCTTTTGCAACATTATGATGATACTTGTTTCAAAAGATTCATCTCAGTGCAGATGTTTGAACTCTATGGAGTGTCTTTTACCTGAATTGTGCTTTTTCTTGCAAACTCTGAGTGATGATTAACTTGAATGAGTTGAGAAAGCAATCTGGGAGTCTTGTTTTTCTTTTTAATGAACAGCCTGGTCCATCTAGCCAGACTGACGCAGGGCCTGGCGAGCAAACTCTGGCTGCTGACTTGGGACTCTTGCATTTGCTAGTGTCTGGGCTATAAATAGAGTTGGCCTGAGAATTCAGACTAAGGTCAGCAATCAGATTCCTGCTCCCAACTAGTGAAAGGGAACCAGAAGGAAAAGTCCCTGCCTGAAATTCCACACTTTTCACATTATTATTTATGTATATAAACTTATGAATTCATGCAGGATGTCCGTACTGAAAGGTAGGGTCGTCAAAATGCTTTTACTCATTATTGCTTTCCTGCCTAAATTCCTTTAATCCATTGAAAACGTGTAATATCAAACAAATTAAAAACGCTCACAGACACCATTACAGCTTTAGAACTGGACAGTAGTGATGGCATTTAATGTATTTCTTCACTAAAAGAGTTGTGGTTTCCATTACGTTACAGATGTGGCTGACTGGATTATTGTTATTAGCGCAGTACAGCTGCTGGCTAGACGATGGCAGCTTTGTCAGCAGTTGACTCACAGATACATAAATAGACACACAAGCATCACGGAACGTAAACACACAGTCTCACACATCTGGAGTTTACAGCTTAACTCAGAGTCACACAGGCCTGACTATCACACACTAATTTAAACAAATAACCACACAGGACCACTTGTTCCTCAGTCACAGATGGCCTGCATGATGCCGGACATAACCCTGACAGATTAATGTCACTCACTCTAGTCTGTACATCATGACTTATACAGATTACAATCCACTCAAAAAGTTTAAATATCTGCAGTGTCATCTGGACAGTAGTTCACCATTTTTGGCATTATTTTATTTATTTATGTATTTTTCAGTTCATGGATTTGTGCTTCTGTCACATTGTGTAAAATAAATCTCCTTATTTTGGTGGTTATGTTATTAACATGGTGGAATGCATTTTTGAGTGCCACATTGACTGTTTCTGCAACAGATTCAGTAAACAAGTACGTTACAGTACTGGAAGGCTTTTGCAATTTAACCTGTTTTATACAGTACAATGCAATTAATAATAATTGTATTTGTACTAATATGCAGGAATGTGACTCTTGTGACTTTATACTATTGGCAGGATGACAATGTATGGTCTTTTGAGGTCATCTTTGAAAAAGATAGAGAGCAACAACCCTTGTGGATAGTTATGAGATTTCATTTGATTCTGGGTCTCTGATCTCTGGATTTTTGTGCATCAGTCTCTGCATTGCTCAAAGCTTTTACTCTCTCCCCCTCTATCACTGCTGTTAGTTCCCCTAACTTGCCCTTCACCCACTTCATTCTCTTCACATCACTGTCATGTTGTGTCATGGTGGTTCAGTCCCTGCTGTTCCCAGCAGTCATGAAGACCCAAGGCTGTTACACACTGTTCATCAGTTATTCAGATCAACACACAGAGCAGTGTGTTTCTGACTACTTCTTTAGAGAGGCTTCTTATAGTCTCAGATGAATTTGAAAATATCTCTCCTGGAGAGGTTCCATGCAATTTGGCTTTGTCTCTGTGCCAGTCAGAAAGTAATTCCTTAGCCAGGTCAAAATTCATGCCAGTTCTGTGTGTTACATTTTGGCTGCTAATTAAAAACATCAGAATTATTCATAGAAAATGTGTATCTCCAAACTGGACAGACTGGATGTTGATTTAACTCTTTATAAAAAGCTATTTTTGTTTGAGGGAAAAATAGAGCAGATACAAATCTCAGTGTTAATTGATACTATACTGTATGTAAGTTCACAGTTTATTGTAGATATTTATTGAGTATTTCCTACCTTTTAATTCACTAAAATTCTGATCCATTTAGCTTCACAGTGGCCAGGGTTTCAGTATAATGAGGAAAACGTGTTGTTTGTTTGAAGATTGTTTTTGACTTTTCCACAGAAACATGGCATGGTAATTTATTGACTTGCCATTGGCAGACAAGAAGCACATAATATGAGGCAAGCTTCTGTCTGAAATTGATTGCTCAAGTGTTTTCACTTCTCTAAAAACCACAATATAAAACACAGTATTTTCAAATTAAAAGCCCATAACAATAATAGCTGGGGTGTCACTTGTGCATTTAACCTACATCTATGTCTTAGCACTAACTAAATTCTCACTGCATGAGATGCTACAGGATGGAACACGTGTCACTGAAACTGTGCCATTTCCTTTTTATGCCTCTTTTACTTTAGGTGTGAGGTGTGAGTGTTATTATAATTTTTTTTTATTATTATTATTTTAGTGATGGTTGCGTGTGCTATACATACTTTAATGCTCTTTGACTTTAATTTAGCATTTGGAGGAAATCTGCAGCAGTTTTTTCACAACTTCGGCTTGTACTGCTTTTTCTGTGTATTATAGATAATTACCAATAAAGCCCAGTGGAAATATTGGCAATAAATGTTCATGTGTACATGATCAAACAGGCTATGCACTGAATAAATAAATGTCATCATGCCCCACTGAATATACCCAAACACATACTAGCTTAGACAGCAGTAACCTAAACAAACCTAAGGTGACAGCCCTCTCCAGAGCTTTTAAACCACAGTTAACCTTAACTTGTTGGAAAGTGGTGAGTAGTGATCCCAGCACCATTTGACATGACTGTTAAAAACCATAGGTATGTGTACTGTGGTTCTGAGAAGAGTTATCTGAGAGAAAATGAAGTAGTAAAGAGTATTGCCAGAACAAGTCACACATATAGAACATATGAAAATCCTCTATATTTATTCGGTGGGGTCTCTGAATAAAGGCAGTGCATTATTATCTGTAGCAAACTTGTGAAACATGTCACCGGTTCAAAAAAATAAATTCTCATGACAAAGGTCAGGAAGTTTGTCAACACAACTGTGGATGTTGTCTGAGTTCCCACCTGTTTTTTATCCTGAGGTCTGCGAGGAAGCCTGATCCACACAAAGCTTTTCCTTCCATCTTACCCTCAAACTCAAGCATTTCTCTCCCTTTTCTACTTGCACTGCACCTTTAGCAGTAGCACCAGCCATCGAGCCTGGGATGCAGCAGTGTGCAGCATTACGTTATTAATGTCTGGCTCTAACACTGTGTAGCTCTGCTGCAGCCGGAAGCGCAAAAGGTTCGTCTACAGAAACCTGGAGCAGCCCACGGCTGGTCGCTGTCCTCTGCTGGGTCGTGTGTGTGTGTATGTCTTGAAAGGCTGCACAATGGTAAGTGTAGCGTGTCATTTGCATGGTGATGAGATGTGAGATACAGTAAGCTCAGCTACAAGGCAGAAGCCCTCGGTCACAGAGAACCTCTCCTGGTTTATCACATGAAGAGGCAGACACACTGGTCATGTTTTCATGTTGTCAGCCTTTTGTTTTTGACATGACAATTTAATGATGTGACTAGAAACCAGTTTGGTTCTCTCAGTCTTGTCTTTAAACGAAAGTCTGTCCTTTTAATAATGCACTAATGATTTTCTAGATGCACTTATTGCGTATTCTACCCACAGTGTGCATGTTTTGGTTTTTGGTATTTTCTTGTTGGCAGTGTACAATATTGAGGTGTGGCAGGCAGGTGTTCTACAGTTTCACATTTAAGATGGCTGGCTTGAAGTGCATGTGCTATAGTCAGTACCATTACACATGGATCCGTTGGGAATGGCGTCCCATTTGTGTGTGGGATTCCAGATTAGAGAAGCAGATTACGTCCGGGAGGAGAACAGATGGAAAGAGACGCAGGAAGGGGACAATTACATGTAGTTCATGTTGGAACCCACGCCAGTCTGGCACCACCCCAGAAGTCACCAGTGCCATCTGTTAAGGGTATATGTAAGTCACAGATTGGCACACATCTGAATCATTATTATCAGAAAACAATTTCCTTTTACTGAATGTGTCATATAAAAGAGTTGTCTAAATCTAACTATTTAAACCCACTTGCAGACTTAAAGACACTGTAGAGGCCAAATGATGAGACAGCATTTCTACTCATAGGTGAAGTACAGATGTAACAGCCCACTTACAACTTTGAGGTTAGACAAACTTAAACCTTTATAGCAGCATGTGGAGAGATTTTTAGACCTTAAAGGGCTGATCGGAGACCACAGGGCTCTCCTGCTTGTTATGTTTCATAATCCTGAGCACACATTTCTATTTTCTATCAATCAATGATGCTGTTAGGACCTTAACAGTCTTTGGCATATGAGATCAACAGCTCAGTCACCGGGGAGATAAACCCAAAGGGATGGCAGGGAAACCAAGGCAGCTGGACAACTATTGGATCAAGATGAAAAATTATAATTAGAAGAAATGCTCACCTGTTGTATATTGATCTTTTCATTCACCCCAGACTTTATTTATTTACATCTACAGACCAAACGGTTTCTATGTGATAGATTTCTCAAAATGGTGCTTTTTATGGAAAGGAGTTAGCACAGATGACTGTTTTCTCACCCAAGTTTTGTTCTGCTTTATGAGAATTTAACACTTTCAAATATTTGACTTGTTTTCTCTTGAAGTAACAATGTGTTGTATAACGTTGGTGAGAACGTTTGTGCGATGGAATTTAACAACCATAATACTTCACTCTGCACGAGGAGAGTGCACATGTACACTAACTATCTGATTTAAGGTCTATTATGTGTAATAGATCATGTTATATAGTGTTGTGACTGAGGTATACGTTGCTGTTTAAGACACAACAGAATTTGACCCTGCAAGCAAAAACTTCCTGAAGTCTACCAGACTAAATGTTTAATTAACGTCTCTGCTCATGCAAGATAACATGTTAATGGAAATACCCTGTGGAGGCCTGTGGTGTGACCTCAATGAACAAATCTATACAAAATAAATCCTAAAGCTTACAAGATTTGAGGTCAATTTGAAGTATAGTTTTGTCAACAAAAATGCATATGCATTTAAAGGCATTCAACAAAGCAAAGTTAATAATAATGTAATAATGTTATGTGGTGATAAAGCTGCAAGTTGTTAAACTTTACATATTTCTCTCCCAGGCATGTAAAGTATGCCATTATTTTTAGCATTTTGCATAGTGCAAACTTAAACTTTATTCAACATTTTATGCATGTTGTACATGATGTAATGAACAGCCAACCTCTAGCACTCCCTGCCCTGTGGCTTGCTGACTGCAGTTTTTTAATCTACTGTTGCAAAAATAATGAATCTGAGAATAGTTTATTTACTTTGTGTTTGTTTCCAGTCGATTGTTACCTTTTAGCAAGACAGGAAACCCAGTCCAGACGCTGATGTAATTTCTCTTATTGAATCTATCCAAGAAACAATGCCAACAGTGTTTCAACAGATATATGGCTCCCACTTTAGACTTTCAGTAGCATTGTGATAAGGCACAGCAGGAGCCAAAAATCATACAAGGTGATTTCTTGTTCATGTAATGTGGGAGCTCGACAAGCTGGAATTCAACGTTGCAGAAGTGAGGCCACACACATCGGCCCACTAACTTCCTTTCACCAGAGTTCACTACCCAGCAGATGTTGGGTTTATTTTATCTGCTGCCGCCTTTTGTCTCACAGGTGTTGTTTTTGCTGCTCTGTTGGGTGTAACATTAGAATCTAAAGACTTAATAGCACTTTGTACACTGGATCCAATTTGTGCAATTTGTTTGAGGGTTGTTCATGATTCAACAGTTGGTTCGGTGATCTGGGAGGCAGTGGAAACTAACCGACATCATTTTGCCTGGTTCTCATTCTGAATAATAGCTGGGTGTAAACACACCATTAAAATTTTCTTGTGTCTCCCAAAGGTGGTGGAATACAATATAGTTACTGAGTTCTGGGGAAGCCACACCCTTTGTTGTTATTTCAGTACATATGTGAAGTACCCGGTTGTGATAAGTCCTAAATCTTATTGATATTATGAATCCATGCCATTGTTAATGATGCAGTTCAGACTTCACAAACTGTTGGAAAGATTACAAACAATGCAAACAGCCTAAAAATGAGAATACAGTTCATGTGGCAATAATTGCTCTTATTTTCTGCTATTTACCTTCTGATTCTCTGAGCATAAGGTTTATAGCTCAAGGGTAATCTCCAAAATTAAAAAAATATAGCTAAAATGATCTTGAAACAGATTTTGGGCCAGATGGACATCACACTCTCTGCAGGACGAGCTGGTATGAGTCCCTGTGGACTTCCAACTGGATAAACCACAGGTTACAGGGTTTGTGCCCCCCTAAACGTCTGTAAACCTTTAGATGATAGTTGATTGTAATATTCTGTAGGATTAAACTAAACAAAGGAATTCCTTGATTTTAATCTGGAAAAGCCTCTCTCTTAGTCAAACACACTAGAGCCACAAGAGCCATTGTTGCAGCATACCACCTTTTAAGGGGAAAAAACAAAGTGGGGAAAAAAGGCTTTAGCGCCTTTCCAACAGGAATTTTTCTGTGTCAGATAAAAAGCTTTAATTGAATGGAGGAGGAAGTGTAGGAAGTGTAGGTTCAGCGGTTCCAGCAGCTCCTCGTTCCTTGCTATTGTGGAACAGTATTTATGTTTTTGCAGAAGTGGTGGATATCTGCTTCAGAGGGCGTCAGCGTCCACTGCATGTAACTACACCTCTAACACTATGAGCTTTCATTCTTTACAGGATTTTCTTCTTGAGTGTTCACATGCACACCCTACCGTACACAGTGTAAATAATATATTTTTATGAGTGCCCATTCAATAGTGTTTTTGTCAGAGATAACAATATGTGATATTATTATAACCTGATGATTTCAGTCATTTTTTGTATTATAACAATGTGCACTCAAGTACATCTAGACCTATGATGATTCACTGTTAAGGTGACAGTAAGGTTAACAGTTAAGGTTAACAGTAGACATTTTGATATGTTACAGTAGGAAAATCTGGCCTATGGTACACATACTTAAAAGTAGGGCGACACACATCTTCAGTAAAACCAAGTTGTTTCTAGTCATTAACAGCAGGTGGCACTGCCCTTCCTCTACTGTTCCCAAGGGAGACTATGACAACACTGCTTCCTCTGCACCAATGCAGCCCTGTACACATGACACAAAGTCAGATTTTGTGCAGATGCAGTTAGTAGATCACATCTTGTCCATGGTTTGTTGGGTAGTTGTCTCCGTGCAGTGGCTTTTATTAAGAAATAAATTCCAGGCCTGCTTCCCCTCCCTGCCAGGCAACATTAAAATGTAAACAGACTTTTTTAATTTCAAATCAGTAGTCAATCTATGCAGCATCGTTTAAGCTCTTTACTGTCGTATCTGGTGTCTGACCTTTGTCCATGTGGAGTCTTCGTGTACATCATGTGTCTGCAGACTGAGCTACAAGTTAATACTTGTACGTGTGAGTGCATGCAGTCTTACATTGCACATCTACAGTAAAGCTATCCATCCAGAGGGCACTGTCAGCCCTTTCAGGCAGTGAATGATAATCACCTTCATAATGAGGGCCAGCCAGAGAGGATTAGACCAGACCTGAAGTCATCTTTCCAGACACCATCTTTCCTTACAGGAAGTAACGTCTCCCATGTGTTAGCCTATGTTATTCCTGCCCCCTGTAATTAAGAGCAGATCTTTACGGGTCACATTAGGTTACTGTAGGTTTTGTGAAATGTGCCTAGTGTGTGGTTTGTGTGTTGACCTAAGAACTATTTGTATTACTCTCTGGTAGTTATTACTGTCACTGTTATTACTATATAAGTTGTCACACTTGCAGTGACAGCTATTAAGATTAAGATTGTGTTATGTTTAGTTATTTTTTCTATGGGTAGCAAATGAATTCTGTCTCTGCTTTTGCTCTCTGCTTCTTTCTGCTGTTAAGCTAAAATGCTCAAGCTGAGCTTTCAGACTAGAGCAGTCTTCAAATAATAAATGGTGTCACATTGTTGTAAGTCGCTAGGACTGTCTCAGCCTGTTAAATGCAGGAACACAGTCGTGTATGCTTTACAGTATTTCACTCCTGTTTGGCTTTTTACAAGTCATACAATATTTACTATAGCTTAGACTCATTGAGCCCCTTTACAAATGGAAAGCAGTGGCTTCTAATCACAAAATCCTTATTCCTAAAGAATGAATGAGTATTATAAGATTTGCCAAGCAAAGATCCATCTGGAATTATGGAAAAGCTTTGTGCCGTGGCCCATTTAAGTGTGTGGGTATAAAAAGTGTGCATTTGATGAAATGATTATTTGTAGCATGTAGGCCACAAGTCAACTCTCCTCCCAACCATGAACACACACACACACACACACACACACACACACACACTGATTGTTTGTGTGCCACTCTGGGCTTGGTACTGCCAGCTGGGAGGTCTGAGTTGGGTTGTGATGGCCATTGTAAGAAGTGGTGTGCTTTCTGTTTTTCTCTAATGCTCAATCGCCATCCTGTATTTTTGAATTTTGACCTTTATTATCCATGCTTCTCCACCCTTTACTATTCTAGTCATAATTAACTTCTGAATTGTTACGACATATCTACTCTGTTAATTCATAAAGATTTTGTTCACTGTTTGTGCAATGATTTGTGTGTAGCTTTAAGAATGAGGGCACAAGACTCTTGCAGCAGGGCGACAAGACAGATGTTGTCATCTCCTTACAGAGCAGCACCTCTTCTCAAGTCGGTACAACTCTACACAAACAAGCTGCTGCTGCTCATCTGAAATCCGTTGCCAGATTGGTTAGAACTCAAGAGCAGGGTGGAGCTATTGAAATTATCTAAATGTAAAGATAGAAGGTGTACCTGTTTTAAAAAAAAATTATGTTTCCAGACCAAGTGTGGGGGATGTGGCAAAGAAAACTGGATGCCAACTGATTGGTCAGGCAGAGAAAATAGGTGCGCTTACGTAACGCGGGGCACCCTGAAACTAAACTAAAGAAGTGACACTGAGTCTGAGGAGTTTTCCAAGGATTTTTTCATTGGTCTCTGTCTTTATTTTCTACTCCCTGGTGAAACTAAAGGAATACCGCTGGTTGCAAAGAGATAGCATGGCAGCTAATTCAGAAACAAACAGTGATACAGAGGTATGTGCTTGTTTTTTTTCCTTCATGCTGACTCTGCAATTAAGTGCATCTCTCAGTTTGTAAATTGTGCTTCCTTAATTTTTCCTTCCAGCATAAAATAATTGCCTGCAGAGCTGCCTTTTGCATTTTGTGATTCTGCAGAAATAATAAGAATTTTGTGCTAGAAAGTTTCCACAACACAGTTCAGTTCCTTAGCTTTTCTCCTGCTGTCTGTTTGTAAGCTGGTAAAACAGGTTTATTGATCAGGTTTTGGTGCTTAATGCACTGGGAGTGTGGTGAGTGTATGTGGTGGTAGAGGATGTTTCACAGAATGTTACACTGACAGGAATGTATTTGGGTCAGAGATGCTGCACCTTTTTTGGTACTAGTGTCCTTTTATCTTCCTTTGCCTTGCATACACTGGCTGGCAAAGCAGAGAGAAACTGTCGTGTTTTCTTTTGCCTCAAATATGTGGAAATTTGGTCACACGGAAATTTGCATGAGCTACATGAGCTCCATAGCTGCGGGAGTGAGTGTTGAGGGGGTGCTATTTCTATCCCTCTCTCTTACTGTGGACTGAGCCAGCTTCACACAGAGCCCTGCTATAACTATCCAAACAACCACATCATTCACACAGAGTACACATGGCTCACTTCACCACCTGCTACTGGCCTCACCACAAGGGGAAACCTCACTGGTATTCAGCCTTTGCATTCCACAACATTCACTTTTTAAGGAAGAATAAACAAAGAGTGTTGTTTCTGGTCTGAAGGCTTTTGAATAGCAGTGGGGTTTTTTTAAACTGTGTAAAACTCATGAGGAGGCTTAAGATCACAGTGTATATAAAGTGGTAAATGCGACGCCACTGTATGCACCATCTCCCACACTTAGTAAGCATTCCTGCCAACAGAGGCAAAGCTTGCCAAACAAAAATGATTTAGCATTCATTGAATAATAGCGTAGTAATTACTGTAGCTCGATTATAAACGACTCTGTCGACTGCATTTCCTTCCAAACTAAAATGTGCTTTCATCATAGAAGCTCAATAACAACATGCCGTATAGTTTCTTTATGAGTTTGGGTAGCTTGTGATTGCATTTCCCATGTCATACAGGGAGCATTTGAAGTGGGCTTTCCCCCGAGAGCTGTGTTTCATGCAACAAATCATCATCCATCAGCACTGTGGCAGCCAAACTCACTACCACGGTCCAACATTAACAAAGCAGCGTAGTCAACCACACAACTTGTTTATGTTGAATTGACTTTCATGTCCTTCAATTGTTTCTCAGGGATTACATAGGTTAGCTAGGAATGTTTTAGTCCAATCGTAAAATATATCTCACATCTCTGAAATATTCACGAGGTTACTTTGTGGCCTGCTTGACTGAAGGATTGTTTCTTCTTGTTGTGCAGCAACCTGCCATTAAATGTTATTAAAATTATTGGATCCAGTGGACTGTATCGGCAATAGAGTTGTTGCTATAGCCTCACTTTACTCAATTAAAATGACAAACAGGACATTCCAGACCAAGAGTGGAGATTTCAGATTGAACACAAGCTGGATGTCAGAATGGGACGATTTAGAGGCATCAACACACCAGAGGTTTTATCACTGTGTCAGGAAATACCTAAGGAGCAGCTGTTGACAGAGTAAAATATTACCATTAAGGCTTGATGTTCCTGTCCACATGCCATTGTTTAATTTCCCTTGTCTCATTTATCAGTGAATAATGTGAGGAAGTCTTTAAAGGCAAGTGGAATTGAGTTGTTCTCTTAAATGTGGAAGCTAATTTGTCACAAAGTCGTTCATGATCCTTTGTGTTTTTGAGGCATTTCCTGTCATATGTTTTCCTCCATGGCCTCAGCTGCACCAGGTCCCTTTGGACCTGAACCAGCCACACTGTGGTTTCACCTGGCTCTGTTCTGTTGTGTCACCTCCAAACTCTGCGTGGCTTCCCTGATGATAAAGGTTGTGAATTAGTAATGACAAACTAACCTTCAAGAAGAACTGAACTGTCACATAGGCCAGTTATAGAAATCGTAATTGGATCAGATTCTCACCTGAGAGTAATTCCAGTGGGATACCGTGTGGAAAATGTGTGAAATTGATGTCAGAGCTCATTAGGGGTTTTTTTTCTAGTTATAGATGATTGTTTTCACATGATGTAATTAATAATGCAGAATAGGAATGAGGAGATATTTCTGTAAATATGACACACACATAGGCCACAGTGTTTGGTTGTAATAAAGGTCAGGATAGAGGTTTGGAGGATTTATAGTACACTACTTACCTTTTAACATATCTTTAATATTTAAGACTAATCACATCATAAACAGATGGCCAGGCTGGTTCAGTGGGAGAGGATGAAGTTGTACTGTGTTCCAGCCTGCTTGACAAAGCTGCTTTAAGTGCTTAGAGGAGAGTGAATCTACTACCTGCAGTAATGCTGCCTCATCACTTTGATTTAAAGACAGTGTAACCTCATAGCATGTGTAGGCTTAGAAAGTCATGACCTAGCCTAAAGTAAGGGTCATGTTCATGCATGCTACTGTAGGAAATGACTGGCAAGGTATTATATCAGGTAAACCTATTAAGTATTTATCGTAACTGTGTGAGTTCTATTATCGCCAGACGTTTTGTTATCATGGTGGTGTTTGTGTTTGGTGAAGACAATCACCCTGTAGAGTCTATAGTTACCATTTTGGAATGAGTTGCTGCATGCATTTGCATATGAATGAGAAAATCTCCTTAATGCTTAATGTTGTATGCGAAGGCGAGTATGTTGGCATATAAATAGTCATGAATTCATTCATTAGCTTAATTAGTGAGCTCATTAGCATAGCAGGTTATGTTTAATATATCATTTCTGTTTAATGATGACACATTCTGAGATTTGGTGGAGACACAAGTTACACAGGTTTCTATAGTTTGTTCCTTTCTGTTATAATGTCACCTTCAGTACTTTCTTTGTTGGATCTTCTGAAAAATGTGTTGAACCTTTTTCTCTATTTTTTGACATGTTGTTGTGTCTGGTTCTGAGTGATAAGTAGATTTACCATTAGGGTGTGTTCTTTGTGTGGGGGTTGGTGTGTAATCTGTGAACAGTGATGTGTAGCTTGTCAATGCTGCTGATCAGTTCCCCTGGGCGCTGAGTGGCTCACTGGGGCTGAAGGACGCTGTGTCCTCTAGGATGTAGGCATATAAATGCTGGAGCCTCTGACCTCAGCTTCCTGCTGCCTGCTGGAGTGGGCATGAAAAGCAGTGTATACAGAGCGAGGAAGAGGCTTTACGCACTGGTAAAAGGTACTACAGGTGAGGCACTGCAAGAGAGGAGGTGAGATGAGGCACTGCGTAGAGGGATGGTGAGCACGGTTTGTGTTGCAACTTGAACTGTGGAAGAATTAGTTTGTGGTGTAATGTTATTTCTGGAATAGTTTGCATTGTGATTTTAGAGTTTACAACTGACTTTGCTGCAACTATTTTAGTCACGTTTAGTTCTGTCTCTTTATGCAGCTTTTATGCACTAAAACTGAGAAACAAAGAAGCCTGTGTACATTACTGCTCCAAAGTTGTCAAACCTAGTCTACCATCCGTTTGATTTAGGTCAGAGGTTCCACTATGGCTGACATTGATCTCTGTGCTTTGGCTGTATCACAGTAAAGCAGGTCACTAATTTCCTAAACAGTGAAACTGTCAATTTCTCATCTGCCCGTAAGCTCTAAATCACTGCATAATTAAAACTATAGACCATGGGTGGAGTGCATTTTTAGAATAATATAATAAGGTTTCCTTGATGATCAACCTTTTGCCAAGTTCTAAGTGATTTACAGTGGTCATGTAAAGCTTTCAAACAAATAGTATTTTTTGACTCAGATAGTTGGAATCACTTTGTGCATCAGCATGTGTGTTTCACCTCTCTGTTCAAAGACTCTACATAAAGTTAGCTGCAGCTGGAACACAAACTCTGACGGGAGTGGTGTATTCTTGGCATTGCCTGAATCACTGATCAGGACAATAGAGGAACTAATAACATTAGTTAGTGCTGTTGTGGCAGGAGGCCAGATTGGACCAACAGCATTATATTACAGAGTGTGGAAACAACATCATGTAATATTTTTTCATCTTCCTTCCTCGCCCTCATCTGTCTTGCCTGAACATATTCACTCCTCTTGTCATACTGCTCCTGGCTCTTGTACCACAATATACCTAACGTCCTCTTGGCGGACTCTCTCGCGGTCTCTCTCCTTCCTTTCCTGACCGCGCCCTTTCTTAACCTTGATAAACCTCTCCATGTACACTCCCTTCTGGTTGGAGATTGCAGAGTGTACCATAGCCCCAGTTGCAATGGAGGACAGTGATCATGAGATTCACTCTTCATCAGACGAGCAGGACTCCTGCCCTGCCTCTCCTAATCACAGCAGGGATCATGATGCTGAGCAGGTAACAGTGACACCTCAACTTCTCACTGAACTTCATTTTTAGTCAGAGTTTGCCTACAGTAAACATACTGAGCAGTAAGAGGGAAACTCATGATTTGTCTTTTGGTCAAAAACACTCATCTCAACTCAACTTTCCATGTTCTCCAAAAAGCAATATATAGATATTTGCCATCACCATAAATTATTAGGACTGTATTTAAAAGTTTGTTTTCTGTCCTCTGGATCACAATCTTCCTTTCTATATCTGCACCGTTACTGCACCTATCTTCCTCCACATCCTCCCCTGCATCACCTCATCCACCCCCTTCAACCATGATGTCTCTCTAGCAGTCAAGCCATTCAGATGACTCAGAGGTGGAGAACATTATGCAAGACCCTCAGCACCATGGAGGGCATCACCAGCATGACCATAAGCAGCACCACCACCATCATAGGCATGCGCCCCTTGATGAAGACAGGGAAGCAGAGGGCGAAGACCGTCCCCATACTCCATCTTTTTTGTGCCCTCCCGCGGCAAGTGGGGTACAGTCGGATTCAGGTTCAGACTCCACTTTGCCTCAGAGTAGAAGTGTGGAGTTTGACTTGCCATCTCTTGTTAGCCCCTCCAGGCCCAAGAGCCCCTGGGGTCGATTTGACCCATACGGCAATAATGAGGTAAAACAAGATCCAGCCAAGACACCAGGAGCGCAAGAGCTGTGTGGTTTCATTTGTCAAGGCAAAGTTGTCTGTAAGCTGTAATGTGCTGAGCAGCTGTGATGAATACAGTTCATAGGATGTGTCAGAGCATGTTCAAGAGTAAAAGTAATATTTCTTTAATGTGGATAAATGTGTTTGATTTATGCTTATTTTCTTCTGGTGAAACAGACTCTGATGAAGATTTGCTTTTGTTTTGTTGTTGACCTAGTTTGTAAACAATGTTCGCATCCTGCAAATGGGATAAATACCTTTTTGAGGTTGATAGCACACACAAACACACGTACCTACACACAGTAACAGCAGTTTATTCTTTTATTTTTGTGTGTATTTTTTAGGACCAGGACAAAGAATATGTGGGTTTTGCAACACTGCCAAACCAGGTGCACCGCAAGTCAGTCAAAAAAGGATTTGACTTCACGCTCATGGTTGCTGGTAAATCCTGCTGTGCACATTAGCAGACATTTGATCTTAAGCCCACCTGCGACTTTGAAGAGACTGCTAAACACGCAGTCTTAACCTCACTCTTTTTGTCTTTTGTTGATCTTTGTTTGAAGGGGAGTCTGGCCTGGGAAAGTCCACCTTGGTCAACAGTCTGTTTCTCACAGATCTGTACAAAGATAGGAAGCTGCTCAATGCTGAAGGTGAGGAAGCTGTTGCTTTTGATATGTTTTTTTTTGTTTGTTCTGTAATATATCGTGGCTGATTTAAAATGTTTGTTTGTCCCTTCTCTAGAACGAATCACACAAACGGTAGAAATCACCAAACACACAGTCGATATAGAAGAGAAAGGAGTTAAACTGAAGCTCACCATTGTGGACACCCCTGGGTTTGGGGATGCTGTAAACAACACTGAATGGTACAAGTCAAACATTTTCCATAATTAGGATGATTTCAGTCTAAACGAAACCATGACTCTTCACGCAGTACAACTGGATCAGCTCATTAGAGCTTTATTGTGATTAAAATGTTGTGTGCTGTTGTGTGCTTTTGCCTCACACCCTGAATGTCTCTGTGTTTCTGCTCTAGTTGGAAGTCAGTGGCTGACTACATCGACCAGCAGTTCGAGCAATACTTCAGGGACGAGAGCGGCCTCAACCGCAAGAACATCCAGGACAATCGCGTACACTGCTGCCTCTATTTCATCTCGCCCTTCGGTCATGGGTATGACAAAGCTGCAGTATTCCTCTAGGGATTAGTTAGCTCTCACATTCTCTTTTATTGCTCCTAATATTGGGGAATATTAACCCCCTCACTGCAGTATGTAATGTCTGTGCTGGCATTTTGCATTGTAATCATACAGAAAGCAAAGGAAGCTGTTGTAACATTACCCTTACTCTATATAAAAACATACATCTCAAAAACGTACATTTTTACTCACAGCCAACTGAATAATTGAGATTTATTGTAAATATCTGGTGTACCTGTTTTCACTTGCAGTGCATTGTGCCTTATAAATTGTTAATAGAGCCCAAAGCTGAAGCAGTTCCCTGCTGCTTTCAGGTGAATTTACATCTGGTGCAGTGCTTTCGCTCTAATCAATTGTTCGTGCTGAGTGCTGATGTGGTACTTTTCAGTACATTCGTGCAGATCAGAGTTCCACATCCCTGTGCACGCCATAAATTCCAAGTAATGCTGCAGTGTGTTTTCGGTGCCACATTCATGGAGAAAGCGCTCCCTCTGTTGATGAGCTTCAGTCATTACTCATCAGATAACACAGAGAGGTCAACTCATCAGCTACTGCCACTGTTCTTCCATCTTGCTCATGTTATTGCCTAAAATTTAAAGTCAAGCCAGTATACAAATACAGTTTTTGTTTGAAATATTTTGAATATTTCAACATGTCAACTGGTAGAAAAGTTTGATGATTAAGGTAAAGCACTCTAACAGACAAACTGCCTCACATGATTTAATGAAGACGGTTTAACGACGATGCAAATAATTAAATTAAAAACAACATATTTCCCCCATGTATGCGTCTTAATTTGTTGCATATAGAGAGAGTGATATGTTTCTGTTTCTGTTGTCCTGTATGTGTGTTATGTATCTCCTGCAGCCTTCGGCCTTTGGATGTGGAATTCATGAAAGCTCTGCATGAGAAGGTTAACATTGTTCCTATTTTGGCCAAAGCTGACACACTCACCCCTAGTGAGGTCAAAAAAAAGAAAATCAAGGCAAGACTCATGTCAATCACTAACTGTTAAATCTATTTTTGTATGTTTTTTCCTGTAAGTAAATAAAACTGTTATTGCATAACAGAGATGTGTTAGTTTTATCACTAGTGTTATTCTACCATCAGAAATCCCAGTTTTCACTGTACTTTCTCCTGTGTATGTTTCCCTGTAGATTAGGGAGGAGATCGAGCAGTACGGTATCAAGATATACCAGTTCCCCGACTGTGACTCTGATGAAGATGAGGAATTCAAGCAACAGGATCTTGAGCTGAAAGTGAGAGCAAAGCTAGCAGATGTTTTCTGTCTCAGTACCACACTTGGTTGGCACACACATGAAACGTGGGTTAACGGGCAGAGCTGAACCAGGATTTGTAGGGAAGATTAAATCACACGCTGCCAGCAAGGATACAGTCAGGGTACAACTTTATTTCTCTTTCCTTATGTCATTGACTGGCCTCAAAAATGTAAAACTAGAACACAACAAATCATAAGGTTAAGAAATTAAACAGGTATAATGAAAAAAACATTGGGGTTAGGTGTAGCTCATTTCTCCAAATAAGCTTAGACAGACATTTCAAAGCAAAGAACAAGATGCTAAAGAGCCAAGTATAGAAAACTAAAACAAAACAGCCATAAACACATCTGCACTGCACCACTCAGTACTGCACCAATCAACTGACTCATCTACACCCTCCCCTGGCAGATATTTTTTTATCATTTTATTTTGTTCTCCCAAAAGGAAAGCATTCCCTTTGCAGTAATTGGCAGCAACACGGTGGTGGAGGCCAAAGGGAAGAGGGTTCGAGGCCGTCTGTACCCCTGGGGCATCGTAGAAGGTACGATAGGTTCTATCATAAGTTAAAATTTGATTTATAGTAACATCATCTTTGTTAAGGTCATTTGTAGCATCCTAAGTCTTTATGCCGCATACTCTGTGGTTTGCAGTGGAGAACTCCGCACACTGTGATTTTGTGAAGCTGAGGAACATGCTTGTTCGCACACACATGCAAGATCTCAAGGACGTGACCCGGGAGACCCACTATGAGAACTACAGAGCCCAGTGCATTCAGAGCATGACCCGCATGGTCGTGAAGGAACGCAACCGCAAGTAGGCTCACACTGAAGAAAAATGAAAAGTATCACAGAGTAAAGAATTATTAGATTTAACTCTTCTTTCTTCCACAGCTTTTAGGATCTTTGGCATTTGAGTAGTTTTTCATCTATTATGAAAGTTTCCAAAATTCCATCTTGAGCCCCTTCTCCTTAAAACTGTTGTAAATATACAATGTTGAACTTGCGTACATCTGTCTGCAGTAAACTAACCAGGGAGAGCGGCACAGACTTCCCCATCCCTGTGGTGTCTGGAGTGACGGACGAGACAGAAAAGCTCATCCGAGAGAAAGATGAGGAGGTACGGCACGCCACCCATGAACTGGAGTCACACCACCAACATGAGCATGACCACGAACATGAGCCAGAACACAATTCTGACCACCACGAGTACTCAGACTCTCATGCCAGCCCAGGGACACGCTCAGTTCAGATGGTCGATGAAGCTGTCTGAGTGTCACTTTTTTACTCATCAGCTGAGACGAGAAGCCTCAAAAACACGAGTTACTTTAGCATACATTCAAACATCTACTCCCCCGTTATCGCCAAGTTCCCTGAACCTTTGAACTGTAGACAGGAAATCTTGCGCTTAAATAAGTTACTTCATGTTGCACATGCTCTGTCCTGTAAAGATTGTATCCACATAAACTCTGCCAGTGCAGAACACCTAAGATACTTATCTTAATAGACTTAAACTCGATAACGCAGTAGTTTTATTCAGGGACCAAATAAAAATAGTATGAAATATGATGAATGATAGATGAATTGTTTATTGGTCAGAAAAATAGTTAGAAGAAATGTTGATGTGTTATCACAGCCGTTGTGTTTCCCATTCCTTCCCATTTTCCTACTAAATCTATTTATTTTATCAAATAAAGAGATCCTTTCTTCTCAGTTGTTTTTATTTTTTGTGGAGCCAACATTAAATATGACTATGTCACTGTAACATCATACCATCAAAATATGGGCTGGGAATGTTATGGTTTTGCCATCGGGTATTCTAGTCAGCCCTATACTGTACTACACAGTACAAGCAGAGTACAGACAGTACAGTATAACTACAGTGTGGGTGTAAAATTACCAAAACAAACAACTGATATTCCTTATTTTTTGGCTAAATGTAAAAACAATTAAAGAAATATCTCACATCATATCTTCCAAACAACACTATTTAAAACTAAAGAACTTATCACGATAAACTGTTTACCCAGCTAACTGTGTATTTCACTGTCTTGAAATCCTACTTTCGTAATATAAATATTCTGTAGTGTACTTGGAAGAGCTGCTGTCAGCACAGGTCACGTGATACAGAATGACAGGCTGATTTCCCGAGTGTTATTGATTTGTTCAGTCCAATAAAACATGTACAACAGGCAGCATGTTGATATCACCATATATGTGTAATGGTAGATTTGCAAAGTTGTGACTGTATCTCATCAGACTGGGGTACTAACGTGTGTCTTACGTCTCTTTGCAGTTGCGGCGGATGCAGGAGATGCTGCAGAGGATCCAGGATCAAATGCACACTCAGAAAGACGCCTATTAGCATAGGACACCAGTCACACTGTGTACATGTCTCTCTTTCACTGGGATTAAAACACCCCAGGAAACCTTTGTTCCTCTCTAGAACATTGATATCCCTATGTGTCCACCCAAACACCACTCAACCTCATTAACAAGCACGTTACACATGGATCAGGGATCTGCAAGGAGGTGGTAAGATGCAGCCTAGCGACTCCCTTTATCCTCTCCAGGTCGTCTGACATTATCGGCGCCACCGCTGCAAACATATCAACCCTCTTCCTGTCTGTTTTTCTAAAATAAAAATTACAAATGAACAGGTTGGATCTTTGTTTGAATAAGTTGGTCACTAGTTTGAGGGTTAGTTCACTTATCTGAACGTTATTTAGCCACATGATCACAGGGTTGTTTTATTTCCTTTCTTTTTCTTTTTTTTAACATGCATTCTGATATGAGGTTTACATCTAATTACTGGCGACATGTTCACATTTTTTAAGTAAATTTTTCTGGTGCAAGTGTTTATTTTTATTGTTGCTATACACCAACATGAAAATATATTGTCATAATTTAATTTTCTATATTACACTCAAACATTTTTTTTCTACTGTTTTATGTTTTATTTTTTCCATCTTTTATTTAACTACACTGCTTGTTGTTATGGATGATTGTTTTATGAAGACTTTCCTTCAGCCGCGGTTCCTGTTCATTCTGTATAATTTTTATGGAAGGATTGATTAGATTTTTTATTTTTTTTGCCTGCATGTTTATTATAGTTGCCACCTCTGCTGCCTGACAGCATGGATGTTGGTGGCGCTGCTGATGAACATTCAAAATGATCTAACATTGTATGTGACAGAGACATCCTCTAATTCCCTAAAGCGGAGTTGTTTAAAAGTCATTTCATCTCAGAGGTGAGAGCAGATGACACCTGTTAGATGTTCAAGATAATTAGGATTGTGAGAAGAAAACAACTCTTATTGTGCACGGATTGAGATCCAGAGGAAGGGTTTCATCAAAGGCTATGCAGTGTATTTATTTTTAGGTGTGTTTAGTGAAGGTTATTTAGATTGTAGACCAGTTTAGGGAACATAAATGTTATTTTACGGGCAGTGAAAATATGTTGCTACTTAGCTGACAGAAAAATCTATTAATAAGAGGTGGATTTTTAATTTAGTTGGTTATTATGATATGCTCACTTTAAAGAAAGCCTAATGTTGGGTGTGTGCTGACTTTAATGTTTATCTTACAACCAAAGCCAACAACGATGAACTTAAATGTCCTACATATTCTGGTTTAAAGTTAGATTTTTGTTTTGTATTGACATGAAGAACATTGTTTTCAAAGCCAAGAGTAATGATGATGGAAATATTGAGTAAACTTGATTTTTTTTGCTGATTGTTTCTATAAAGTAAAAATCTTTTTTCTTTTTGGAAATTGGTTGACTCTGCTGTAAGTGTGTGACCTTTGTTAAATAATACATTCCTTCTGTCCCAGAGTCAGGTGTTGCTTTTGTTTGTTTTATATTAAATTTGTCTTTTGTTATTCTATGTTATGGAGTATATTTATGTAATAAATTTATAAATGAAACACAAGTGAAGAGGACAATTTGTATAAATTCTAATATTGTAATAAAACGGGAATATAATTTCATGTCTCCATCACACACTGGCTTTTACTTTGTGTTTTTCTGAATTCTCTGGTTTGACTCTAATAAATTTGTATGCACAGATTTGGACATGTGCAAAACATACGTTTTATTAACCTTAGAAATCCCCAGAGGTCAAACTAAAGCCTGTAGTTGACTGGGACAGGTAACCAGTGTTGGCGCCATCTTGTTTTTTGGTTGTAACGTCAAGGCTATTTTGTTTTTGACGTTTTTGAAAGCGTCTTTTTGTCACTTTTTTAATATTAACATTATTTTTTGTTTGTGTTTAAGTTGACGTTATTTAGTTTTTTTTTTTTAAACAATTAAGTTACAGTCGATTAAGAAGCAGATTCAATTCAATTCAACTTTATTTATATAGCACCAATTCACAACAGAAGTCATCTCGAGGCACTTTACAGTGTAAGGTTTAAGACTTTTACACATTAAATAAAAATATACAGATAAAGCCTCGTGGACAGAAGAAAAACTGTAAGTCAACGCTTGTATTTTTCAAATATGAAATATGTTAGATGTTATACAAGTCCCCATCAAATACTGACACGTTAGTATAATTTATAAGGTGTTTCAGGTAGCTAGTTAGCTAACATTAGCTTGAACATAAGTCAGTAAAAAAACGTTTGATTTATTTTTACTGCTTGTTTGTTTTCAGATACATCATCTGGTCTGGATGAACAATTAAGTTACAGTCGTGCATCTGGATCTTGATGCACTGAGTCAGTAATAAAAAGTCAGAGTAAAAAAGTTTTTTTTATTCAAACAATAAAATAATAAAAATTTTTAAAATAATTAAGTCACAATTTAATTCTGACCCATTGTTAAACTCAAATGCAAAGAATTGAAAACATCAGTTGCTGTGGACTCGACTTTGCTTGACACTATTTTTAAGGCTGTGGTAATCCATACTGCTTGTGCACCTTTTTCCTATCCAGTCAACTTTCCATGAATATGTTTCAATAGAGGACTGGGTGAAGAACCATTCCTTTCAGCAATGACCCTCTGTGGTTTACGCTCCTTGTGGAAGGTGTTGATCATCTTCTGGACAACTGTCAAGCTAGCAGTCTTCCCTGTAATTGTATTTGTGTAAAGTGAACTAGACAGAGAGATATTTATACTGTGCTAATATACTCAAACCTAAGTTAAGTATTCTAAAATTTTGAGATACTAGATTTTTGATTTTATGAGCTTTAAGCTATAATCATCCAAATTAGAAGAAAAGACTTGAAATATTTCACTTTATGTAATGAATCTGTATTATCTTATTTAAAAATAAGATAATATTCAGATTTTTAAGATGGACTAGTATTCACCCCCATTTGGAAGTTTTCACTTTTTCATGTTTAATTTAATTTGTCTTTTTTGACACTGATCAATAGAAAGACACTAGGCTTTTATGTCAAAGTGAAAATAATTTTCTACAAAGTAAATTAAAACATAACTGCATTGCAAGTTCTACAAATTTTCATAGATACTGTTCACCAATAAAGATACAGCTAAAAGTAAAGATTTTTTTTATTACTTCTGTCTATTTGAAGTTATTCTAAAAAAAAATGTCTAAATGTGTTCACATCTCCAGAACTGTCAGATTAATTAGTAAAAACTTTATAGACTGATTTTAACAATTTAATTCTGACCTTTGTTAAGCCCAGATGCAAAGCATTCAAAATATCAAACGGTTGTCATATTACTGTGGCAAAAATGAAATAAAATAGAAAAACACTTTTAAGACATTTGTAAACATAATAAAATTTATTTCATTTTTATAAATTTTGAATTTTACATATTTTGCACAGCTTTTTACATTATATAGTTAGATCTAAATGCAGCCCAATATTTACAGACTATACAACTTAAACTTTCTCCATAGGGAAAAACACACAAATTGTTGCTTTTTCAAGTATTTGATTCCCTGTTAACTTTTACATCTTTTGTTTGTTACAATATGATTTCAGTATGTTCAGGATCATTTGTATAAAATCTGAAGGTGAAGGGAGAGTTGCTTTATCTTTGTATGTAATCGGTTCTAGTACTGTAATCATACTGCATCAGAACAAATCTTAAAAAATAACGGGTTAATACTTTCCAAAGTGGTTGAATGTGATTACAACTTCATGTAGTCATCACCCCAATATACAGTGCTGTGAAAAAGCATTTACCCTGTTCCTGATTGATTTACTTTCTGCATACTTAAATGACCTGGCTGGACTGAATGAGATGCGGTGTGGAGTAACCTTAAACAGGCTGTTCATGCCCTCAAATGTGGCTGAATTAAACAATTCTGCAAAGTAGAGCGAGACACAAATTCCTCCACAGCGATGTGAAAGACTCATTGTTGCCGCCAAGGGTGGCACAGCCAGTTCTTTAGGGGGCAAATTACTTTTTGACAGGTTTGGACAGCTTTTTTTTTTTCCTGAATAAATGAATCATTTAAAAACTACATTTTGTATTTACTCATTATCTTTGTGTAACATTAAATATGGTTTGATGATATTAATCATTTAAAGTGTGACAAATATATGCAAAAAATATATAATAATAATACTACTCAGGAAAAAGGCAAATAATCTTTCACAGCACTGTACATGGTCCCAGGGGGAAAAGAAAGGCTATAAAACTGAGGTTGAACAGAACGGGGTTAATCTCCAGATACACATACATACACAAGCAAGAGTAAATCTTAAAACACAAAATCTGTTTTAAATGTTACACTTTACATACACTTGATACTTCAATACATATGATACCATAGTAAAGTAATCACCTTTAAAAAAAAAAAAAAAAAGGCGAGGGGGTTGTCAAATTTCTGATGAGCGGTTATTCCATGTCATTTCACAGATGAGTACATTCAGATTAAATTAGGAGGGCACATCATGTTGCTGTTCTGCTATGCTAAACTTCCGGTTTGCTGCTCATTGAGACTAAATAAATCTTTTCACAGTGCTGGTTTTGGAGAAGAGTTTGGGAAAAAATACAGATTGTTCTCAGCTGTTTACTCTGTACCGATCCCAAACACAAGTTCTGAAAAAGTAAATTACATTCCTATTGCAACTTGTCGACGTCCGCAGAGCACAAAAGAGTGCGCTGAGCTGGGTCATCGCGTGCAACTTTGACACAAAGTCTGAGTATTTAAACACACCTTCATCTGTGGCATTTACATTTAGGGGCCATGTAGACATATAAAACAAAAATATTTTTTAAATATATTAGCAGCTGTGACAAAAACATAACTATCACTAACTTGTACTTTTGCTCAGTGTAAAGTCGGCACTATGTTTGAAGGATAGACAAGAAATTATTTTTGATTGTCCTAATCCAACACTGAAACCCCAACCTTGATAAAACTGCACATGCTTTACTTTAACTTACTATCAATTCCATCTACATTACACATCATTGGTGGATTTGTTTTATTCCACTACAAGGATGGCAGTGTTACATTAAATGCAAACAACCAGCAGGGGGAGCCGGCACTGTATGCATCATCAGTAGGGACTGCAGCTCTGGTTGAGGAGGTCGAGTTCAGTTCGGGATTTAGCTCCAGCCCTGCAGCATGTGCCTCTGCTGGAGAGGAGGAGCTGCTCTAACATTCCTTACGTGCTGGTTATGGCGGGGCACAGCACTATGATCCTACACTGCCACAGCTCTCAAAACCCAATGTAGCCTCTCCTGTACATGATCTAGTATTGGTTAATCCACACCAGTCAGTTGCACCAACCAGTACATAAACACTGTCACAGGATGCTCTTGTGGTAGTGTATATGAAGTGGTTTCTGTAAAGCCCTCATAAAAATGATTACTTCTCCATTATCTGCCATAACAGATGGCAAGTGATGGTGTAAGATTTCTCATCTGCCCACTGTATATCATCACACACGTTCAACATGAATGTTGACTACACGCAGCCTGACGTATCCCAATTTCAGGAAACTGTGGTAGACTAGAATTGAACAGGGTTTGCAGTTTGTTACAGGAATGTTCCCAGTTTTTTTTTCAAAAGCTGTAATGCTTAATGTACTGTGTGGATCAGTGAGGTGTCCATCAGCTCTGTGGCCCTCTTTGCGTCAGGTCTGAGGCCTGTGTTTCGCCCCCGTCATGGGAGGTCTGTAACTGCAACCTGGTAGTCCTGCTGGAAGGATTCAGGCCAGCTTCAGAGTGCTGATGGGAAAGGAAGGCATGGTCACCATTGTCACAGGGTTGAGCACCGTCTGACCCACTAGCTGTGGGTGGTGGGCCACCATATGGGTACTAACTGCGGTCTGCTTACTAACAATAGTGGCAGCTGCCTGACTAGGTGTAGTGCCATTCACCTGTGGGTGGGTGTGATTTAATGTGTGGGTGATGTGACCGACTACAGTCGGCTGTGTGACAGCCACCGGCTGTGGATAAAGGGCAGGTAGATGCTGGCTCAGGTGAGCCACAGGGTGCACGGTGATGTGGCCAATAGGCTGGTGGCCAGGAGCCAACTGAACAGAACTGGTGGTGGAGGGAGCCAAGTGGGCAATGTGTTTGGGACCTCCTCCCTGGATGACGTGGTTGACTGCTTGGATCACTGACGGATGGGACACAGAAGCATGGGCGATAACTGTGGGGTGTAAGGTGGGCGTGGTCATCATCTGTGTCTGGGTGGGGATTAAGGGCTGAGTCAGGGGAGTAGGGATGCTGGATGTTGTGACTGTGAGTGTAGGTGGGGCTGCAGGCTTGGACACTAGCTGTGGAGAAGTCACTGGTACCGGCTGAGGCTGGTGCAGAGGGGCTTTGTGCTGGATGGAAATGTGCTGGGTGATGAAAGAGGTAGTGGTGGTGGTGGGTGACAGGGATGGGGTCTGAGTGGGTGTTGCAGTCTTGTGCAGCTCAGGTTTCATGGTTTGAGGCACAGTGGGTAAGGCAGTCTGTGCTCTCGGCTGAGTTTCTTCATCTAGGTCATCATCCATGATGTCTTCACCTTCTGCAACACCAGCACATGAGAGAATTAACTCAGTATAACTAAATACAAGGTGATTTTACACCCGAATATAAACATTTGATTAGATGCTGTAGTTGATCCATTACAAATTCACACAGCTTTACTATAACCTCACTGCTGTGGACAGTAAAGGCTAGATGAGAACCTGTCCGTCAGCCTACCTGAGGCAGTGGATGTCGAGGCCTGGTCCTCTTCAGGCTGAACCGACTGTCGCAGGATGCGATCAATCTCAATCACATCCATCCACTGGCTCAGATCATTCTTCAGATCTGATAATCGCTGCTGTGTGGCTATCTTCTCTCTGGCCAGTCGCTCCATGTCATGCTCGTACTCCTTCTCTTTCCGCTTCAATGTCTGAAAGTGAAAAAAGATGGTAAAACTATTAAACTGTTAGTTTGTATGACCTCGGGCTGAGTCAGGTAGTAACACTGATTACAGGTACTTTTAAATATTACAAACATGACTACAACCTATAACACCTACTTTTTTGCAGATCTATTACAGTTACAATACAAGTAAATTACAAGACCCTCAAAACTGTACTTATGTATATACATTTTAAGCAACATTATGCTTCTCCTCCATTACAGTTCTAAAGTAAACATTGTACTATATGATTTATACATTTATTTAGTGATTATGTTTTGTTTTAATAACCTGAACTGCAAAGTAACTAGTAACTACAGTTAACACTATCACTGTGCATATGGAAAAACAGGTTTGTGATTCAGGCCTTTTTTCTGCAGACATCTATTGTGCTGATACTGTACGTAATACATTCATTATGTTGGATTATACAATACTGTGACCTACACTGTACAGACGGTATCATCTCCACACAGACATACTGACACAGACAATTCAACTATAATTTCGCATCAGCCACTAATTAAGAGTGAGGTCGTTATTAATCCATCTATAAAACCATGTGTCCTGGTGTGTTTACTCTGAAACAAAAAAAAATCACTCCAGTGAACCTCAGCCTGCTTAACTGTGATCTCTTTACAATGATTCACCAGGAATATGAAGTAATTAATAAAATCTAAACCAAAGTCCAGTGCCACAGTGCAGGGAGCAAAATCACAGAGCTACTGTACCACGAGGAAAGGAGGAAATAAGTATGTAAAGTAGGAGGTGCTTCCTGGCAGTGGCCCTCTGTGACCCAGTTTCTCTTAACCTATCAGCTGACAAGGAGAAACCAAACAAACCGAGTTGCACATCCCAGGGAACAGAAGCAAAACCTTTACATTTTATGAAAGCTCAACCGAATTTGAACAGATGTTAAGAATTATGTCTTTTACAGACAAGCACCAAACACCTACAGGTACTCACTGTGTTTCAAATAAATAACTGCTGGCTGAAGAAATACCAACAAGACAGTTACCCGGTGAAGAGTCAGTGTTTGGAACTCCAACACTTAATGTAACTAATGTTAAACTGGCCAAACTCTCAGGTATGCTCTCTGATACACAAAAGACATTGTGTGTATCAGAGTTTACAGCACATGGGCAAGTCATCTTGTAGAATATGAGATGGAGACTTTGAGGGCATCAGTATGTGTAGGAGTGTTCTTTGGCTTTAGGCTTACTGCACATTCAAATGTGAGAGACCGCAGCTATTGTGTTCTGTGCATCTCCATCTACAGTACAATATACAGAAATGGCACAGGGGGACAAAAGGCGGACCTTGTGTAATTTGGCACCTGTTTCTTGTCCTTATCCAGGATTAAAAATGCACAGGCCAAACAGTTTGTGCTCAGGCTGTGTCCCTGTGGGGACTTAGTCAAACACAAAGTTTGCTTATTAGTTTGTCAGAGAAAAGGTATGACAAAAGAAAACAATTAAATCCTAATTCAATTTAAATAATCCAAGAGAGGGCGTCCCTCTCTGACTAATCACTTATGGACATTACTCTGAGTTAGAGCTTGATCAGCAAGATGCTTGAAACATTCTGCAGCTGATAACTTGTGATCACAATAAATACATTAGATGGGTACACAATACTGGTTCTTGAGGGCCACTGACTTGCTTGTTTTCCAACTATCCCTGCCTTAAACAATGCTGATTACCTGGATCCTATTTCCATTTTTTTTGTTAAAGAAAATAATCTAATACAGAGGATATACACTCAATATTAGTGTGAAAGATACATTCTATACTGCACTGATTTCTCAATAACCGTGCATTAAAAACGTCTGCTCTGATGAACTGGTAGATGAATGGTTATCTTGTCACACCCTCTCTCTCTCTACTCATATTTCCATATTGACTCTCCACCAACTATCAAAGTCTATAATGCCAAAGAAATGACCTCCACTAGGGTATCCATACTTCAGTTTAAACATGGTAACACGAGTCCTCAGCCTCAACAAATTTTGTACTGAAAAAAATACCCTCTTTGGTTGTCATGGAAACAGCTGAAAACGTCTTCAGGTTTCCTGCGTAACTTAAAGGAACATGCACACCTTAATGTGCCAAAGGTGCTACTTAGTTTTCCAACACAAATATGATTATGATTATGAAAATTATTATTCACATATGTGGAAAATGGACTTGACACACTAAATACCTAAGAACGGCCAATGGGGCAGAATGAAAGTGTGACATGCGGACAAAAAGGACTGGCTGTCTCCCTTTCACCCGTGTATCAGGAGGCAGTTGTACGTGATTGGCGCCACAACTGCGCATGCCACGAACTATGACTCATGGAGACAGAACGAGAGAGGAGGAAATGCTCCACAAACACAGAGACCCACTGAACTGTCCCTGTTAAAGTGCTGATGGTGGACCGAGCCAACAAAGAGCTCATCTTTTCAGAAACAGCTATTCTGAGATTAAGCATGCAAACCTGATAACCAAGTCTGTAGCAGAAGGATCCAACGGGACTTCATCGCAGTTAATCATGTCATCAGGTTGGTAGGACACAAGGTGCCAAGTACCTTTGTTTTGCACACGGCTGCACCCACTGAGCCTCTTCCCTCCTCCCTGCACAAAGATGAGGCCCCACCTCAGCCTTGTTTGAGGTGTTTACATCATTAGAGGGATAGGCTGCAGTGTGTGTGTGTGTGTAAACTGCTCAAGCTCTGTTGCAAGCAATGCAAGAGCCGAGCACATGGCTCCACAGAGAACAGGAGAGGGAGGGCAGGAGAAGAGAGCAATACAAGGTGTACTCACTGACTCACTTTAGCAGCAGCTGGGACAGACGGCACAAGGCTGGGTTTTCTTAAAGGGCCAGAAGCTCAGGAGGCCACGTTGCAGACATGCTGCTCGGCCTGGCAGACTGATTAGGCTTCTGCACACAGGTCTTGTGATAGTGTGGTAAACATAAACCCTTGTCTTACTGTGCCTTCAAGCTGGAGCACAACTTCACGTGATGCCTGACTTTAACAAAAAAAAAGACTTGTCTGCACTTTTGCACACCATTCCTTGTGTGCTGGTTTTAACTGGTCTAATTAATGGTCCGGACTATTTGCAGTCAGAATGTGAGATAACTGTAGTTACAACTATACATACTTATATGCAGCAAATGTAACAGTTGTTTGGTTTGACTACACACTCAAAACCATAAGAGTCAGAGACCTTCATTAAGACTAAGCAGAGACCTTAAAAAGCTTTCAATATTAAAGTACAAAGGCTGAAAAAAAATGACAGTGTTGCAACAGTCACTGCAAATATTTTGCTTGGTAATGCTTCAAACGGAAATATGCCAATGTGTCCATTGAAATGTCATTAACTGACTGCTTATTTGTGCTCAGTTTCCCCACCAGATGGCAAAGCACACATCAAACTGGCATTTGGGGGAAAACAGTGGAGGACAAGTTCAGTCAACTTTGAGGGGGAAATGAAGCGTGAACAGAGTAAACCGAGCCTTATGTTTACCGCTCCACGGTCCCTCCCTGCTGCTGAAAGCTAAGCCTGGTGGTACAGCGAGTCCTGCCTGTTGCAGTGCTGGGTGGGGGCCCAGCACGGGGGGTGACGTCACGCGGCTCAGGCTAGCCATGTGCTTGCTGCTCATGTGGCCTTAAAAACTCACCGAGACAGGGAGGGGGAGTAGAGAGGAGGAGCTCTACTGCAGCAGGGCTTATTTTACAGGCTTGGTTTTACAGCATCACTACAGGCTCAGGGGAAAGCCTTTAGGAACAAGATGTAATGCATTTAAAGTCAGAGTCTGAATTAATTCATAGCTCTGTTAATGTAAAAACATTGACATGATCAAAAAGCTAAAAACATCTGTATACCTGCAGTGTTTCTGGGGATAGTTGCTGAGCCATCTGCATTTCAAATTGAATGAAGAAGTGAAACTACGTCATAGTAGCTTCAGTAGTGACTTTCTATGGAAAACCAGTCAAATCCTGCAACAAAGACCACTACAACTGTGCTAATTTCCAAATGAACACAAGCAAAGTATATCCACTGTAATGTGATGTGGAGCCTAAAGCCTCTTATTTAAACCTCTCCTGAGCCCAGTGTTTTAGTGTGCAGGCTGCTTCTCTGCTGCCAGCACAGAACAAGGCAAGGGCAGGGGCAGGGAGGGAGGGGGCAACATTCAGAGAGGTGTATGCAGGCACGACATGCGCCTGTACCACCCATGTCAGATGACAGTGTCTACACGTGTTTTTTTGGATTCCTGTCACCCAATGTTTCCTTCTTTTATTTCTTTAACTCCACTGAAACAACACCAGCCTGGACAAAGGAAAAAGTCTCCTCGTCACAAAGAGGAGCAAAAAAGCATCTAAACTTTTCTAATCTACAACAGATGAAATGTTACTGCACCGTTGTGCATGTGTAGAAACCCAAATGTTAAAAAAAATCTATACTAGTAAGAATTTACCTTTGCTTGAAAGTTGTCTTAACTCTATTTGTGTCTGGCTATTTTGGACATTTCCACAACATGATGTAAGTTTTGACTTCTTTTCTCAGTCTAATTTAAATATATCCTCAGCTCAGCTGTTGATAGGAGGGAAAAAACAGGCAGGTCAGTCTACCAATGGAACACAACACACTGCACACCATGTTGCTTAATCACACAGGAGGGGAGGAGGGCGGGGGGAAGGAGATTGGGTGACGAGCTCTGTACCCACGCTGTCCTAGTTTCCCTCAGTATCCGTGCTCAACGAGGAATAACCAGACAAATGCTACTCACAGCATCAAATCAGGAGCACACAGTCGACTGTAAAAATTACATGAGAAAATCTGCACCACTGTTATATAATAAGGGGCATTAACAACTACAGGGTGGGACCGTCTCATCTAGGCAAACAGGGCAGTTAGTGTGCCACAGATATTAACACTTAGTATAACAACTATAACAACATAAAATGGCCAAATAAGTTAATATAAGTTTTGGTCCATGTCAGATCTATCTATATGAGACGAAGAATCTGACCCAGCATAAACACTGTGACACACTCAGCACCACAGTCAGTCTGAAAGAGTTAAACTAGGTCAGTATTAGACCTTTGCACCAGCTGTTTACAACCAGGTTACTCTCACAGTGAGTGTCTGACTCAAACACATGGCGAGTCATTTGTGGACATGGCACACATTCCAAGCACTAACACAGTCACTTAGAAATGATACAAATGAAGAAACAGAGATTCCTCTGTAAAGACGGACCTAGACACAGACAAACAAAAGGCAGAGTGGATGAAGGTCAGCAGGAAGACCAGCAAGAAAAATCTGGATGTACTTTCTTTTTTTTTTTACAACATATAAATTCATATCCCTGCCTGTCTGTGGTCTGACTACTGGTAGTAAATTGTTATAAAGCATATGTAGAGAATACAAAGTGTATAAGACAATCCAGCATTGTGGGATACCTGATGAAGGTTTAATAGACTGAAACGTTGTAAATAAATAAATGTTACAGCCTATGCGAGACTCTGAGGAAGTCACAGCCAAATATCACTGCACCTTTAACTGCAGCAGTCAAGGACGTTTTTTGAGAAATGACGTAAATAACTCTCATATTGCAGTGTGACTTCTGGAGAATGTTCAGTAGTAATCGCGAGTGCCAATAAACCAGTGCAAACAAGTCTCTGCAAGGTTCACAAACAGCTGATGAAATACACATGCTGAATCTTACAGGCTAACCACTGCATATTGGCAATATAGACTTAAAATAAACTGTGGCTGTACCATGCAGCCAACTATATTTTAGTCACTCACACAGTTTACACACTTAACTGTAAGACCAAGTCAAAATGAAATGTCAGACAGCACAAGTTCACCTGAATGTATCTCAGCGCACTTCTTAGCACACTCAGGTTGGAGGTCTTCTTCTCATCAATGTTAGGGATGTTCTTTTTCAGGGTCTCAAAGCACTCCTTCAAGTGTGCTCGTCTGACAGACAAGACACAGAGAGGGCATGTGAGAGAGCAGAAATGGCAGGAGTGCACTTGGCTTCAATTTATTAGCAGATTATTGCATAAGAAAGTTTTCCAATGGCTCTGCTTGACTAAAAAAAGGCCAATCTTAAAGAATTAAAACCCAACTGCAACAAATAAATGCTTCACTCAGTCTGAAAGAAAACGTTAATCTATGGAACACTGGAAGAAAACACTATTATTAAAATTATTTAAAATAACCTCTGTCTTTAAGAAGCCCCTGTGGTAGCAGGTTAAACCCACCTGTTTTTCTCAAGTTTGTTATGCACTTCTCTTGTGCCTGCCCTGTAAGAGCACAGATGAGAGCTCAGTAAGAATTTGGAGTCCAAACATAAAATTGACAAGAATAATCTAAATCAACCAAGTAACTGTTTTCTTGCTTTGTTGCAAATAGAGTTTCATGAAAACATTATGTCACAGATGTCCAATTAATCGTAGAACTTATTATGTCAGCTGTAAGATCGAACCTTAACATGTTTGAAAAGTATACTTGAAAAAAATGGCCTTTTATTAAGTGGATAAGAGATAACAATCATTTTAGCCTTTAACCGTGAAATACCAATAACCTAACAGCTACAAAAATGATTGTAGCTTCAGGCATATAGTTGGGCTGCATCCCATAGGTGCTCCTAATGTTTTCTTGCCATTTTAAAGGCCAATGTATTGATTGACAGTTGTCAGATAAAAATACTCTGCTCCAGCCCTATTCCACTTATAATGTAAACAAGTTAATAGGTTTAGACTTACCCTCCAGGCCTCTTCTTGTTGTCCAGCTGGCGGCCATCCTCAGAAGGGCTGCCACGGCTGATGGAGCCATTCTGTAGAGGAGTCTGTGGTAGTACAGGGCCTGAATGTGAGACTAAGGCATGTTGCTGTGGGGGTGATACAATAGAGCCAGGATAGCGCTGGACCAGCTGCTGGTGTGTCTGCTGCTGCAATTTAGTGTTGTTAGTTTGGGTTATGAGCTGTGGGTGATGGTTCTGTATCAGCTGCCTGTGGTTGACGCTCAGCACAGAGGTTGGATGTTCAGGTTTGGGATGTGGAGAGCAGGGCAAAGTTGCTGCACTTTGCTCCTGGGGGGAGTGGGGGTCTCTTCTTGGGGAGGCCAGTGAAGGAGCAGCTGGAGGGGAGAGTGTATTGACAGGCAGAGTGGGTGAGCCTGTAGGGTTGGGGGTGACCACAGGCATGGGGATGACGGCAATGGGCATGGAGGGGGGAGGCAGAGAGGGTTGTATGGGGGCCAGACAGCACTCAGTGCGAAGCTCCTCTGATTTAGAAACATTGTTGATGTGGATTGAAGAGTTATAATTCACACCAAGGTGCCTCTGCTCTGTCAGCTGCTCCACACGTAGCTTTTCCTTTAGTTCGTCTTCTGTGGAAGAAAAAAAAAAAGTTAACAGAACAGTGTTTGTACATATTTACTCCTCAGTGATCTCCTCAAATCACAACAAACCATATTGCCCCTTCATCCCTTCATTTAGTGCTACCTATGAGGATCACCAGGGGAAAACTTGGGACAGAACAGTAACTGTGTATGGCTAATGCCAGCGGCAACACTCCTGATATGGTGAAGACGTCACCCCAGTGTATCCATAGACAGCATAAGGAGGAGGAAGTTGGATAGAAAACAGCAACCTTCTCAATACAGATTCATTTAATATCCTAACACATGAGCAACAAAGTTATGAACAGACATGACGAGGAACTGTCATGGATCAGCCTAACACAGCCTACATAGCACCCAGAGTATAATGTGGTTTATGCTGTACTTTACACTACTGTGCTTAGTCTGTTTAGTTATAAGACAGAAAATGACAAAAAGAAGAACATAACATACACAAAGGAAAACCTACTCGTCACTGTCCTATGTAGAGTAAAGCAGAGTAGTTTACAAAATGCGGGAATGTATGTCAGTACCACACAGCTACAAAGATAACTTGAGTAAACTTGAGTAAATACAAAAATGCACTTGTTAAATAATGATTTCATTTATTAAAGTAAAAAAAAAAGCTGTCCAAATTTGCCTGGCCCCATGTGAAAAAGGATCCCTGCACCACCTTGCTAAATCATGAATGAACTGTGATTAACCATATTTTTGGAAAGCCGTGTTCAAATTCACTTGCCACACCCAGGCCTGATTACTGGCAGACCTTTTGAATCAATAACCCACTTAAATAGAAGCTGTCTGACAAAGTGACGCAACACATCATGCCACGATCTATAGTAATTCAAGAGTAAGTAATTAACATGTATCAGTCTGGAGAGGCTTACAAAGCCACTTCTAAGGTTTTGGGACTCCAGTGAACCATGATGAGAACCATTATCCACAAAGGGAACCCTCCCAGGGGTGACTGGCCTACCAAAATTACTTCAAGAGTACAACAAGGACTCATCCAGGAGATCATAAAAGAACCCAGAACAACATCTAAAAAACTGCAGGCCTCACTTGCTTGAGTTAAGGTCAGTGTTCATGATTCAACAATAGGAAAGAGACTGTGCAAAAATGGCATCCATGGGAGAGTTCCAAGGAGAAAGCCACTGCTGAGGTTAAACTTTTGGGAAGATGCGTGTCCTATTATACCTGGCATAAAAAGAACATCACACCAACAGTAAAACATAGTAGCGGTAGTGTGATGGTCTGGGGCTACTTTCCAGGTTCAGGACCTGGAAGATTTGCCATAATTGATGGAACCATAAATTCTGCAAGCTACCAGACAATGCCAAAGGAGTTAGGTTATGCAGCAGAACAAGTCCGAACTTCTGCTGCAGCTTGACCTTAAACAGGCCATTCATCCTGGAAAACTCTCTAATGTTGCTGAGTTAAAACAATTATGCAAAGAAGAGTGGGCCAAAATTAGACCAACTTAGGTTTAGGGAGGTGTGCTTAATAAACTGGCCACTGAGCATATAGTACTGTGACACCATCTCTATAATGAAATACTCAAATTCAAAAAGATATTCTCTAAAAAAAATCCAGTCAATTGTTTAATACGTTTTGCAAAGTAGTCTTTGTTTTAAGGTTAAGTTGAACTTATTGTAAAAATAAGCTTTTTATGTAATGATAAAATTACTATTAATCTAGCAGCAGTTTGTTTGTCCAACAGTCAATACATCAAAATTCAGCAACATTACATCCTTGTTTTACACAAAGTAAAGTTGAAGCTTGAAGCAAATATAAATATTTCTTTATATTACTTTCTAATAATAACTTATAAAAATATTTTTGTAGGCACATTGCTGAAACATTGTGAACATATTTGCCTCTTACAGAATTTGAAAGGGGATAAAACCATTCTGAGCTCTGAAGTGGAATATGAAATAAAAAAAAAACTGAAAAATATATATATATTCTGATAACTATGCTATTCTGCTGTCATGTGATGTTGCATGCGTTGTTGTGAGAGACTGATGATAAAGTATTGCTGTGCTGACACACAGTGGACTAAGGGATGTCTTTTCTCTGAGAAAACCTATGAAATGCTCATAAAAACCAGAGGGGTTTCTATAGACGTTATATAACTGCAGCAGCACACAAACACTGGCCTACTTTCCTCCATACAGTGACCTGCTCTACAGTAGCAGAGAGGAGGGAGGATGGGGGAGGACTGTGCTCTCCAATGCAACAATGTGGGTGGAGCTGGGAGAGAGAAGAAGCAAGAGCCCTTGCTCTGAGCCTTTTTTGAATACAACTAACGTCTCCATATTGCCTGTGTGTAGAAGCAAAGCTCCTCTCAGATTGCTGGGTTGATCATTTTGCTTAAATAAGAGCACATTGGCTTCCAATGCTGTATTGCATTTCATTTATGCGTAGCATTCATTTCTGACAAATTGATCATCACTCCAAATAGGTTACGTGAAGGCGCCATCTTTCATAAGCAAAATTTATAAAACAGCAAGTATCTCCCCAACAAGTGTCCATGTAACTTGCAACAAACCTGCTGTCGGAGTCATAGTTGCAGTTACAGAAGAATCTCAGAGCCATGAAGAAAGTAGTCTGTGGTGGAAACTCAGTTTCACGTGTAATATTATTACAGCAATCGCTGCTGGGATAACTTTCCAGAGCTGTTTGTCAGTATTAGAAACAACTGCACAGTGTTTTGACATGTAATAAGCTTTAAACAAATAAATCTGGTCATCCAACTGGACTTTCCAGATTGTATTTTACTATCTCACCAATTCATGAAACAACACACCCCCACCAACGCAGGACCTTGTTTGTTTTAACTTACGGAAATGTCTAAGTGAATACAGTCCTATCCTACCATGCGACACAAGTTGTACACAAATATACGTGTTACTGTAGTACATTTAAAAAACATCTGAAATGTTTCGCACAGGTTTTCTCCAGACTACATACAGTTGTGAGTCATCCTCCTCACAAACAATCTTTGGGAGGGGTTGCCCAGCACGCACGTGGTGAGTGGGGCGTGGCCGCCACCCCCCCCCCCTTACTGGCAACATGCAGGGGCGTGGTTGCATTGCACACGTCATCAAGCGACACTCAAAGCTCTTCAAGAGCTGAAAGGCTAAAGAGTGTTTTTTTGTTTTTGTTTTTTCAAACAAGCGCCAGACAAGCAGACTGAACCACGTAGACAGAAGATGCTACAGCACATACAATGTTTAAGCAGCGGGATGACAGAGGAACACATGCATGTAGAGGAAGACACTTGATCCCTCCGACGGACATTATTTAAAACGAGCTTGGCAATCCCCCTGCGCCACCGCCCTTCATTCAGCCCTTATAATATAGATTTTTGCTTTTTATTTATTAGGTTTCGTAGCAGTGCATTAGGTGTCATAATTATACTGCCGAACATGAGCAGAAAAAAAATTTAACCTAACAGTGGTGATGCTGTTGCACATTAACAATCCTGACTGCAGCAGCTTTCCATGCAGTAACTCATTTTACTGCAGCAGGCAGCGATTGGTGAAAAGCTATTTTGGACAGCTATTAGTTAACTTGAACCAAACTGGACATAGAAAAAAATCGTAACGCGCACATCAAAATGAATATGAAAGTAAAACTACATTATCGCTGGCAAGCATACTCCCACTAGTACACGTATTTTTAAATAGACAGACAATGCAATTATTTTAATGAATGTAACGAATAATATAGCTACTGTAAATAACGTTTGAGCTCGCCTTTACCTCAGAAAATCCATTTCAAATTCATTTTAAAAAGACACATCCCAGTGAACTTGGTGTGATGTGGTAATATGTCGAAGTGACTCGTGTGGGGGGAAAAAAATATATAAAATATAAATAAAATAGGTAAACTTACCACGTGCGTTCTGTTGTTGCTGGGCTTGCAATTCCAAGAACCTGGCTGCTTCCAGAAGGGTTTCGATGCTCATTTCTGTCCACTTGGAAATATTTGGATTTATAAGAGAAAGGCGATAAAGCAAATGCGATACGCGCCCGTATACTACAGGGAGAGGTTCCCTGTCTAAAACTGGAAAACGGGTAATCGGATACCCCCCTCAGAAGGAACTCTGCCACCTACATAGAAGAGTTACAAACAAAATGGCGCTCAAAGTAGTAGGAACAAATAAGGTTTGTAAATCACGCACGTATTGTAACCGCCCACACACACTCCCTCCCATGACACATTACGGAGAAAATGGCAAAACACGGAAAACGATCAGAACGGGAATACTTGTGTAATGAGCTGATGTCTGAGTCACGCCCGCCACAGTTTTATAAAAGTGTACAACAAAGATGTTCCCAGAGAACATTAACGCTAGCTGGCTGCTAACGGCTAGCTCCGCACACTGATATCTGCCATGTGTTGCTTAGCAACCACTGTACGGTAACGGCTAACCTACACAGGGAAACACCAGCGTTTTTAGCGAGATTAGTGAGCTTTTACATTACGTACATTTTATAGCTGTTGTTTCAACGCTACACTTGCTGAAACTATTTTTATTCTTTTTTTGCAAACGCTACAGTAAGTTAAAATATAATACATGTTGCCCAGAGACTTACGTATAATGACATGAAGCGTTAACTATGTCTCCACTAATTACAAGTGACCATGACGGAAGCTAATTTACATAAATTCATGTATTTTTCATATCGCCAATCAGCATAAAGGACAACGCGCTACGCTGCTGCCACACATGGACACATGCTATGATTAGTGTATTATATAGTCTATCTAACGCGTCAGATAAACACCGCAGATAATTTACATAAATGATCGGAAAGTTTTCATAGCCAACCAGTTACTCAAAATGAAATAAAGTTAGATCAGTCTGAGTTGTAGAAGAGGAGTAAATGCACAGTCTGACGTCTTCCAGCCACTGTTCACGTTATATTCATCAACATTTGACTAATGCTTATCCAAGAGCAGGTGATTAAAAACAACGTAAGATTTAGTCAAGCTTAGGGTGTAAGTGTTTAAATAAATGCATGTATTTTTCTTTTGATTGATCGTGGGGAGACATTTGCAAGATGCTGAGCAGTATAGAAAGTAAGTCAAACTAGCTTCACATTTACCAGCTGTATACATTTTATTTTTTGTAATGTATCATTAATTATAATCCAATTATACTCTGAATATTTAAAAATGTTTACTTATAACAGAGTAATTTCACACTTTAGTATTACTACTATATAAAATATCGGCATATGTCTTCCACCACTAGATAGGACAACAAATTAAGCTTAAGTTATTATAAAAAATGAAATTCTAAATCAAACAGATTTATTTTGAGTGGTACATGCTACAAACACAGTGCAGCTATACTGTAGGTTAATCGGTAAAATTAAGGATTCAACCAACAGTTTTGTAATCTTTTATTCTATATTCCATTAATATTCAATTTGCTTCAGTTAATCATTTTGTAAAATGTTGGAAAATTGTGACAATGCCCAAGCAAGTTATCACATTTTAATAGCTAAATAATATCTAAAAAATATTATTACTTTGATTTATGTTAAAATCATTCTTGCTAATATAATTTTATGTCAGTCAGAGGTCAGCTACACAATTGCAAGATTACTTTACGACGTCAGTCTACCTACGAATGAAATTTCCTGTTATGAATTAGTAATTATGGGCGCGGAGGCTTTAAAAGTGCACAGGCTATAATTATTTGTATCCTAATCTAACACAAGGACATAAAATACCTTCTTCAACACTGCTGCATCTCCATTTCCCCACTTCTCACGTGACTCTCACATACAAAGACTGGTGGAGTCAAAGTCCTGACATAATAGAGGGACGTGCAGGAGGAACTGTGTTTTTTTTTGTTTTTTTTGCATGTACACATGCACAGACACACATATTTAGGTCTGTTTTCCTGCTATTCATGCAGTTCTAGACAGGAAGAATACAGCAGAGTAATAATAGTTTGTGACAGTATTAAATGTACTTCAGGCACAGGAACGGTTTCAGTAACATCCTGAATTACGCAGGCTGTGTGTAAATTTAAGACATGCTGAGGGTCAAGCTAACGTCATTCACAATTTCTAATGTCTATTAGAGCAACAATCTTAGAACAACTGATAATGATCGGCTCTCATAGAAAAAAATGCATACTCTGTCCTCTTGTGGTCATTCATACTTACTGCATCACCTAAAGCTATGACATCAAATATGATTCTGTCTGTACAAATGAAACACAACGATCTGGCAAAAATGATTAAAAAAAAGGTACATTTATTTTACAATTTTTTGACGACTTTGACAACAAAAAGTTGTACGATCAATGTACCATCTTAAATTGAACTACAAAAAATGTATTCTAACTGTCCAAAAAAAAAGTAAAAATTCTTTTCTAAAAATTATTGTACTTGTTTTGTTTGCCATTGACTGTCTGAATATACGGGTTTGAAAAGAAAATGTCTTTCTGAGCACTTTATGACTTTATGACTGACTTTAAAAGTATGTTTTTCAGATAAGTGCACAGTTGGTTCATCAGGTCTTTGTTGTGACCCTCAACCCAGTGCATCTCAATCACCACATCGCTCTCCTCCGGCATCACATTCAGAAGACACTTGAACAGGAAGTGTTCAACTGAACCTGGGCTCAGAGGTCGCTTAGAAGGCGGTTCACTTGCTGCAGCAGGGTTTTCCTTTGGTCCTGTTTCCTGTCCTGCTCCTGTGCACATGGACTCCATATCCACATCTTCATGTGTTACACGTTCTACCACATCTTCGTGTTCTCCGGGTATGTTGTGTTTACTTGTGTCATTTGAGGAGCTGCCATTGCCAGTCTGCTCGGCAGGCTGCTGCTGACCAGCTAGCTCACGTTCTGATGTAGCTTTGTTTTCACTGCTGTCATCTGTGCTGCTGCTGGTTTGTGAGGAGGCAGGGGTTGTAGCGGGAGCAGCTGAGGCCACGGCGGTTTGAGAGCTGGTTCCGGCGCAGTGAGGTGCTCTGGGAAGCTCTCGCAACTGACGTTTCGGTTCACGACGTTTCTGTCGTCCGTGAATCCAAGTGTTCTCCACAGCTGTCAGAAAGAGACACTGCTCCTGGTCTCTGCAGGGGACATGTTTGTGCAGCACCTGACATCAAGAAGACAGACGTACTGAGGTGATGGAGAGTGTACCAAGCAAATTTCCTTCTTTTACCGTTTTACTGTTACTTAAAGCAAATCATGCACCGTTAATAAAATAGGACTGTGTTGTACTGTAAGGAAATCTCTTGTTGAGGGAGGACAACGTGCCTCCGAACGAACCACACATATTAGAGAACAAAGTGCGTGTCAAAACAAGGCCAGAGGCTACACTGCTGGGGACTTGTGACAGTGAATGGCAAGTCCATGAGACCGTTTAAAGAATCTAAAGACTAATTAAAAACAGCACAGATAAACTCACCTTCAGGTCAGTGAGGGTCTTCTCCAGCAGAGCAGCGATGCTGTCCACAGGGCTGCGGGCAGTGCAGCCGATAGCGGACGCCTTGGCCTGGAGCTCCTTCAGCCCTGCCTCTGTTAGTGTGAACGACAGGGGTTTACGCATCTTCTCCAGTTTACGTTTCTTATGGGGAGGAGACTGAAACAAAAGAGAGAGAGAACTAGAGAGAATTAAACAACAGTCTGTACTGTATCTGCAATTACTCTGGGCATTTTTTTCAAATAAGCAAAAGATAAATTTTGAACCATTCAGATAAATTAAAACATTTTACAAATGATGGGAAGGGAATTTGACAGTCTACCAATGTATGCACAGTAATGCATACATCTTACCAAACAATTATAAAAACATGCAATGTAAAACAACTGTAATATTTACACTTGTCTTATGAACTGGTACCTAAACAGAACCTGTGGTCAAACACTCGACTGTAGCAAAGACAATCACCACAGTGGACGTTCATCATCATCACCAGCCACACCACAAGAGGGCACTCAAACCACACGAACTCATGAGCTCCACTGATGCCTGCGATGAAGTTAACACCATTTCTTATTTCTCCTCTAATGTCACGCTGTAATGGTGGTGGAGGTCGTTAACCAGCCGTCACCGAATACAACAGACGCGGTGATCAGCTGCTACACATTCACCACAGCAGACAGTCCAAGGCTGCACTCGCAAGTCACTGTAAGCTGACTAAAGTGGGGAGACAGAGAGGGGGCGGGGGTCTGCAGCAGTGTACTGTGACAGAGCAGACAGCATGGCCGACTGACCTACAAACAGCAGAGGGAAGGAGCAGCGTGACCTTCACACTGCTGCACTGATCTGGAGTCAGGTTTTGATTGCTGATCTGGACTAAGATGTGTACTGTTTTTATTTATAACATATTCGTTACTCACTCAGTCCTGATCAGCTTCTAATTTTTGTTAGATTTATGCTTTTTGCTGATGTATGCTTAAATGAGGCAGATGTTTAATTAATGGGTTGACGTTGCCTCGTCTGGCTGCTTGTTCGAGCTACTTTTATTTCTCATTCATGTCTCCCCGCCTTTTTTTCCAATGCTCTGCAAGGCCTGAGCCTCAGTGTACAAGGAAAAGAAATCAATACAATCCATCGAGACAAACCTGTCTGTTTGTACAGAGCATCCTTGACACTAATATATTGGTGTATAAACACACACACAGACGAGAACATGAAACTCACATGTACAGTTTTACATCCACACCCCTCTACTGAATCACATCCTCTTCAGACCGCTGCTCTTTCACTCCATTATTAATCCCACTTATCCACTCTCACCTCACCGCATCTCTCTCTGTCTCACACAGACACAGTTACACACGGTACGGCTAGATGACAACCTCACAGTAAAAGTGGGTCCCAATTTTAAAAACTAGGCAAGAGCTGTTCTCTACAAATATGTCATTCAGCATCCATTTTGACCCCCTGAATGCATGTAAACACACACACACACACAGCAGAAACAAAATGCTGCCGATTTCACCTACAGCCAAACATTGTAAATCATATTCGGATTACACTTCTCATCCCAGCCCCCGATTTCCTTTCAGTCAACTCCCAAAACCCCTGCATGGACTCCTAAACTGCCCTACTCCTGCCAGAGGCCTGTATGAGCAACAGCACACATCAGGGTTCAGACGAAGCCTGGCGGTCTTGAGCAGTATTTTTTCTCTGCTACTCCTTTTATTTTGTCTACATGTGCCCTGCTCTCACTCTCCACTGTCTCCATCTTCCCCTCTATCTGTACTTTCTAAATGTATCTATCTACATTTCATTTTATTTCAAAACTATTCATCCTCTACAGCTTTTATTCATTGGCAACGTGAATAAAACCAAAAAAAATTAAATAACAAAACTCCTTATTCCACACAAGATTGAATGCAATGTTGATCTTCTCCATATCATTTTAGATCAAAAGCAACAACCACAACTAACCAACCAATAGTCATGTTGGAGTCATGGAGGTCAACAAGTCATGTCTTTGCAGGCTGACCTGGTAGTATGTGAGTTAAGTAGGTCACAGTTCCACACATGTCAAATGTTATAGCCTTTATATAACATTAATGAGCACCGTATGTCCATAGGAACATGCATTCACGCAGAATTATACATGCAGACACGTCTACCATGTCACTGCACATACAGTAAACACCTGCTCGAGGGGTCTGCCTAGCGAGCAGCTCCTGAGTGTAAATGACAAATCTGTATCTGTGTAGTATTAGTGAAGGAGGAGGGTTGCAGTAGAAAAGTGTAGGCCAATCCTTCTGCTCAACTGCTTTTATGCTGAAAAGCCCAAAATCCAGTCCTGAATCTTACAGCCTTTCCTGCACCTGCAGCCTCCTCCCACCTTCCTTTATTTGTTTGTTTTCAATCCATCACTGCAGAATCATTCTTAGTTCTCTCTGTGATGCCTTTAACTGTTTCCGCTTTTCCACTGTCCCTGTTTTCCATTTCTCGCCAAATCTAACTGTCCAGACAAGCCTGGCAACTGTTGCCTGGCTACAGCATGGTTGAAGAAAAAAAAATCACATGTCACATCTCCTGAGGGGAAGGAATAAGAGCTTCTAATCAAATGGGGCTGGAGGAAAAGAGGAAACAGCGTGGACAGAGCTGAGAGGATGGAGCTGGACAGGACATGTGAAGGACTGAGGTGGTTTTGGAAAGATCCACCAGATTGTGAGGAGCAGTTCAAGCAGTGAAATTACCAATGCTGATATGGTTACATATTTGGGCACTGAAGTAGTGGCATTTTCAGGACTTTCAGGTAGTATCCAACAACATCACACGGTAACTTACAGAAGTTAATTTAATTAAATGGGCAGTAAGACTGACGTTCTTCCTGCACAGGGGACAGAAATAAAACATGCACAGACTTACAGGAACAATAACATCATCACAGAAACTCCAGGCCAGCGCCCACCGCATGGTGCGTCCCTGACAGAACTCTGTGTGAGCCACTTTAGGCACCTGAGAAAAAAGAAAATACAGTCATACATGACGAACACTTGCTAGAATATATATATGTAGATCAAGTCTAATCTTGTTGCATTTTGCAACTTTTTGTTGTTTTTTCTATTTTATCTTTGCATTGTACATTATCATTGCATATTGTACATTTTACTGCATTACTTCCTCTTACTTTGTACAGGTGCATTTATTAGGCAGGAAGTTACAATTCCTACTACAGTATAAACAACTTATAATAATATACCAATTCCAGGTGCTGATATTCTGTAAAATCATTGATTTAACTTTAATACTTTCAGTAAATTTAGTTGATATTTGTATTTATTTGGTACTTTTACTTTTTGAGCACTTCTTCCAGCACAGGTTTCACATCTCTAATCATGGGTGAGATAATCAATAACAGGGATGCACAACGTGAAGGAGACATTTGGTGTGAAAATACTTCAGCAGTCCTGGAGCAGTGCTCCACTGGGAGGAGCCACTTAAAAGAAGGTCAGAGGTCAAAGAGCTTTGTAGTCGAGAGAGGTTTTTATTTGTAACCAATAGTTAGATTTGCTAAATAAAAAAAAAGACAGGGGACACTGGAGAGACAATTGAGTAATGGGTGATAACGGCATTAGCATATTAACTAGGCCATGTTTCCTTTTAGAAACACTTTAAAAATGAGGCTACACTCTCCTGCCTGGATGTTAGCCAGGAGTGCACTCACTGTGATGAGCAGGCGACAGCACCCTGAAACCCAAGGAGGAGCTTTTAGTGACGGTGGCAGACTGTACTTTCCCCGTTGTTGTTGTTTTTCACCCCCATTTTGAGCCCGTGAATGAAGTGACTGGTTCAGGACCACGGGTTCGCAGCCAGTCATGTGCTGGGCTATTAGTTAGGCTAATGACGTTAATGCATGTTAGCTACAGAGTGCCGTGTGATCCAGTCATGCACTGCTAACAGAAGTCAGCTCATTCATGGCTCATTTGTGACAATGCTTAGCTGGCATATTGGAAAGAGCTGATCTGCTCTGGAATATCTGCTGCTCCGACAGCAACAGCCGCCTGCACCTAACGTCAATACAGTCCCCGGGGGGTGTCCGTTTTAAAAGGGAGGCAAAGATTGTTTTAACAAGCCATTATCAAACCCTGAGCAGAAGCGTGTTCCTGCATGAACAAACTCTCACTGACTGCAGCATGTGTATTTGGAAGTTCTCGTCTTTTTTCAGGGCCTTACTGGCTACTCACCCCTTGTTTCCTCAGCTCCTCTTTCAAAGGTGCCAAGCTGCATTTCTTCCCCAACATGCAGCTGTACCACCTGCAAGGAGAATCCATATTAAACAGCTGCGTGTGAACGTGTAAGAGGTTGACGGTTAGCATAGCGAGCGAGAGATCAAACGAGGCGAGGTGGGCTTAAGGGAGCAACACAAAGACCGAGTAAAACACAAGAGATGGAAAAACATCTGGGTGTGTACAGTCCACAGAGGAGGAAAAGATGTTTTGAAGCCACACTGTGGTGAAGTCCTGATCAATAACCTCTGCTGTGCAAAAAAGAGATGAGGTTGGTGCTGATCAATAGGCAGCAGAGTCAAGCTGGTGAAGATGGAGGAACGATAAACACATCAGGTAGTCAGTCTGACACAAACACTGGTCAGTTTCACAAACCGTGTCAGGGTTTGTTCAGTTTTCAGCAGATATTAATTAAACCTGATCATCTGATCTTTATTTAAACAATAAATGTATAAAGCATCTTTATAGTTTGTTTGATCTACTACAACTACCAACATCGCTGAACAATGTTTTATTTCTGTCCAGCTGCTAAATTTATGATGAAAGAAATTCACAGCAATAAGCTTTTTAAAGCTTCATTTTAAAGCTTTTAAAGGTGAAAATCTAACATCTATCAAAGGGAGAGGACAGTGGTCTTAGAGGGAGAGATACCGATGCAACATGAACCCAACCAACAATGTAATCATTTAGTCTCCATCAAGAAAACTGAGGGTGACTTTAGGGTTAATCCTTCTCCACTGGCTTTTTCAAACATCCCAAAGTGTGCAGCTGCATTAGCATCCCCATTCAATCTTCCCTCTTCATGTTTCTGAAGATCACAGGCATGTGATTACAATCTTATTACCAGAGATGGTAATTTTCATATCAATGGGATGATAAATGAGCAGTGTTACCTCATTTCTCACTGGGGTTCAGGAATCTGCCTGTGTGTTATACTGAGGACTGGGGGTGGCTTGGCCTATTCGACAGTAATTAAACTTCAGTGGAAGAAAGAGGAAAAGACGAAAGAGCAGGGTGGGATGTGCAGCGTCTCAAAGGGCCCATCTGTGAAGCTGGCAGCGTTTCCATGGACACCTGGAGGCTCTGGTGTCCAAGCAGGCTTTAGGGAGTGACAGCCGGCTTCGGTTGGTTTGACCCGAGCCTTAAACGCGTTAAATAAGACCGGCTTCATTCTGACTTTCTCTCTGCACTACATGAGAGTAACACGGAGCCACACAAGAGCAGACAGGTGTTAACATCGGCCTCTCTCATGACTGCTCTCATGCACTCACGCACGCACACACACACACGCACACACACACACACACCGAGCAGATGTGGCATGTCTAATCACTTTTAATAGCACAGCTCTGCAGCTCCCTCTGCCCCGTCTCACTCCGCTGCCTCGGTGACAGCCCTGGTTACCCTGGAGGAGGGTACAGTGACGGCCGCTGGAGACACCCCCGCCCACCCATCCACCCAAACACAGCTGTTCCCAGTGGGCTCCCCGGATACAGCTCAGGGTAAATGTGTGCCAGAATCATTAAACCAACTGTGGGTGACAGCTCCATCAATGTGCAGCAACCCATCTGCCCATTTCACCTCTCGGAGTCTCCTCTGCACTGGTGCTCTCAGCGACGTTTAAACCTCTCACAGCCTCTTCAGAAAGAATAAAACTGCAGCAACGCTCTTGTACACCCATCTGCAGCTCTGTAGTTCATCTTGGATTCTGTGCATAATAACTAATAACTGTCTATAATAATAGTTTCCAACCATCCATCCATTATTTTTTTTACCATTCTTCCTGTTAAGGGTCATGAGATGCTGGAGCTAATCCCTGCTATCACTGGGCAAGAGGCCGGGCACAACCGTTTCACAGGGCTGACTCTGGTTCCGTTTTTGTTTTACATACAAAAAGATACACTGCAACTCAGGAGCAAAGTCAGGTTTCATTGTTTACTCTTCCCCACCGCAAGCGTTTCTTGAGCTGCAGACTGTCATGAATGATCCTCTTGACAAACTCCAGTTCCCCGCCCTCTGCCATGATCTCCGTCACCCCGCCAGTGTTCACTGAACTAGGAGGAGGTCGCCGTGAGTTCCTGGAGTTTACCCCCTGAGGAGAGCAATAAGACAGACAGAGATTAAGATAAAATCCTATTAAAAGCTTGTTACTGTTGCGTAAAAAAACAGTGCTTCATGTTGAAGCTGCTCTGGACAGTGAAGTACAGTGCTGTTTACTTCCAATAAACCATGTGCAGATGTTCAACTTTAAAGCTCAAGAGTGAAACAGCAGTAAATTACTCCTGGTGGAAGAACACTTACCTTTGCTTCTAGCTGGTTTGCAAAGAAAGGTGGGTTGCACATGCAGAAGTCATAGATGATCTCCGTCTCTTCTTTCAAGGCGTCCATCAGTAAAGTCTTCTGAGGGACTTTGACAACTGGAGAAAGAAAAATTAGACCAGGATTTATGGCTCTCTGCTCTTAGGAAAAAATAAACAAAGGCTGAAGTCCATAAAAACAGTGAGCTGTCCCAGTTTAAAGTGAAGCTTTTAATAGTCAACCTGTAACAGTAGTATTAGACATCGCTGTGTGGCTCTTTCTTAATGCCAATTTAAACCTTTGATAAGCAAAACTAATATTTCTTTCTAATTTTGGACCAAAATTTGACATATCCATCCTAATTTTCTAAAACCCAAGAATGCTAGCATCAAATTGTCTGTTTTGTCTGCATTTTCACAATGAAAAAGTCCTCACAATTTAGAAGCAGCCTATTTGTCACTTTCACTTTAAAATGACTTTTACGTGATTATGACACACAAATTGAGATCAATTTTATTAGATCCTCTCACACAGTCTGCAAGCAATTGACCTAAAATCACAAAAGTACAATTAGATGTAAACTGTTCTCCAGTGTCCCACACCCACCTTTAATGAGGTCTGACAGGTTGTTCTGCTCCACATTTTTAGTTGCGTAGTCAAAACAGATGTCATCCACCTCTGTGGCGAGGAAATACCAGCCGTTCATTGTGGCTCCCAGTAAGGGGTAGATACAAGACGCCCCAGTGCCTGAGGAAACACGCACACACAATGATGACGTCTGTATTTGTGTATGTGGACGATGAATAGTGACTGATCAGACGAGGGTTGTCTGTGAGATGCATTTCTAAAGCATTATCCGTAACTCAGTGGCTGTAATGGACAATAAAAGTCAGGTCGAGCAGCTATTATTCAATCGCTAACATCTAACAAGGACTAAAGCTGCATAATTCAGTGTAAGCTCAGACAAAGTTGTCATTCGTTAGTGAGGAAAACGCCCTGAAGTGATCCATCAGGGCCAGACAACGTCCATCTGCTTACAGAAAGGTTCAGGGTCACCAATCAGTGACCTGAGGTACACACACACACACACACACAATGACAACACACTCCTTTTCTCTGACATCAAACAAGCTGTGACAAGTAGATGGGGATGTGACTGATTAGCACTGGGAACACTGGGAAAGACCTGGCTCATGTGTATCAGCTGGAAGCACCAAGTGACATTTCGTGTGCCGCTCTGAGCAGCTGGCAGCCACATCAAGAATAAACAACGGTGGGAGTCTTAACTTTACCAGCAGATTACCCTACTACCTACACTGGATAAGCACTCCAAACGGTAGGCGAGGGGGAAGAAGTTCTGATGGAGTACATTGTACCTAATGACACAAATGATCAGCAGATGATGATGTGAAAGTACCAATGTCGATGCCTCTGCGTGGCTGCTTCTGTCCGTCGATGAGGTCTTCCACCCAGTGGATGTAGTTAAGGCGCAGGGGGACTGTGGGTATGAGGCGCTCCAGAGGGATCTCGATGGTCAAACCAAAGTCTTCTTTCAGCAAAGTGCAGGTCAACGCTCGTACCGCCTCCGGCTCTTTAAAATTAACACTAAAAAGAGAAACAGACGAGTTTATGTGTTTTTTATAGGACAGAAGGTAGAAACATCTAAAACATGTTAATCAAATCTTATTGTTGTTCCAGCTGTTTTCGACTACGATAGTATGTTATACTACAACATAGAGAAATAAGACGAAGGCTGTAAGAAACCGCAGTGCTCCTTTGAGGCAGATTTCAATTTAAGCGATTTAACCAAACTGCTCTTAATACATCACTTCATTAATCCTCTGCACCTCCAGCCTGGTGTAGCTCCCGGCACTGCCACACATTACTTCACTGATCACTCAAACACACACATATGCAACAATAGGGGAATAAGCAGCCCATGAATTCACAATCCTCTGCTAATGACAATGAAATTCACATTTTCAACACCACCAAGACCTCCCACTTTTTATTCCCAACTCTCAGCCACACACACTCGGTCGTCTTATCCTCAACACGTTTAATCACTTCAGCTGTCACACAGGCAGGCACGAGTGCAGCAGACTAAACAAGTGGGCGAGATAGGTATAATTAAAGCTTCGCTGGGTGCTTTTGCACCTTGGCAGATGCAATTAGACACATCCTGGTGATGGGAACGTCTGGCACCTCTCACGAGTGTGGTGTAAGCATATTCCAGTGAAGAAAAGGTGGTGGAGACTCCATCTAGTCAACTTCTGATTCCCCACCCCCCCTCACAAATCAATTCAACTCAAACAGCTAAAATGTTTTGCTCTCTCAGTATTCAGCTCCACTTCAGGAATACTATATAAAACCCCTTCTTTCTTCCAGGCCTGTGTGATGGCCACAAAGGCACAAAGGTGTTGAGGCTGAAAACACTCCTGTGTCTAAAAGTGCAAGGGGTTTGGTTGCTTCAGGTACCAGTGAGATATGAAATACAACATAGTACAACATGATAGAGATCCATGAGTTTGAAGGATTCTGTGAGGCCAAAACACCACACATGGTTTAAAATCTCAAAAAACATTTTTAGTCTCCAAAAGCTATTGTGTGGGCGACAGTAAAAATGCACAGTGAGCTGTAGATATTAAGTTGTTGGGTTTCAGAGTAATATACCGGAATGCGCTCTTAAATGTACTGTAGTTGACTGGTCATTTTATTTTTGAAATATGACGTCACATTTTCTGAAACTGTCCGTTAAGTCGCTTCATTAAAAGGCTGTGTGAGTGTGAAGGCTGATTGCGTCAGAGTGCGGCTAAACCATCAATGTCTTATACAAACCTGATACCAGACTCTATAGATGGCATCAACTCACGTGAGCAGTAATTGCTTACCTGGCATAGAGACCTTTATTTTGGAAAGTTTCCAGGTTACATTGTGATGACACTACAAATTTAAAACTCACTTGTAGGCTCTGGGAAACATCGGCAGCACCTCAAAGCTAATCTTACTTGCAAAACAGGGCACATACCTGCTTTAAACCTGTGTCACTGAACTCTTCATCCAGGACTGATACCAAAGGAAAACAACTGTCCTACAGCCAGATGTTAGACAGAAACAAATGAGAAGTGATTTAGCTGTAGAGGTTAATATCAATCTTACCCAGTGTCTCCTCACCTAATGAGCTTATTAGGTTAATGGTCCAATTTAATCAGCTGCTGTAGGAGTCTGACCTCTCAGGGAAAAACTAACACCTGGCTCCTCAGAGCTCCTACAGCACATTTGCAAAAGACGAACCAGTGAATAATTTTGCACTTTAAAAGTGGCTTAAGCTGACGGGAGGAATCAGGCTAATGAGGGAGAGGTGATACATTAGCATAATGCTCACATTTTCCTAAAATGAAAGCCTGCCTCTCTCATGTGTCCAGTTCACAGATATTCTGCCATCTTTCATTTCTCCTCAGAGGCATCATTAGATAACGATCAATATTCACAGAGGGAAGCTTGATCAGGCCAGACCTCTATTTTTAGCCCTTGATGAGTGTGAGTTTGTGTGTGAGTACAGTGCAGACCCATCACTCCCATCAGCAGCACTGCGAACGCCACGTCTCCATAGCAACCCTGCCTACTGAACAGATGAGGAGAGCACGCAAATCCGGCCACGCTGGAGCAATGGCTGATGCCAGACACAGCGTGAGAGTGCCCGTGGTTTACGTCTCTGCAGCCACAAAGATGCTCCACTGCGTGCTTACGACATTAACGTGGCCGACGGGAAACAGTGTGGGACAAACTCAGTGTAGTGTAACAGTACTATAAGTTGTAAAGAAAACACCTAGACATCAGTTTCAGCTCAAAACTTTACATCAGCTTGTTCAGGTGAAAAAAAAAAAAGCTGGATCAGGTGAGGAGCAGACAGACGTGTACAGGGAGACTCCAGGTGGGAAGAAAGAGACAGATTTACAGTATGTGCTGAGAAAGAGAAAAGTCGTTTGTTCAGATGGCTGAAGAAGCAGACATCATTAAACCAGAGGGGAGTTTACTGCTGAGACAAACAGCTCGCCCTCACCTCCACGCTATATGATCAGCATGACACACACACACACACACACACACACACACACACACACACACACACACACACCTTCAATCTCTGTCCACAGAGAGGTGACCTTCAAGGTACATCTATTCACTCAGTGAGTCTGCTGGGGAAATTATTTGTGCTGATTAGTAGCAACGTTTTCTCTCGTGAGGTGTTTTTCTAGGTGAAGCAGTTTTTGAGCCATCAGAAGACTTTTCAAAGTTAAACTGAGGGAATATCTTGGAGCTCAATAACTGATATAATAAAATTTTGCTGAATCTGTGACACTGAAAACAGAAATATTTATTTTTTTCTAGATGTACTGATGATTTCATCAGGTTGTTTTGGTCCTGTCTTTCAGAGCACCTGATATCATCTAATCAGTCAGTGCTCGAAGCAATGATTTACTTTTTGGAACATCAGATACTATCAGGTAGTAAAAAACAATCAGTGTGGTAGTGGCTCTGCTGTGTGATCACTGTAAGTTACATTTACCAGTTTAGAGGTAATATTATTCATTAATTTCTCTTTATTGTCAAGAGTATGTTTAATAATTCATCTCTGAACAGAACTGGTGTGAAAATTGAACATTTCATTAATTACGGAAGTGAAAATCTTTCCACAGATGATCGTCTACCAGCCCACAAAAATATGACTACCAAATTAAATGTCACCCAGGCTGTTGAATTTTTAATACCCATTTTGTCTCCTAATCCCACCCCTCTATCTGCCTGATCTGAGCCCCCCCAGTCTCCTTCCCCTAAAACTGAAACAAACCAACATTCAGACTATTTAATCTCTTCTTCACTTCATTTCAAATCACATCCACCATATTTCTTTTCCTGCTGCCTCTGGTCGAAGCTTGACTCTCTGCCCACTGCTATCAGTCGTCTCCACTGACGATCCCTAAATGAGGGGAGACGTATCTCCCCTGAGGATTTACTGAGTGTCTCCCCAAGATTACTCTCATCCCCTAACTCACTGCTTAAATACTTTAAAAGCCAGTAGATGAATTCATTGGGAAATACAAAACCACACTAATCCCTCCACTGATGGAATGACAGACTGACGGAGAGGAAGAGCCAAGTTTCTGCAGACGGCTAACCAGAGCTGCTACCATAAGCACAGTGCGACGCAAATCCTGGACATCCGCTCACTCTGTAGACAGAAACAATTAACTCGCAACTGACTCCAGTCTGTACTCATCAGGGTGTAAAACGCCTTAAACTATTTATCAGTCGTTTAGAGGAAGGTGAGGATTCAAAGTCTCTGTTCAGGTGCTAAACAGAAAACAGCTCAGAGGACTTAAAGGTTTTGAATACTGACAACACTGAGGGCCCCTACTAATTACTTTCAATTTATAGGACGCTTTAATCCCCTGATACTTTAATAATTAAATGTTTTCCATTTACAGCTTTCTTTCTTTTTCTTCAAGTCCTTCTGTTCTTGCTGGGTTTTTTTTGGCTCTGCTGTCTCTGCTAATACCTTAATCAGAGGCAGAAGTCTCAAAGCAATGTGGCCAGTAGACCTGGAGCATGTTTACACATTGATTGACAGTCATGAGAGTTCACCCCTGATTGTTGCCCTTCTCCGATTGGTTAGAAGGTTGAGTCTCACTCAGAAGTGAACATCTCTGCACTATTGGACTGTTCAGTGAGTCTGGGTCAGTACTTCAACAGCACTTTTCAGCATATATCAGCATATTTGTACTTTTAGGTACCTTTAAGAGTAAAAGTTCAAGCTTACAGAGCTACAGATTCTTAATCTTGTTTTTTGATAAATGGCTTAAATGATTTATCAGTCAAAAATGCTCAGTAATTGTCAGGTCCTGGACTGCAACTATTTGCTGGTTGTCAAATTGTAAAATGCAGTTTTAACGTTGGATGTCTAGCCCAAACACTGAAGCCCATTTTTTTGTCGTCTGTCAGAGAGCCACAGACACTTTAAACTGATAATTAACACCCGTCACACACAGACATCAAATAGACTTTTACAGCATGCCCACACACGCACGGCCCGCCATAATATGATTGACTGCCCACCTCTGCGCTACAATGGACGAGCCCACACCAATATGTTCACAGTCACACACAGATGTTCAGACGTGCCACAGTGACACTGTGTCCGCATTCATCTGCATAATGCAGACAATAACAAGCGATTTCCTCACTGCGCAGACACTGTACCTGTTTCATACAACACTAACAAAGGAGGAGGAGAGTGTCTCAGTCCTGACAGACGAACAGCAGACCACAAACACAAGCACAACAATGACTGTCAGTTCTTAATTCATCGAGAGCTTCCTTTGTTTTGACGGACATCTGTCTCAACTGAGAAGAATAAAAAAGAAAATCCCTCAAAAACGAGACGCGTTGTGCTAAAAATACTAGAACCAAGACAAATCTACTGAGGATGTGTACTCAACTATAATAAGTAGCACTATGGATTTTTTAAATAATATAAAAATATAAAATCAGTGCTGACAGCAATATGCTTCTTTTAATCAGCTAATTATTTTCTCAATTAAAAGTGATTAAATGTTTCATCTATGAAAAAAGGTCATTAAAGTTCTTTTACTATCTGATCAAAATATAAAATAATATATTGCAAGACCACAAAACACAGCAAATTTTAACAGAAACCCTTCTGAGTATGATGCACAGAGCATTATATTATCATTATTAAACATAAAGTTGACTCAACATCTCTGCGAAACAGTTACAACAGTAAATTAACATTAGCACCTTCATAAAATAGGATTTAACAGCATTAGACTTTGTTATACACAGATCAGTTTTTCACACTAACCAGTCTGCAGGTATGTAAAGTTCTAGAAACAGAAATTTGTAATTTGTAATGTATGCCGCCGCTTGACAGGTGCTGTTGTAACGAGATAATCAACGTTATTCACTTCACCTGTCAGTGGTTTTATTGTTGTGGCTAATCAGTGTAATTGCAGCGTAATATCTAGGTGCTGCACTAAACTAGCAATTTAGTGCAAGTTATAGCAGAGTGCCCCAGGCAGCAGCAGCAGCAGAGGAAAAGGCACTTTGATGAGAACTTGTCTAAAAAACTGTGGTAGTATTTTTTTTTCCATTAAAAAAAATAATATAGCCAGTGATAAAGTTTTTATTCTGTGTAATGATTATTAATTAGCATATTAACTAGTGGTGGGCATAGATTATTTTTTTTAATCTAGATTAATCTCACTGTAATCTTGGAATTAATCTAGATTAATCTAG